>CM072512.1:25504338-25644700 GCA_036898135.1 Oncomelania hupensis
TCTTTTTGAAGAAATAATATATACTTAGTCGGAGTGGCATTTTCTATTGTCAAGTATCTTGTTTCATTATTTTGTAGACACCGAGAAATATTATTATTACTGTTTAAAATATTATTAAGCATTTGTGTATATTTACTACTTTGTACTAATTAGTTAAATAATTTACTCTTCTACAAAAACTTGTGATCGTATTTAGGCTGTGGTAGCAACACAGACTCTAAAAGAAAACTATTATCTCAATCATTTCTTATTACTGTTTGTTTACTAGTTTTGTTCTCATTATAGTTAAGTGTCATTGTGGGTTAATTAGTGATATAAATATATAGATTAGGTTGCTTTGTGTACATCAAATTGTTGTAATTGTTCCCCCCTGGTGGTTTATGTGTTAAGATAATTGGGATGGTTGTTTCTCGTGTGGTTAGCCCACATTGTTGTACCCATTGTTGAGGCAGTGGATGTGACAAATGGCATGCGACGGATTGGATGTGCTGGACAGTGGAAAGACTAGAGATTACAGTGGATGATTCGTCGGTGTGCATGTGGTTTGTTTCCTCTGAATCTGAAGCTTGCGTCATTAACTGGCGATTGGACTTTATTGGGGTAGCCTGGTGACGCAGGGGTTTAGTCGCCGGTTCTGTATGCCGAAGGTCGCGGGTGCGATTCGCGTGACTTAGGTAGGTCACCAAGGATTTTCTCCGGTTTTCTCCCTTCTTTTAATAACAGTATTGGAGGCAGTCAATCAAAAATGTAAACCTCCCCCTCCCCTTTCTCCCCATTCCCTTCCCCTCAAAAGAGGTAAATTTATTTTTTTTGTCTTCTAATATCGATCTCCACGCCTTTACACCGCAGGTTTGAGTGGTACCAGTTGTGTATTTGTTGTGAGTGTGTGAAATATGTGAGCGTGTATGGTGGTAAAGATGGCCGGTGTGTGAGCCTGATTGTTAGTTGGAGGGAAAGCGCGTATATAGCATCCAGTGTTATTGTTGTTATTGTCCTCTTTCCCGGGGTCAGGCAATAATATGGGATCGATGGTGGTAATAGTGGATTGCACACACAAAGGGGGTGGGGTGGAAACAAGGAGCTGGTGTGAGGTGGAGTTTGATTGGGGGGGGGGGGGGGGTTATTTTGAAAGGTGGGAATGGGTTGATAGGAAGGTGCGTAACTTTTAACAGCTAGGCATACTCGGCGTACAGTGGTGTTTGTGCTTAACTAATTTTCCGTGTCCCAAAAATATTCTTTTGATATTTCAATGACAACGATTCTGGCAGGCAGGCGAAATTATTCTTTTGAAGCTGGCTAGTTGCATTGCAAGTGTCATCTACCTCTGTCCTGTCTGTCTCTGTCTGTTTTTCAGTCTGTCTCTGTCTGTCTGTTCCCCGTTGGGGTGCCGGGGGTTTCAGTATAAATAGTATCCCCACTTTCTGGAAATTTAGTGCTTTAAATTCCCACTGTCGCTGTCTTTCTCATTTGCTCTTTCTCATTCCTGCTCTGTTCTATCAATCTGCTATACTATCTTATTCTTCGCTAGACCAGTCACCTACCTTTTTCCTTGAAAACTCTTCCGGGACAAGACTTCTTATTTGTGTGTGGTCAGCTTGGGACTATTGGACGCTTTCTGCCACGTGGTCACTAGGGTTTCCTATGATGTTATTATTTAGCAATGTAGGCATTTTATATGTATGTGTTTTGTTGATAATTTATAATGATGTTTGTATTCTATTTTGTTTTTGTAAACGGGGGTTCGATAAATTAGAGTATTGCCTCAATGTCCCCTGCGTGGGATGTCTTTATTGTAAAGTGACTGGCTGGTGGAGTGCCTTCAGTTTTACCACTAGGGTTGTTTCAGCAGATCTTTTATGCGGATCAGGGGTTGTCCGGTCCTAATTTGGCTCGGAAGAGTCCGCTGGACCTAAAGCAATAATCATGTAATGTAATGTCTGTCTGTCTCTTTCTCTCTCTCTCTCTCTCTCTCTCTCTCTCTCTCTCTCTCTCTCTCTCTCTCTCTCTCTCTCTCTCTCTCTCTCTCTTTCTCTCTCAAAAACAAGCTGTCGGTTTTCACAGGAGGCATCCCATTACTAATTACTACCTGCACGGATTGTGTGCTTGTTACAAGCTATATTATTTATAAGAAGAGGTTAATTAAAAGCGTTAACATTGTTTATGACTTTTGTTATTATACAATTCTGCGTGTATATAATTATATACATTGCCCATCTGCCGGTCTCTTGATTGTATTCAGTACGTCCGTCATGTTGTATTGGTAACGGAGGTCGAAAAGCGGTCGTTTGTGGACGGTTTATGGTCCATGTGACCTTCAGAAGCTTCCGGGATTGTACTCAAGGGCATAGTAACTGATGCTGGCTAAAAGAGATCGGGCTGGCAAGGGTCCGTCTCTACGGCCAATGCAAGGGCAGGGGCAAAGATAATACAGCGTAGCTGTGACTGCAAGAGACATACGCCCTGCACTAGTCAGTCTATTTATTGGTTATACCTTAACAAGGCTCAGACACTCTGTTTTGGCAAGGGCAAGATAAAAGTATTTGGATTCCGATTCTTCATGCAGATCCGCATGTCTAGATAAGCTTTAATTACGACATCTATCTCCGTGTTGAAGAATTTGTATGTGTGTGTACTGTCATGGAAACGGCAACAAAATGTTTTTCTTAAAAATAATATCAAGTCGAATTGAAACGTTAAAGAAGATTAATTTGAGGCATCCGACAAAAATAAAAGATTCTCTATAAAATTCCAAGCGTTTGCCATACGTTACAATCATAAAACATGGACCAGGCTATAAGTGTAATGAAACACTGGTTGCTCCATCAAGTCCTTTGTTAGGTATGGAATCCACCACCCTCACCACAATTACAACCGCCACCATCATCAGCAACATCAGCATTATCATCTCTTTGTTTTTTGTAGTTCTTTTTTTTATGTCACTTTCCTTTTCATTTCACCATTCCTAGTTGTTGTTGTTAATAATAATAATAATAATAATAATAATAATAATAATAATAATAATAATAATAATAATAATAATTGTAATTTGTTTTCTTGAGTGCGATATCAAACAACATAATTATTTGCTGTAGGGTTTTCACCCACGCTTTCACTCCTACAACGTTTAGGAGTGTCAAAGAAAAATAATGAAGTATAATGTACAAAATAGCAAATGAATGCCGGCGTATTTCAATAGTTTAGATTACTATCGGGGAAAACAGTATCATCCATCCTCTTTTCTATAATTAAGATCGTGAATCAACATTTAACAGAACATAAAAAAAATATTTAAAAAAAAGGCGTATTACTGTTACGCACAAAACCACATGAATAAGGCATTTCTACTTCACCTTGCTATCAGGATAACATCATCATCATCATCATCATCATCATCATCATCATCATCATCATCGTCATCGTCATCATCATCATCATCATCATCATCATCATCTCTCTCTCTCTCTCTCTCTCTCTCTCTCATTAGTATCTAGTTGCATCAACACTTCAGCCCAGACCTTGTATAACTATAGTATTAGGCAGTGAAAAAAAAAGAAACTAATAAAGCTGACAAAAGCGCGATAGTCTCTGGTTGCCCTGATATTGCTTATACCATGTGTTAAGACTGTGTAACAGCTGGCCTTGTCAGTATTTGACGCAATGCTGGTTTAGTGCAAGTGATTCTGTAGTGATTTTCGTAATACCTTTAGCTAGAAAGATTTAAGTGTACCTGTAGGCTACATGTTATGGTATTGATACCATACACGCACTGTGGTCAACTTCGCTGCTGAACTCCATTAGAACCTTTGACGGGAAGTTTTGTTGTTGTTGTTTAAATGATTACCTCTCTGGTTAAAAATGTCGGGCAATATTGGATGAATTTTCTGTAGTTATGCCCCCTAATCCCTTGTTTACAACCTGTACTCACAGCGAGCTACATTAGAGGGTAAATTTGACAGGATTATCTCCCGTCCATTTGATCTTTTATTGCAAACTGTAACATCCTTAATGTCACGTGGGGTTTATGGGCTCTGCACAATGGAATTATGGACCCTCACGTTTATTCGGTGGGAACTGCTAGTACGTCACCCTATGAATTACTTTAATAAATTTATTTGTTTAGCTCGTTCTGTGTTAAGGTTGGGGTACAGAAATAGATAGAAAAATGGTAAAAGATTACTGTCACACTAGCTTTCACACGGCTATGAATCATATGTAGTCCAGCCTCTTGATAACAGTTAAAATCACACCTTTATTTCTTCTACTCTATACAAGATTCTCTAAGTACTAATCTAACTTAAAAAGTCTCAGTCACTGCTAATAGTTCGATCGCTGATAGTCTAGGCAGCTGTTATTTCTTCCTCGGGCACTTGCTATAATATCTCATGTAGATTTGGACTACTGTGGTCCGTTTTACAGTTTCTGAAGAGTTGGACTACTGTGGTCCTGTTATGATCAGTTTAAGTGCACTTTCGGAGATTGCACTTAACTTTCTGATGGTGCGGTCGAAGTCCTTCTGTGAGGTAGCTTCTGGTACACCTTTGTCGTTGTGTAGTTGGGTTCCCTTGCCACGCTGTGGGGTCTGACAGGGTGTTTCTTCGGGTATCTCTTTCCGTCTTGTGCGGTAGAGTCTCCTCAACCAACTAGTCGTTTCTGTGGAGTGGGGCACACAGGATAGCTCGGGATAGCTCGGGATAGCTCGCCTGCCCGTCTGTAATATAAGAGACGAAATTCTGCACAACCCTGAATAATCGGTTTGTGCAGAGCGTCTCACTGAAAGCCAAGTAGCCCTCAGTGATAGCTCCACATCTCTATACATAAGCGACGAACATTCTGCTACTTCCGGGTTCCACTGGAATCTCACTCTAATTTCCTATACATACATAAATATCAAACGTGGCTAACTATACACATACAGAATTAATAATATTATAAACATTCAGTGGTACAGCCACTGGTCTGCAAACATACATATAAGTTAAACAACAGTGGTTCCGTATGGTATGCAACATGGCGGCGCAACCGGTCGTGTTTCGCCACGTGTTCGGCGTTTCCACATGGTCACACAAATTCGGATTAACAATTCACATTTATGCATAGCAATTCCACAAACATAATTTCAACAATAATATAAATATATCACGATGAAACAGAAGGGTGTTCATTTACCTGTTTGACAAGTTCAGGCCCGTGTTGACTAAATAGAATTCTGAGATTCTAAGTCCTGCTTCCTGGTCTATGAGTGAAGATAGTTCTCTGCTAGCTAAGGAGATGTTACTTCTTCCTCGTCTCACACACGACTGATGCAAACTGTGTTAGGCTCTGACACAGTCAAACTGGCGCGAACCGCTTTGCCTAAGCTATCACATTGGTTCCAACGGTCCGATTCAAAACTTAAGTGCTGACGTCACTGCGCTGTGTGTGTGGCTCAGGCTCGCAGTGTGCTGTAATTTAATTGCTGCTGTGTAATAGACTGACTCTCTACTATTACAAAGACTACACATGGCTAAATAGTCAACAAGCAGAGTTAAAACTAGCCAATTCGTGACAGGCTCCCTCAACTGAAAAAAGGCGAGGACTACTGGATTCGACCTTTTTCTACTACAGTGCCTAGTTTAACGCTGCACTATCCTAGGGTCCTATTTACAAACTAAGTAAGTGGCTCTACCTGAGCTGCAATGCTGTGCCAGGTAGCTATGGACACTAGTGACAGGGTTTTTAGTGGGCGGGGACGAATTCTGGTGCTGTGGCCCTTAGTTGTGTTGGGTGGGCGACAGCTGCTGTGTCCTCCACGAGATGGCGACTGAGGTAGTCGGCTCCGTGGTTCTCTTTGCCGGGGATGTACTCGATCTGGAATGAGTATGCCTGAAGGGTGAGTGCCCATCGCATCAGGCGAGAGTTCAAAGACTTGGAGGCTGCCAGGAACGATAGTGGTTGATGGTCCACCTGAACTGTGAAGTGGGTCCCATACAGGTAGAGTTGAAATTTCTGTATGGCCCAGACTAGTCCAAGACTAGTCGCTTGCGTCGGTGCGAAGAACGAATGGCTGAGTCAAATCGGGTAGGTGGAGTACTGGCGCCGATGTCATTCTGTCCTTGAGTGTTTGGAATGCTGTCTCACATTCCGCTGTCCAAACTACTTTGTCCGGGGCGATTTTCCGGGTTCCATTTGTCAGTGGTACGGCGATGCTGTTGTAGTTGGGGATGAACTTCTGGTAGAAGCCGCAGAGTCCTAGAAATGACTGCACTTCCTTCTTTGTCTTGGGCCTAGGAGCGTCGAGTAGGCGTTTCACTGTCTTTTCTACCGGTCGCAGGCTTCCTTGACTGATGGTGTGTCCCAGAAATTCTAGTTCTGTGAATCCAATCTGACATTTGGTGGGTCTTGCCGTCAATCCCGTGTCTCTGAGGCGGGCGAGTAGTTGCTGTAAGAGCGTGACATGTTCCTCCCACGTAGGTGTTGCGATGAGGATGTCGTCCATAAACGAGTGTAGGTGCTCGCTGCTCAGGGGTGCCAGGAGTTTTCGCATCATGGCGCTGAAGATGCTGGGTGCGTTGTGGAGTCCGAATGGAAGCACGTTGAATTCGAAGTGTCCTTCCATAGTGCTGAAAGCTAGGTACTTTCGGACTTGTGGTTGTACTGGTATCTGATAGTATCCTTTGCTGAGGTCGATGCGTGAGAAGTACTTCGCTCGCTGTAGCTTGGCAAATAGGTCTGTCTGGTCCGGGAGTGGCTCTGGCTGGAACTGCGTTACGGCATTCAACAGTCTGAAGTCGATGCACAGTCGATGCTCTCCGTTGGGTTTTCGCAACAATACCGTGCCTGCGCTGTAGGGTGAAGTAGACTCTGAGATGATTCCGGCTGCCAGTAAGGTGTCTATCTCTTCCTTGATGGCTCGCTGCTGCGACAGTGGCATCGGGTAGAGCTTCTGGCGGACGGGTGTTGGGTCGGTCACCGTTAAGGTTACTTCGACGAGGTCTGTCCTCCCTGGTCGGTCTGTGAGCACAGTCTGATGTTGGCGAATGACCTGTCGTACTTGCTGTTGCTGTTTAGCGGCTAGGTCTCCGTTGAGTATCACGTCTTTGTAGGTTTCTTTGGAGTGCAGGGGATACTCTACTGCATTGGTCTCCAGGCTTTCTCCTTCTTCCGCGATGGCGATGGCTAGCAAGTTGTGAGTGCTGGGGGTCGCTGGTCGGTCCGTGTATTTCTTGAGGAGATTGATGTGGTGGTATCGGGCTCTCCCGTTCACCTCTACTTGGTAGACTGTCTTGGATTTCTTGGCAGTCACCCGGTACGGTCCTCTCCAAGCGATGTCCAGCTTGTTGGTTCCACTTGGAAGTAAGAGTAGCACTTGATCGCCGACTTGCAGTTCTCTGTCCTTAGCGTGGCGGTTGTAGTACTTCGCCTGACGGGCTCTGGCCTTCTTCAGTGCTTCACCAGCTTTCTTCCACGTTGCTTTGAGGGTTTCCTGCAGGTCTGCGACGTACTTGGTGGCACCTCTTGGTGTGTCGTCTATCTTGGCTTCCGTCCAACTTCTGCGTAGGGCTTCTAGCGGTCCTGCTAGAGGTCTGCCGAATAGCAATGTTGACGGGGTGTAGCCTGTGGCTGCATGGGGCGTTTCTCTATATGCGAACAGTGCCGCATTCACGTAGGTGTCCCACGCTTCTGGATTGTCGTCGGCGACTTTCCTGAGTATGGTGAGAAGGGTTCCATTCAGTCTTTCTACTTGTCCGTTGCTGGCTGGGTGGTATGGTGGTGTGCGAATGTGATGAACTTGTATCAACTCGAACACGTCTTGCATCAGGCGGCCGGTGAACTGAGATCCGTTGTCCGTTCTAATGCTGTCCGGGAATCCGACTCTGGTAAAGATGGCGATGAGTGCATCTGCAATCTTCTTGGTGTCGATCGCTGGCAACGGGACTGCTTCGCACCACATCGTACATGCGTCGACGAGTGTGAGTAGAAATCTGTTCCGCTTCTTGGTCATGGGCAGTGGTCCTACTATGTCTACTGAGACTTGCTGGAATGGCACGCCGACTACTACTGATGGTCCTAAGGTAACTGGTACGGTGTGATGTCGCGGGGAATATCGTTGACATTGGTGGCAAGATTTCACGTAGCGCTTGACATCCTCCGTGATTCCTGGCCAATAGTAGTGTGCGCTGATTCTCTGCACTGTGGCTCCAATTCCCATGTGTCCGCTTAGTGGCATGCTGTGGCCTAGTTCTAGTACTTGGGCTCGAAGGGTGGCTGGTAGTACTAGTTGGGTGTGATCTCCATCTCCTTGTCGATGTAGAACTCCCTCTTCCATGTAGAAGTCTCCTTTGTGCGGGGGTGTGTGCGCCTTGGGTAGCTTCTGGAAGCACTTCGCTATCGAGGTGTCTTCTTTCTGTGCTGTTTTGATCTCTTCGAGTCCTGGATTCGGAGCGAACTCGGGCTGGGGTGGTTGGGTTTTAGCTTGGGCCCTGGTTTGCACTGCAGCTATCTCTACAGTTTTAGGGGGCGTGCCTAAGAACACATACCTACAACCTAGCACTAGATCATACAGGGGTTTCTGTAAAACAGCTGCTTGGATTCGTCCTGTGACGTACCTACTCTCTACTTCGATCCAGGCTATTGGGCAAGTAGTCGTCGGTTTCGTCAAGTCTGCTCCTTGTAAGTCGACTGTCTTGTCCGTCAAGTCCGCGCGCGATACAAGAGATTCGCTAACTATCGCGTCGTATGATAGACCTGTGTCATACAGACAGTTCGCTTCTTTTCCGTTGACCTTGACCGTGTCTGTCACCGATGGGTGATCTCCGATCGTGTGTGGCTTGTTACCGCTGCTTTGAGTTAGAACTCTGTGCGCTGGCCGGCTTTCGCGCTCTTCCCTACGTTGGGCGGCCAACTTGAAACATTCTGCGGTGGAGTGATTGTTTCTGTTGCAGAACGAACAATACCGTCTCTGTTCTGCGGGACCTCTTTTCCCGAATTCCGTGTTGGGTCCTTTATTCTGCCCAGGTCTGGGGTTATTCGGCTTATTCGCGGTGCGCTCTTCCCGGTTAGGGCTTCGTTTCTGTGCCTCTTTCCCGTTAGGCTTTAGGTCTCGCCTGAAGCTCTTGGCTTCTCCGTGGGCGGCCACGTACCTATCTGCGACCTTGACCAGATCTTCCAGTCTTTCCGCGCCCTGCTCTACTGAGAATGTCCTCAGCTCGGGGGTCATGGTTTCCCGTAGCTGTTCCCATACTAACAGTTCTGTCAGTCCATCATACGTCTTTGCCGTGGCTGACTGGCTAATCCACTTATCCAGCATTGTGGACAACCGATCCGCGAACTGCGCATAGCTCTCTCCTTTCACTCTCCGATTGGTGCGGAATTTTTGCCGGTAGCATTCTCCTGTTAGTTCGAATCCCGTTAGGAGTGCCTCTTTTACTTTGTGATAGTCAGTCACTCTGTCAGTCGGTAGCTTACTGTAGATGTCATAAGCCTTTCCTCTAAGCCCTTGACTAAGCTTAAAAGACCAATGAGTGGGATCTAGTTTATACTCTGTTGCTAGACGCTCAAACCTAGTCAGATAGAGATCTAGACCTTCTTCTCTCTCATTGAATGTTCCCAGTGGAAATGACATTCCTTGTACAGGGTTGGATGCTACCTCTAGCTGATCTGAGTGGGGAGGGGTTGAGGAAGAACTTGAAGCTCCTGATCCCAATCTTCTTAGCTCTAACTCATGCTGTCTTTCTTTTTCCTTTTCTTCCCTCTCTTTTTCTTTTTCTGCCCGCTCATACTCCCATTTCCTAACTTCTGCTTCTCTCTCTGCTGCTAATGCTGCCTTTTTCTGTTCTGCTTCTAGCTCTAATTTCTTCTGCTCTGCTTCTAATTCTAATTTCTTTTGCTCAGCTTCTAATTTCTTTGCCTCTCTCTCTGCCTCTAATTCTGCTTTTTTCTGTTCTCTCTCTGCGGCTCTCTCTGCCGCTTCGAGTTTCTTCGCCTCTCTCTCTGCTGCTCTCTCTGCCTTAGCCTCCTGTTTCTCTACCTCTGCATTGATATACGCAATTAGGTCTCCCCCTGCTAAGTGTAAAGCTTCCCCTAATTCCTTGAAGCGCAATCTCAAGGCCACTGGGTCCGACATTGCCAAACGTGTCTATGAACAACCTCTGAATCACGTGGAATACCAAAACACTAGCAATATTGCAATTCAATAAAAACAATGCAAAGACCATAAAATTCGTAATCAATAATAGAATGAAACAAGAGTCAAATGGCATACAACAGTTATTTAAGCAAAACCTGCAAAAGAACAATGCAACATACAGGCACAAAAATAATTGAAGCAAAAAAGTTTTTAACTAAAGAATAGTGCACCCAAAACTGATCAGTGTTATACCCTTACACTATTCTAAGTTATTCTACTTCTACTGTTATCTAATTTTATTGTACTTAGGTCCGGTTATACCCAATTCCTATTATACACAGATCCTGGCTAGGCTCGCCAATTAAAGTGTCACGTGGGGTTTATGGGCTCTGCACAATGGAATTATGGACCCTCACGTTTATTCGGTGGGAACTGCTAGTACGTCACCCTATGAATTACTTTAATAAATTTATTTGTTTAGCTCGTTCTGTGTTAAGGTTGGGGTACAGAAATAGATAGAAAAATGGTAAAAGATTACTGTCACACTAGCTTTCACACGGCTATGAATCATATGTAGTCCAGCCTCTTGATAACAGTTAAAATCACACCTTTATTTCTTCTACTCTATACAAGATTCTCTAAGTACTAATCTAACTTAAAAAGTCTCAGTCACTGCTAATAGTTCGATCGCTGATAGTCTAGGCAGCTGTTATTTCTTCCTCGGGCACTTGCTATAATATCTCATGTAGATTTGGACTACTGTGGTCCGTTTTACAGTTTCTGAAGAGTTGGACTACTGTGGTCCTGTTATGATCAGTTTAAGTGCACTTTCGGAGATTGCACTTAACTTTCTGATGGTGCGGTCGAAGTCCTTCTGTGAGGTAGCTTCTGGTACACCTTTGTCGTTGTGTAGTTGGGTTCCCTTGCCACGCTGTGGGGTCTGACAGGGTGTTTCTTCGGGTATCTCTTTCCGTCTTGTGCGGTAGAGTCTCCTCAACCAACTAGTCGTTTCTGTGGAGTGGGGCACACAGGATAGCTCGGGATAGCTCGGGATAGCTCGCCTGCCCGTCTGTAATATAAGAGACGAAATTCTGCACAACCCTGAATAATCGGTTTGTGCAGAGCGTCTCACTGAAAGCCAAGTAGCCCTCAGTGATAGCTCCACATCTCTATACATAAGCGACGAACATTCTGCTACTTCCGGGTTCCACTGGAATCTCACTCTAATTTCCTATACATACATAAATATCAAACGTGGCTAACTATACACATACAGAATTAATAATATTATAAACATTCAGTGGTACAGCCACTGGTCTGCAAACATACATATAAGTTAAACAACAGTGGTTCCGTATGGTATGCAACATGGCGGCGCAACCGGTCGTGTTTCGCCACGTGTTCGGCGTTTCCACATGGTCACACAAATTCGGATTAACAATTCACATTTATGCATAGCAATTCCACAAACATAATTTCAACAATAATATAAATATATCACGATGAAACAGAAGGGTGTTCATTTACCTGTTTGACAAGTTCAGGCCCGTGTTGACTAAATAGAATTCTGAGATTCTAAGTCCTGCTTCCTGGTCTATGAGTGAAGATAGTTCTCTGCTAGCTAAGGAGATGTTACTTCTTCCTCGTCTCACACACGACTGATGCAAACTGTGTTAGGCTCTGACACAGTCAAACTGGCGCGAACCGCTTTGCCTAAGCTATCCCATTGGTTCCAACGGTCCGATTCAAAACTTAAGTGCTGACGTCACTGCGCTGTGTGTGTGGCTCAGGCTCGCAGTGTGCTGTAATTTAATTGCTGCTGTGTAATAGACTGACTCTCTACTATTACAAAGACTACACATGGCTAAATAGTCAACAAGCAGAGTTAAAACTAGCCAATTCGTGACACTTAATGAAAGCCGACTTCTTTGAAATGATAATTTAGTTTATTATTATTATTATTATTATTATTATTATTATTATTATTATTATTATTATTATTATTATTATTATTATTATTATTCGTTGTAGATAATTCGGTTCGATTCGATCTACAACGAAGAATGCAAAGCATGGAGATGAGGTGCTACAGAAGACTTCTGGGCATTTTCTATACCAAGCACATCACCAACGACGAAGTCCGACAGACCATCACACGAGCCATTGGACAACACGATGACCTGCTCACAGTGGTGAAAAAACGAAAACTCCGATGGAATGGCCACATCACCAGATCATCAGGTCTTGCAAAGACCATCCTGCAAGGTACAGTGCAAGGAGGTAGAAGAAGATAGAGACCGAAAATTAGGTGGGAGGACAACATTCGAGAATGGACTGGTTTGACACGAAGCGAAGCCATCAGGGTTGCTGAGGACAGGGAAAGATGGAGTATTCTGGTTAAACGATCATCTGTGGTGCCCCTACGACCTCCGAGTTACGGGATATGATTAGGTTAGGATAGGATATTAATAATAATAATAATAATAATAATAATAATAATAATAATAATATATTATTATTATTATTATTATTATTATTATTATTATTATTATTATTATTATTATTATTATTATTATTATTATTTACATTTCATTCAACACAGCTGCAAGCTGAGTCTTACAAATAATGTAATATTGATAACAATTACACACGCGCGCACACACATACTGGGATAGCATACCATGTCAGGACTTTGTGTTTACACCATCCACCTCAGGACTCGATGAAAATAGTACTGTATAATATTGTTCTGCGTTTAATTTTACATTTTTGATAGTCTTAAACTATTTTCAGATCACGGAGATGCTCAAATGGTTATAAGTAACAAATATTAATACCTTGTTATTTACCATACCATGTGAGGACTCCTTCCAAGGACCTGTATACACATAGTTAATGTCTTAAGTCCAAGCAAGGACCTACTTACACATATTACATTTCTAAGTCCAAGTAAGGACCCAGTTACACATATTACATGTCTGAGTCCAATAAAGGACCCAGTTACACATACTCCATGTTTGGAGCCAAGTCAGGACCCAGTTACTCTCCGGCTCCATTCATATTTGAACCCAAGTAAGGTTCTTAGGTCAAACACATAGCACATATTTGGGCTATTGCATGTGTTTGCTTGTGTAGCCCAGTTGGTCATTATCTCTTACTCTCTCTGTCTTGCTCTCTCTCTGTATATATCTCTCTCACTCCCTATCCTATCCTATCCTATCCTGTCCCGTAACCCGGAGGTCGTAGGGGCACCACAGATGATCGTTTAACCAGCATACTCCATCTTTCTCTGTCCTCAGCAGTCCTGATGGCTTCGCTCAGTGTCAAACCAGTCCATTCTCGAATGTTGTCCTCCCACCTCTTTTTCGGTCTCCCTCTTCTTCTACCTCCTTGCACTGTGCCTTGCAGAATGGTCTTTGCTAGGCCTGATGATGTGGTGACGTGGCCATACCATCTGAGTTTCCGTTTCTTCACCACTGTGAGCAGGTCATTGTGTTGTCCAATGGCTTGGGTGATGGTCTGTCGGACTTCGTTGTTGGTGATGTGTTGGGTATAGGAAATGCCCAGAAGTCTTCTGTAGCACCTCATCTCCATGCTTTGTATTCTTCGTTGGAGATCTGCTGTGAGGGTCCATGCTTCGCAAGCATATAGGAAGATGGAGATGACAAGGGAGCGCAGCAGTCTTACTTTGGAATGTAGACTGATGGTCCTGTCTTTCCAAATGGGCTTCAACCTTGTCAGGGCAGCAGTTGTTTGTGCGATCCTTGAGAGGACTTCCTGTCGGGACCCATTGTCTGACACAATGACTCCCAAATATTTGAAGCATTGCACTGTGTTGAGGGATTGGCCTTGGACTTTGATGTCCGTGTTGATGCCATTGGCCGGTCCTGATTTGGCTCGGAAGAGTCCGCTGGACCTAAAGCAACAATCAATCAATCAATCAATGATGCTATTGGTGTTGTTGGTAATCATTTTGGTCTTCTCTGCACTTATTTCCATTCCATAAGCTCTGGAGGTGGTGTCAAGCCTCTGTATTAGCTGTTCAAGTTCTTGTTCCTCTCCGGCCAATCCATCAATGTCATCCGCAAAACGAAGATTGGAGATTGCTCTATCCCCTATGCTGACTGTGCCTTCGTGATCTGCAAGAGCATCTGACATGATGCGCTCTAGGAAGATGTTGAAGAGTGTTGGAGAGAGTAGGCATCCTTGACGCACACCGATTGTTGCTCTGAACCAGTTTCCGATGACGCTGTTATGGAGGACTGCACTGGTAGCCTTGTCATACAGGTTTTTGATGACTTCAATAACTTTAGGGCTGATGTTGTACACTTTCATTGTTGCCCATAGAGCTGCATGCCAGACTCGGTCAAATGCCTTCTTGAAGTCTATGAACACATGATATAGATGTTGTTGGTGCTGTAGGTATTTCTCACAGATTATTCTGAGGTTGAAAATCTGTTCATTGGTACTTCGCCCTGCCCTGAATCCTGCTTGTTCTTCAGCTATGATTTGTTCAGCTTGGGGTTTCAACCTGTTGAGGATTATTTTCAGGAGGACCTTGCTGGAATGGCTGATGAGGCTGATGGTGCGGTAATTTTCACACTCCTGAAGGTTACCTTTTTTGGGAAGAGTGATGACAAGCAACTGGGTCCATGGTGTAGGCCACTCCCCACTCTGCCAGATCTTGTTAATGGTGAGGGCATCAATCATCGCTTCTCCTCCTTCTTGTAGCAATTCCGCGGGTATGTTGTCCACTCCCGCTGACTTCCCTTTCTTCAGCGAGCGATTGCACTGCTGCCTCAACTTCTTCCTGGAGAATTGGAAGGATGTTTTCTTCCTCTCTGTTCTTGGGACATGCTAGAACTGATGGGTCTCCATTTGGTGTATGGTTGTAAAGGTCAGAGCAGTACTCTGTCCATCTGTCCAAGACTTCTTGTTCTTCTGTAAGGCATATGCCAGACTTGCTTTGGATCGTGGAGACTTTGGGCTGTTTAACACTTGTCAGCCGCTTCACAGTCTGGTAGGCCTTCTTGCTGTTATTCTGGTTCAGACTGTTCTCTATTTCCTGGCATTGATCTTCTATCCAGTTCTCCTTTGCTGTGCGCATGCCTTTTCGGATGTCATTGTTGATTTTTCGGTAGACATCAGCTCCCTGTGATGTGTTCTTTTTCTTTTTTTTATCTCTCTTCGTTTATCACACAGATCCAAAAGTTCAGGTGTGATCCACGGCTTCTTCTTTGGTCGGTGTTTGCCAAGGATCTCAGTGGCGACATCTGTCACAGCTGAGTTGAAGGTGGTGGTCATGGTGTTGACATCTACTTCACCAGCCCCCAAAATGAGCAGTGGTGCAAATTTCCCTCCAATTGTGGCCTGATAAAGTTCTGCCACCTCCGGGTCTTGCAGTTTGTCCAGGTCGAACTTTAGTCTGGTGCACTTTGCTGTATTTACTCTCTTCAAATGGAGCCGGAAAGACGTCATCACGAGATCGTGGTCACTTCCGATGTCTGCTCCTGGAAAAGTGCGTGTCCTGCCAATGTTGATGCTTGATCTGAAGCGTTTCTTGACCATGATGTAGTCGATCTGGTTGTGATGCTCCCTACCGGGACTGTGCCATGTCCATCGTCTGGAGTTTTTTTTTTAGACCAAGCGTGTTTGCCAGTACCAGATTGTTGTATCTGGCAAACTCCAACAGTCTCAGACCCCTGTCATTTGTCTCATTGTTGCAGTGGGGTTCACATGTGTCTCCCCAGTTCTGGTGCGCATCTTGGCCAACCTTGGCATTCCAGTCGCCTTGCACTATAACAATGTCCTTCTTCAGCACTTGGTCAAGTACCACCTGTAGATTTTCATAAAAATCCTCCACTTCGCTGTCATCATAGTCTGATGTTGGGGCATAGGCCTGGATGATGGTGATGTTAAAAGGGGCTACTCTCAGACGGATGGTAATGAGTCTACTGGAGACTGGGCGGCAACCCATGACAGTGGCTAGAATGTTCTTGTGGACCAAGAATCCAACGCCATGTTCGTGCCTGTCATCTCTACCGCTGAAATAGAGCTTGTGGCCTTTGTCGGTCATTGTTTCACCTAGGCCTTTCCAGTGCAGTTCGCTGATACCTAGAACGTTCCATCGATAGTGGTCCAGCTCGTGGGCCAGTTCTTCTAATTTTCCTTCCGCAGTTATGGTCCTGACATTCCAGGTTCCTATGACGATGTTGTTTCTCGTGCGGATCTTGCTAGTTTATCCATCAGTAGCATACTTATCACCTCCGTCCTGGTGGCCAACGGAAGGCGCGGTCCTTGTGCCGGGCGACGACCGATCCGGTATGGAATTAGTGGATAGCTTGATCATGTAGTGTGTCTTGGGCAAAAAAGGCCTGGCGGTGCCCAATCCTCTCCAGGCTGTTGGCCACAGCCGAAATCCACGATAAAAAGTGTGGCTTATTTTCGGCCATCACGTCGGTCATCTGAAATAGATGCATAAATATTAGTTGCAAAGGTTTTCTAAAAGTTGCACAATAATACTAGTATAACCATTATCATTGAAAGTAATTGTCAGCCTCAAGTGTAACGGAGCCATTTAATTTCTCGAGCTCAATGAGACTTGAGAGTCCTGTTATAACACTAACCGATACCCCCACACACCTCTTCCTTCCCTAACCCCTTCTCCCCTAGATGTATGTGTATATGGACTTGACCCTTACACAAATATCAGTTCCTGTTCCAACTACTGGGGAAGCTAAACTGATGATATGTTTGTTCAGAGTACTACATGTAGGTGCCGGACAATACCGCGAGCGACCCTATCGCGAGGACGTTACCGCGAGGGACATTCCCGCATCTGACTACCGTGAGGAAGTTACTGCGAGGGACACTACCGCGAGCGACACTATCGCGCGCGACACTTACGCGAGCGACTCTATCGGGAGGGATACTACCGTGTGTGCGAAACTACTTCGAAGAGACGTTACCCCGAGCGACATGACCCTACCGCGAGCGCGACCCTACCACGAATGCGACACTACTGCGAAGGGACGTTACCGCCAGCGACACTATCCTACCGCCAGCGCGACACTACCGCGAATGCGACACTACTGCCAGGCCTTTAATTTTCATGCTCCCACTATAATGGCTATTCTAAACGGATTATATATGTGTTCAGTGTACTGGGTTTTGGATACTACCGCAAGCGACTCTGCTGCGAGGGACACTACCACGAGGATTTCACTGTGAGGGACACGAGCGGCTCTGCTGCTAGGGACTCTACCGTAAGGACGTTACCGCGAGGGACACTATTGCGAGTGACACTACCGTGAGTGCGACACTACCACGAAGGGACAACTACCCTACCGTGAGCGAGAGACAGAGTATCGCAAAACCCTTGCAAGTGTAGATAGACTTGACCCTGACACAAACATGTTATTGCTCTCACTAATAGGTATGCTAAATAGATATGAGTGTTCAGAGCACTGAGTGTCGGATACTACAGCGAGCGACAATACCGAGAGGACGTTACCGCGAGCGACTCTACCACAAGGTGCACAACAGTGAGCGTACACTACCGCGAAGGAATTTACCGCGAGCAACACTACCACACACAAAACGGAGACCCATCAGTTCTAGCAAGTCCCGAGAACAGAGAAGAAGAAGAAATCATCCCAGTTCTCAGAGAAGAAGTTGAGGCATCAGTGCAATCGCTGAAGAAATGGAAGTTAGCGTGAGTGGACAACATACCCGCGGAACTGCTTCAAGCAGGAGGAGAAGCGATTATTGACGCCCTCATCATTATCTGTAACAAGATCTGGCAGAGTGGGAAGTGGCCTACACCAATCACCCAGTCGCTTGTCATCACTCTTCCAAAAAAGGTGTGTGAAAATTACCGCACCATCAGCCATCCCAGCAAGGTCCTCCTAAAAATAATACTTAACAGGTTGAAACCCCAAGCTGAACAAATCATACCTGAAGAACAAGCAGGATTCAGGGCGGGACGAAGTACCACTGAACAGATTTTCAACCTCAGAATAATCTGCAAGAAATGCCTACAGCACCAGTAACATCTGTATCATGTGTTCGTGGACTTCAAGAAGGCGTTTGACCGAGTCTGGCATGCAGCTCTGTGGGCAGTCATGAGAGTGTACAACATCAGCCCTAAAATAATTGAGGTCATGAAAAGACTGTATGACAAGGCTACCAGTGCAGTCCTCCATAACAGCGCCATCGAGAACTGGTTCAGAACAACAATCGGTGGGTCTGCGTCAAGGATGCCTACACTCTCCAACACTCAACATTTTCCTAGAGCGCATCATGTCAGATGCCCCTGCAGATCACGAAGACACAGTCAGCATCCGGGGGTAGAGCAATCTCCAACCTCCGTTTTGCGGATGACGTGATGGATTTGGGTGGAGAGGAACAAGAACTTGAATAGCTGGTACAGAGGCATGACACCGCCTCCCGAGCCTCTGAAATCGAAATAAGTGCAGAGAAGACCAAAATGATGACCAACAACACCAATGGCATCAACACGGACATCAAAGTCCAAGGCCAATCCCTCAGCACAGTGTATAGCTATAGTATCAGACAATGGGTCCCGACAGGAAGTCCTCTCCAGGATCGTGCAAAAAACTGCTGCTCTGGCAAGGATGAAGCCCATTTTGAAAGACAGGACCATCAGTCTACATTCCAAGGTAAGACTGCTGCGCTCCCTTGTCATCTTTTCATCTTCCTATACGCCTGCGAAACATGGACCCTCACAACAGATCTACAACGAAGAATACAAAGCATGGAGATGAGGTGCTACAGAACACTTCTGGGCATTTCCTATACCCAGTTTATCACCAACGACGGAAGTCCGACAGACCATCCATAAACACGATGACCTGCTCACAGTGGTAAAAAAACGGAAACTCCGATGGTATGGCCACGTCACCAGAGCATCAGGTCTTGCAAAGACAATCCTTCCAGAGCACAGTGCAAGGAGGTAGAAGAAGAGGGAGACCGAAAAAGAGGTGGGAGGACAGCATTCGAGAATGAGTTGGTTTGACAATGAGCAAAACCAGAATTGCTGAGGACAGGGAAAGATGGAGTATGCTGGTTAAACGATCATTTGTGGTGCCCCTACGACCTCCGAGTTGCGGGATATGATCGGATAGGATAGGACACTACCGCGAAGAGACGTTACCACTAGACCTTTTATTTGTTATGGGCGAGGGAGTGAATGAAGAGACTCAGAGAGATTAAGAGAGAGTGATAGGCACCTTATCATTAGTAACCCTTTTGGCACCAGTGTTTAGAACATTAAGACACAAGAAGTTGGTTTCAACTTACACGGCTGATTAAGACCTGTGACATTATTAGATTCAGTATACTACATGTATATTGAAAATCAAAAGTTTGGTATACACGCGATGTGTTTCGCGGGAATTTAGCTCCAAGTCGAGATCTAAACAAAACTGCACGGTTAGGGGAAAACAGTTTGAAAGGTTAGTAGTATAATATTCACATGGTAGAAGAATTTAGGAAGTAAATTATTTCTGGGTCGATTAAAACAAAGAGACATTCAAAACAGCATGCAGAAGTAAGTAGCGAAATACTGAGCGATCTCAAGTCTCATGTACCAGCTTGCACTGCCAATTCTCGTGTTGGCTCTGTTACAAACTGCTTCTTTCACCAGTCTTTTGACTTCGAAGAGGCTCAGACTGGTACTTTTTGTCACTCGCTGCAGAGCCCGTTTCTTCTTCACAATGTGACATAGCATAGCGAGCGCTTTCCGTGGTCACAATGTGACGTAATATATAATGTTAGCATTAGTCAAACTGTTCTGATGGGAAAAATGTGTACTCTTCGGCTTAAAAAAAAAAATGAAAGTATGGTATTCCCTTTTTAACTATTTATTTGCGATATTTTTTTATTTTTTTAAACAAAATTTAACAATTTCAGCTAAATAATCTTTATATTAAAGCATATTTTTAAAATAATCATTTGTTTACAAACAATGTAAGATTTCTGTAAACATATTGTTTACGAAAATAAGGCATTGTTGCTAAATAAAGAATTACTAACCTATTTAATACATTATTTAGCAGATTGTGTGAAATATTGTCTTAGAAACGTTTCTAAATAATAATTTGTTTACCTATATAAGGCAGTATTTAACAGAGTTTGCTAAATAATGTATTATTTAGAAGATATTGTTACATTTTTTCCCCAAACGATCCCAAAAAAGTGTAGGGTTGGGCCAAAACATTATGATCCGTCAGGAAACCGTCAACAATTTTTTTTTAAAATCCCTAATCCATCTATAATCCTTCTATAATCTACATATATACTGTATACTTCAGGCCCATTAAGCTATTCCAGTTCAATGATTATGAAGAACATAATAATAATAATAATAATAATAATAATAATAATAATAATAATAATAATAATAATAATAATAAAGATATTTATATAGCGCTTTTTCCCAATAAACAATATCAGTTCAAAGCGCAGTATTCACGCATTCATTCTAAACATGCGGCTTCAAACAAAATAAAATCAGACACTTGCTAACGAATATTGAGACGAGGGAGGGAGGGATGAGGGAAGAGTTAAGGATGGGTGATGGGGAGGGTGGTGATGATGATGAATGGAAATTAGAATCGTCGTGGATCCTCACTTTCTGACTTTGCTTCTTGATGAATAAGAACCCTCCTTGAGTATCAGAGAACTACTATTTTCCCCTCAAGCACACACACTTTGTAACAATTACATGTATTTAGCAGATTGTATGAAATAATGTATTATTTTTAAATGTTTCTAAATAATTATTTGTTTACCTATATAATGCATTATTTAGCAGAATTTGTTAAATAAGGCATTATTTAACAGATTTAAAAAAATAAATAACGCATTATTTACATAAACAATTCGTTGTTTAGGGATGAAATAAAATCACATTAAAATCATTATTTGAGATACTTCAAGTTTTTGGACTTTCTTCCAAGTATCAAACTATACATATAAACTAAACTTAGACTAAATTACTTCACATTTGTTTTCAAATGAAATCTCAAACTATAAAAATTGAAAAAAAACACTATATGTGCAACGAGGAAAATAGCTCATTCAAAATGGCTTGTAGCACATTCAACAAACTACTGGCAACCCAGTAACTAGATATTTACAGCAATTTTGAAAATACAGAATTAACAAAAGCATAATGAGAATTCAAATGAGAGTATAAACCAAAGTCTAGTCTGTGTGTCGCATACATTCCACCATAACGGACTTTAAAGATCCTGACGCGCATGTCCTAAACGGGTGAGTGCCGGTAACAAGAACACACCCAGCATGCACTTGGTCCTTCTCCCCAATCCCTGGCTGGCCAGGATAGTGCTCAGTTGTCTGGGCGTCAGACCATGCGCCCAAAGGCTGCGGGTGGGCGTCTTGGGTGGTTTGAGTTAGATCCTTATCGGCCAGCGCCTAGAGTCTGGTCAAGTACGGCGAGATAAGTGCGCTATAAAAATCCTCAATAATAATAATAATAATAATAATAATAATAATAATAATAATAATAATAATAATAATAATAATAAGTCGAATTCATAATACGCGAATTGCGTCAGACGATAAAGCAATACATCAGTATACCAAATAAAATAAACACATGTGTACATAGTAGTCCATGTGACTCGGGCCAATGAATGTATATTATGCTATACTATTCTACTATTCTACATTCCACTAACTAGCAACTTTCACTACAGCTAACCTAACTTTCACTACAAAATATTGTTCCTCTTCTGTTGGAAATGCTTTGAAGCTCTCCCCTCTTTCTTTCCCCTCAGAGCTCAGTTAAACCAGATGGATGCTCACAAATTGGCTATCTTACTCCACCGTTGGTTTATCAAGGACTGAGTAGGATGGCCACATTCCAGACCTCAGTGTACCGTAGGTGATGACAGGCTACTAATCCGTCCCGCCCAAAAGGCTGGGACCAGAAAAAGAGGATCTTGTAGTGTGGCGTGGGAACAAATTGGGAAAGTATTTGTAAGCATTGCAAAAACAAACACCAAAAAGCACCAACTAAATCTACAAAATAGTATTTGCAAATTAATGTATGTCTATGTTGCAGTCGATTCATATTCAAAATATTCTAACGTAATGAGGAACCATAAACGATCTGAAAAATAAATGAAATTAATAATAAAACCTTGATACACAAAAATTATGCTCTATTACATAATGGGTAAATAATTCCTTATTTAACAACAATGCCTTATGCACCTATATCATGGTTTATTTACGTAAACAATATAATGTTTATATAAATAATAAGTTATTTACTGGGAAAATATATTATTTAGATAAATCTTACATTGCTGGTAACCAAATGTTTACTTAGAAAATTGGCTTCTAAATAAAGATTATTTAGTTGATAGAAGTGAAAATAAATATTTTACAAATGGGATTCCATAGGAAAGTGGTATAATGAACATAATATAACCGATCTTTACACCCAAGTCAGGACTCCACCAAATCCTCATCAGAGTGTGTAGGTCCTGTGAAGGTTGGTGTGTATAAAAGTTCAAGTTCTTCCTCAGCGTCTGCATTTGGAAATTCCAAATCATTAACTCAGCACACAGTCTGTTTCTGAGTACCAAAGGTCCAAAAGTACCACACATTTTAGTTTGCAGCTACACTAAAATGCATCAAACGGAATGAACATAAGATAAAAGATTTGTCTGTATGAGTAGCAAACAAACATCAGATATAGCGCGACCTGGCCACACAGCAGTACAACTGATCAAAGAATTATAGATACAAATATTTATTTATTTATTCGTTCTTATATAGCGCTTTTCCAGCTCAAGAGCTGCTCAAGGCGCTGGCCGAAACAGGATCTAACCCAAGCCACCCGAGGCACCAACTTGCAGCCTTTTGGCGCATCATAATAACGCTCCAGACAACTGAGCACAATCCTGGGCAGCCAGGGATGGGGAGAAGGACCTAGGTGCATGCTGGGTGTGTTCTTGTCACCGACACTCACCCGTCTAGGACATGAGCGTCAGGATCTTTAAAGTCCGTTATGATGGAATGTATGTGACACAGACTAGACCTCAGTTTATACTCTCATCCGAAGGAGTAGGAAACGGGAGTAAAGTGTCTTTCCCAAGGACACAACACAATGCCCCGTTTCCATGTGCTTCTCTTGCATTTACTGACATTTGAAACAGTTGGGGAGCATGCAGGCCGACAAATCTTGAAAATGATTATTGATCTTTTTAATTACAACTTTTGTAAACAAAATCATGAAATAAAACAAACTTACCTGGATCTGGTCAACCATCTTCAAACAACTTTATGTAACTCCTTGGTAAAGGCATAGCAGCCAAATCTCACGTCATAGGCTTCTGATTGGTCAAAATAAACCAAGCCTTCTGATTGGTTAGGAAGGAGTGTAACATTTTCCAGGTCCTCGTTTGGCCACCAAATTGTGTAAAAGTTTCACACTCCGGATGCGAAAAAAATTATCTTGACATCCAAGTCAGGACTCCACCAAATCTTCATCAAAGTGCGTAGTTCCCCTCTAGGTAATGAAATATAGGGAAAATAAAGTAAAACCTTCTAAGGACCCGAGTGTAAGTCCTGAGTAAGTTTAAGGTCCTGTAAAGGTTGGTGTGTATATAAGGTCAGGTCCTTACTCGGTAAGCAAAACAAACACCTACACTCGCACACACACACACACACACACACACGCACACACACACACCCACACACACGTACATACACACGTACATACACACAAACGACGGCGCGCGCGGAATAGTGATAATAGGCGTCAACTAGCAACCTATAAGCACCATTGATAAATAAAATTGACCTTATACGTTAATGACGCTGCAAGATACGATCCCATACTGGTCTTGTTATAAGTGATTTTCTGTACTAACGTTCTCATTTAAGGCTGACACCCCACACATGAGTAATAATTAACATGGAAGAACGTGTATTCTACTCAATAGATCATAACTGGAGTGAAGAAGAGAATATATCATGCATCATGGTCGTGTGGTGTGGTTGGTAATTTTAGATGATTATTTTGTTTATGTCACGAACGATTCGTGTATACAACTAACGCTTAGAGTAACAACTAATACGGTATAATTATTAATGAGTAATCGCAGACACAGCATCACTGTATGCTGTTCCTTAAATGTCGGAACCTGACCCTGAGAGATAAATAATATCTACAAGGCAAGATAATATTACGGTCTAATTATGTAGACCTTTTAGGTGATAATTTTGCTGTCATGAAAGTTGATTCATAAAGCTAATGCCGAGAGTAACAAATAACATTGACTATTATTAATTAAAATTGAGAATTAACAATTAACACTTGTACAAACAACAGAGAGAGAGAGAGAGAGAGAGAGAGAGAGAGAGAGAGAGAGAGAGAGAGAGAGAGAAAACCAAAAAGCGTATTAAGAAACAAAAGACAAAGTCACTTTATGTTGTCAAAATTTTCGAGGTTTTATTCACCTCTTCCTCAATGGTAATAGATAGATAGATAGATAGATAGATAGATAGAGAGAGAGAGAGAGAGAGAGAGAGAGAGAGAGAGAGAGAGAGAGAGAGAGATAGATAGATAGATAGATAGATAGATAGATAGATAGATAGATAGATAGATAGATAGATAGATAGATAGATAGATAGATAGATAGATAGATAGATAGATAGATTGGTTGTGTAACTAATAATACTCCTGATGAAGTTATGACGCGGTCAGCTCATCGCCTTCACGTCCGGGGATCAACTATAGCATTCTATGGAGACAATGTTTTACACAGACAACTTGAGAGACAGTTTTTCGAGAGATTTAATTTGCTAAACCACAACTCTTTCATTTTGTTTTTCTAACTATTTATTTATTGCACAACACACATCAAACATCAAAATACAAAATCTTCATCCTACCTTTCTAGTATAATTCCATCACTTAATGTGGAGGCAGAGAACAAAGAAACTGAGAGCTGAGACAGAGAGCGGTGGTTAGCTCCTTTCACTCGTGTATCATCTTATATATCAAAATGGGTATTCAGCCTCAACATTTCGCCTCCCAACTTAATAACGATTGGTCAACTGTGCAATTATGAATATTTATAACAACACCTATATGGACATGCGTTCTTTCTCTTATTAATATTAATTTCCAGACACTCTCCCAAAACCGTCTCACTATCTCTTATCATCCTTACACCATTCTGTGGAGTTTCATTCACCACCTAGCTGGCTTCACGATGTTAAAGGTGAAACAAAACTACATTAACCATCCTCCACGTCTTTCCTCTAACTTTGATTAAAATTTACTTTCCCACAACAAGACATCGCCTCACTACCTATCTTATCACTTTTAAACACTCGCCTAACCTCTAAACCATTATTTCTAAATTACTAATAGTGCATCTGTACTTGTAATCACCTCCACATCTCTTAATATTTACAAATATATTATACAATAACTCTGTATTGCTAAATAACCAAACCTATCAATGTCTTTATTTATATTCATGCTTCACAAATTTCCTTTATACAGTACTCCTCGCTTAAGGTGACCCCCCACGGGACCAAATTTTTGTTTGATCTTATCCGAGGGGCACCCTAAACAGTCCTCTGATAAGATCAACTACCAGTAAAAAACTTGATCTTATACGAGGTGCTAAATTTTTTTGTCCTGTGACAGTGTGTGTGTGCGTGTGTGTGTACATGTGTGCAGGTTGGTGCGCGCGTATGCATGTATGCATTACTGTATATGTATTTTTTGTGCGTGTGTATGATGCATAAGCACACACTCAAACACTCAAACGAACGGATGCAAGCATGCATACACATGCACACACTCTCGCACACAAACACAAACACATTGACGCGCACGCACGCAAATGAGAATAAAAAATAAAAAGTAGGAACCAAAACAGTTGCTGGGTGTATTTGCAGAAAACCTTACACAAGTTTAATAAATTGTTCATTTTGTCTACGACACGGCACATGCTTTATCGCTAGTGAATGAAGTTAATTCAGGGTAAGGTCCACTGTGGCAATACGTCCTGCTAGGAGGGGACATGGCAGATCACAGTTACACCTGTCTACACCGTCTATGGGTCGCACTCTGTCAAAGTGGTTCCCGTGTGTATTGCAGAGTGTCGCATAACGCGTATGCTGGCTGGACGTGACAGGTGTTCTGGGATGGAATTCCATCTCAAAACAGGAAGTGACCTCATAAATGACGTCATCTGTGACATCAATTTCTCTTAAGCAGTAGTCTCCTCCATTTGGGAACCAAAACGGGGTTGACGTTATCCGAGGTTTTCCCTTATGCGAGGTGACGCTAAGCGAGGAATTCTAAATGGTACAAAGAAGGTGTTTGGACGGGACCAACAACCTGATTGATCTTATCCGCCTTGTGACCTTAAACGGTAGTGACGTTAAAAGAGGAGTACTGTAACCCACTCCCATAATCAACAAACATCTTTCTTTGTTTTACTTCTTATTTCCTGTTTCTTGTTTTAATTTCACAAAACCCAAAACAATTTCTGACATTTCCACTACCCCTTTTAACCATCTATCTCAATAATTCATTTATCTTCCGCTTCCTTAAGGTTTGGATAATTTCGGTGCTCATGACGTTTTCGTTTGTATAACCTCTTATTATCAACACTAACACAGACTTCTTTAGATCAAAGCTAAGCATTTCCAGCAACTGTAATACGCTTCTAAAATTTGTTAAAACGTTACATCAATTCCAACAACTGTGGTACACTTCTAACATTGTATAATAATAATTTGGACTCTGTCATAAAGTCCTGTATGAAGGGCAAACATTTGGAGTGTTAACATAAACAGATAATTAAAAGATATACAAGTAGGAACCTATATCGATATAGATAGATAGATAGATAGATAGATAGATAGATAGATAGATAGATAGATAGATAGATAGATAGATAGATAGATAGATAGATAGATAGATAGATAGAAGAAGGCGAGTCTAAAAGTAATGCCATTTTTGTATTTCAGAAAGTTTTTACAACTGAAACCGAAATTTTTGCAGTTATAAATGAAATTGATGATATAATTTACGTTATGATTGTTGTTATTTTTCTTACTCTGCAGGTTTTTAGACTCGGTTATGATTGTTGTTATTTTTCTTACTCTGCAGGTTTTTAGACTTGCAAGAAAAATTCAAAATGGCTGCCCCTTAGAATTGCATGTTAAAAAAACAAGCAGTGATTGAATTCTTTGTTGCCGAGGGGGCAACTTCTGTAAACATTCACAGACATTCACAAAATGTGTTGTAAGACAATACTTTAGATTAGAGCAATGTATGCAGGTGGGTCCGTCGCCTGAATGATGAAAAGGTGGGAACTGTGAGCGTAGCCGATAAATCCCGTTCTGGCTGTCCGGCCTGTTGTGTGAATCCTGCCAGTAAAGCAAAATAAACCAGATGCTCTGATCAGAGAAGACAGGCGCATAACTCCTGATGAAATGATAGAAAACCGTGCAGCAGTGAGCCAAGGAAGTGCTCACGACATTGTCCAATCACTTGGCTTTTCAACAGCGTGTGACCGTTGGGTACTGAGAGAGCTGACTAGAACAGTCAACAAAATTTTACGAAGCAGTGATGGACGCTCACATTCGAAGGTGGAACATTGCTATTGAGAGAAACGGTAACTATGTTGAAAAGTATAGATGTGATCCATAGAGGGCCACCTTCATTTTGATGTATGATACATGTTCCTGTCTTGGTAAAGAAAATAGCATTATATTTTTACTCGTATAAATATACATTACACATACACACACAAAAACACACAAATACACATATACGCGCACACACACCCATCCACCCACCCCCATCTATCCACCCACCCACCCACCCACACAAACACGCACTCACACCAACATCCTAAACACTGTTATAGGGCTAATTGTCCGACTTTTCTAACCATTGCTGCATGTAGGAGTCAGCAATTTTCGTAATGATCTCAATACTGGCCACTTGATGTGGCATTTCGCTGCCATAGCAGCCGACACTGGCTACATGAAGCTCAGCCCTAATATTCCTGTTCCAGTCTGCAAACATTGTTACCGTCTGTCAGCATTCTAGCTTATTGAAGGAGTGTTCTCAAAAGGTCTTCACTCTCGGTCGACTTGAGTTAAGTCCCTCTTCCTTGAGCACCTCTGGAGCTGGAAAAGCACTATACAGTAAAAACGTTTAGATAAATAACTAAAACAATAAAGTAAAAAATACATTCTTCCAGTCGATTTACTTCAGCATAACCATGGTACCAGTCTTATTCTGTCTGAATCTGTCTTTCCGTCAGCTCTCGCTAATGGCCTGTCTTAATTGCATGATTCGTGGAAGTTCACACAATATTTTTTTCCCGAGTTTCTCAGATCCCGAACGTAGGTTCCTGACCTTTTTTTGGGACGAATCTTTTTTTTCCAGAAGGTTCTTAGATACCGAATCGAGGTTCCTGAACCTTTTGGACAAAACCAGGTTCAGGAACTTAACTTCGGGAACTGAGAACCTCGATTCTCAGATCCCGAACCAAGGTTCTTGAATCTTTTGGACAAAACGATAAGGATAACCTTTGGGGCCTAGTTATCTTCTTGGCGTGGATATTTGCTTTATAAACGTTCAATGGACAATGGCGTAAAATAGAGAAGGCTTACGGTTCCGAACTCTGGATGATCTTATAGAAAATGTAAATACGACTGAGTGCTTGAAATGTTCAATTTTGAAAGACTATCTTCTTTGGGGGACTGAGATATAGTTCCTTCCACATCCTCTCCCCATCCCAACCCCACAAACAATTGGAGTGAAATGGTTTGTATGTTCGGTTCATAAAACGTAGCTGAGGTAAGGCTTCGTCTAATTTCATTTACGCTGTATGTATGTGCTCGGTCAGTTCGTCTGTGACCTTTACATGTTGCGCAAGCTGAGCTGCAAGTGAACGACTTTTGGACGACGAGGATTCCGTCTACATTATTTTGTGCATGGTGGATCTCGCTCGCTTCATATTGCCCAGCGCAGGTAGTTTCTCTCCGAGGTGATACAATTGCACTGTATTAGTGAGGTCCAGCTCATAACGTTTTCTGGTCGACCTACTGCCTTTATTTAGTAAGAGAGGGACATTTCCTTTGTGGTAGTAGTAGTGATGATGATGATGATGATGATAAGATTGGTTCACAAATAACTTTGATGACAGGTGAATGCCGGCTACACAAATACAACCAGCCCGCACTAGGTCCATACTCCCCTTCCCCGACCCCCCTGGATTGTGCTCATTCGTCAGGGCGTCAGACTATGCGCCCAAAGATTGCAAGTGGGCGCTTCGGGAGGCTTGACTTAGATCTTGTTTCGGACAGAAGCGCTGTGTTAGAACGATTAAATAAAATTAAATAAAGATAACCAAATCGCATGTCTCTCTTGCAACATCAAAACCAAGTTAACCAAACAGAGGGGCACTGTCTGGCGAGTGCTTAAAATATCCCAGCCATCTGCATGAATCTCATGCATGCAATCACATAAACCACTGCTGCATAATCTTGCTTGTTGTTGTGTCTGCCCATCCGGTGCTTATATATAACTTTAATAATTCATCTCGGCCGGGTGTTAATTGTGTAGCCATAGAGACAACGAAGTTCACACTGCGTAGCTGAAACTAGCTGAAAAATGTGTTCGCCTTCTCCGCTATCGTAAGCCGTGGGTAGTCTCAACTACGTTGTGTGAAAAGAAAACGTTTAGTGTAAAGCACAGACGAACTTTTCCCATCAAAAATATTTCGTTTCATTAGAATTGAAAGAGGAAACCCAAAACATCTTACTTACTTTTGTATTTCGCATTGGTCATTAATCTACCATCAAAAAGAAAGTATTTTACGGCAATTTTACTTGCACAAGGATAAATAGAACTGGAAACCTAGGACTAAACACAGTTGCCGTGAAGGAAGACGTGACGATGCCGGTTCTCATGTTGCAACTCCTCTCCTACTTCATCCACAATTCGCACGATGTCGATTCTTTGACATGTAAATTTCCTGTAATGTTCTACATCATCAGGTGTATTTAGAGGATTTCATTTGTCCCGCAAGACGCTGTTCCGTTGTCTCCGATGCAAAATAATTGCGAAAACAATTGCATTCGCCATTTTTACCTCGGCAAGGGTTCGAGTTACCGGAGGGTGGTAGCGTCATAAGCAATATAATAATACTCAGAACCATTTTGTATTATATATATTATTACTACTGGCGATAAAAATAATTTACTGCATTAATACAGTTATAGTTGAAATGTTCACGAGATGACTGTGCACAGTGCATAGCTTCAAATATTTAGGAGCCATTGTATCAGACAATGGGTCCCGACAGGAAGTCCTCTCCAGGGGTGGAATTCATGGCCAGTTAAATTATAGGCGATGGTTAACGTTACCAACATTGGTTTTGTAACCAACAATGGTATCGTTAACCATCGTTTAGCAGATCGCTATTCATGAGCGAGTGTCCACGCATTGTTACTTAACCAAGGCTATTTTTGGGCTGTGCGGGAATATCCGTAAGGGGGCATAATTCAAGCAGGTGTTTTCCTTCTTTCGTCAACAAAATAGGCCTATAACCCATCGGAATCGTGCAGCCGCACGATTAAAGTCTGGCAATGGTGGCGTGATTAGCAAGCCTACCGACAGCATGCTGGATATCATAGTGAGCAAGGAGAGCGAGCTTTTTGTTGGGGTGAAAGGAGAGAAATCACTTTTGATCACTTTGTAGTTTGTAATGTTAGGCCTACATTTTGTTTTTAGACTGAGGTGTCAATTTCTGCCGTTTCTGGGTAGTTTGGAACTTGAAATGTTGTCTTTATTTCGTAGGGTTGCATTACCCTACGAGTATAAACTATACAGATACACAATAAGCCTACACATCACCAGTCAAAATCCAACAACAATATTTTAATAATAATAATATTAACCCATTTTATTAATATGACAGATTATTAAAGGTGCCAGAGGCATAAAAACAAAGAGTGAGACACACATGTAAAAGTGGTGACAAAACGCCTTGCCGATCACACAGTTTCAGTCTGTCTACCGCGTTCGTTAACGTGATGATATCATGCCGACGAAAACGAAATTTTGATACCAGTTCCACATCATCAAATTTGTCAAGTGGATTACTTCTGTCGCGAAATACTCTCTCTCCTCGGAGCTCGTCTCTGTCGAAGTTGCCACCAAACGATGGCCGCCATTTTTAACCAGTGTTCCATTGGTTATCGGGTGGTCCCCCCTCCGTTAAAATAACCATGGTTAGCAACCGTCGTTAACTCTGCTAAGGCCTCATGAATTTAAAATTTCCAGCTTAACCAACGTCGTTAATTTTACCAACATTGGTTAAGCCTTAACCAACGGTCATGAATACCACCCCTGGATTGCACAAACAACTGCTGCCCTGGCAAGGTTGAAGCCCATTTGGAAAGACAGGACCATCAGTCTAAATTCCAAGGTAAGATCTCTGCGCTCCCTTGTCATCTCCATCTTCCTATACGCTTGCGAAACATGGACCCTCACAGCAGATCTACAACGAAGAATACAAAGCATGGAGATGAGGTGCTACAGAAGACTTCTGGGCATTTCCTTTACCCAGCACATCACCAACGACGAAGCCCGACAGACCATCACACATGCCATTGGACAACACGATGACCTGCTCACAGTGGTGAAGAAACGGAAACTCAGATGATATGGCCACGTCATCAGATCATAATGCCTTGCAAAGACCATCCTGCAAGGCACAGTGCAAGGAGGTAGAAGAAGAGGGTGATCGAAAAAGAGGTTGGAGTACAACATTCGAGAATGGACTGGTTTGACACTGAGCGAAGCCATCAGGGTTGCTGAGGACAGAGAAAGATGGAGTACGCTGGTTAAACGATCACCTGTGGTGCCCCTACGACCTCCGAGTTATGGGATAGGATAGGATCACGGGATGAAAAAGCAATAAGAACCAACTGCATATTTCACTGACGATGCCATATAATATTGCAGCTTTTATTTTTGACGTTTAAATATGAACGCAATCATTGGCAGAAAGATGACAACTAATAAGTTGCCTGACATTTGAGAGAAGTGATGGGTGGACAGTGCATTTATTTCCAGACCTAACTAACTCTGTGTACGTAGAGATTTATAGCTAACTCTGTGTACGTAGAGATTTATAGCTAACTCTGTGTACGTAGAGATTTATAGCTAACTCTGTGTACGTAGAGATTTATAGCTAACTCTGTGTACGTAGAGATTTATAGCTAACTCTGTGTACGTAGAGATTTATAGCTAACTCTGTGTACGTAGAGATTTATAGCTAACTCTGTGTACGCTGTAGAAAATGGGAAGAACGAATTTTTGGCAATCTTAATTGGAAAGTCATTTTTAAAACATTGGCAAAGATTAAAGACATTAAACTAAAGTGGTTACAAACACGAATTGTTCACAGAATTTTGGGTACGAATATTATTGGTAAACAAATGGGGAAGCTGGAGGATGACCTGTGTACGTTTTGTAAATCAGAAAAAGAAAATATTCAGCATATGTTTTGGCATTGTAACGTTAGTAATAATTTTTGGATGACTCTTCAAAGATTAATTAATAATAAATGTGAAATTATCCATAACTTAGCGCTGGATGAACAACTAATATTGTTTGGTTGCCATGAAAGGGTTAAGACAGATGGTGTCCTTGATTTGATACTGCTGCTTGCAAAATCGTATTTGTATAGTTGTAAATTTAAGCAGGAATTACCTTCACTAATCGGGTTTACCAAAGTGCTTAAATCTAGATATGACATTGACAGATGGAATGCAACATTATCCATGCAATATGTGCAATTTGAAACACTTTGGCATTTCTACAGGCCACTGTTTATGTAATATTGTTTCCCTTTCTTTTCGCGTTTTCCTTTATGATCGTCTTTTATGTTTAAGGTTATTATTTTTTTTATCATTTCTTTTTCTCTCTTTAAATTTTAAAACATCACCGTGCTAATGAATTAACAACAGAATGTATAAAGGTGTCATATGTTTATGGTGAATAAAAAATAAAAAAAAAATTAAAAAAAAACTCTGTGTACGTAGAGATTTATAGCTAACTCTGTGTACGTAGAGATTTATAGCTAACTCTGTGTACGTAGATTTATATCGCATAGTGCAGGGCCGGATCGAGGGGGGGGGGGGGTTCCTGGGTTCCGGAACCCCCCCCCCCCCCCCCTGGCCATTCGATGTACCTCACTCAGTCAGAAAAAAAATATATATATGGAGTTTTTTTAAAGCTCTTAATTTAGTTGACACTGGTGGTAAGTAAAACGTTCCTCATTCTACTCAAGTTCCTCGAGCGGACACGTTTTTGTCACCCTTAACCCCTTAAAAAATTGTTGGAACCCCCCCCCCCCCCCCTCCAAGAGTAAGTGATCCGGCCCTGTAGTGAGTAGATTTATAGCTAGCTCTTAGGTGTAGATTTGTATCGCATCATGATATTTATTTCGCCTTGTAATTACTAGTAACGGATATCCTGAAATGTGCCACAGCGAATAATGCCGTGAGATCGACGGTACTTCAAACTTTGCTTGTGTTGGGAAGGGCAACTGGCGTGAGGCCTTTCGAAGAATTAATGCCAAGACTGCAGTAGGGGAAATTCGCAGAAAATTCGAGTTTACATTTTTTTTTAAATATTTTTTTAAATCGTGCAGTTACAAAACTATTATCGCATTCTATCCCAGATATGCTTTTTACATGATTTGCCAGTCTGTTCCTGTCCTACTGCGTCTTTTCGAATTCTTCATCGTGTTGAATCTAACCAGTCCTTTGCAGAAAATGCATTTATCTTGCGTTTACTGACTATTCTCATATCCTGTAAACTAACACAGTGTGTCTCCACAAATGATTTACCCTTGTTTTCCTGCACGTCTGCGGTTGTAGGAGTTCTTATTTGTCTAAACGGACTCCCCCCTTCCTCCCACCGTTTCCCCACTCTCCGTTTCTCTTGTCTCTCATAATTAGTAGATCAAATTCTCAGTCTTTAGCTCTCTCTCCCAACACTCACCCGAACCCTTCTCTCTCTCTCTCTCTCTCTCTCGTCCTCACCTCCAGCCATCTCCTTCTTTCTCCTATCTCTGCCAACCTGACATCCGTCTCCTCCCCTCCTCTCCCCTCCCCCTTCCACAGCCAGCTCACTCCTCGCTCTCACTCCTTACCTAGGCTCCGTGTGTGGGTTATCTAGTGGCTATCTCTTCATCGGGGGATGTCTCGGCTATTGTTTCAGTGTCGCTGGTATATCATGCCGGCCTTCGCACGCGGCAAGATGCGTCCTTGACATCTTTAGTGAAGACAGTCCACAGATGGTAATTGAAAAATTCACATCACGCAACTGAGACTCTCCGTGAGTACCTCTCACAATAATAATAATAATAATAATAATAATAATAATAATAATAATAAAGGCAAAATCAAATCACAGGTAAATACACTCTGTTATTCCATGCTTTGTAAAATAAAACGATCGGATCTATCGTGCGCGTCTGAAACGTAACACACACACACGCGCGCACCCACACCCACACCCACCCACCCACATACACACACACACACACACACACCTTCTTAAATTGGAGGGAGTGAGGATCTAATGGATACGCCCAAGCACCGATCCTTTACCCTTCTCTCCCCCCCCCCCACCCACACACACACACACACGGGCACGGGCACACAAATTCACACCTTCTCAAAAACGTAAACTGGGAAGATCAACAGGTAGACAGTCATCTTAGATCAAATCGAGAACAGAAATTTGTGGAGTATAGTTTTAAATGATGCTAATTATTTACTTGCCTTGATCTCTTGTAGAGAATCCCACACACTTGGACCAGGATATGACGAAGATGTTTTAAATAATGTTTAAACGTGGTTGGAGAGAGAGAGAGAGAGAGAGAGAGAGAGAGAGAGAGAGAGAGAGAGAGAGAGAGAGAGAGAGAGAGAGAGAGAGAGAGAGAGAGACAGAGAGAGAGGAGAGGAGAGAGGAGAAGAAAAAGAAAATATATCTAAATACATGTTTCTAAACCTGATTTTAGGATTATATATATATAGAAAACACCTATTGTTGATCTTTTTGGTTATGAGATTAATGCATTGTAAATGTGGTTATACCCATTACGGTAGAATCACAATGTCCTCTTTATCTTCAGTAAGCTAACGATTAAACAGCGAAATTGGTACTTTGTAGGATACAACTGAGTGGTAACTGAATATTTTGTGTGTTGAAATACAGGCATTGAAAATAATATGTAGTAAAAAGAAACAAAAAAAACCAAGGCTAAATAGTTGTAGACCTTTAGATAAAAATTTTAAAACACTGGGTTGCAGCTTGCGTAGTAGTAGCGTAGATTAATGTCCCCGGACATATGGCGTATAGGGGGAGACGGGGGTTGCAGCTAACTATTTTTCATGTTGAAATACAGCCCCGAGTTGCCTAAACGGAGCGCTACGTAACGCTATGTAACTATTTTGGCGGCAAGTCTGCGCAACCCTTATGCCCGCGGAGAACGCTCTGTAGCGGTCTCGAAAGGTTGTTTGCGAAGAGAAAAAGATGGCGGCCAGAGTTGTGGGTTTGCGATTTGCGAATGGCGATGTGTTCAATAGTGAAATAGCAAGGGAGTCTGGAAAGATTTGTGTACTTGTTATTTGGCGGAATAATTATGTTTATATGCAATGGTATGAATTGGTATTTATATTTGATAGCATTGTTGTGTCGTCAGTGCGACTGACAGTCACTTTCACTTTCAGCCAACTTAACTTTGATTGGCTGTTGTGCAGTCAACATGTGCTGCGCCATTTTAAAAGCATTCGCAAAAGGTTGCACAGAAGCAAAAATTGTGCGTGCGGAGCAACCAAAATGTTTATGTGGCGTTTTTTTTCATATGCAACTCGGGACAGGCATTTAGTTGTAAAAGTCATGATATTGTAAGCCCTGGACTGGCCAGAGCTTATTTTTATACGAACTCTTATTATTAATTTTTCTACAACTATTTATTATCATACTCCCTGAAACTTTTTATTGAAGAATGTGTAGAAAAATAGCCTTTATTTAAAATACAAATTCGTAGCAGAAGTTATCTTTGTTTCCTCCTTTGCTGTGTCTGCTAAGATTTAGCAACCCACTTTGGAAATGAGCTCCAAGCCTAAGGTGAGGAAAATTCTTCATTCTGACTTTATTTTGACTTTATCTTTTTATAAACATACAGAAATGTTACAGTGGTACTATTTGAGCAAACGATGAAGTGGAACTGCCGTAATTCTGCTACAAAATAACTTTCTTTATTTCTGTGTGATGTAGGAGTAGGCCTATTATACGGTACATTTAGAACCCAGAACTAATCTATTGAACAGCAGTTTAGATCTGAAAAATAACAATGATGGAAATTATACTGCAATTTGTGTATTCATTTGTGTAACTTTGAGTGAATATTTGGTGACTGGAGAAACTGCATACTGAGAATTTATGTTTTATTCATGTGAAACTGTGACCGGTCGAATAGTCATAATAAGAAGAAGACTGTGACTGTTTGGATCTAGCTGTGGTAGATGTACTTTTCGACGGAATCTAGAGAATCCGCTTGATCAAATGTAGTAAAAGAACGTAATTTTTCTTGTGCTGTGGAACATTAGAGTGTAATTGTGTGAAAATGTTTAATTTATTTATAAAAAGGATTCGATGTTCAATGTGCCAAAAGTCTCGAAGTTTAGCGTGTTAACCAGCGAGATGTGTTTTCTATTGATGGCCTGTGCACCGTTTTTCTTTAGTTTAGTTTGAGAAAATTGGGAACTCAGAATTTTTCTTGACAGTTGTTACTTGTTAGCTGAAGTTTGCCAGCAAGTCTAATCATAAAATGTGTTGCAGCATGAGAAAACCAGGCTAAAGTGTCAAAATATGAAAAATTACTTATTGATTTATTAACAAAGTACTAAAAATAATCTTCAAAATGCAAAAAACAGAATTGTTTTATCTTTATTGGTTGATGTTTTATGATTTTTTTTACTATTTTATTTTCTCGGGGGCTAATTTCCAGAAATTGCCTTCAAAGTTTTGAATTGTAAAATGATCATTACTTCACAACCAGAATTTTCCCATGCATGTATTTGGTATCAAAACAATCAGGAAGATGGCAGCAATATGGTAGTGAGTTGAGATAAGATGAGAAAATTCACATTATACACCATCCACACAATATTAAACATAAACAAATTAAAACAGTGCGCACAATTTTATTCTGTACCCATCCATAATGCATAGTGTTTTTAAACATATTAGAAATAAAACAAGTGTTTAGCAAGTCTATAATAACTCAAACACATAATAATATATCAAGAACATGGCCTGATTCAATCATTTTTCTAAAATAAACCCTATCATAATGCCCCCTCCCTCCCCCCCCCCCCTCTTAAATCCCTCGTTTGTCAAGTAATCTTTTGTTTAATTGCAAGCAGCTACATCAGCTCAGTTCAAATAGTCAAACAAAGATTACAAACCTAAAACAAAAGTTTCATTAGGTAGTTTTCAGTCCTAATAATCAAGCTTTAATAATTCCCCGATTCTCCACTCCCTTCCGCACGTTGAATAAATCTGTCGCGTCACAGGTGTAAATCAAAATAACATGTCATTTTGCTCTATAAAGTTTAAATAAACACAAATATCAAAGCAAATACTAATTACTAGTAATTTGGTAAATAGTCCTCATGTTCATTTCCTAAAACAGACAAACCAACAATAATAAATACTGAGAACATAGTCAACTTGTCATGCTAGTAATATTGAATGCAGGCCAGACTACTTACCTTTTCAAACACCCCACCCCACCTCCACCCAACAAAATACACTACTGAAATATTTTCCACACTCCTACTGTAATTCTTTCACTGATATCGCCTTTTCAACCTTTACCTAAATCTATGCAAGTAGAATGACGGATTATTATAGACACGCCAATAGCGAAGAGGCCTACGAAACATGGATCATTGAATGAAAACAAACAGTATCGTTTAATAACGGGATCAAGCTTCTGCTCGTCAGAATCATAATCCTCATCACAGTTCCCACTGGCACCATCATAAAAATAGTCTGAAAGCAGGTCTTGGAGCTCTTCAGAAGCAAAACCGGGTCGATTCAAGGCCCTAGCTACTCTAGCAGACGACACATCTACTGACGCTGGAGACGAAGCCATCACTTCCGGTTTCCAAAAAGAATCGGTCACTTAATTTGACAAATTGTTTCTAACAAATGCAACATAAATATTGCAAGAAAACACTTGAAATAGATGTATGATGAGTTTATCTACATTAAAAAAATTCACTTTGAACTAAAAATCGTCGAAAATCTATAGGAAACACTTCAGTTTTTCACGACCAGGCTAGAGACACATTCGAACACAACTTGTGTCACAAGCAAGCTTCGGAACAAGGAATTTCATGAAAAATTCATACGCCACACACTTTTATGTACCAAAAAGTAGTAGCAATAGGGACTTTTCACTCTCCAGACGTTATATATCAATCCACATTGGGGATTTCCCTTCATAGTCGGACAAGAAAAGTTGGGGTATCGGAGGTCAATTAGTGCCATTGTTTTAGCAAGGTGTGATCAACACCCTTATCAAAATCAACAAAATAAACAATGTTTTAGTAATATTTGAACAAAATCCGTTTGGGATATTAAAGAAAAGTCTTAAATAAAGACAAAGAGGCAACAATCCTAAAATTGATGGGGTAGCCTTTTTTTAGTGTTTTACGGCTGTAGCAGCGAATCAATCCTGGCGTCTTTAGCCGGGTTTTGTCATGCGGCAACACAAATTTATATTTATGAAATGTATTTGAGTGACAATTGAATTATCTCGACACTTACCTGTGTATTGAGAATGGCCCCAGCTAGGTCAAATGTGTCAGCTAGTGTTCGATTTGACAAGCTTATTTTCTTTCGTAATTTAATAATAAGTCCTGTGCTCCGTTGATGCTAGAAGTCCGACGAAACTGGCTCATGTTTTGCACCGGGAATTAATCACTGTCAACCTTTGAAGAAATAGAAATCTTAGATAGTTCGCGACGCTCTTCCAGCTTTGCACCGTTCGTGTGCATGGGACGCCAATATCCGGGTTCCCTGGTTCAAATACAAGGTCCGCTGGCAGAGATTTCATTGGTCAACGGCTATGTTTTGCTCGTATGTCGTAATAAAAGGACCATTTCTGTGTAGAAATGGTGTGTCTCATATCGTTTTGATAACCGCTAGCACCCGTGAGCTTATTTTCCTTTTAAAAACTATAGAAGTCCTTTTTATTATTGTTTGTAACTTTAGATCCTAACCAAAGCAGAATTATCTAAGATAATAGCCTGGCCTTGCTCACGTTAAAAAGAAAAGTGAAAGTGACAGTAAAATGTTAGAACGAAATTGATAAGAATGAAAAACCGAAAGTGAATTTTATAAAAAGCTGTTTTACCTTACAGAATTCTAAATTTGTAAATAGTATTCGACAGTTAGAATTGTTCAGTTATTTTGTTGAAGAAGTTAGTTATAAAAAGTAGTAATTTATAAATTAGATTTTATTTTCTTTTATTATTGAGAAAACCCTCAACGTAAATAGCAAGAAATGATTCTGAGAAGCGAAATTTTTCTAGAAGTTCCGAACATATTTTCTTTTCTTTCTTTTCGCTGCCTGGAAATAATCAATTAGTATTGTAATGTAAAATAATTGTAAGCTGGTCATTGTACTATTTTTATGCCACCAAGGAATTCAATTCCTGAGTTGAGAGAAATAAGTAAATTCAACGTTTGAACGATCAAAGCAAGTTTTTGTTTAGCCTAACGTCAACGTACTAGTATTTTGTTTGTGTGGTTTTTCGTATCGTTTCTATCTGCGCTAGATCTGTTTGTTGTTGTAGTAAAAATTCTTTCTAACTTCCCTTTGAGCGACAGAATGTGTGAATGTTTTTCCTTATTTTAGGAGGAATTATTAACCCAAGACATCACAGACTAGCAATACAATAAAACAGGTGCAAACACGGCATGGTAGATTTTGTCTGCTCCACGGTCTGTGGAAGGTGATGGACCAGGGAGGGAGATGGGAAAGGAATTCTTTACACTGAGGTGTATGTGAGGTCTCCGTTCCTGGTCGTTGCTAAAGGAGTTGACCGTGGAGTCGGAGAAAATATAAATGAACATGATCGCAAGAAACATGCATTCAACACACATAGACAAGAGAGAAGAGATTTTTATTTTATTTTGATTTTATTTTTATAATTGCTTGTCGGCCCGCGCGCGCGGCCGCCGTGCTTGGGGTCTCCCTCTCCCTCCTCCTCCGGGTGGCGGGGGAGGAGGGTTTGAGGGGTTGCTCAGCTGTCCTGACAAGATCTTTTGGGTGACCGGTAAAAAGAGAGGAGTTGACCTCGGGCGGGGGCGGGTGTGTGCGTGGCTTACAATATAATCAAATAGCACATCTTAAGTAAACTATGAAACGGTAACGAAAAGGGGTATTTCATAATTTGCTTGTATGCATGCGTGAAATCTGCGTGTTCTCCCGTCTCACAACTTCTCTTACTCGCAACACTAAACTAAATTGTCACCCCTCTATTTAACGATAAACATACATCAATGTAATAGCACAAAACACAGAAACAACAAGAATCCAATGGAATGAATACAATTGCTTCTACGCACGTCTTTTTGCAGAATAAATCCGTTCAAAAGAATAAATATGTACCACTCACAAATAACGCACACTTCCCAATCTACTGTCACCAGAGAGAGAAAGAGAGAGAGAGAGAGAGAGAGAGAGAGAGAGAGAGAGAGAGAGAGAGAGAGAGAGAGAGAGAGAGAGAGAGAGAGAGAGTGAGAGAGTGAGAGAGAGGAGGAGAAGGAAAGGAGGAGGGAGGGAGAGAGGGAGGGGGAGGGAGAGAGAGGGAGGGGGAGAGAGACAGACAGAGAGAGAGAGAGTCAGAGACAGAGAGGAACAGAGACAGAGAGAGACAGAGACAGAGAGTTATAAATAGTCTCACTGTAGTAAAGTTCGAGTCTCTAGTCTGTTCTCTGCCTACGCCATATTCCTTCTCTGCTTCTCAATCTCACTCTCGTTCTTCTCTCGTCTTCTCCGTCTCCCCGCCTATTCTCCGCTCCTCCTCGTCCCGCTCTTCTTTCTCCCCCTTGTCCAACTCTTCTTTCTCCTCTTCGTCCGCATCTCCTCAGTCTTCTTTTCTCTTCATCATTCTCCCTTCTTCTTCTTCTTCTTCTTCTTCTTCTTCTTCTTCTTCTTCTTCTTCTTCTTCTTCTTCTTCTTCTTCTTCTTCTTCTTCTTCTTCTTCTTTTTGGTCTTCTTCTTCTTCTGCTTCTTTTTCTTCTCCTTCCTCTATAGTCTTCTTCTTCTTGTTTTTGTTCTTGTTCTTCTTGTTGTTGTTGTTGTTGTTGTTGTTGTTGTTGTTCTTCTTCTTCTTCTTCTTCTTCTTCTTCTTCTTCTTCTTCTTCTTCTTCTTCTTCTTCTTCTTCTTCTTCTTCTTTCTTCTACTTTTTCGCCTATTCGTTAGGCCCCCGCAGCAAGAGACTTCTGTTAACAAAGGAGTTAGCCACAACTAATTTTCTTCATACATAAACTTTCTGTTTGACCATTACACATACTCTCTCTGTCGATGACGGGGCCAGTGCAGCAATACAATTCAAATTTTCATCCATATCGAATACAGTTCAAAACATAAACAAACATTCTACAACTAATTATAACAAGTAATTACATCAATGACACCAATTAATCTCATCCATTCTATCCTATACTATCCTATCCCGTAACTCGGAGGTCGTAGGGGCACCACAGATTTTCGTTTAATCAGCGTACTCCATCTTTCCCTGTCCTCAGCAACCCTGATTGTTTCGTACTCCATCTTTCCCTGTCCTCAGCAACCCTGATTGTTTCGCTCAATGTCAAACCAGTCCATTCTCGAATGTTGTCCTCCCACCTCCTTTTCGGTCTCCCTCTTCTTCTACCTCCTTGCACTGTGCCTTGCAGGATGGTCTTTGCAAGACCTGATGATCTGGTTACGTGGCCATACCACTGGAGTTTCCGTTTTTTCACCACTGTGAGCAGGTCATTGCGTTGTCCAATGGTTTGCGTGATGGTCTGTCGGACTTCGTCGTTGGTGATGTGCTGATCCATACAAATAAACTTAATACTGTATAATGCAATTGAAGTTTCAACTTCAAGTCAAATAATTATCGGAATTCAATTCGTTATTAAAAAATTACAGTGAACCACCATGTTCGTCTCCTCCCCACTCCATCCTTCACATAACTATTAAAAATTATTTATTAAGAATTTTATTACATAACAACACAATATCATCATTTTATAATACTATTAGTTTTATAATACAACATTTTAAATAATGAACAATACATACCTGCAGACACAGTTGCGAGAAGTCCAGGACAACCAACCTCTTGTATAGCCAAGAAAAAAATTAACAGATTTTTGAATGTACTGTCATGTGACCAGCTCAACCAATCAGAATTGAGATTTCATAAAAAATATCAATATCTTCTCACAAGAAACATTCTAACAATGGTATAAAGTCATCGGACCCAAATAACTATAAAACCGGTCCGTGACAGAAATATTTACTGTTGTAGATCTAATAAGAGGTTGTGTGATTCGAAGAAAGCTAATGAACACTGAACAAAAATGTTTATTTTTTTTTTGACAAATAGATCAATACACTCATATTTTTTATACTGAGGACGAAACACTGTGTATGTGTGTGTGAGTGTGTGTGTGTGAGTGAGAGAGAGAGAAAGAGAGAGATTGTCGCGCGCCCCAATTGGGAAATATAATTATATTGATAATGAAAGAAAAAGCTGACTGTCACAATTAATTGTTCACCGACTCCTGTCTGTGTTCACTGTACAATTATATAATTATTATAGGGCACTTAATCTAGGAGGAAAGTTCATGCCCGAAGTACAGATGTCAAAAGTTGCTGTCTGAACGACAACACTAAAGCCATCTTGCATTTTGCATCAACAAGAGAAATGGCGTAAACAAAATTATGAAATCACACACACACACACAATTACAACACAATTGCCTTAACACATCCCTTATGGTTGACCCCAGCACAAAAGAAGAGTCACAGGGTCGGAGGATGATAGATTGGGACATTGTATAAGATATAAGGTAATAGAAAATAATTTTTGTTCTGGCGTACTGTCTGGATTTGGATTTGGACTGGAGTTTATTCGTCACCAACTCGGGCAGCTTTCTCAACGAAAGCGCGGCGACCACAGGACAGTGTGGGGCGGGACTAACAGTGCATGCTGGGGGTGCATTGGTGTTTCGGGCACTCACTCAGCCGTCTGGTACATGAGCGTCAGGATCTTGTACGTCCGTGTGGTGGAATGCATGCGTGCACAGTTTATATTCTGGGATAATAATAATAATAATAATAATAATAATAATAATAATAATAATAATAATAATAATAATAATAATATAAGGTGCCCGAAGGAGTAAAATAGTTATATTTTGGATGTATTTATTTATTTTGTACTGTATTTGTTAAAATGTATTTCTCCCGCCTTCAGCATGTATTATTCTATGAGGTTTAAACAGAAGAGTATATTGTGTCGCAATAGGACAGGAGGATTAAAAATATAAATTTAGCTCATAGACAGCCATATTCAGAGTTTGTGGACATATTTGAAACAAGAAAAAAAGGCCCTGTAGTAAAAGCATGGAGATGAGGTGCTACAGAAGACTTCTGGGCATTTCCTATACCCAGCACATCACCAACGACGAAGTCTGACAGACCATCACACAAGCCATTGGACAACACGATGACCTGCTCACAGTGGTGAAAAAACGAAAACTCCGATGGTATGGCCACGTCACCAGATCATCAGGTCTTGCAAAGACCATCCTGCAAGGCACAGTGCAAGGAGGCAGAAGAAGAGGGAGACCGAAAAAGAGGTGGGAGGACAACATTCGAGAATGGACTGGTTCGACACTGAGTGTAACAATCAGGATTGCTGAGGACAGGGAAAGATGGAGTACGCTGGTTAAACGATCATCTGTAGTGCCCCTACGACCTCCGAGTTACGGGATAGGATGGGATAGGATAGTAAAATGCAAAGACAAATGCGAGAGCATGCTAGAAGGTAAAAAAAAAATCAATGCGCGCTTGTTGGTATGCCATTTAAAGCACTGTATTAATTAGAAGGTTCGTGAAGGTTTACGAACCTTCTTTTTGATGTTCCCATTATGGTTTTTTTTTTTCCCAAAAGGTTCAGGAATCTTGGTTCAGGATCTAAGAACCTCCCAAAAACGAGTTGTGATCCTCCACGAACCTTGCAATTTAAACGGGCCTTAACAGAAATGCAGTTTGACAATAAATATAGACTACTGAATGTGCGTGTAGTAAAAGTTTACTTAACCATGCGCTAGTGTATGTTTACAGGGGGAAATGGTTGTGCGACTGTTCTTGGTTTATGTGTTAGTGTTTATGTAAGAGAGAGAGAGAGAAAGAGAGAGAGAGTGTTTGTGGGTGTGTTACACTCCGTTTGATGATGGTGTTTTCTTTATCAGTATCTGATTCAGCCCCAATGCTGAATTCCTGATAAGGTGTAACTCAGATTCGTTTATCCACGCAGCCTGCTCACTCAGCATACAAGTCACAAAGTCGACGTATGAAGTTTTCCACTTTTTATTCAGCACACATCAACAACTGCATACAATTCTCAACTCAACTCAACAACTTTCAACAGCAACTTTTTCACAACACACGGAGCATCGAATATATAATTTTTTCCTCTTTCGAGATGACGACAGGTCGTTCTAGAAATGACGCATTACAACCAACCAATCAGAATGAAAGATCGTCATCACTGACTTACGTCATACATGTCAAAAGAATGTTCTCCATTATCTACGTCCATCAAGAAACTTCGATCGATAGTAAACAAACGGATCCAGAAAATTCTCGACAATGCAAACTCAAATCAAAGGTAAATAAACTCCATTATTGAATACTTTGCAAAACGAAACGATTTTAGACACACTACCATTGGCGTTTCAACGTAACAGGGTGTGTGTGTGTGTGTGTGGCTGGGTAGAAATGCCTTTATTCTGACATACACTTGAACCTCTACGTACTTTCTTTTGACGGACCCCGTTATTTTGACGTCAAAACAGTGTTCCGTTAGAGTTAGGGCTGTGTTAGGGTTTGGGTTAGGGTTAGAGTTAGGGTTAGCACCAAAAAATGGACAAATTTGTAAAAATGTCAAAGTAAAGTATGTAGAGTTTCATGAAAGTAATCACAACGGCGTTTCTACACGATTGTGTGTGTGTGTGTGTGTGTGTGTGTGTGTGTGTGTGGGTGAAATTGATATTAAAATGTGCTTGGGTATGTAGTAAAAAGTCGCTAAACTTTGTTTTTAAACAAGTGGTAGTGTATATATAAAGGGGAAAAAACATGATTGCGCGACAGTTGGCGTTGGGTCATTTGTGTATGAAAACGCCAGGTGATGCAGTAGGCTCTCAGTCTCTTCCCGACCTGCTGTCGTGCACTCACGGATACAGCTGCTGCGGCTGCTTGCTAGTTGCTAACCGCTAGTGCGGACATCACTTCAATCCTTGTGCTGTTATTGTTCACCCCATAAGCCTTGTGGTTGTCCACAGTCAGCTAATATATGTTGTTAATGTGGCCATCACGAACACTGTCTCCTTCTGCGTGGCATTCCTGCTTCCGTTCCTTCTCATCTTCTGCAGGTTTTATTAGGAAATGCTCGAGTCGATTCACAACTTTCCGGCACCTCTCATAAAAACTCGTGGGTATCGCCATTATAAATTAAAACGAGGTTATATGAAACCAAGTTCCGGTTTGGCTTGTTTTGCTTTTATCAAAGCTTGATGCGTGACTTTTAAATATGGCAAATTGCCGAAAACGACGATTGTTAGAGCCAGAAAACGAGTGGGATAAGTATAAAAACGGTGGAGGAAGTACATGCTCAGTGAAAGAATGCAAAAAACAATCGTAGAGGCCTGTATTTGTGGCGACTTCGGAGGTGCGTCGATCATCGACAGAAAGTGAAACAGGACCTGAAAACTCTTGTAGTTTTCCATAGCTTCGCCGTCGCAACCTTCACAAAACACGAAGTAACTGACTATGTTAGGCTAGCGTTGTGGCCAAGTGGGCTAAGGCGGGACTAACTTGCCTTGTTCACAAGCCAGAAACCAATGGCGCCTGACAGGTGTGGGTTCGAGCCAGCATCTGGGCGTTATGTTTTTCCGAATATTTTTCAAAAATTCACAAATAATGTTAGGTAGGTAGGGTTTAGGCGCGCCACTGGCGATAGAAAGGGATAATAAACTGCAGCAAAAAAAATTAAAATATGTGAGGGTACGATACAGGTGGCCAGTGACACATGTTATTATTCTTGAATATTTGGAAATAACTCACTAAAACACGCGGAGAAAAAAAAACGGAAGTATTTTTCATAGAGGGGATTCCCGTTGGTGCATAGGATAGCAGAAAAGTGTGAATTGTTGAGAATTTTCTGGAATTACTTGTTTATTATCGATCAAAGCTTCCAGATGTTGCGGGCAAAAGCTGGTCGAATCATCTGGATTAGTAAACATTATGTGACGTAAGGCAATGCAGAGGTCCGGTGACGAGTTTTATTTTGATTGGGTGTTATTGCGTCATACTGGTATGTTCGAACTTTTTCTCGATTGCAGAGAGGCTATTTGAGTAAAGCACTGTCTGCTTGTAAGGTTGATCTTTGTAGGGATTTTCGGAAAGCGGTTTTGTATGCATTTGTTGATGTCTGCTGAATAATCGTTGGAAAACTTTATACGGTGCATGCCTTGTTGCTGAGTGAACAAGGCTGCGTTGGTAAACGAATTCGAGTTACACATATGAAGATTCAAGCATCGGGGCTGAATCGGCTATTGATAAATAAACGGGTAACAATATGTATATATATATCCGTGTGTGTGGGTGTGTGCGTGTGTGTTTCGAGTACTTCAGCATAAGAGCGTTTACATCAACACTAGCGTGGTGCAGCGTTGTATACGACAAGGGCAGTGGGACCTGCGTCAATGAAGACGACTAGAGAGAAGAATCAGCGATATTACAGAGAGCGTGCTGTTCTAGAACAGTCTAGAAAGGTGCAGCACAGTCAAGAGCTTTCTAGAAAAGTATCATAATGGCTGACATCTGGAAAAAAAATACAAGAAAGAGTACTCGAAGAGCAACGTCAGCATGAAGAAAAAGGATTAGAAGAGCAATGCCAAGAAAGAGAAGAGCAGACTCACCGAGAAGAAAGAGAACTCGAAAAGCAGCGTCGCAGAGGAGAAAGAGATCTCGAGGTAAAGCGCAGGCGCGTAGAAAGAGAGGAAAGAAAAGCTGAGCGTCGGTTCGAGTTAAAAATGGCGCGCATCCAACAGTAGCAGCACGCGCCACGAGTTATCAGCGACCACAAGGCTCCAAAATTGCCAGCGTTCATCGACGGTAAGGACCAGATTGACAGTTACTTGGCGAGATTAGAAAGGTTCGCCGAAAGCGCTAAATGGCAGCGTAAAGACTGGGCGATTATACCCAATGCACTACTGACAGGGAAGGCGTTTGACGTCCAAACCAGACTGACGAATCCTGACGCCAAAGATTACAACATCTTGAAAGAAACCCTATTGCTTTCTTACAACTTTACAGAGAAGGGCTACAGTCAACGCTTTCGTGAATGCCGGCCTTTGTCAGACGAGACGCCAAAGCAGTTTGTGGAGCACCTGTCGTCATATCTACACAAGTGAGTGGAATTATCAGGCAAAGGGAAGAGATCTGACAGTCTCCAAGACCTGATCGTGAGGGAGCAATTACTAAACGCCTGCCGAAAGGACCTCGCGATCCACTTAGAAATACAAAATTTGCAGACGCTGAAAGATTTGCTGATTCTGCCAAAAAGATATCTCATCGTTCACGGGAAGACCCTGGGGGCACCCAAGGCGACGAAACATTTTTAGAAGACTGAAAACCATGGGAACCAGAACCAGGGGAACCACACGAGCCATGGACAGATGGACAACACGTCACCTTCTAGGGAAGGGCAATCAAAAGGCTGTTTCACCTACAACGCCACAGACCACAGAGCTGCTAACTGTCCTCAAAATAAAAACAGCGGACAGCGGACAGCAGAGCAATACGGACAATGCAGAGGCGGGCAGTCGACGGAGGCGTTTCTTCAACTGACGGCAAACCAGTACAGCTCTCGAGATGGCCAGAGAAAACCTGAAGAAGTCCCTGTACTGTGGAAAGCACTATTACGATCGTAGGGCTGTGAACAGGAAGTTCAAACCTGGCAACAAGTGCTGGTGCTGCTACCTACCGATCACAGTAAGTTGCTGATGCAGTGAAAAGACCCGTACAAAGTAGAGACCGTGGTGTGGATCAACGACAACAAGTTGAAAGTCGGCAAGAATTCCAAGAGTACCACTCCAATATCCTTATGCTGTACGTGGAAAGACCTTAAGAGACCGTACACGCAGAAACAGCAGCTGAAATTGAAGACAGCTTTGACAGCGATGAACTGTTGGAACTAGGAGGCTTCCACAGGAAAGAAGGCATCCTTGATGGTAAGCTAGGATCAAGCCTGACTGATGGTCAAACATGAAGTCCACCTTATGTCAGATATTCCCGTTCGATCCAAACCCTTCCCGATCCCTTTCAAGGGCCACGAAAGCTTGAAGAAAGACATCGATGAGATGCTGAAGATGGACATCATCAGAGAGTCCAGTTTTTCTTACGCGTTCCCTGTCGTGGTCGTGAAGAAGAAGGATGGGAGCAACAGAGTATGCATCGACTACAGGAAGGTTAACAAGATCACCGTCTTCAGCCCCGAGCCGATGCCTACTGCAGCAGACCTGATCCTTCAATTATCAGGGAGCAAATTCTTCTCAGGGATTGACCTTAGCCAAGGTTGTTGGCAAGTCCATGTGCGTCGACAGGAAGACTGCTTTTATTACTCCTGATGGGACGTACGAGTGCCTGAGGATGCCCTTTGGCAGGGCGACAGTGGCGCAGCCCTGAAAGGAATGAAAAAGATGCTGAAAGGAATGGACAACGTCGTGTGTTACTGGGACCACATGCTAGTCCACACCAAGACCTGGAAGGAGCATCTCATTACCTTGAGGGAGCTGTTTCACCGTCTTACAGAAGCCAACCTGACCGTGAGACCCAGCAAGTGCATTCTGGGGACTGACAACATCGACTTCGTCGGTCATTCCATGGAAGAAGGAATCAATAAAGGCTGCACTGACTCCAGGAAAGTCTACGAGATTACTGTCTTTGACCGTGGGCCGATGATAACCGTAATGGACTGATGGCATTCACTCCGTGCGGATGAACTGAGAACATTGACAGTATCTAGACAGACTTAATTAAATTTCAATTTTTGACTTTCTTTAAGCATTGCGTCTCAATGTTGTTGACTGAAATTAAGTAAATTTCTACTTAGGGGGTAATGTTACGATTGAGACGCGCTCGATAAATCCGATCATTTTGTTTTGCAAAGCATGCAATGATACCCGTGTATTTATCTTTGATTTGATTTTGCGTTGTTGCTAGAAGAAGCTTTGTATATAATGTTGATAATTTTTGTCGGTCGATAGGTTGAGAATTTTCTGGAATTTCTTGTTTATTATCGATCGGAGCTTCCAGATATTGCGGGTAAAGGCTGGTCGAATCATCTGGATCCGTAAACATTATGTGACTTAAGACAATGCACAGTTCCGGTGACAAGTTTTAGTTTGAATGGCTGTTATTGCGTCACGTCATGTAGGAATGTTCGAACTTTTTCTCGATTGCAGAGAGGCTATATAAGTAATACACTGTCTGCTTGTAAGAATGATCTTTGTAGTGATTTTCGGATAGCGATCTTGTAAGCAGTTGTTGATTTTTGCTGACTAAAGTTGGAAAACTTTATACGACGACGCCTGCCTTGTTGCTGAGTGAACAAGGCTGCGTGGATAAACGAATTCGAGTTACGCGTAACAAGATTCAAGCATCGGGGCTGAATCGGCTATTGATACATACACGTGTAACAATATATATCGGTGTGTGTTTGTGAGAGCGTGTGTGTGGGTATGTGCGCGCGTTCTTGTGTGTGTGTGTGTGTGTTGGCGGGAAAGGGGGTAGGAAGGAGGAGGGCGAAAAAATTATAATTTTCCATGCTCGCCTACTTCTATCCTCATAACACTAATAGCTCTGGGTTAGCGCCCTGAAGACGGGACAGAAATTCCACGCACTGCTCGACCCTTCTCGTTGCTTTACGAGGATGTTAAGGAAGCTAGCACATTGCGTAGTTGAGACTTGCCCAATATCATTCACGTTCACTTGTATTAGTGGAGAATCTTAGCAATGCAGCTTGGGATGCTAACCAGACAGTTTATTTCCCGCACTTTTTATTGCTGTTATCATTCTTTGCATTTATCATCAAAGACGGGTGCTTTAGTGCTTGCTTCCCAAAATAGCTCCAGCGCTGTATAATCGCGGCACCACGTTTCAACTGCTTGGGAAATGGTTATCATCTAGGCGCCAACCACGCTGCTCCTCGCTGTTCAGCAACTACTAATGTCCGATTGTTGATCCATGTGCAACAGCTTTAATAGCGTAGCGTTTAGAGCTCAAGGCCGCGGGCCAAGGTCAAGCCCCATGTTAAAAATAGATTCATTCCCACAATCCTTTGCGTCATCGACACAAACATGCCGGTAGCCACGGTACTTGCAATAGCGATGAACGCTATTCATTCAAAGATTACATGAAAGATTTAGTATTTTTCCGATTTCCTGACTGAGAAAAGAAAATAACAGAGTTTGAAAGATGGGTACATGCCTGCGGATGTAAAGGTTTTACTCCTCAAACGGCCAAATAAACACCAAAGAATCCGAAGTTTTTGTGTATCAAGCACTTCGTATTTGACCGACCGACTGCAAGAAATCCCGATCCTTTCAATTTAATTCAATACAACTTTATTTATCCACATAAGGCAATTACAAGATTTAGAAGCAGCTCATTTTTTGTTTAAAAAATATAATTTATAAACAGTGGAATGTGAAACAAGGTATCACAAGACAACATTGTCACACCATCTTATAAGCACGTAGGCCTACATGTCCTACCATACAAGCATAAACCAAACACACAACACACACATCACGAACACTCACCGCCGACAGTTAAATAAAAACATGAAGGTAATATAATAGGGTAGTTAAAAATATCAATTAATAATCAAATCAATCGGTCCATAAACAATCAACCAATCACTGAATCGATCGGGCCATAACGTCTTTCCCATCCCACTACGCTCCAGATCAGGTAAGAAACGAACAAAGTTATTACATTGTTCGATACTTTTGTTTCTCACGTGATAAACTAAGTTGCATCTCGCAAAGTTTGCAGTCCACACACTCCTAAATTATGAAAGCAACATAACTCCTTACTGTCTGCACAATATAGGCCTAGCTGTATGATGATATTCTAAAATTCTTGCAATTGCAGCGTTCTTGTTAGGTGCTTTTTGGGTTCAGATTCTCTCTCTCTCTCTCTCTCTCTCTCTCTCTCTCTCTCTCTCTCTCTCTCTCTCTCTCTCTCTCTCTCTCTCTCTCTCTCTCTCTCTCTCTCTCTCTCTCTCTCTCTCTCTCTCTAGGATATAGCATTTACTGGTTACGGCCTGTATTTGTATGTAAACCCTGGGATTTTTAAAATTTGATTTGGGATTTCCACTTCCAGAATTTCTCTTTCTGTCATATTAGGCTAACTTGGGCAAATGTTCAGTATTGCCTTAACTCTTGTGAATAAATACTGTGTGTTTTCATGTAGCCTGATGTGTTAAAAAAGTAATGCCACGCTCAAGACAACCACAGGAAATCTTTCAAACGTCGCCTTTATTCCGCGTGTTTGTGTCTATGTGGCCACGTGGCTAATTTTCGTGACGTAGCAAGTCTTGACCTTGGCCCGCGGCCTTGAGTTCTAAACGCTACGCTATTAACGATCGCAATTTTTTTAGATAGATGCGAAAGATTAATTAAACATTTGTTCTTGCATTTTATGCCTCTTTGCTTGTGTGTATGTGTGTGGGTGTGTGCGTGTGTCTGTGTGTGGGTGTGTGTGTGTGGATGTGTGTGTGTGCCCACGTGCTGTTATTACTGTTGTTTACACCCTATGAGAGGGTGGTTACGTCTTAAGAGGCGTTTCAAACGATCTGCCTACATTATTTTCACAATTTCAATAGTATAGTTGCCCTTGTGGTAAACGACAGCTGTCTTAAATGTTGGGAGAATGTCTTCTCTTTAGTGTAGTGGGACTTCCGCAATTGTAGACATTTTATACGAGATGTCATGAAACGTTTAAATGTAAAAAGCAACTGATGCCTTTTTGCACTGAACCAGACAATAGAAGTTTGAACATCCTCTCTTTCTCTTTCTTCTACTTATTAGAACTTCTAAATACGAAATGCAATTCTCTCTCTCTCTCTCTCTCTCTCTCTCTCTCTCTCTCTCTCTCTCTCCATCTCTTTATATATATATATATATATATATATATATATATATATATATATATATATATATATATATATATATATAGAGAGAGAGAGAGAGAGAGAGAGAGAGAGAGAGAGAGAGAGAGAGAGAGAGAGAGAGAATTGCATTTCGTATTTAGAAGTTCTAATAAGTAGAAGTATAGATTTTAGTTATTTACTAAAAGAATACAATTATTTTTTTACCTCTCATAAATCTCAAGGTTTGCTTTCAGTTTAAAAAAAAAAATAATCTAAAGGTTACTTATGTAAAGTGTGTATTTTTGTTTGTTACAGAACCCGTTGACTTTGGGACTCAGCAACTTGTGTCAACCCATTGGAGACAGATTTCCGAACTGGATTCTGAGTGACAACGTGCCTCTATCACTGTCGACGGCAGAAAGGAATCGACTCACTCATCAGCTCCATCATACTTATCAACAATTGATTTACAAACCTTATCTGGCAGTAAAGTACTTCCACATATTGGCCTTGACTGTTATGTGACCTTGATTTGTCCGTTTACAATCTTCTGCCACAAACAGCGCCCGACTTTGGGTTTCGACAATCTTCGGCCGTCTCGTTCGTGAAAGTTCGGGCAAGCTCGTGCCTAGTCGGTGGTCGTGGTTCAGGCATCTGTTGAGGTCCCAGGCGCGTTTACGTCACGAGGTCTGCTCAGGGAAGACCGAGGCCCAAGAAAACAGTCAATCTAGACGTGAACTAACGTCGTGATAGTGTTGACTCTTGCCGCATTCTGCCAACTTCGCTCTTTTTCTCCTACCATCATAGAGCCTTAATTATGCCTGTCATCCGTGGTTGATACACTGCACTATTCCCATTCCATCATTGCAGTAGCATCTCAAGAAAGTCTTCCAAGACTAGAAACATCGTTTCCTTCCAGTTGCATCATCAACGTGCATCGTGTTCTGAGGATGTTACCGAAAAACTGAGGTAAGATTTGAAGTTTATGATTTTTCCTCTTCTTTTCATTCTCAGGATCGTTTGTGTGTTTTGGTTTTTTGTTTGTTCCTTAATTTTCGTCGACATTCTTGTTTCGTGATGCGAGAGGCGAAAAACTATTTAATTATTTAAAAATATTATTTTATAGATTATTAAAGGTAATTTGTGAGTAGTTTTTCGTCCATTTTGTGTTTACTGTTACAAATATGTAAGCGTATATATATGCGTTTACAATGTTTACAAACAGCCAAATCAAAAACACGTGCTTGAAATAACACAAAGATAAAACTTTCCAACAGTCTTCGATGTGAATGTTAAAAAGTGTTATTCTGGTTGATCCTCTCAATTTTTTGGTATCTTTTTTATATTTCATTTTATTTTCGTTCTTTTATTCTAATTTTCATCTCTGTCTTGCTTTGTTTATCTTTATCTTCTTTTGTTAGTGTTTTTTCCTTGTCTTGTCTTCAATCCTTTGCTTTATTCTTTCTTTCTTTCTATGCCTTTCTTTTCTTCTGTCTGTGTATCAGTCTGCCTACATACTTCTATTTGTTTTTCTTTGTTTCTTCCTTCTTCCTGTCTTTCTTGCTTGCTTCCTTTTCTTTTTTCTATGCTTTTATTTTCTTTCTTTTTTGCTCCCATTTCTTTTCTTTACTTTAATATATTTTTTTCTTTTTCTTTCTTTCTGTTTTTTTTCTCCTGCTGTTGATTTCTTCGGTGATAGTTTTTATATTTTATATTTTATATTATAATAATAATAATAATAATAATAATAATAATAATAATAATAATAATAATAATAATAATAATAATAATAGTCATGATAATGGTATTTATATAGCGCGCTTTTTCCTAATGACATCAATTCAAAGCGCAGTTCCAAGCGCATTCATACTTAACCTTAACACGAAATACATATGAAAGGAAGTAAAACAAAAACCAAACGTTAATAAATTATACAAAAAATAATACAAACATTAAAAAAAATTACAAGTAAAATATAAAACTTAAAGGCGAGCTACGGAGGGAGGGGAGTTGCTGTTACACTCGTCCGATGTTGGTGTTTTTCTATCAGTAGTTGATTCAGCCCCGATGCTTGAAATCCTGATAGGTGTAACTCAGATTCGTTTATTCACGCAACCCGTCCAATCATCAACAAGACAGGAGTCGTCGTATGAAGTTTTCCACTTTTATTCAGCACACATCAACAACTGCATACAATCTCTTTTCCACTCTCAACTTTTTACTTTCCAACTCACTATCAACAACAACTTTTTTTGAAACAGTGCGGCACTTATATAGTCTCTTCATACTCCAGAACAATTTAGAACACGGAAGAATGACGCACTACAACCAATCAAATAAAACTTCGTCATCACTGACTTACGTCATACAACATTCTTTCTGTCCAAGAATGTTCTAAAATATCCCGAAACTTCGATCGATAGTAAACAAGCAGATCTAGAGAATTCTCCAATAATATCGACTAACGAAAATTATCAACGTTATACAAAGCTTCTTCTAACAACATGGCAAACTCAAATCAAAGGTAAATACACAGTATTATTGCATGCTTTGCAAAATAAATCGAACAGATCTATCGCGCGCTTCACACATAATATCGTGCGCATTTCACACTCACCATCATGCGCGTTTCAACGTAACAGCTGCTAAGGAGTAAGTAGTCGGGTAAGAGGAAGGTAGGGGGAGGGAGGGGAAGAGGGACGTGCGTGTGACAGCTGTGGTCTGAATGTGAAAAGAATGAATGATGACGATGATGATGATGATGATGATGATGATGATGATGATGATGATGATGATGTTGATGATGATGATTGTGACGGTTTTTTTAATTGTTGCTGGGCTCTGCACAATGGAATGCTGTAACCCTCACGTCTTATTCTATGGGAACCGCTAGTGAGTCACCCGGTGAATTACTTTAATATATTTATTTGTTTAGCTCGGTCTGTGTTAAGGCTGGGGTACAGAGATAGATAGAAAAATTGTAAAAGATCACTGTCACACTAGCTTTCACACGGCTATGAATCATATGTAGTCCAGCCCCTTCATACTTTACTGACCTTCTCTCTGTCTACTCTCCTGCAAGACAACTCCGTTCTTCTTCTGATACAAGACTGCTTTCTATCCCCCGTGTTCACTCAAAGACCTATGGTGAACGATCTTTCTCTTTCTCTGCTGCAACTGCCTGGAACTCACTCCCGATTCAACTCCGACATGCTCCATCACTTTCTTCCTTCAAGCGCCAATTAAAGACCCACCTTTTTAACACGCAAACTCAGTAATTTTTACTCCTCATCCCTTCCATCCCCATAATCTTTTACCAAGTCACGTCATCTGTTCATGGATGGTGGCGGCACCGGCTCGGTTCTTGGTATTCATATTATCTTTTGCTTTGCATGGCTATGTTTTTACTGTAATTATTTAACCATTCGATAAGTGTATACCTGTTCTGTGTGTCTGTGTGTGTATAGGTGTGTGTGTATGTGTGTGTGTGTGTGTGTGATTGCACGTGTGTTGTCAAGCGCGGCGAGCTCGCATTCCTTACCGTTTGCGAGGTACCGCGCGATACAAATGTACTGTATTATTATTATTATTATTATAACAGTCAAAATCACACATTTATTTCTTCTACTCTATACACGATCTTCGAAGTACGAATCTAACTTAAAAGTTCAATTGTCAATGCAAATGGTTCGTTCGCTGATAGTCTAGGCAGCTAGTTTATCTTCATAGGGCACTGGCTACTAGCGTTCATGAAGAGTGGACTACTGTGGTCCTTTTGCTACAGTTTTAGTGCACTGTTTCCTGGTCACTTAACTGAATTGATGCGTGGGTGAAGCACTGCGTTGAGGTAGCTTCTGGTACACGCTGGGTCGTCGTGTAGTCTTTGACTTTTGGTACGACGTTTGAGGCTATCTGCGCACGATGCTGTAGATGCCTCGGCAGCCAACTCGAATCGTAGATTAGGTTCTGCTCTTCTTTTGAGTTGGGCTCACGATATCCTGCCTGCTCGTCTGTAACATATAAGGCGAAATTCTGCACAACCCTGAATAATAGGTCCGTGCAGAGCGTCTCACTGAAAGCCAAAGTAGCCCTCAGTGATGGTACCCTTGAGCATAACTTCAGTTTTGTAAGCATTGAGCTGGAGCTTGTAGGCAGTCATCCAGTTAAAAATGTTTTCAAAGCAGTCAGACGTTTTGGTCAGAATATATGGAAGGTTGTGAGGAGTGTCACTGTTTTTGAGCTCGTGTCTTGTATCGTCTGCATAAAATAATGGAAAGTGTCATGGTTTTGGATTATCTGAGACAGAGGAGATGTGTAAATGGTGAACATAAGAGGGTCTAGAAGTGGCCCCTGCCAGGAACACCGAAGACACGTCTGAACGGTTTATGAAGGTGGTTTTTGATGCAGACAGATTAGAAACGACCAGAAAGGTAAAAATTTGAACCAGCTTAGAGCACGGTCTTTTATTCCAAAAGCGTTCTTAAGGCGCTGAAAAAGGATGGAGTTATCGATAGTGTCAAATGCGGCTGAGAGATCGAGAAGGGTCAACAAAAAGATTTTACCAGAGTCAGTGGCAGAGAAGTCATTCACGATGTGTAGAAGAGCTGATTCAGTAGAGTGGTCAGGACGGTAAGCAGATGAATGGACAGAACAAGTTGTGGAAGGGAGATCATAGTTGAGCTATTTGAGGTCGACTTTCTCCAGGAGTTTGGATAGGAAAGGGAGATTAGAGACAGGGCGGTAGTTCTTCAAGTCTTCTGGATCAAAGGTTGATTTCTTTAGTAGAGGCCGCACGAAGGCAGACTTGAAACAGGAGGGAAAATAACCAGATGGCATGGAAGAGTTGACTATGTTGATGATAGCTGGAAGAAGGCCAGTGATATAGTTTTTGAAAAGTGAGGTACGGATGGGATCAAGCTCGCATGTCTTATGTCTATATTGATGTGTAAATGTCAATTTACACACCACGTAACAACATCTTCAGGATCGCATAACAAACAACTGCTGCCCTTACAAGGTTAAAGCCCATTTCGAAAGACAGGACCATCAGTCTACATTCCAAGGTAAGGCTGCTGCGCTCTCTTGTCCCCTCCATCTTCCTATATGCTTGCGAAACATGGGCCCTCACAGCAGGTCTACAACGAAGACTACAAAGCATGGAGATGAGGTGCTACAAAAGACTTCTGGGCATGTCCAATACCCAGCACATCACCAACAACGAAGTCCGACAGACCATCACACAAGCCATTGGACAACACGATGACATGCTCACGGTGGTGAAGAAACGGAAACTTCGATTGTTTGGCGACGTCACCAGAGCATCAGGCCTTGCAAAGACCATATTGCAAGGCACGGTGCAAGGAGGCAAAAGAAGAGGTGGGGAGACAACATTCGAGAATGGACTGGCTTGACATTGAGCAAAGCCATGAAGGTTGCTGATGAAAGAGAAAGATGTTGTACATTGGATAAACGATCATCTGTGGTGCCCCAACGACCTTCGAGTTACGGTATAGGATAGGATAGGATACGTGAACTATAATATATAACACTTTTGCTGTATCACCTTCTGATCGTCACACGTTTGCTTAATGTCTAAATCACTTAGGTGAATTATAGACAATGAATGCATAACAAACACACATCCACCCACACACACAGGTACGGGTTAAAAACAATTCGCTGTTTGCTGTGATTGATTCTTTAAATCGAAAGTTTCGTGCAAAGTTGTTGAGTAAGCGTGGTATATATTTTACAATTAAAATATATGGTTTTGCTGACACTCACAAAGCGTTGTATTTCCCAAGGAGAAAGATTACTTCACTATATTTATTTTCCAGTTAATTTGTGATGATATTGTGAAGATTATGAAGATTACTTGAGAAACATACACATTCAGGTATTTTAAGAACATTTTTTATTGTACCATCACGTAATATAATGTGAGTAATGTGTAACTGTAGATTATAGTCACACGACACCGAAGCGTATAGGCGACTACTGGTCACATTATTCTGACACCAGCGAACCAGTTGAAGGTAAGGGGAAAATAATATGGTCACACATTGGCCAATCCGGGATTCGAACCAGGTACCTTTCGGTTACTAGTACACATAATATAAGTTAGGGGTATGACCTTTAATAGGCGTAATTATAACGGAGCACAGGCATTACTTTCTTCATTAAAGTTGATATAAGGTCATAGGGATTACTGGGACACGTAGCGACCTATAATTATTTCATTGATTTGTGGTCAGTGCTAGTGATATTTGGATTTGGATCTCACTTGGCTGTATTGTTTGTATGTAGATTATAGTCACACGACACTTTCGCATATAGGTGACTACTGGACCGATTTATACTGACACCAGCGGGCCAGTTGTTGGTAAAGGGGAAAATAATATGATCACACGTTGACCAATCCGGGATTCGAACCAGCGACCTTTCGGTTACTAGCAAGACGCTCTTACCAACTGAGCTACCCGGCCCCTCTAAACCCCTGAGAGAGCTTATATAGTGGAAGTACAGGTAGAGAGAACCTTTAAATCTGGTGTGCTTTATCTCCCTTTGGCTTTTTACTAAAAGTTTAAGCGCTGTCTCGTCTTCATGTGCACTACAGGATCGCAGTTGGCTCAGCGGTGTTCGCCGTGTACTCGAATGTCGGGCGATAACATCGCAACCTGTACAAGCAGTGGTTCAAACCCCGTTAATGGCCTTGGAGAGAGGAGGGAGGAGGAAGGGGGGGGGGAAACCTGAGACACTGCAATCCTACTCTTTCAGATGAGAGTATAAACCGAGGTCTAGTCTGTGTACGCATTCCATTCCATGGCATGTACTTTAAAGATCCTGACGCTCATGCCCTTGACGGGTGAGTGCCGGCTACACAAATACACCCAGCATGCACTAGGTCCCTTCTCCCCATCCACAGTCGTCAAGGATTGTGCTCAGTTGCCGGAGCGTCAGACTGCAAGTGGGCGCCTCTCAGCACCTTGAGCGGCTCTGGGTCTGGAAAAGCGCCATAGAAAAATAATAAAACAAAAAAATTAAAGAAACAAAGTACATAGATGCTGTATAATATGAACATATTTGTACTAAGTTTCATTTTCATGTACATTTTTTCTTGTTCGGAATCAGAACAAAAGAAGGGGATGAAAATCACCGAAATATTTTCGAACTATTTGGTGTTAATGTTTTGCGCGTTATTTGTATGTTTTCGCACTTGAACCTTTTTCTCAGAATGACAGTAATAAATTATATAGCCCGGCGTTGATGTGGTTGATTCAGGTACAAAGTGTTGTACTTGTGTCTCGTTATTTCAGCATTGATGTTGGATGAGATTTCTGCTTGCAAGAAAATTAACACTGGTTCGAACAGCGGATGACATATATATGTACATGTTTTTGTCGAGACCTTTTTAACCAAAAAATTCGCGTTATTTCTTATGGATGCATATAAATTATAAGGTTGACAAAGGTTGCTTTAAAAAAAAAGCTATTTGTGACTGCAACAGATGATACCTTTTCCCCCACTGGGACATTGGTATTTGCAATTTGTAACATTTCTCTTGTTAGATAATAAAGTTTTCTGAATCTGCATATGAATCTGCAAGTTCAGAAAAGGCGACACTGTGTAGTCTTACCCAAATATACAACTTGTAATAGCATTATTATGAGACCGTTTTTTTGTGGTTTTAATATTTGCTCAAAATGTCTACGATAATAGAGCTTGGGCGATGCCTGAGACCCCGCAAGTGGGCTAAAACTTTAGTGAAAGATAACCCAATTTTCCTCTTATTATCTGAGAGTTGTTGTCTTATCGTTATTAAACTTATTTTGGTATCCAGTGAAACGCGCATTGTTTTTGTCAGGTCATGATGATTTAGGTTCAACGACAAAAACGTTCAGTGAAAGAAGGGGTATGTGGTTAAGCCATTGAAAATGGGGTAAAGCGATCGAAGGCCCAGTAGTAAAAAGATCTAGTAGGTCCACATAACATAATCGCAATAAATATAGAGAAAGGCATGCTTATGGTACACTGATGTTATGAAACAAAGCGATGGAGATGATTGCTTTGATTAGAGTGAACGAATCGGTCGCCCTGCCTTAAATCCTGTATCAACATGCGCCTTGAGCAGGTATTGAGCTGGAAAAGCGCTATATAAGAATTATCAAATAAACAGATTGCAATTATTGTAACACGTGTGAAAGGTTAGATTTAACATGTCATACAGCTTTTGTCTCATTGAAGGGCATTCAGAGAGAAACTAACTGCATTTATGCTGTATTTATTTAAATGCAATCTAGCACTAAGGAGAAAATCCCAGAGAGAGAGAGAGAGAGAGAGAGAGAGAGAGGGCGAGGGAGAGAGAGAGAGAAAGAGAGAGAGAGAGAGAGAGAGAGAGAGAGAGAGAGAGAGAGAAAGAGAGAGAGATTAGAACCTTCTTGATACTTTCTCGCTCCCCTCTCCATTTTCGAAACAGTCTTCTTCTTCTTCTTCTTCTTCTTCTTCTTCTTCTTCTTCTTCTTCTTCTTCTTTTTCTTCTTCTTCTTCTTCTTCTTCTTCTTCTTCTTCTTCTTCTTCTTCTTCTTCTTCTTCTTCTTCTTCTTCTTCTTCTTCTTCTGTCCTGTCTCCAATGTTTCTTTCTTTGTCTTTTAAATCGTTTGCTTCTCGGCGCCGCCAATTTTCATTCCAACGCTTCAACCAGTCTCCGCAGTATCTCCGAATGAAATCGACTTAGACTGGAGAGAGTAGGATGCTGGAACTTACATTAGAAACAAACTGGCTGAGCCGTCTTCTGGCGGAACTTTGTCTCTGTTGTAGTCGTCTTTTACTGCCTTGTTGACACTAATTCCTAGTGAACATGGACATTAATTCTCTGAAAACGTAGACGTACCTATCCTGAGAATGTGAGAAGTAATTCCCCATGAGTCTTATTTAAGTATCGATTGCACTAACATTTAAAATACAAACGTGGGTTCGACTATTGTCTATTACTTGCTATTACTGTTTAAGTGTTTAAGCTTACTTTCGAGTATAATATTTTATGTGAATGTTTGGCTTAAGCTTTATCACTCGTAGGTTTCCTAGCGAATGAAGACATTCTAAAATCATGGTCTTGAGTATTGCGTGCTGCTTGTGACTGTTTCATGACATTTATCGTCCAATATTTAATGTCTCTTGGGACAGTTTCAACTTTCATAGATTTCGCGGAAAATTAATGCTCTTAACTCGCAACAAATTGGAGAAAACAAATGTGTTATATTTATTTGTCTTCTGTAGCATTACGTTCATGCTTTCTCTTAGATTTGTGTCCGTAAATTTATCGGAATCGAGGATTTATTACACGCTTTTAAGCACAAAATGTATCTGAATATTTCGATTGAGTTAGCTGAGTTTGAACTACTGATATATTTTTTGGCCATGTTTAATTTATTTCACAGCGATTTTGAATCTGGATCGCGATCTTGATTCTCATTATAAAGTTGTGGGTTGGTGATTTAAATGTTGCACTTTTTTTGTAATCTTCTTCACCTATTCCAGGATATATGTTGTGTTTTTTAAGTTTTCATCCTCAAAACTGTAGAAATGTAATGAATCTTGAAGGGAGAGATCGGAATATGATCACATAGCAACATTTCTTTTTAAAATGAATAGGTTTATTTTATGTTTAAGATAGTGTTGTTTTCTGGGAAAATTGGAGTATTTTAAAGAACCCAATTATTCTGTGTCGTTATGACTTGATCTGGTTTCAGTTTTGTTTGTTTGGTATAGCTGGTTCGTTAGTTCGATTGCTAATTAATCTTATAACCGATTTCGTTTAGCTGTATTGAAATTAATATAAAGGATTCCAAGCACACATTCTCAGCCTTCCTCGCTTTAGATTGTTTCAATTCATTCCGTTTTTTGTGTGTGTTTAAAGGCAAGGCGTAATAATTGTAAATGTATTAGCGGTATTGCAGGATAATTTTGAAATAAATTGAATTTTTATTTTAACTTTTAAACTGCATCGTTGTTTTTTTTTAATATGTGCATCTTGCGATCAGCCCCAATTTGGTGCAGCGCTTTTTGGAATAGTTTTTAGCTTTAAAACAATGACACTTAATTTTGAAATCTTGAGAAAGCACTGTTATTTTTCTTTGACAAAAGACATCTGTTGTTAAGACCGTCTTCCTTTGAAAGAATTACAATGTTACCTTGAGAAACGTGTATGACGACCTTTATTAAGGAAAGAAAATGAACTATGACTACTTTATCTTGAGAAACATGTATGCACTTGACTTTGTTTTTTCTTCCGGTCTTACTGTTTTACATGGAGAAACTTGTACAACTGGCCCTTCGTCACATTAGGAAAGGACGAAGTGCTTATTTGACAGAACTGTTTACCTCCAGAAAAATGTGTTATTATTTTCTCATGAAGTAAAGAAAATAGGGCTATTTCCTTAAAACTAAAGAGCGTCTTGACATTCACTGAAAAAATATGTCGGTCGCGCAGGTGTGAAAGTGATCAATACGAGGCGGACATTGTGATAGAGATGGATTGAGATGAAGAAAATGAGCGCAAGAGCGAAAGAGGGGTCGAGGAATGAGTTGAGATTCCCAGGGAAACAGAGATGAGTACGAGTATATTTTTTCCTTATTTGATGTTGTTGATTTTTGCCAGATGGACAGAAGAGTTTAGTTTCAGGGTGAAGTGTAGGGGGGGGAGGAGGGAAAGTCTTAGTCGAAACCTTCAATAGCATATTAGCATTAGGTCCTATGGACCTGTCTTACAGTTAGTCCTTAGTAAGAAGAGGTAAAAGAGGGGATCGGGAAACTGGGCAGGAATTAAGGAGGTGAGGGAAGAGGTGGATTTGTCTGTGGTGTTTCTCTGTGTGTGAGGAGAGAGAGACAGAGAGAAAGAGTGAGAGAGAGAAAGAGTGAGAGAGAGAAAGAGTGAGAGAGAGAAAGAGAGAGATGGGTTGGATGAGTGGGTGGTGAGGGAATACTCTAACTCTCTCTCTCTCTCTCTCTCTCTCTCTCTCTGTCTCTCTCTCTGTCACTCTCTCTCTCCCTATCTCTCTCTGCACTATTCTGTATATATATATATATATATATATATATATATATATATATATATATATATATATATATATATATATATATATATATATATATATATATATATATATATATATGTGTGTGTGTGTGTGTGTGTGTGTGTGTGTGTGTGTGTGTGTGTGTGTGTGTGTGTGTGTGTGTGTGTGTGTGTGTGTGTGTGATTTTAAAATAAAATAGAAAAAAGAATGGGAGAGACAAGCAGGCCGACAAGACAGAGATAACCAGACCGGAAGAGAAACAAACACTGTTAGACAGACAGATGGAAAGAGAGAGACAGATAGCCTTCAACAACAACAACAACAACAATCGACGTTCTCTTAAAGAATGCTCGTCTAAATGGCACACTCCAGTCCGTAATCACACACTTAAGACGAAGAGCTTGGACTGAGTACTTTCATGTCGGCTCTCTTTAGTATTGCTTACACATCCGTTTTGGGGCAAACGACACTGTATTAGACTGTGTGAAGTGTTGACAGATGTGAGGCATGGTGGGGGACGTCTGATCGATATAGATACGCTTCCATTATACTCGCAATAGAGAATATAAACTCCTTAGTATTGTATTGCCGTCGCTAATAAACCACAATTCACTATACTGGATGTTGAAAAGCAATTCCATATTGAACATTTATCTTTGGTGAATAGCACTGCAGTTTGCACGAAACCAGACGCGTTAGGATCCTTCTATCCTATCCTATCCTATCCAGTAACTCGAAAGTCGTTGGGGCATCACAGATGATCGTTTAAACAGCGTACTCCATCTTTTCTGTCCTCAGCAACCCTCATGGCTTTGCTCAGTGTCAAGCCAATCCATTCTCGATTGTTGTCTCCCCACCTCTTTTACTGGCTCTCTCTTCTTCTGCCTCCTTGCACCGTGCCTTTCAGGATGGTCTTTGCAAGGCTTGATGCTCTGCTGGCGTGGCCATACCCATCGGAGTGAGTTTCCGTTTCTTCACCACCTTGAGAATGTCATCGTGTTGTCCAATAGCTTGTGTGATAGTCTGTCGGACGTTGTCGTTGGTGATGTGCTGGGTATAGGAAATGCCCAGAAGTCTTCTGTAGCATCTCATCTCCATGCATTGTATTCTTCGTTGTAGGTTTGCTGTGAGGGTCCATGTTTCGCAAGCGTATAGGAAAATGGAGATGACAAGGGAGGGCAGCAGCTTTACCTTGGAGTGTAGACTGATTGTCCTGTCTTTCCAGAGGAGCTTCAGCCTTGTCAGGGCAGCAGTTGTTTGTGCTATTTTGGAGAGGACTTTGTGTATTTGAAGATGTGCACCGTGTTAAGGGATTGGCCTTGGACTTTGATTTCCGTGTTGATGCCATTGGTGTTGTTGGTCATCATTGTGGTCTTTTCTGCACTTATTTCCATTCCATAGGCTCTGGCGGTGATGTCAAGCCTCTCTGCACCAGCTGTTTAAATTCTTGTCCCTCTCCAGCCAATCCATCAATGTCATCTGCAAAACGGAGGTTGGAGATTGCTCTACCCCGTATGCAGACTGTGCCTTCGTGATCTGCAAGGGCATCTGATATGATGCGTTCCCGAAAGATTTTGAAGAGTGTTGGAGAGACTAGGCATCCTTGACACACGCCGATTATTGTTCTGAACCAGTTCCCAATGGAGCTGTTGTGGACGACTGCACCGATATCCTTGTTATACAGATTTTGGATGACTTCAATAATGTTAGGGCTGATATTGTACACTCTCATGGTTTCCCACAGAGCTACGCGCTAGACTCTGATCCTTACAGTGATAAAATATAATTGGTAAGCCCTATGTATTCTTATGTTTAATATGGTATGTAAGCTGAGCTTGCTCATGCAGCGTATGGCGACGTGCCATTATCGGCTGCTCTCCCCACTATGAGATGAAATCGCAGATCAGGAGTTAAAGTCAACCAGTATATGGATAACAATACATGTTTTTGGTAATTGCAAATGCAATACTAATTCACACAATTATAGGCAATTTTCAATCAGGATTTAGTTCCTTTTCGACCATGCTGCATGTAATTATACTTAAAGTTATGGTATAATCCGATCGATAGTTTATTTCAATTACTCTTTGTCTCATCTGTATAAACCGTATTTGGTCGATAGTCTGCGTCCATGAAGTTGTATGCAATGAAGAAAAAGAAGAAGGAGGAGGAGAATGAGTATTATTTTTTTCGTGGCTGGTGCCTATAATTTGTGAATAATATAGACGACGTCGACGACGATGAAGAAGAAGAAGAAGAAGAAGAAGAAGAAGAAGAAGAAGAAGAAGAAGAAGAAGAAGAAGAAGAAGAAGAAGAAGAAGAAGAAGAAGAAGAGAAAGAAGAGAGCAGCAGATAGAGATACTACAGATAAAGGGGTAAGGAAGGGTACATCGAAGTTGAGCAGACGTAAAAATCTAATGTCAGCCGTCGGAAGGGATATTGCAAGGTTGCATGCGTGCGGTGCAAATGACAAATTGCAGGAAGAAGAAGGAGGAGAAGAATGAGGATGAGGATGAGGAATACGATGACGAGGAGGAAAGAAGAAGAAAAGACGACGAAGTTGGAGTAGTAGCAGTAGTAGTTATAGCAGCAGCAGCAGTAGTAGTAGTAGCAGTAGTAGTAGTAGTAGCAACAGCAGCAGCAGTAGTAGTAGAGGAAGAAGAAGAAGAAGGACGAGGACGATGAGGAAGAGGAGAAGAGGAAGAGAAGACGAAGTAGTAGCAGTAGTAGTAGATGAAGAAGAAGAAGTAGTAGTAGACGAAAAAGAAGAAGGTTGATAAGAAGAATAAGAAAAAGAGGAAGAAGAAGGAGAAAAATGAGAAGAATAATCCTTTTTTTAAAAGTTATTTTGACACTCCCGTTGATACTGATATCAACATTCGACACTGACCGCCAGGATTAGTCATAATTTTTTTAAGGCCATTTAACATACATTTTTTATGTTCTTTTCCAGTTTTTCGTCAGTCAGTGTTGCTTATAATTGTCTATCACCATTTATCTTCATTAGCAGCACAGGCAACAATAGAAGAGGAAGAAGAAGAAAAAGAAGAAGAAGAAGAAGAAAAAGAAGAAGAAGAAAAAGAAGAAGAAGAATGAGCATCAACATCATCATCACTAGCAGCGAAAATACGAACGGCGGCAGTATCAAAATCAGCAGTTATCATCATCATCATCATCATCATCATCATCATCATCATCATCATCATCATCATCATCATCATCATCATCATCATCATCATCATCATCATCATCATCATCATCATCATCATCATCATCATCATCACTAGCAACAGCTTATTTCGCATTTGACAAAACTGTGGCATTTTGTCGATTGCAAGGCACCCTGGTGACATTGTGTCAGTGATATTGCCTAAACTGGCGTTTTGTTAATGTTAATGTTAATAATAATAATGTTAATAATAATAATAATAATAATAATAATAATAATAATAATAATAATAATAATAATAATAATAATAATAATAATAGAAGTTATAATCGCGCGTTTCCCCAAATCACCAATCAAGGTAAACGTGCAGCGATCTGTTAAAACAAACAACAACCTACGCGCTCTGTTATGCTTTACACATTTTGATGTCAAACACACATCTATCACTCAAAAATGTTAGATAAAGGCAAGGAGATAACTATTAGAGGACGGAAAGAAAATCTAATTTTGTTTTGAATTTATTTATTGACTGGACTGCATCCAGTACCATTTTTGAAGGGAGAGGGGAAATCGTATTACCCAGAGGAGATTCTTAGTGACCTAAAAAGTCTCATACCTCCATTACATTCATTTGGTCACCTCCGAGATTCGAACCCTCTTCGACATGACATGAGAAACCGGCTGCCATTAGGCAAACTGTCATGGCCACCAACTGGAGTTTCGCAACAAATAATCATGTGTTACTACTGGCAGAAAAGCTGAGAAACTGGCCTTCATTTTCAAAAGCACACCTGAGATATATTACAATGTTCTAGAAAACCACGTTTGAAATTAACATACAAATTAAAGAATGAACGCATGGAGCACTAAGTATTCCGCAGAGATTCAATGTGTATGTAATACAAGTCTATAAGTACATCACCTTCTATTTTAAATGCCCAGTTTTAAAAGACATGTTCGAAGTAAATGAACAAAACATAATTGAATATGGACATTCTGTAGACGCAGTTCTGAATCATCCAAATGTTACCGAAGTTGTGAATGTTATTGTTAAATCTCTTGTTGGTAGTAAGACTTTTCTATACTGATTAAAATTGTGTTTTTAAATAGTTAAAGTGTTTAAAATGTTTAATTTTAATTGTCTAATGTCTCTAGATGTGTGAACTTACATTATATTAAATATTTAATTGAATTGAACTGAGTCATATATTGGCATGATTAGTGGGTTATCGAAGTCTTTATCCAAGATGGGCCTTTGCTTGACGATGTCATATTGTCGTGCTATTTCCAAAATTGTGACACGTTGTCATGATCAAAAAGTGCGGCATTGTCACTGGGAGTCTTCAGTCAAGATGGGCCGCGCTTGTTACGTTGGCATTTGGAAACAAGAGTGACAGTAAAATGTCCTGGATTAGCTATCGCCTTCTGTTCGATATCAAGCTGTCGGATGCGCGATGTCAAAGCCATCACAAGATTTATTAGTCTTTTTATCTTTTGCAAGATTTTCAATCTCGTTTCCCTCCCGTGGTAGAAAGATTGACTTGACCTACAGAGGAGCGGGAGAAGGCAGAGGGGTGGAAAATGAGGAACGAGAGGGGAAGGGAGGAAGGGGAGAGATGGAGAGAAAGGGAAGGGGAAGGAAGGGGAACAAGGAAAAGATGAGAGAGAGAGTGGGAGGGAGAGAACGAAAAAAAAGAAAGAGAAAGCGAGAGAGAGATAGAGAGAGAGAGAGAGAGAGAGAGAGAGAGAGAGAGAGAGAGAGAGAGAGAGAGAATAGACGCTAATTTAAGAAACTATGTAACTACAGTAGTTTATCACACAGGATTTAGGCCTGAAGCATATTCTTTCAGAAAACCGGAGAGAGAGAGAGAGAGAGAGAGGGGGGGAGGGCGAGAGGGGAGGAGAGAATGTGAGAGAGAGCATGTTTGCGTGCGTGTGTGTGTTTGTGTGTGTGCGGAGGTATAAGCCTTGAAATGGGTGACTAACCTTGCTTTTTATGCAGGAAATGAGTGTGTGTATTAACCACCCAGTGTTTTCCAGCCACCTACTTTTTTCTAAGTACACAGGCGTGCTCTTTTAGTGCATGGGAGTGCAGTTGTAGTGCATAAGAGTGTTTTAAGTACAAGGGAGTGCTCTATCCGCCTATAGGAGACGAACTAGGTCAACTTTTGAGACGGAAAGAGCCAATTTTGCATTAGATTCTTACATTTCTAGAAGAAGTTTGCATTCTTTCCGTCAAAATCACTTTCCGATTCTTACATTCTTAATAAAACCCAGTCTTGGTGTTTTACATACTTGTGTGTGTGCGCGCGTGTGTGTGTAAAGGAAGAAGAAGAAGAAAATATGCTGAAGTGAAGAGGGGACTGAGGAAGACAACATAATGTGGGCCAGTGACAGACGAGCATCATCACAATCACAGTCACAATCTTCTTTTCATCGCTGTCATCTTGCTATTATCTCCCTTTCATTCTTTTTTTTCTTTACTCTCCGTTAGCTTTTTGGACAGATTGAAAGGCCTTGCTCTCAAAACAACGCACATACAAGAGGTTTTTCAATATTTGAACCCCAAAAAGGACTCATAAGGGTTATCTTTATTTAATAAAGCACCCACAAGATTTTACTTTATTTAACAAATCGACCCGTAGGTATGTCCTTCTTTTAATAAAACAGACCCCAAAAGGTTTTACCTCATTGAACAAAAACGGTTATTAAACCAAATCATCCATATGGATTTCTTTTATTTAACAACGTGTTGTATGTACCTTGAAGCCAGCCCTTCCTTCGTAGTATCGAGGTTCATAAATAAATTCGGAATTGCTATAAACTGTATGTTTCAGTAGAATAGATTACAGACCATATTATACCTGGTGAACGTTGTTTTATTGTTTGTTTCATTATAATAATACATCATTCCCTGTGCGAAAGCGAGACGGCATAATAATGTAAAACGTCAGTTGGTCGGAATATAGGAGTGTAACGTTTATCTAAATGTTGCAGTTAATAACGCTGAACTGAATTAACTATATATTAGATGGATATCCTGGGCATCACGTGAAGGTTTTCCATCTATTTTTTCATTTACATCATTTGTCGTTCTTTTCTGTGCAGATTATAGATACGACCTAAAGTATATTTTGCAATGAAAGTATCACCTTTCATAATCATACAGTTTTCCGCGAAATGTTTTTTTTTCTCATAAATAAATGTGTACAGCTCAGTTCAACTGTAAAGCTTAAGTATAAAACCTTCCGAAATTAGCCAAAAATATGCTCTCTGAATGAAAACTTCGTGCTTACACATCATTTCATGTCCAAGCTCTTCTCACCTAGAATTCTCGTTTTTTAAACCAAACTCACCCCCCTCTCTCTCTTCTCCCCATTTTGTCCGCCTTGAAAATAAATCTTAAAACGCATCTTTTTAATCTAATTTGTGTAAAAATTTATTGTTCGTCTAGCTTCTTTTCAGTACCTGCCAGTCTTTGGCTTTTGGAATCGGACGTTGTCCTTTTACATCGTTTGTCCCTTTGCGTGTGTGTTTAAGTTTGTGTGTGTATGTGTGTGTGGGTGTGGGTGTGTGTGTGTGTGATTGTTGGTTCCAAATAATTAACACTTTTATAATTATTTTATTTTCATGTACGAGTAAGCATGCTGTTATTTCATTTATGTATTCGCCTGTTTTCCTTTTCAAAACGCGCATTGAGCTTATTTTAGAAAATTCGCTCTCTAAATGTTATGGATGATGATGATGATGATGATGATGATGATGATGATGATGATTCTTCTTCTTCTTCTTCTTCTTCTTCTTCTTCTTCTTCTTCTTCTTCTTCTTCTTCTTCTTCTTTTTCTTCTTCTTTTTCTTCTTCTTCTTCTTCTTCTTCTTCTTCTTCTTCTTCTTCTTCTTCTTCTTCTTCTTCTTCTTCTTCTTCTTCTTCTTCTTCTTCTTCTTCTTCTTCTTCTTCTTCTTCTTCTTCTTCTTCTTATTATTATTATTATTACTACCATCATTACATTAATAGTTGCAACATGTCTGTGCTATTGTTTTAATTTATTTAGGCGTATCGTTCGATTCCGTCAATACAATACAAGATTATTGCTTTAGGTCCAGCGGACTCTTTCGAGCCAAATCAGGACCAATTCGATTCCGTCAAAAAGGTGATAGACTAAATAGTTGAAACGTCCGCAGTTTTAAATTACAAATAGAGTACATATTTTAAACGTCAGCAATTTTGTAACTACGACAGGGACCACGAAGACCGGTTATTCTAAGTTATCAGCCTTTTGCCTTATACATACATCATTGTTGTTATTACGTCGTCCCAGCTGTCATCTGCCTTTTACTAAAATAATTCAAGTATCCACTTTCATAACTATAGACATTGTATATGACTGTAAACTGCATAATGCGAGTGAAACGGGTAGAAAAGAAAGCGAATCATGGAAATGAATAGATGTGATATCCCTGACACTGCAGGTTCGTTTTCGCTTTATTCATTATTTACCCTTGGCGTTATACAATTGAACCCTGCGAAGATGACACACAGGGCCCGTGCTGACAATAGTGTAGATCATTTTCGCGCTAGTTTTAATAATGATGCGCCAGCTGCACAAGAAAGAAACCGGCAATAAAGCAATGACAGTGTAGTTGCATGCGGACTATCCAATGCCCGTCGCAAGCTGTTTCGTTGACTTTCGTATGTTAGGTGTTATTTGGAAATATTCAGTTCCTTTTTAAATATGAGGGCTGTGCAATAGGGTTGGTAGCACGGGCAAAATGTGCACACACACTGAAGACTAGGGTACATACCTGTACTGTGATCGTTATAAGAAAAATGTAACAAACGTCTTATTTTTATTATGGCCTTTTCCCGATTTTCTGAAAATGGGTCAAGTTTGCACTGACCTTTTGCATGAGCATTAGCCCATTAGCAAAAGAATGATTCCTATACGAGATTTTACGCGCAGGTACATAATACTTGTAGAAGTCATCATGCAAATTAATGGAGTCAGTCATCACACGTCTTCTAGGTGCAATGGATATTCGAGGTACCTCATGAAGCCACATGTTCTGAAGAAAATTAAAGAAGATTCAGATGGGCACTCTTCTGGGGGACATGTCCCCAGAACAGGGAGAAGAAATCTTCCCAATTCTCCGAGAAGAAGTTGAGGCAGCAGTGCAATCGCTGAAGAAGGAGAAGTCGCCGGGAGTGAACGACATACCCGCATAATTGCTTCAAGCAGGAGGAGAAGCGATGATTGACGCCCTCACCATTTCCTGTAACAAGATCTGGCAAGTGGGGAGTGGCCTACACCATGGACCCAGTCGCTTGTCATCTCTCTTCCCAAACGGGTAACCTTCAGGAGTGTAAAAATTACCGCATCATCAGCCTCATCAGCCATCCCAGCGAAGTCCTCCTGAAAATAATACTCAACAGGTTGAAACCCCAAGCTGAACAAATGATATCTCTGAACAAGCAGGATTCAGGGCAGGGCGAAGTACCACTGAACACATTTTCAACCTCAGAATAATCTGCGAGCAATACCTACAGCACCACCAACAACATCTGTGTTTGTAGACTTCAAGAAAGCGTTTGATCGAGTCTGGCATGCAATTCTGTGGGCGATCATGAGAGTGTACAACATCAGCACTGACATTATTCAAGTCATCAAAAGCCTGCATAACACGGCTACTAGTGCAGTCCTCCACAACAGCGCCATCGGGAACTACTTCAGAACAACAATCGGTGTGCGTCAAGGATATCTACTCTCTCCAACACTCTTCAACATCTTCCTAGAGCGCATCATATCAGATGCACTTGCAGATCACGAAGGCACAATCAGCATAGTGGGTAGAACAATCTTCAACATCGGTTTTGCGGATGAAATTGATGAATTGGCTGGAGAGGAACAAGAACTTAAACAGCTGGTACAGAGGCTTGAAACCACCGCCAGAGTCTTTGGAATGGAAATAAGTGCAGAGAAGACCAAAATGATGAACAACAACACCAATGGCATCAACACGGACATCAAAGTCCAAGGTCAATCCCTCATCCCAGTGCATAGCTTCATATATTTAGAAGTAATTGTATCAGACAATGGGTCCCAACACAAAGTCCTCTCCAAAATAGCACAAACAACTGCTGCCCTGACAAGGCTGAAGCTCCTTTGGAAAAACAGTACCATCATTCTACATTCCAAGGTAAAGCTGCTGCCCTCCCTTGCCATATCCATCTTCCTATACGCTTGCGAAACATGGACCCTCACAGCAGACCTACAACGTAAAATACAATGCATGGAGATTAGGTGCTATAGAAGACTTCTGGGCATTTCCTATACCCAGCACATCACCAAAGACGATGTCCGACAGACTGACTATCTCACATGCCATTGGACAACACAATGACATGTCACAGTGGTGAAGAAACGGAAGCTCCGATGGTATGGCCACGTCACCAGAGCATCAGACCTTGCAAAAACCAGCCTGCAAGGCACGGTGCAAGGAGACAGAAGAAGAGGAGACAAATAAGGAGGTGGGAGGAGAACATTCGAGAATGGACTGGTTTGACACTGAATGAAGCTATGAGGGTTGCTGATGACAGAGAAAGATGGAGAACGCTGGTTAAAAGATCATCTGTGGTGGCCCAACGACTTTCGAGTTACGGGATAGGATAGGATATGGCACTCCTATTTTCTTGTGTATTCAAAATAGGGTGCATGCCCTCACAGATGATGTATTTTTAAAGGGGTACACTCACCAAATGTATTTAGGAAGTGTGCAAGAAATGCTTGGAGAGGAGGGGGAGGAGGGTGGGATAGGGGAGGAGAGGGAAGGTGAGGAAGAGGGAGGGTGGGGGGGTAAAGGGGTGTCACTTTTTGTTTGGACGGGGTAAGGGAGGGTTTGCGAGAGGGGAAGGTGTATGTGTGAACACGGAAATGACGATGCTCACATGCCTGAGTAGTCTAGTCCCATTTTCCCCGAGAACAAGCGAATTGGGTTGTTTTGATCGTCTATTGCGTCAAGAATTTTTTTATTTTTTTTTTTTGTTGACAATGGACACCGTTCTTTGCCGGATACAATTCCAAAAGGATCGTACACTCGCGCACCAAATCTCGTGTATGTTAATGTCACGTGGGGTTTATGGGCTCTGCACAATGGAATTATGGACCCTCACGTTTATTCGGTGGGAACTGCTAGTAAGTCACCCTATGAATTACTTTAATAAATTTATTTGTTTAGCTCGTTCTGTGTTAAGGTTGGGGTACAGAGATAGATAGAAAAATGGTAAAAGATTACTGTCACACTAGCTTTCACACGGCTATGAATCATATGTAGTCCAGCCACTTGATAACAGTTAAAATCACACATTTATTTCTTCTACTCTATACAAGATTCTCTAAGTACTAATCTAACTTAAACAGTCTCAGTTACTGCTAATAGTTCGATCGCTGATAGTCTAGGCAGCTGTTTTATCTTCCTCGGGCACTTGCTATTATATCGCATGTAGATTTGGACTACTGTGGTCCGTTTTACAGTTTCTGAAGAGTTTAAGTGCACCTTCGTCGATTACACTTAACTTTCTGATGGTGCGGTCGAAGTCCTTCTGTGAGGTAGCTTCTGGGACACCTTTGTCGTTGTGTAGTTGGGTTCCCTTGCCACGCTGTGGGGTCTGACAGGGTGTTTTTCAAGGTAGCTCTTTCCGACTTGTGCGGTAGAGGCTCCTCAACCAACTAGTCGTTTCTGTGGAGTGGGGTGCACAGGATAGCTCGGGATAGCTCGCCTGCTCGTCTTTCTGATGGTGCGGTCGAAGTCCTTCTGTGAGGTAGCTTCTGGGACACCTTTGTCGTTGTGTAGTTGGGTTCCCTTGCCACGCTGTGGGGTCTGACAGGGTGTTTTTCAAGGTAGCTCTTTCCGACTTGTGCGGTAGAGGCTCCTCAACCAACTAGTCGTTTCTGTGGAGTGGGGTGCACAGGATAGCTCGGGATAGCTCGGGATAGCTCGGGATAGCTCGCCTGCTCGTCTGTAATACAAGAGACGAAATTCTGCACAACCCTGAATAATCGGTTTGTGCAGAGCGTCTCACTGAAAGCCAAGTAGCCCTCAGTGATAGCTCCACATCTCTATACATAAGCGACGAACATTCTGCTACTTCCGGGGTCCACTGGAATCTCAACTCTAAATTCCTATACATACATAAATATCAATCGTGGCTAACTATACACATACAGAATTAATAATATTATAAACATTCAGTGGTACAGCCACTGGCCTGCAAACATACATATAAGTTAAACAACAGTGGTTCCGTACGGGATACAACATGGCGGCGCAACCGGTCGTGTTTCGCCTCGTGGTCGGCTCTTTCACGTGGTACGGCAAATTCGGATTAACAATTCACATTTATGCATAGCAAATTCTTCAAACATAATTTCAACAATAATATAAATATATCACGATGAAACAGAAGGGTGTTCATTTACCTGTTTGACAAGTTCAGGCCCGTTGTGACTTGATAGAATTCTATGATTCTAAGTCCTGCTTCCTGGTCTAAGTGTGGAGAGATTTCTCTGCCAGCTTTCTAGCTGTTAACACTTCGGTGTATTCCTCCCAACTGACCAAAGCTGTGTTAGGCTCGGACCCAGTCAAACTGGCTCGAACCGCTTTGCCTAAGCTCTCATTGGGTAAAATGTTCAGATTCAAAGCTCAAGTGCTGACTAACTACGCAGCGTGGGTCGGGCTCGCGGTGTGTACTGCTGTGTACCTTAATTGCTGGCTGTGTCCTATACTGACTCTCTACTGTTACAAAGACTGCACAAGGCTGAATAGTCAATGAGCAGAGTTAAAACTAGCCAGTTCATGACAGGCTCCCTCAACTGAAAAAAGGCGATGACTACTGGATTCGACCCTTTTCTACTACAGAGCCTAGTTTAACACTGCACTATCCTAGGGTCCTATTTACACACTAGTTAAGTTGCTCTACCTGAGCTGCAATGCTGTGCCAGGTAGCTATGGGCACTAGTGACAGGGTTTTTATTGGGCGGGGACGAATTCTGGTGCTGTGGCCCTTAGTTGTGTTGGGTGGGCGACAGCTGCTGTGTCCTCCACGAGATGGCGACTGAGGTAGTCGGCTCCGTGGTTTTCCTTGCCGGGGATGTACTCGATTTGGAATGAGTATGCCTGAAGGGTGAGTGCCCATCTCATCAGGCGAGAGTTCAAAGACTTGGAGGCTGCCAGGAACGATAGTGGTTGATGGTCCACCTGAACTGTGAAGTGGGTCCCATACAGGTAGAGTTGGAATTTCTGTATGGCCCAGACTAGTCCAAGACATTCTTTCTCCGACGTGGCGTAGTGGGTCTCGGCGGGTCTCAATTTTCTGCTGGCGTAGGCGACAGGGAATAGCGTCTCTGCATTCTTGGGGTCGCGCTGTAGCAGTACTGCTCCGAGGCCTAAGTCGCTTGCGTCGGTACGAAGAACGAATGGCTGAGTCAAATCGGGTAGGTGGAGTACTGGCGCCGATGTCATTCTGTCCTTGAGTGTTTGGAATGCTGTCTCACATTCCGCTGTCCAAACTACTTTGTCCGGGGCGATTTTCCGGGTTCCATTTGTCAGAGGTACGGCGATGCTGTTGTAGTTGGGGATGAACTTCTGGTAGAAGCCGCAGAGTCCTAGAAATGACTGCACTTCCTTCTTTGTCTTGGGCCTAGGCGCGTCGAGTAGGCGTTTCACTGTCTTTTCTACCGGTCGCAGGCTTCCTTGACTGATGGTGTGTCCCAGAAATTCTAGTTCTGTGAATCCAATCTGACATTTGGTGGGTCTTGCCGTCAATCCCGTGTCTCTGAGGCGGGCGAGTAGTTGTTGTAGGAGCGTGACATGTTCCTCCCACGTAGGTGTTGCGATGAGGATGTCGTCCATAAACGAATGTAGGTGCTCGCTGCTCAGGGGTGCCAGGAGTTTTCGCATCATGGCGCTGAAGATGCTGGGTGCGTTGTGGAGTCCGAATGGAAGCACGTTGAACTCGAAGTGTCCTTCCATAGTGCTAAACGCTAGGTACTTTCGGACTTGTGGTTGTACTGGTATCTGGTAGTATCCTTTGCTGAGGTCGATGCGTGAGAAGTACTTCGCTCGCTGTAGCTTGGCAAATAGGTCGGTCTGGTCCGGGAGTGGCTCCGGCTGGAACTGCGTTACCGCATTCAGGAGTCTGAAGTCGATGCACAGTCGATGCTCTCCGTTGGGTTTTCGCAACAATACCGTGCCTGCGCTGTAGGGTGAAGTAGACTCTGAGATGATTCCGGCTGCCAGTAAGGTGTCTATCTCTTCCTTGATGGCTCGCTGCTGAGACAGGGGCATCGGGTAGAGCTTCTGGCGGACGGGTGTTGGGTCGGTCACCGTTAAGGTTACTTCGACGAGGTCTGTCCTCCCTGGTCGGTCTGTGAGCACAGTCTGATGTTGTCGAATGACCTGTAGTACTTGCTGTCGTTGTTTAGCGGCTAGGTCTCCGTTGAGTATCACGTCTTTGTAGGTTTCTTTGGAGTGCAGGGGATACTCTACTGCATTGGTCTCCATGCTTTCTCCTTCTTCCGCGATGGCGATGGCTAGCAAGTTGTGAGTGCTGGGGGTCGCTGGTCTGTCCGTATACTTCTTGAGGAGATTAATGTGGTGGTATCGGGCTCTCCCGTTCACCTCTACTTGGTAGACTGTCTTGGATTTCTTGGCAGTCACCCGGTACGGTCCTCTCCAAGCGATGTCCAGCTTGTTGGTTCCACTTGGAAGTAAGAGTAGCACTTGATCGCCGACTTGCAGTTCTCTGTCCTTCGCGTGGCGGTTGTAGTACTTCGCCTGACGGGCTCTTGCCTTCTTCAGTGCTTCACCAGCTTTCTTCCACGTTGCTTTGAGGGTTTCCTGCAGGTCTGCGACGTACTTGGTGGCACCTCTTGGTGTGTCGTCTATCTTGGCTTCCGTCCAACTTCTGCGTAGGGCTTCTAGTGGTCCTGCTAGAGGTCTGCCGAATAGCAATGTTGACGGGGTGTAGCCTGTGGCTGCATGGGGTGTTTCTCGGTATGCGAACAGTGCCGCATTCACGTAGGTGTCCCACGCTTCTGGATTGTCGTCGGCGACTTTCCTGAGTATGGTGAGAAGGGTTCCGTTCAGTCTTTCTACTTGTCCGTTGCTGGCTGGGTGGTATGGTGGTGTGCGAATGTGATGAACTTGTATCAACTCGAACACGTCTTGCATCAGGCGGCCGGTGAACTGAGATCCGTTGTCCGTTCTAATGCTGTCCGGGAATCCGACTCTGGTAAAGATGGCGATGAGTGCATCTGCAATCTTCTTGGTGTCAATCGCTGGCAACGGGACTGCTTCGCACCACATCGTACATGCGTCGACGAGTGTGAGTAGAAATCTGTTCCTCTTCTTGGTCATGGGCAGTGGTCCTACTATGTCTACTGAGACTTGCTGGAATGGCACGCCGACTACTACCGATGGTCCTAAGGTAACTGGTACGGTGTGATGTCGCGGGGAATATCGTTGACATTGGTGGCAAGATTTCACGTAGCGTTTGACATCCTCCGTGATTCCTGGCCAATAGTAGTGTGCGCTGATTCTCTGCACTGTGGCTCCAATTCCCATGTGTCCGCTGAGTGGCATGCTGTGGCCTAATTCTAGTACTTGGGCTCGAAGGGTGGCTGGTAGTACTAGTTGGGTGTGATCTCCATCTCCTTGTCGATGTAGAACTCCCTCTTCCATGTAGAAGTCTCCCTTGTGCGGGTGTGTGTGCGCCTTGGGTAGCTTCTGGAAGCACTTCGCTATCGAGGTGTCTTCTTTCTGTGCTGTTTTGATCTCTTCGAGTCCTGGATTCGGAGCGAACTCGGGCTGGGGTGGTTGGGTTTTAGCTTGGGCCCTGGTTTGCACTGCAGCTATCTCTACAGTTTTAGGGGGCGTGCCTAAGAACACATACCTACAACCTAGCACTAGATCATACAGGGGTTTCTGTAAAACAGCTGCTTGGATTCTTCCTGTGACGTACCTACTCTCTACTTCGATCCAAGCTATTGGGCAAGTAGTCGTCGGTTTCGTCAAGTCTGCTCCTTGTAAGTCGACTGTCTTGTCTGTCAAGTCCGCGCGCGATACAAGAGATTCGCTAACTATCGCGTCGTATGATAGACCTGTGTCATACAGACAGTTCGCTTATTTTCCGTTGACCTTGACTGTGTCTGTCACCGATGGGTGATCTCCGATCGTGTGTGGCTTGTTACCGCTACTTTGAGTTAGAACTCTGTGCGCTGGCCGGCTTTCGCGCTCTTCCCTACGTTGTGCGGCCAACTTGAAACATTCTGCGGTGGAGTGATTGTTTCTGTTGCAGAACGAACAATACCGTCTCTGTTCTGCGGGACCTCTTTTCCCGAATTCCGCGTTGGGTCCTTTATTTTGCCCAGGTCTGGGGTTATTCGGCTTATTCGCGGTGCGCTCTTCCCGGTTAGGGCTTCGTTTCTGTGCCTCTTTCCCGTTAGGCTTTAGGTCTCGCCTGAAGCTCTTGGCTTCTCCGTGTGCGGCCACGTACCTATCTGCGACCTTGACCAGATCTTCTAGTCTTTCCGCGCCCTGCTCTACTGAGAATGTTCTCAGCTCGGGGGTCATGGTTTCCCGTAGCTGTTCCCATACTAACAGTTCTGTCAGTCCATCATACGTCTTAGCCGTGGCTGACTGGCTAATCCACTTATCCAGCGTTGTGGACAACCGATCCGCGAACTGCGCATAGCTCTCTCCTTTCACTCTCCGATTGGTGCGGAATTTTTGCCGATAGCATTCTCCTGTTAGTTCGAATCCCGTTAGGAGTGCCTCTTTTACTTTGTGATATTCCGTCACTCGGTCAGTCGGTAGCTTACTGTAGATGTCATAAGCCTTTTCTCTAAGCCCTTGACTAAGCTTAAAAGACCAATGAGTGGGATCTAGTTTGTACTCTGTTGCTAGACGCTCAAACCTAGTCAGATAGAGATCTAGACCTTCTTCTCTCTCATTGAATGTTCCCAGTGGAAATGACATTCCTTGTACAGGGTTGGATGCTACCTCTAGCTGATCTGAGTGGGAAGGGGTTGAGGAAGAACTTGAAGCTCCTGATCCCAATCTTCTTAGCTCTAACTCATGCTGTCTGTCTTTTTCCTTTTCTGCCCTCTCATACTCCCATCTCCTACTTTCTGCATCTCTCTCTGCTGCTAACGCTGCCTTCTTCTGTTCTCTTTCTGCCTCTAGCTCTAATTTCCTCTGCTCTCTTGCTGCTTCTAACTCTGCTTTCTTTTGCTCTGCCTCTAATGCTAGTTTCTTCTGCTCTGCTTCTAATGCGAGTTTCTTCTGCTCTGCTTCTAGTTCTAATTTCCTTTGCTCTGCTTCTAATTTCTTCGCCTCTCTCTCTGCTGCTCTCTCTGCCTTAGCCTCCTGTTTCTCTACCTCTGCATTGATATACGCAATTAGGTCTCCCCCTGCTAAGTGTAAAGCTTCTCCCAATTCCTTGAAACGCAATCTCAAGGCCACTGGGTCCAACATTGCCAAACGTGTCTATGAACACCCTCTGAATCAAGTGGAATACCAAAACACTAGCAATATTGCAAGTCAATAAAAACAATGCAAAGACCATACAATTCGGAATCAATAATAGAATAAAACAAGAGTCAAATGGCATACAACAGTTATTTAAGCAAAACCTGCAAAAGAACAATGCAACATACAGGCACAAAAATATTTGAAGCAAAAAAGTTTTTAACTAAAGAATAGTGCACCCAACTGATCAGTCCTTGTTACCACTATTCTAAGTTATTCTACTACTCCTACTGTTATCTAATTTTATTGTACTTAGGTCCGGTTATACCCAATTCCTATTATACACAGATCCTGGCTAGGCTCGCCAATTAAAGTGTCACGTGGGGTTTATGGGCTCTGCACAATGGAATTATGGACCCTCACGTTTATTCGGTGGGAACTGCTAGTAAGTCACCCTATGAATTACTTTAATAAATTTATTTGTTTAGCTCGTTCTGTGTTAAGGTTGGGGTACAGAGATAGATAGAAAAATGGTAAAAGATTACTGTCACACTAGCTTTCACACGGCTATGAATCATATGTAGTCCAGCCACTTGATAACAGTTAAAATCACACATTTATTTCTTCTACTCTATACAAGATTCTCTAAGTACTAATCTAACTTAAACAGTCTCAGTTACTGCTAATAGTTCGATCGCTGATAGTCTAGGCAGCTGTTTTATCTTCCTCGGGCACTTGCTATTATATCGCATGTAGATTTGGACTACTGTGGTCCGTTTTACAGTTTCTGAAGAGTTGGACTACTGTGGTCCGTTTTACAGTTTCTGAAGAGTTTTAAGTGCACCTTCGTCGAATACACTTAACTTTCTGATGGTGCGGTCGAAGTCCTTCTGTGAGGTAGCTTCTGGGACACCTTTGTCGTTGTGTAGGTTGGGCTTCCCTTGCCACGCTGTGGGTCTGACAGGGGTGTTTTTCAAGGTAGCTCTTTCCGACTTGTGCGTAGAGGGCTCCTCAACCAACTAGTCGTTTCTGTGGAGTGGGGTGCACAGGATAGCTCGGGATAGCTCGCCTTCTCGTCTTTCTGATGGTGCGGTCGAAGTCCTTCTGTGAGGTAGCTTCTGGGACACCTTTGTCGTTGTGTAGTTGGGTTCCCTTGCCACGCTGTGGGGTCTGACAGGGTGTTTTTCAAGGGGTAGCTCTTTCCGACTTGTGCGGTAGAGGCTCCTCAACCAACTAGTCGTTTCTGTGGAGTGGGGTGCACAGGATAGCTCGGGATAGCTCGGGATAGCTCGGGATAGCTCGCCTGCTCGTCTGTAATACAAGAGACGAAATTCTGCACAACCCTGAATAATCGGTTTGTGCAGAGCGTCTCACTGAAAGCCAAGTAGCCCTCATTAATAATATTATAAACATTCAGTGGTACAGCCACTGGCCTGCAAACATACATATAAGTTAAACAACAGTGGTTCCGTACGGGATACAACATGGCGGCGCAACCGGTCGTGTTTCGCCTCGTGGTCGGCTCTTTCACGTGGTACGGCAAATTCGGATTAACAATTCACATTTATGCATAGCAAATTCTTCAAACATAATTTCAACAATAATATAAATATATCACGATGAAACAGAAGGGTGTTCATTTACCTGTTTGACAAGTTCAGGCCCGTTGTGACTTGATAGAATTCTATGATTCTAAGTCCTGCTTCCTGGTCTAAGTGTGGAGAGATTTCTCTGCCAGCTTTCTAGCTGTTAACACTTCGGTGTATTCCTCCCAACTGACCAAAGCTGTGTTAGGCTCGGACCCAGTCAAACTGGCTCGAACCGCTTTGCCTAAGCTCTCATTGGGTAAAATGTTCAGATTCAAAGCTCAAGTGCTGACTAACTACGCAGCGTGGGTCGGGCTCGCGGTGTGTACTGCTGTGTACCTTAATTGCTGGCTGTGTCCTATACTGACTCTCTACTGTTACAAAGACTGCACAAGGCTGAATAGTCAATGAGCAGAGTTAAAACTAGCCAGTTCATGACAGTTAAATCCACTCGTGGAAGATCGGACTACGAAATATGTTGTAAAGGGTAACGGTAGTTTTGTTTGTTTTTACGAATTGCTATCTTGTATAGCGCTTTTCATGCTCAAAGGGCTGCTCAAAATGCTAGCTGAGACCAGAATGTAACTTAATAGCCGCCGACTTGATGCTGGATGCGGAGATTTATTTATTTTTTTTATTCGCGCTGTCACAGATGCTCCGAATTTAAAGTGTTTACGCTGCCTCGACAAACTGTTGCGTGCAGAGAGGCTATAACAGGGAGATTAACAACATATTGTAATATGAATATACGCTGGCTTGGCAAAAATTTATATAACTGAATAAATGACCGACAGCTGTTGTGTCCAAAACGAGCATCGTTGCACAAGTTGTAAACTGAAATATGATGAAGGAACAGCCATATAAACAGGGCTTCAGAATATAAGCTGAGGAGTTGAAAATAGTTGCTTAGAGAGGTTGGTCATGAAAAGTAAGTGCTGAAGTGTCCGAAGATGTTGCTGTCTCCCGCTATCATTCTTGGTATCACATTCATACGTTTATAAGCATTTATAACCATTTATAACATTTAGTCAAATCCATACTCACATAAATTCATATCCAAGAATGAAGTGAAGAAGGTGTAACTAAAGCCGCAACCCTAGAAATAACTTATATGAGCCCCAATTGACAAGGAAAACAAAAATACACAAGTTAATGAATACTTTCTTTTTGAAAATTAAACCACTAAGAAATGTTTGACTTTGAAATGGTTACACAATCTGTAACAGGTCAGTTATCTTCCATATATGTTCTCAGTCATTGCACACGCACACACACACAGGCACACACACACACACACACAACATCACATATGTACGATACGACGCAGCATCGATAGGTTTAAATTCACAAATTCCGTTCCTTTGTGGATACCAATCTAGTCAGAAACTATACACAGTTCTCTCTAATGTCAGAAACTGTGTTTTGAATTAATCCAAATCGAAGATAATGTTCCCAATTCAAGACAATGTTCCCGATCGAAGATAATGTTCGAGCAATATGTACTTCAGTGACGACCCAACTCAAATTATGATTATTCCATGAAGTTAACTTTAAAACCCCTAAAAAATATTACAGTTAGCTGAAACAAACAAAAATGACGCTCTTTTATAAGTCGCTTGTTGGGCGTTATTTGTTTCTTTAGTAAACTGAAAATAAATATTTAAAATGCTATAAACGATATGAACACCTAATATTCTAAATACACATCTTATCCTATGCTATCGTATCTTATCGGAAGTCGTTGGGGCAACGCAGATGATCGTTTAACCAGCGTTCTCCATCTTTCTCTGTCATCAGCAACCCTCGTGGCTTCGCTCAGTGTCAAGCCAGTCCATTCTGGAATGTTTTCCTCCCACCTCTTTTTCTGTCTCCATCTTCTTCTGCCTCCTTGCACCGTGCTTTGCAGGGTGGTCTTTGCAAGGCCTGATGTTCTGGTGACGTGGCCATACCATCGGAGTTTCCGTTTTTCACCACTGTGAGCATGTCATCGTGCTGTCCTATGGCTTGTGTGATGGTCTCTAAATACACATACAGGACAACAAATAAAAAACACCACCAACTCCATGACCTAGCGGTTGATTGTCCGATCTCGAATGTATTCACCTCAGAAACAGCTCGTGGTGAGCCAAACTACAGGTCTCGTTGTACCCTGCAGTGCAGCGGTGGGTCTGGCAGATAATCCTGAATAAGATTACAGTTGACCAGCAGCGCAAATCCACCTGCCTCAAAAAAAAAGACAATCTAGGTGCCGATTCACCCGTCTTGCCCACCCTCAGGCTTCTCAGACCTCGCAGATTCACCAGGAAGATAAGTGGAATGTCAGGACTCTCCTACGAGGAGAGACTGAAGTCACTGAGGTTTCGCAGTTTAGAGTATAGGAGAGAGCGGGGTGATTTAATCGAAATTTTGTACAATTGTGCACAATTTGTATGATCCTTTAACCACTTGTTCTCTTTTAAATTTTAATGACGTTGGTTTAACACGCGGTCACAAATGTAAACTTACTAAAACTGTTAATTATACTCGCAAATTTAGTAAATATTTTACTAATAGAGTCGTTACCCCTTGGAAAATAACCTGACCGCCGATCAATGTGGTCAAGAATAGTATGGACACGTTTTTAAGAATAGCATCTACTCCACCAAATTGGAGTCTGAAAAATTCTAAATGGGTAGGCACTGAGGCCGGGGGTCTGAGTCTTGCGACCCTCATCAAGATCGATTATGAGGGCCAAAGGCTTTTAGCTTGCATGCCGAACTATGCTATGCTATGTTATATGACGTCTTTCTTCCCTACGTCATTTAAAAAAATAAAATAAAATAAACAACACAGTTGTCACTAATGACATAGTTCATCGCCGAGGGAGCTCCGGACCATACACATAGACCTATCTCTAAGAAACTAATAAGGAAACTTACATTACGCATATTATATAATTCTGTTTTGTGACATGCTGAGACAACAGCTCTATAAATATGGCTTATTGGTGACAAGATGGAGAGTGTTTTGATACATATTAAAATAAGATGCAGTGAATGCATGGGTTTAAAGATAAATTACGATGCATCGAAACATAGGTGCAAAACTGCGTGAAATATCTGATATAGAAGACAGCTATCAAAACAGGGCTTATCAGTAAGATGGTAGGCGATTGTTGTTGTAATTGAAGTTCATTTAATGGACATAAACATCTTCAAGAGTTGAAAATGGTTGGGGATGAGAGGCATCATACATTGTTGCGGTTTCTTACCATACGCGTTAAAGTTGCTCTGCTATTACCCTCTGCTTAGTCTTGACACAGATTTTTCGACAAACCATTTTTTAAAAAAAGTTTTTTTTAGTTTGAAGTCCAAATTTGATTAAAATGGAGCGCTCCTCGATTATATTGACGCATTAACTGAGTTGTTATGCCTTCTAGTCGCACACACAATATGAAATCCGAATAGGAAATGCGCATTTAATGCCCAACTGCGCATCATATAACCACAACCACGTCTAAAAATTTAGGGCCACGGGACACGAAGCACATTATTAATGATGAGACGGTAAATGCCTGTTTTATTCTATATGACAAATCTTCTTAATAATGCACTTATCAGATGACAAGATTTGTGTGAATCGCAAATTAAAACTGAACTTTGCTTGAAGAAGTAAGGCAAAGCCACAAAAAAGGCCATTTATGTTCTTTAAAAGTGGAGACACAGAACCCTTAATCCTGAAATTTATGTGCATACTGCACATAATAGTGCTGACTTCCATGGTTTATTGCCATTAAGAAATCAAAACGAACGCCGTTTTATTAGTACATTGAGGATAGCAATTCTCTCAGTGCGTTAATCAGAACATTTTGACAGCGGTTCTTACCCCCATCCTAATGCATAAGCTCAAGGGGTGTCTCACACAGCGTAGCTGAGACTCGCGAGTACCTCCCACAAGAGGCGAGCGTGGTGTGGGAGTATCTGGGAGAGCACATTCAAATGTTGACGGTCCTTTCTTTGTAGTTGAATCTTACCCAAGGGTCAACTCACGGGGTGTAAAAGTGCAGTCGCAGTGCAACTGAACAATATTTAATGTCATGGAATCTGAGATTATGTCCCATTTTCCATCCACCCTTTTTCATTCTTCGGTTGTGCGGAGTCTGTAACTTTTAATTCAATCCCGTTTTATTCAGGCTCTCATCACTAGGAGCTGATACGTCAACTCATGTTTTCTACCACTGCCTCGCGGAGTCCCTAGAATTAGACGTTTTGAAATGAAATGAATTGTTCTCTTTACAGCTCAAAGAACTTCTCAAAGCGTTGGCCGAGAAATGGACCAATGCGCCAACTTTTGCTACTTGGTGCGCGCCGTCAAACGCCACTGACAACTGAGCACCCTTGAACGACCGAGTTTGGGAATAGGACCTCGTGTTTCTTGGGTGTTGATCATGTAACTGGCACTCACATGGACGTCAGGGTCCGGGTCAGGGTCTTTCAGATCCGTGCTATGTAATGCACGCTTGCAAAGTTTACTAGACCTCTGATTATAGTCTCGTCCGAAATAAATTCACCCATTTACAGCTGGGTGGATGGTGCACCCACAGCTAACGAAAGCATTGCAAATCCTCATTTATTTTCATTATTAATTATTAACATATTTATTATTGGTCCTTTTTTAAAGCTGTTATACTGAACCCAGGCAGGTTCAATCCGGGTTTTGCTCTTAATTACTGACCTGTCAAGTAGTATCCGGCTTCATCTAGGTATTAACCGGTCAAGTACGAACCGGTACATTAAAAGTGGGGCATACTAACTGAAATCATTTTGAGATGCTCTACTTCATTTCCCTAAAGGGGTCTGTATTTTCTAATCATAACTCTGACGCAGCATGCTTAATCCGAACGCTTCAGACACACCCATAAGGCTATTGGGCGTCGTATACGGCTTTGTCCGGATTTGAGGACTTAATGTCGCAATAGCAATAGGCGGTAGCTCATAGTAGGCCAGTGAAATTGCTCATAATTTGTAGTTTGTGTTCGGAATAAAACTTTATGGGTATAGCATAAACAGAAGGCTAGGAAGGTTACGACCCTTTTCATGAGGTCTGGGATTTTATTCTTTACCGCATGGTTTACCAAGAAAATGCATATGCTACCTTATTCTAACATCTTAAGCTTCTAAGATCCCAAATCCCGCAAGTAGGCGCCTGGAGTGGCTTGAGTTAGATCCTGTATCGTCAGCGCCTTAAGCAGCTCTCGAGCTTGGAAGCGCTATATAAGAACGGTTAAATGAAGAAAATAACATTCAACAGTGGATCTGAATGAAAGAACAATTAATATTTAGGATGATTTTTTAAAGTCCAAATGAATAATAGCTAAATTGGTGTTAACAAACGTTTGTTGAAGTGAAACTACCAAGAGACGTGTTTCCGGGACCACAGTTTGAACACTAGGAATATAATAAATTACCTAGTAAGATCAACGCTTAAAAAAGATCGAGACACACCTAATCATTGACCAATTGACCACAGATGCGAATAGAAGTTGCAATAAATAAATAAATAAATGGACCAGCCGTTTAAGAAAAAGAGTGTTTCAGGATAATAAAGAAATGAGCCACGGCATTCAGCCTTTCGACGTCTTTCGTAAGTGTGTTGCGTGAAATATTAACTTTGATAGCTGCGAGATGTATCTGATCATCCAAGAATACCGCCGATGTTCTCCTAGTCGTATTTAGATTGAAATATATATATATATTATTATTAGTTAATTAATTAATTAAAATAAATAAATTCATTTATTCCGTGTAATAATGAAATAAATTAAAAAAAGAAATATATAAATAAAGACATACTTTCCGAATGTACTTGTCCAATTTATTAGTGGAAAACGAAGACATGAGATTTCTGTGGGTTCGATTTCGACAGAACATTATATTGTCGCTTCACTATATTGACCACACTAACCTTTTAGAACTTTGAATGTGAAATAAAAGACCAATTACGTGGGAGCCGTTTCGATTTGGCTTCTTCGTGTTTTGATTGTGTTGCGGAAGTCCTGTAAGATCACATTTATTTCAGTCGAAAATAGCGCCCGGATCCTTATGTGAATTATGCATCATGCAATTAATTAGGCGTCGTTAGAGAGACAATAAAAGCTGTTATTGTCGCGGGTAACTTTGTGATGCTTTTGAATATTTTAATAGGGTTGGTATTTGATTTTAATTTATTATTATCATTATGTTTCCTTTTCTCCAATCAAACAAAAACAACAACAACAAACTAACCCTGACTTCTCTGGATTTTTAAGGTCCATTTTTGTGAGCTATGGACTGGTAATCTTTTAAATCATTTTAATAAGTAAGCACAGTTTACAAATTACCGAACAAACACTTGAACAAATAAACTTGTAATAAACATTGTTATTATTTGTGTATATGCAAAAAAAAAACAACCGTGTCACAGAGATATATTCAAATCTATGCTCAGTTTTTTCTTATAACACAAGACGTGTTTTCGTCGTAGTCAAAACACTTTTATTTGGTTTTGTTTTTGAGAAAGGTCTTCGCACAGTTGGCAGGAACTGAGATTTTTTTTTTTAAAAAGATACCCATTTTGATACGTTCCATTGACAGATACTTTTAACATTCAAAACGAGTATGGCCCCACTGAAAGAAAAGGCTTACAACAAAAACATACCTCTTTTGAAAGTACAGGTACCTTTTTAAATGACTACATTCCGTAGGTTTTGTGTCTATTGATAGCAACGGGTAGCCAACATTCTTGAGCTCAAAATAGTGTCTACCAAAGCAATTAAAAGTCAGAAACCTTTTTAAAAAAATTGCTTGTACGGTTTTCCCGTTTTAGATTGATAAAATAGACTCTACCCTTTACCGTACCCCAGATACCAAAAGACATATTCTTCAAGCCCCGTGGTTCATTCATAAATAGGGTCACACGTCTATAGTAATGGTGTGCACGGAAAATCACTTCCTGTCCACACCAGCTCAATGCCTATGTGAGCAGCACTGTTTAGTGCCTCCACATTTTATTTTTTTTTATTTTTTTAATCAGTTTATGGTCCCCTCTCTTCCCGATAAGGATTTTCAGAGAGGAGACCTTCTGTGATCGGAATACGGAAAACGATGCTTAACGTCCTATTGCATGAGCGTTAAGGACGATCACCACGTCGCCACCCTGACAACAATGACCATCATCATCATATCAAAAATGAGATCCAACGGATCTTCTGTCATTCTGTGATCCTGCTTGCTGCGGGCTATTTATAGCTTGCCTGCACCCTCCCTTCCAGTGAAAAGAAAGGAAAGGAAGCTATTTATAGCTAGCCTGGCTGACCTAACCTCAAAACTAAAAAAGCTTTGGTTGAGTCGCTGTGTGTCAGACCCAAAATTGAAATATCAAACTTTAGCGGTTGACTTGAGCGACGAAAGCCCACTTTATTATTGTTTAACAATGCCAATTTTTTTGGGGTAAACCCGTTTTCGCCAAAAGTAAACAAAGCCTACGAAAGCCTTTTAATGGGAAAAAAAGTGATTGTTCGCAGTTGAAAGGATTGTATGTGTGATTGTTTTTTCCTCCCTCTGTCTTCTTTCACTCGCGCGATCGGAAAGGCTGAAAATACATCATACAGAAATGCTATTCTTCTGTCACCGGACGGAGCCGTTTTGGTCTGCACCCCTCTCCCTCCCACAGACACGTCACACTCCTCTTCCCCCTTTTTCCGCTGCCATTACACACACACACTTACACCCACACACACACTTACACCCACACACACACATTTTCCCTCTACTTCCATCTCAAATTAAAGTATTTCTAATTCCAGATTCGTTTGGTTCAAGTTTTTTTTCGCTATTTGGAGTTACAACAAAGCAGTGATCTATCTTTTTTTTTTAATAAAGTTTTTTTTTTGCGGTGAGCGACAACTGCATAGCTGAGACTGACATTAACCGAGACTGAGTCTCAGCTGTACGCAGTGTGGCAGTGAGCAGTCATAAAACGGTGGCGCCCAGAGATCCAACTATCACAACTCTCCCCTCCCATCCACCCTCCACCCCCTTATTAACCAAGAACGCGATACAACAATAGTGTTTCCGAGCCGCTGTGTACTGGATCTACATACATAGCAGACACTTGGACCGACGTGACAATCAAACCTCAGCAAGGAAGGATGGCTCAATTGGTCCGTGGCGCCACCTTTAGGTACGCGCTCCTCCGGTCTCTAAAGATTCGATCCGGCATATGAGAATTATCGGAAAAGGTCGAAGTGTCTGGAGACAGTTGTGAATATGGAGTATGTGAGAAGGGCGAAGGGAAGTAGGAAGAGTTACCAGAACAGATTTTTCACATTGGGGGAAAAGGTTAATTAATGATTCATTGCTGCAAAACTCAATCCTTGAAAAATTCATACAAATCCCCACTGTAGATAGCTATCGCCACTCTGGATCCTTAGTTTCACACCCATCTACATGATTTATTATGTGTGACTGTCGTCAGCTCTCCACAAGCATGATTATCGACGGTGCTAATGTTATCATCATTGTTACCACCCACACTGGATCGGCAATAAATATTATTTACAGTGTTATGATCATCATCATGATCATCATCGTCTTAATTGTTACCACCAAACACGGTTAACGCGACCATTAACATTTACAGTATGATGATCATCATGATCATCATCATCATCATCATCATCATCATCATCATCATGATCATCATCATCATCATCATCATCATCATCATCATCATCATCATCATCATCATCATCATCATCATCATCATCATCATCATTATCTTCATTAGCAGCAACAGCATAGTCGTCGTGAACGTTACCATCATCGACATTATTGTTGTCATCGCCAATTTCGCAAATACCCTGTTATCCTCTTCGAAATCATCATATTACAAACGCGACGATTGTTACTACATGACGCTTTTGACTTAATCGTCCTATCTACTCCTGTCATTGTGTTCGTCTTTTTGTTGTTGTGGTCATCCCCTTTCATTTCTCTTTTTCTCCTAATTTTTTTTCTTTTTCCTTCTCTTCAATTCATCTTTTTCGTCCTCTTTGGTGTCAGCAGAATTTTATTATTCACGAGACCAGCAAACAATGCATCGTTGATGGGTAAGAGGAGGAAAAATGATAATTAATTCTGCCCCGACTGTCGTTCTCTTTTATCCCCTGACTCTCTCTCTCGTCCCTCCTCATCCTATACCTTCTTTCTCCTCCTCCTCATCTTTCTCCCCCGCTTCTTCTTTCTCCTCATTTTCTTTCTCGTCCTCGTCTTCCTCTTCTTTCACGTCCTCCTCATCTAGCTTCTCACCATCTTCATCCTCATTGCAAAGAAAGAGGTGGAGGGGGTTAGGACAATAAATTCAGCCCCTCACTCCCTGTTGACGACAGGCAAATTGCCGATCAATAGAGCCAACACAGGAAGTAGACAGAAGCCAGAACGTCATCCTCCATCACCATCACCCTCACCATCATCAACATCCACCACTACACCATCATCATCATCATCATCCACCACCTAACAACCGCCGTGACCATCAACATCCTCTGGTATTCACCACTACGTTTATCAACACCAACAAATCACCATTCCCCCCGGCTTCACCCTCTCTCTATAATTCACGCAGTTAGCACGCAAGTCATTCATCCGCCAATCCAACATTTCACCGCCGCTGCCACTATCATAGTAATACAAATAATAATAAATTGCATTTATACAACGCATTTTTAATTAGAATAACAACTCAATGCGCTTCCACACATCGTTCGTACGCATCATCACAACATTCGCACTACATCATGTACAGCATCATCGAGAAAGTATTATTACTATTCAAACTATTTACACAGAAAACGCCTTGCGGAACAAGCGCGTTTTTAAGCAGCTCTTGAAGGAAACGAGGTCTGTACAATGTCTTAAACCGGCAGGCAGCGCATTCAAAACCTTGTGTGCTTGAAAACCTAAAAGACCGCTCGCCAACTGTTTTAAGCCGACGCTTGGGCGTCATCAACAACGCCATTGATATATTTATTTAACAATTCTGATATAGCGTTGTTCCCAGCTCAAGGCGCTGGCCGAGACAGGACAACCACATAAAAGGCGCCCTCTCTCTTGCTGCCTTAGGCGCATGGTATGGCGCCAAGACGACTGAGCACAATCCAAAAACGACCGGGGACGGTGGGAAAGGGACCTAGTGCTGGATAGTTGTGTATTTCTGTTGCTGGCACTACCGCCGTTTAGGACATGAGCGTCAGGATCTTTAAAGTGCGTGCTATGGAATGCGTGCGTGCGTGCGTGCACAGACTGTAAGGCCTTACTAATTTTGTTTGCGGCACTCCAGGAGGCCTGCAAAGTTTGGAAGCGCTCCGTGGAAGGAGGAGGTTGCTCGATCGATTGACATTCAATAGTTATCCATCCAAGTACTAACTCTGCTCGACGTTGCTTTTAACATGAAAAATTTGTAGCGTGTGATCGAACAGCTTACGCTACTAGGCAACCCATTTACGTAGCTCTTCGACCACCCATCACCACGCTCTCACCCTCCTTGCCTACACTCCTTCTTTCGAAAGAACATTGAGGTTTAACGTCTACACCCACCATTGGTGATGTGGCAGACGGGGATTAACCATCCCAGGGAACAAGGGGTTGGGACTTAAAATCAACAATGAACCTCCAGAGCAATCATACTGCCTAAATGGACAGTAAAAAATGGCCACTTTTTATCTAGCCCACCACGGGATTCGAACCTGGGTCATCGGTGTGCCAGGCGAACGCTCTACCACTTGAACTACTGCGGTGAGCCCTTGCTTCGGCAACCACAGGGTCTTTATATATAAGCTGGGCATGTAGGAGATCCTCGAAAGTCCCCTATATGCTGACGTGTCTGGGGACGTTAATCTACCAAATGAATGGATGGATGAGATCCTCGATAGCAAAATGGTACATAAAACATATCGTTGCATATGATGGATGGAAGGGCGCCAGGAGCGCGAAACGAATTCGCAGCTTAAACGGTTCATTCCTAAACCGGTACAAACCAACACGTTTTGTCTTCCATTGGATTGAAAATATATAAAAGCCTATTTTACTAACTGCGTAACTTTCAGTTATCATCTAGCCTATATTGTTTTGATCCAAGTTGAGTCAGTCAGATGAACGTCAGTCAGTCGACTGTGCGGTCTGGTCGGTCATATTTAGACTGCTCCGTCAGTTTCCAGTCCGCATGGTTTGACTGACGAGGGCTGAACGGTCTGCGCAGTCTGAGCTCCTGCATTTACCACTCGCAGAGGTGTTGGGCACATATCCTGCCGACCAGCATTTTCCATTGCGAGGGTCAAGGCGACCTGCAAGTTCCACTGCGGCAGTCAAATCTCAGCTCACACCTGCTCATAGGAAGCGTTCGGAACCCAGCTGCTACTGCCACGGAATGCCTGTGTGGGCCTTCGCTTGGCAATAGAGGCCTTGTGACCTCGAATAGCCGTGCGACTGCGGACTGCGAAGATCCCGATACGATACTCAACCTCAGCCTTCAAACCCCATTTTCTGATCTTATGGGGCTCCTTAAAGTGAGTGCCGGCGGTGGATCGTCGCAAGGCGCAGCGCCGCGTTGCTGTTTGTTGCTCAACTCCCTGGCTGCTTCATCCTTTTTCTACTACTAGGCGGCGCTGGCGTTCGCCTACAAACCAAGGCTTCCTCGCAAGTCCCACGGATCCATCGCCACACTCCCTTCCAGCCTTCACTGAGACGACTATCTTTCCCCACCTTTGCGCGTCTGCATCTACATTTCGTTGCTGCCTCATGCGCACACCAACATCAACAACATCATGACTCATCGTACCAGAACACGTCTTCTTATTCGCGTCCCCTATACGCTCAGGTATTCGGAAACACAAATTTAAATACGAAGCGAAAGGAAACGATCCAAGTAAAGATAAAACATGGATCGTACGGGTTTGGTATTAAACCGTTTAGGCGGCCGCATTCGATCGTTTCGCCGCCGTTGGCTCCGCTCTGTAGGTTTATCAAAAGCTAGGTTGTGTGTACAGTTCTCTACCGCTTTGCTATCGCGGATCCCCTATATGCGCCCAAATTGTGTAATGCCCCTGTGTGCCCACCAAGCAAACACCTGCTGGCCGCCTGTAGAATTGTGGCATAATAGTCAACGACTATGTGTGTGAAGGAGTGTGATGTCTGAAACCACTTATTTTAGGTAAGCCTGTTGATTTGCCTTACGGTATAGGTCGTTTCGGCGAATTGATTTACTGGATCCTATCCTATCCTATCCTGTCCCATAACCCGAAGGTCGTAGGGGCACCACAGATGATCGTTTAACCAGCATACTCCATCTTTCTCTGTCCTCAGCAGCCCTCATGGCTTCGCTCAGTGTCAAACCAGTCCATTCTCGAATGTTGTCCTCCCACCTCTTTTTCGGTCTCCCCCTTCTTCTACCTCCTTGCACTGTGCCTTGCAGAATGGTCTTTGCAAGGCCTGATGATCTGGTGACGTGGCCATACCATCGGAGTTTCCGTTTCTTCACCACTGTGAGCAGGTCATCGTGTTGTCCAATGGCTTGTGTGATGGTCTGTCGGACTTCGTCGTTGGTGATGTGTTGGGTATAGAAAATGCACAGAAGTCTTCTGTAGCACCTCATCTCCATGCTTTGTATTCTTTGTTGGAGATCTGCTGTGAGGGTCCATGCTTCGCAAGCATATAGAAAGATGGAGATGACCAGAGAGCGCAGCAGTCTTACTTTGGAATGTAGACTGATGGTTCTGTCTTTCCAAATGGGCTTCAACCTTGTCAGGGCAGCAGTTGTTTGTGCGATCCTGGAGAGGACTTCCTGTCGAGACCCATTGTCTGACACAATGGCTCCTAAATATTTGAAGCTGTGCACTGTGCTGAGGGATTGGCCTTGTACTTTGATGTCCGTGTTGATGCCATTGGTGTTGTTGGTCATCATTTTGGTCTTCTCTGCACTTATTTCCATTCTATAAGCTCTGGAGGTGGTGTCAAGCCTCTGTACAAGCTGTTCAAGCTGATTTACTGGAGGTAATTATTATTATTATTATTATTATTATTATTATTATTAGAGAAGAAGAAGAAATCCTCCCAATTCTCCGGGAAGAAGTTGAGGCAGCAGTGCAATCGCTGAAGAAAGGGAAGTCAGCGGGAGTGGACAACATACCAGCGGAACTGCTACAAGCAGGAGGAGAAGCGATGACTGATGCTCTCACCACTATCTGTAACAAGATCTGGCAGAGTGGGGAATGGCCTACACCATGGACCCAGTCGCTTGTCATCACTCTTCCTAAAAAAGGTAACCTTCAGGAGTGTGAAAATTACCGCACCATCAGCCTCATCAGCCATCCCAGCAAGGTCCTCCTGAAAATAATACTCAACAGGTTGAAACCACAAGCTGAACAAATCATAGCTGAAGAACAAGCAGGATTCATGGCAGGGCGAAGTACCACTGAACAGATTTTCAACCTCAGAATAATCTGTGAGAAATACCTACAGCACCAACAACATCTATATCATGTGTTCATAGACTTCAAGAAGGCATTTGACCGAGTCTGGCATGCAGCTCTATGGGCAACCATGAAAGTGTACAACATCAGCCCTAAAATCATAGAAGTCATCAAAAGCCTGTATGACAAGGCTACCAGTGCAGTCCTCCATAACAGCGTCATCGGGAACTGGTTCAGAACAACAATCGGTGTGCGTCAAGGATGCCTACTCTCTCCAACACTCTTCAACATCTTCCTAGAGCGCATCATGTCAGATGCTCTTGCAGATCACGAAGGCACAGTCAGCATAGGGGGCAGAGCAATCTCCAATCTTCGTTTTGCGGATGATATTGATGGATTGGCTGGAGAGGAACAAGAACTTGAACAGCTTGTACAGAGGCTTGACACCACCTCCAGAGCTTATGGAATGGAAATAAGTGCAGAGAAGACCAAAATGATGACCAACAACACCAATGGCATCAACACGGACATCAAAGTACAAGGCCAATCCCTCAACACAGTGCACAGCTTCAAATATTTAGGAGCCATTATGTCAGACAATGGGTCTCGACAGGAAGTCCTCTCCAGGATCGCACAAACAACTGCTGCCCTGACAAGGTTGAAGCCCATTTGGAAAGACAGAACCATCAGTCTACATTCCAAAGTAAGACTGCTGCGATCTCTGGTCATCTCCATCTTCCTATATGCTTGCGAAGCATGGACCCTCACAGCAGATCTCCAACGAAGAATACAAAGCATGGAGATGAGGTGCTACAGAAGACTTCTGTGCATTTCCTATACCCAACACATCACCAACGTTGAAGTCCGACAGACCATCACACAAGCCATTGGACAACACGATGACCTGCTCACAGTGGTGAAGAAACGGAAACTCCGATGGTATGGCCACGTCACCAGATCATCAGGCCTTGCAAAGACCATTCTGCAAGGCACAGTGCAAGGAGGTAGAAGAAGGGGGAGACCGAAAAAGAGGTGGGAGGACAACATTCGAGAATGGACTGGTTTGACACTGAGCGAAGCCATGAGGGCTGCTGAGGACAGAGAAAGATGGAGTATGCTGGTTAAGCGATCATCTGTGGTGCCCCTACGACCTTCGGGTTATGGGACAGGATAGGATAGGATATTATTATTATTATTATTATTATTATTATTATTATTATTATTATTGACGATTTTTATAGCGCACTTATCATGCCGTACTTGACCAGACTCTAGGCGATGGCCGATACAGGATCTAGCTCAAACCGCCCGAGAAGCCCACACGCAGCCTTTGGGCGCATGGTCTGACGCCCGGACAACTGAGCACTATCCTGGCCAGCCAGGGATGGGGGGAGAAGGACCAAGTGCATGCTGGGTGTGTTCTTGTTACCGGCACTCACCCGTCTAGGGCATGAGCGTCAGGATCTTTAAAGTCCGTTATGATGGAATGTATGCGAGACACAGACTAGACCTTGGTTTATACTCTCATTGGAAGGACTAGCTGTTGAATGGATTAATATGATAATTTTAATTATAAAATTCTAAATTCAAGTCAATGTCAATGTTTTCCATTCCTCTCTTTATTTATATGTATAATATATATATATATATATATATATATATATATATATATATATATATATATATATATATATATATATATATATATATATATATATATATATATATATATATATATATATATATATATATATATATATATATATAAGTCTGGTACCATCACCTTCTGCGCACATAACTCCATACTTCAATCTTTCCCCTCGCTGCTGTCTCTTTCTCCCCATCCCCACCCACATTCCTCTTTTCTCTCTCTATTTATGCTTTCCGTTGGCGACAGACGTTCTCCTGTACATCCTAAATGTAATATATAAAAAAAAAGCTGTATTCATTTTTATTTTAACTTTTTTTTAATCGGGTTTTAAGGTAATGCTGCTGGTTTCTTGCTCAAGGTGCCGTTAACTGGCATTACGATTGTGATTAGGCGCACGTGCGTAGTACGTGAGTGTCGCTAAATTGGTTTCTTTCATGAGAATAGGATTGATGGTAATCACGTAAAGGAAAACCTTTGTACACCCCTCCTTCCATCTTCACAACTCTCTCTCTCTCTCTCTCTCTCTCTCTCTCTCTCTCTCTCTCTCTCTCTCTCTCTCTCTCTCTCTCTCTCTCTCTCTCTCTCTCTCTCTCTCTCTGTTATTTCTTTCTTTCTTTTTTTTCTTTTCGTCCTTCCTATCTTTATTCCACGTTTCTCTCATTTTTATTTATGTCAAGGTTTCGCATTATGTTGTCAAGGCAATTAAAAGAAAGAGGCTTTATGATGTGAGTCCGGTGTGGTTGTGTGTGTGTGTTTGTGTGTGTGTACGATCGAGAGAGAGAGAGGTGTATGAATTCGTGCGTGCTTCTGTATGTGTGTGCTTGTTTAAGCTTGAGAGAGAGAGAGAGAGAGAGAGAGAGAGAGAGAAATTGTGTAAGCCAGGAAAGGGAGGAAGTGTTTTAAAATGAAATAAGAGCCAGAGGTGTTATTTTTTCTTTAAGTCCAATATTTTTGTACGTAGTGAAAGTGTCGCGTATTATTTACCTGCACTGTTGAAATAGCCTGAATGAGATATTGATATTCACGTAAGAACAACAACAACAATACCAAGGGATGACAGAGGGTGTTATCACACGCATTTTCTTTATTCGAACTAAACAGAGCGGCGGTCTGAAGAGATAGCTATTATAGAAGCCGGAAAAGACACCACGATGATGATGATGATGATGATGATGATGATGATGATGATGATGATGATGATGATGATGATGATGATGATGATGATGATGATGATGAAACACGTTTAGTCACACATGTGGAAATTAAATTGGAAGTTACAACACTGATGGAGTTTTGACCATATAAAATATCAAATGTAACCAACTGAGGCGATTAAAGTTCGGCTTAGTCTACGGGTAAATATAACAATTCCAGTAGGGGGTGGGTGGGTGGGTGGGGAGTTAGTTTTAACTAATTTAAGATGACTTTTTGTGTGGGTGGGATGGGGGGAGAGGGGCGGGAGGTGGATAGTTCTACACTCACTCTGCAATGTTAAGGCGAGTCAAGACGATTACATTTGGATTGTGATTACATTTAAAGTGCACTATCACAAAAAAGTGTTCTATGAAAGTCTCGGTTTCTGACGACTATGACAAAGTTTGTTGACAAATAATGTTATGTAATCCCTTTTTTTGGGGGATCGGCCATTTTCATCTTTGCCTTCTTTAATACGAAAGAAAATGTACTGTGTTTCTGTTTACTTCGTGCAATCTTTCGTTGTCTTTTCTTTTAGTGGCTAGACTGAATGAGTTTTTTCCCTGTAGGTATCTTCGAATTACTGTCTTAAATTTTTTTTCTTCTTCCGAGCAAATCTTTTTAGATGTCTCGGCCAGACACATTGGATCGTCTGAATCGTCTATCATCAAATCACCGAGGTTGCCATTTGACGAAAGCCCCCGGAAGGTTTAGAATGGCAGCTTGATTTAAAACGTATAGAGGGAAAGTCAGAACTGAACAAAATAAAAAAGAAAGATATACAGAAATCAACATACACATTCCCACACACACGAGCACAGGGTCGTACGTTTGCACACACACACACACGCCGGCAACTAGACACACACGCACGCACGCACACACACACTCACACATATTCTCTCTCTCTCTCTTTCTCTCTCTCTCTCTCTCTCTCTCAAGAATTAATCTAAATTTATTGAGTCCGTCCCTTCTCCTCTTTAACAATATTACGGTTTAAAAGCACAGACAAAACACACATTTGCGCGCGCGCGCTCACATACGCACACATACACACACGTACGCTCACTTGTACATATACACACGCACGCACACTTGTGCACACATACACACACACGCACGCTCACTTATACACCCACAAGCACTCATGCAAACTCTCTCTTTACTCTATGTCTTTCTCTCTCTCACCTAAACACCCCAACCCCCCCACCCCCACCCCGAAAAAAAAGATATGAAGAAAAAAGAAAAGAGCAAGAAACTGAAGATTAAAGTCTAAGTACCTTTTGGACCGTTCTTCTCATACCTCTCTTCTTTTGTCCAAATACCTCCAAAGCAAAAAAGGCCTAGTCTGGGTTCTAAAGAAAAGTAATGGCTCTGTTGGCGCTGCGGCCTAGTGGATAGAGAATACGCGCGCTGCTACTGCCGTTCTCATTATACATTATTTCCTGGAGTTCTGTTAGGAAGTAATGGTTTTTTTTAGGAAGCATTGTTTTGTTCTCTCTTGTGTTTTGTCGGCATGAAGAAGAAGAGCTGAGGAAGAGGAAGAAGAAGAAGAGGAAGAAGAGGAAGAAGAGGAAGAAGAGGAAGAAGAGCATTGAAAAAGCTTGATGTCGTTTTGTCGGGTTTGTTTGGTTTGGTTTGGTTTTGTTTGTATTTGGGTTGTGGTGTTAAAGGTTCGAGGGGGGAAATGGGAGGGGGGGGGGGGTCGGATCTAGCTTAAGCCTACCATTCTTATTGTGTATGTACATAGTTGTTTCTCAAATATCATTATAAGTTAAGCAGCGACCATCTCAGTTACTATTACAGTCCCAGAATAAACAGATTTCTTTATTTTTTGGTTTGATTCGTTCTTCTTCTTATTTTCTTTTCTTAATTTTTGTTTACTACATCCAATCAAATTTTGTTAATATGTCGTTAATTTGTTGGGTTTTTTTTTCCCTCCCACTAACAATGTATAACTTCCTTCCTCTACATTCCTTATTCATCCTTTCCCCTCCTTCCTCCCCCCACCCCCCTGAGTCTAAAATCATTTCGGCGAATAGACGGTAAATGAAAGAAACAAATACACGAGTAAACAAACCTATTAGAATTTAATGGCATCCTACACGACATAGCCTGCCGGATAGCATTTTGACTCACTTGCATAGTATTGTGAGTCTATGTACTCCCCTCTCCCCCCTCCATGTTCTCATCCAACAAACAAACAAACAAACAAACAAAACATATGAAGATGTTTGCAAATTTGTGCGAGATGAGTCCTAAATAGTAAAAAATGACATCTACAAAAATGTTGGCCGTCTGTCCCGTCCGCTGTCCGCCGTTTTTCTGTGCAAAGCTTGCAAGTGGATTAATATCTCAGAACCTATTTTAACTATCACAAGCAAACTTGGTCAGATGAGACCTCATAAATCATCAGTGAATGAATGACTTCACTTCAAGGTCAAGGTCACAGAGTCAACAAATGTTAGTTACAAAAGTGAAACTTTTCCACAAATTTTACTTTTTTCTAAGTTATTCATATCGAACTTATAATTCTTTGAGGCATGATAGATATTAATGAGCCACACACATATTATGCACATTTGGTCAACCTTATTCCAAGGTCAAGGTGGAGCTGTCCAAAGTCGGTTATTACAGGTATTTTGAAGTGACCTTTTTTTTTTAGAGATAATAGATTGACTGGTTTTTTTTGGCGTTGATCTTGAAGGTCAAGGTAGGCCTTGCTAAAACATACAAAACATAGGTAATCGTACAGTAGAATGGCTATATATTAACCCATAGTATGCAACAACATTGGTGTGACGGTGGGTCTATTGTTGCTGGGCTCTGCACAATGGAATGCTATTACCCACTCGTCTATTGTCGATGGGGATCGCTAGTGAATCTCCCTGTGACATAACTTAATACATGTATATGTTTAGCTCGATCTGTGTTTAGGCTGGGGTACAGAGATAGAAGAAAAATGGTAAAAGATCACTGTCACACTAGCTCTCACACGGCTATGAAACATAGGTAGTCCAGCCACTTGATAACAGTAAATATCACACATTTATTTCCTCTACTCTATACACGATTTGCGAAGTACGATACTAACTTAAAAGTTCAAATGTCAATTCGAATGGTTCGCTTTTTGATAGTTCTAGGCAGCTACTGTATCTTCATCGGGCACTGGATACTTTTTGCCCTAAGGGTCAGGGTTCTGATTGATTGAGTGATTGATTGTTGCTTTAGGTCCAGCGGACTCTTCCGAGCCAAATCAGGACCGGACAATCCCCGATCCGCATAAAAGATCTGCTGAAACAACCCTAGTGGGAAAATTGAATGCCCTCCACCGGCCAGTCACTTTACAATAAAGACATCCCACGCAGGGGACGGCTGAGGCTTTACCCCAACTACTCGAACCCCCGGTTACAAAAACAAAATAGAATACAAACATCATTATAAATTATCAACAAAACACATACATATAAAATGCCTATAGTGCTAAATAATACATCATAGGAAGCCCTAGTGACCAACCGGCAGAAAGCGTCGTCAGGGTTCTGGAAGAGTAGACTACTGTGGTCCTTTGTAACAGTTTTGGTGCACTGAGTGAATATGCACTTAGCTATTGTTCGAAGCGCTGTGTTGTGGTTGATTCCTTGATGAGCTGTGTTGTTGTGGATTCTTCTCCTTGTTGCTAGACTGGTGGGCTCTCGTCGCGCATTGCTTGAGAGGCCTCGGCAGGCCAACAATGCTCATGCATACTTGAATAGACTTAAAATGAAAGGTTATGTTGACCTGACGGATGGAATAAAACACAGGACTGCTTGCATTCAAAATTTAGGATAATGAGAAACAGATGCGTACACAAGCCGAAGGAATGCTAATTTGAACAAAGACAAGGCCAAACGACACAGAGCAAATGTTCGAGCGAAGCTCTTCTTTAGGCGGACAAAACACAAGGGAGAACAAAAATACTTCTTCTGCAGAACACTAAGAAATAAAGAAATTATATTTAGGAAAGAAGAAGAAGAAGAAGCAATAACTAAAATAATAGGTGAGTGGTAATCAAAATCTTCAAAACATTGGAAGTTTGAAAACGCACTGAACAGTTAGTGTCCAGAATAATAAGTTTAAGAGAAGACAAAGGAAAGGGAAAAAATTTGAGAATACTTTACAACTGAAAGAAGAGTTAAAAGACAAACCGCAGAAGGATTCAAAGTTGACCTGGGCTGAGAGAGAAGTCGAAGTTGAAATGTTAATGACAAAAAGCAACAGCTGTAAGCGAGAGAGAGAGAGAGAGAGAGAGAGAGAGAGTGGGGGGGAGGAGGTAAGGAGTGAAAGGGAGGGGGGAGCTGGAGAGAGGGAAGGAGGAAGGGAGGGAGAGAGTGAAGGAGGGATAGAATTTGTGTGTGTGTGTGTGTGTGAGAGAGAGAGAGAGAGAGAAAGTGAGTGAGAGAGAGAGAGAGAGAGAGAGAGAGAGAGAGAGAGAGAGAGAGAGAGAGAGAGAGAGAGAGAGAGAGAGAGAAACTTGAAACTTGAAACTTGAAACTTGAAACTTTTTTTTATTAGGGATAAAGATTTTAGACTAATGATACAGTCTAATCTTCCAATCTGTCCCTTAAGAAATTAACATAATAATAATTAACCTTTAACTTTAACTTGGAAATCACATCACTCACACACACACACATGCACACACAATCACACCAACATCTTCATCATTATCTTTAAACAATTTTAGGCAACCATCCTTCCTCCCCATATCCTTCACCCTTATAATAATAATAATAATAATAATAATAATAATAATAATAATAATAATAATAATAATAATAATAATAATAATAATAATAATAATAAAGTAAATAAATAAATAAATTAATAAATACATACATGAATGACTGTGTTGTCATAGATGTTATTATACATCACTTTTATAATTAATTTTGCAGATGCCTACATATTTTACATTTGAAAGAAAACAGTGTGTCGCAATGTTTACACTCCAGAGGGAGAGAGTTCCATACACTAGCTCCATTAAACGATAGGCTATTTTTGTATAAATCAATGCGAGGGAGGGGTAGTTTATAATTATACAGTCTATGCCCATCAACTGGTTTAATAAAAAATGTATCAAGATATGCAGGTGTTTCTCCATGTGTGATTTTGAACATAAGGATAGCTGTATTAAATATAAATTGTTTTTGAAGTGGTAATATTCGGAGTTCTTGATATTTCTCAATAGTTGTAACATCTGTATTTATATTATAAGATTTATAAAGTATCTTGATTGCTCTTTTATGAAGACTATTTAGATGTTTAATTTGAGCATCACTGGCATTACACCAAATAATCGATGCATAATTAAAATGAGACATACAGTGGGCATAGAAAAAAGATTTTAATGCATCAGCCGTAACAAAATGTCTAAGTTTATTTAGGAGGAAAAGGTTTTTAGAAATTTTTTTACAGATATGGTTAACGTGTGACCGCCAGCTAAAATCATCATCGATGATTATGCCTAGCATTTTATGTTCATGAACTTGCTCAATACTGTACGACCCTAAGTTTAGATTAAGGGGAAAAGATCCATTTTGGCGTTTTTGTCGTGTAGTGAGAAGCATACTTTTGCTTTTATTAGGATTTAATTTCATTCTATTGATGCAACACCAGTTATCAATTTCATTTATGCTTATTTGAAGACTTTGCTCCACCTCCTGTAAATTTGTATTTGTATTAGAGAGAGAGAGAGAGAGAGAGAGAGAGAGAGAGAGAGAGAGAGAGAGAGAGAGAGAGAGAGAGAGATTTTTCTCCATTATAAGCATACCAAGAAATCTAACGGGAAGTGTTTGTTTGCTGTGAAATCTGAGAGTTTAAGTGTGATTAAAAAGTCACTGGGTCGGAAAGACCGGCGTCCAAGAGCAACGAGATGAAGAACTAGAAGAGAAAAAAAAAGAGTCGCATTTGTGTTTGTGGAACAGGCAGCAGAGATTTGATATGCAATTAATAAAATATAATGCTCTGCATTAAACGTCACAAACGGGGATTCAATTTGATGATGAGGAACATTCAAGTATAACGTCCATACCCTACAGGATATGTCAGACTGGGGATAACCATCCAAGGGAAAAAGAGTGAGTTATGGACCTAAATCAGCACTGAGCCACCAGAGCAATTAAATTTTACGATCGGGAATAGAACCGGGGTCATCGATGTGCCAGGCGGACACTCTACCTACGTAGCTAGCTCGGTGGGACGTTTCAATTGATGATTTGCAGTTTGGTGTATTCTTGTACAGTTGTGTTGGAAATTGTGCCGCAGAAGGCCAAGGGCAAATGCCGTGTGGACAATAAACAAAAACACTCTTTTTAGCATTACACAAAACCAGGGGAATTAACCCTTTCGATCTTGAAGCAATACCGCATGAGAGAATACGTTTGTAGATGTGTATTATCTTTGTAGTTCTGTTCTTCATTAACATGAAAGAGTTTAAGGATGTGGTGGGGGTGATGGTGGAAAGTGGGTAGGAGTGGGGATGGAGGTGCGCATCCGGAAACGCGTCAACAAGCAGGCAGGCGCTGAAATCCTCCAACAACAGGAAAGCGCGACCGGATGAGCTTCGACGAGCAGTATTTTCAACACTGTTGAAATGCGGAGTGAACTGAATGTAGACCCCCTAGTTGCCGGACGTCGGTACTCACGTCCTCATGAATTATTTGATTTGTGAAAGGGAAAATTGTATTTTTTTCAGTTCATGTTTTTTTTCCTTTCTTCTTAACCCTTGATGAAGAATGTATGTCACTGTTACAATTAGTGTTAACGATTTTGTTGGTGTCGTTGTGGTTGCAATTTGTTCATCCCACCAACAAAACGTCAAACAATAGCGCAGCATTAGGGGGATTAGACTTCTTTTGAAGTGTCGAGCTATAAAAGACCGTTTCATTCTGCTTGTCCAACCAGATTAATATCCAGAAGGAAGTTATCGATCTTGGTTGCGAGTAATCAGTGTATTCATTCATGTTACGTCTTAACTGCATGCCATCCTATCAGAAGACAAGCGCTGCATTCACAGAGTCTGGAGCGATTGCAAGCAATAGTGTTGGACAAATAACGATTGTATCAGTTCACAACGCGTTATGAACAATATCCGTTTTCCAGGTTTATTTCCAGGCTTGTTTAGGCCTGTGCTTGGAAGTAAAGACCACTTTTATTAAGGTCTATAATTTGAAACAGTGGTTGTTCAAAATTAGAGAGGTCGGATAGCTCTCTGTGTATGCAGATTTGCCTCGCGTGGTGCAATTGCAACTAGGAAAAACATATCTAGGTTGTCTGGTGGTTCATTGAATCTCCTAGAGAGAATAGAATTTCAATACTACGATTCTCTTTGTTTTTCCGAATACAGCAAAAAGGACTTGAAATACCATGTGAGTCGGTTGTGTCTTGTACACAATTTTCACGGAGGGCGATGTCTGACGTTTGACTCCACCTCTTTGCGTCTTACGCGCTTAGTTGTTCCTTCCGAGAATTTCTTTACTGTTGGTAAAAAACTCAGAGTAAAAGTATTGCATTGAGGAATCACAATTTCCTGCTCAAACCGTTGCTTCAAAGCTAACCCTTATGCAGAAAGGTAAGCCTGCACTCACGCCACACACACACACACACACACACACACACACACACACACACACACACACACACACACACACACACATACTTGTATTCATGTTTCAATGGGGTCCTTTGACCTAATTCGCCGCCTAAGAGGCAAATTTCTTCAAAAAATACACCTTTTTGCCAGAAGTTTGACCTAATTCCTCGCTCCTAAGAGACGAAGTAGGTCAAGTTTCTTGAAAAAAGCACCCTTTTCACAAAAAGTTTGACCTAATTCCTCGCCTATAAGGGACAAAGTAGGTCAAGTTTGTTCAAAAACACAGCTAGGATAAGGAACTTTCCTCGACGATTAGGGTAAGGCAGTGCCTCGACGATTAGGGTAAGGCAGTGCCTCGAAAAGGGTTAGGGTCAGGGCTAGTTGCAGCGCTGCAACTAGCCCTGACCCTAACCCTTTTCGAGGCACTGCCTTACCCTAATCGTCGAGGCACTGCCTTACCCTAATCGTCGAGGCACTGCCTTACCCTAATCGTCAAGGAACCCCTTGGGGTCATGAGCAATCTTGCCACTGTAGATTGTTCTAACCTATAAAGGGAACAGTGAAAGCCCCAGTTGAAAACCTGTCTTGCCTTTGTAGGCATGACTAATTCACTGCGGCAACAGTTCCCCCCGTTGGAGTGCCGGGGGTTTCAGTATAAATAGTATCCCCACTTTCTGGAAATTTAGTGCTTTAAATTCCCACTGTCGCTGTCTTTATCATTTGCTCTTTCCCATTCCTGATCTGTCCTATCACTCTGCTATACTATCTTCTTCTTCGCTAGATCAATGACCTACCTTTTTTCTTGAAAACTCTTCCTGGACAAGACTCCTTGTTTGTGTATGTGGTCTGTTGGATCAGCTTGGGAGTGTTGGACGCTTTCTGCCGGGTGGTCACTAGGGCTTCCTATGATTGTATTATTTCGCACTATAGGCATTTTATATGTATGTGTTTTGTTGATGATTTATAATGATGGTTGTATTCTATTTTGTTTTTGTAACCGGGGTGTTCGCGTAGTTGAGGTAAACCCTCAGCCGTCCCCCGCGTGGGATGTCTTTATTGTAAAGTGACTGGCCGGTGGAGGGCATTCAATTTCCCCACTAGGGTTGTTTCAGCAGATCTTTTATGCGGATCGGGGGTTGTCCGGTCCTGATTTGGCTCGGAAGAGTCCGCTGGACCTAAAGCAACAATAAATCAATCAATCAATCAATCGTCAAGGAAAGTTCCTTATCCTACCCGTCTGGAAGATGCACTACAACTACACCAGGTCAAGTGTACTTGTAGTGCATGTGCACTACAACTACACTTGACCTGGTGTAGTTGTAGTGCACATGCACTACAACTAAACTTGGCCAAGTGTACTTTAAGTGCACATGCACTACAACTACACTTCGCGAAGTGAACTTTAAGTGCACATGCACTACAACTGCACTTCCATGCACTACAACTGCACTTGCATGCACTTAAAGAGCACTTGCGCGCACTTTGAAAAAGTGGGGCCCTGGAAAAAAGTGGGGTCCGAGCAAAAGACCCCATTTATGATTAAAAAAACAAAGTCGAGTTCCCACTTTGACATAAATACACGTTCACACACACACCCACACCCACACCCACACACACACCCACACACACACCCACACACACATATATATATATATATATATATATATATATATATATATATATATATATATATATATATATATATATATATATATATATATATAACCAGATCATCAGGCCTTGCAAAGACCATCCTGTAAGGCACAGTGCAAGGAGGTAGAAGAAGAGGGAGACCGAAAAAGAGGTTGGAAGACAACAATCGAGAATGGACTGGCTTGAAACTGAGCGAAGCCATCAGGGTTGCTGAGGACAGAGAAAGATGGAATACGCTGGTTAAACGATCATCTGTGGTGCCCCAACGACCTCCGAGTTACGGGATAGGATAGGATAGGATAGGATGGATTGAATATACCGTTTGTTAGTAGATGCTATTTTCAATTCCCCCTTTCGGTGACACTATTATTATTATTATTACTATCTAAATTCCAGGATCGAAATCTACCCAGGGAAACCCACAAACGGTTCTGAATAAAAATAATCTTATATTCACTGTAGCCTGGAGAATCTATCGTTCAAATCGCACTATTTAACGGCAAGTAGGATTTTATTAAGTCATGTTTACGATTATAGAGGTTCTCGAATCTTTTACATTCTATCCGAAATAGAACTTTCATTGGATTCAGAATCATACAAACAGCTTAATTCTCATTCACAGCCGGATGAATAAACTAACTCTCATTGACAGCCACGAAGAGCAAACTTTAAAAAGTTGCCAGAGGTAACTATGGTCTAGGAGTATCCGGGGATACTACTCTTTCTTACTTATCTCCGTGAATCCTAACTTTGACTAGCGTTGCTCTGTAGAACCCTAGCGTGAGCGCTTAGTTCCATATTATGTCACTTTTTTTCAATTGCAAGTGCCAATAGTCCCTGGGGCGCAGGAAACGAGCAGAGAAGGGCACCGGGTCCTACCGGCGTCAGACTAATACATTACGGCCCCGCAGACTTACCGGGGCTTGCACGGAAGAGTCTTAGTGATTCTTTAGCTTTGTAAGGAAGAGAGGTTGGAGGATTCTTCTCTCTCTTTATTAGCGCCACAAGAGTATAAGAGAAGAAAACGTGACGGCAAGCACTGGGGGGTAACACAAATATAGCTCATTAATACTGGTAGAATGCTCTGTTCGCCTGTGGCGCGAGAACCTGGGGTTCAAGTCTCCAAAGGTTGACGGGATTTAAAAAACAAACAAAAACAGGAGTAGACTTTCTGTAATGACTCATTCATTATGCTGCGGTTCACTTACTCCATTGTTGCCCGCAGTGGCATGTAAACGAACATGCACTCAATCGATAATTTTAAAATAACAGTTGATTCTCTTTCTCTCGTATTCTGTTTTCCAAACATTAATGCCTTCGCTATCCCTACTTTACTAGTTTGAATTCAGTGCAAAATTGTGTGTGTGTGTGGGGGGGGGGGGGGGGGGGGGAGGCACGTAGAAACGACGTTACTCTGACATACACTTGAAAATCTACGTATTTTCTTTTGACGGCCCCGTTATTTTGACGTCAAAATAGTGTTCCGTTAGGGTTAGGACTGTGTTAGGCATAGGGTTACGTTAAGGGATAGGGTTAGGGTTTGGGTTAGGGATAGGGATAGATTCAAAAACTGGCAAAATGTCACAATAATGTCAAAATGATGGTAAGTGTGTCAAAATAATGTATATAGAGTTTCACGACAGTCATCACAACGTCGTTTCTACAAAAATGTGTGTGTGCGTGAGGGTGTGTGTGTGTGTGTGTGGGGGGGGGGGGGGTGAGGATGTTTACACGGCGTTATTGGGACAAACTAGTGCAAGTTTGCATACGTTCTTTGGACAGACCTCCTTGTTGGGACGTCCATTTAATGATCCGTGAGGGTTAGGGTTAGGGTTAGGGCTAGGGTTAGGGCTAGTGTTAGGGTTAGGGTTAGGGTTAGGGTTAGAACACTTTAAAGTACTTAAAAACGGGGTCGTAGCACGACCCATTGTCCACAGAACGTATGTGGCGATAGAGGAAAGTCCAAATAACGGTGTCTGCGCAAGTATGTGTGTGTGGGTGTGTGTGTGTGTGGGTGTGTGTGTGGGCACACTTACACAGTGTTAACTGTACAAACCAGTGAACATCTACATAACTTGTTTTGACAGAACAATGATCCGTTAGAGTTAGGGCTGGGTTAGGGTTAGAGTTAGGGTTAGTGTTCGAACACTTAAAAGTACAGGGGAACGAAATATGACCAATTGTCAGCGCAACGTATGTGGCGTTTCAGGAAAGTCATGATAATGCTGTGTAACATCGGCTGTATGTGTGTGTGTGTGTGTGTGTGTGTGTGTCCGAAAGGCGGGAGTTGACAGCAAGTGCCAGGAGTTAATTGCTACTGTAAGACTACCAGAGTTTACGTTAATTTATTGGCCCGCCAATAAGTGTTACTATAGCAACAACATGGCTAAATTAGGAACCATCCAGTCTTGTTTCCATAGACTAGCACGCGAGCTTGGTGTATAGTTATCGTTCTTATCCTTTTAATGCGACTTTCAATTAGGGTGGGGGTTGGTTGGGCGGATTTCATTGGAATTGTTTGTTTTTCTAGTCTTTCTTGCCATGCAATGGTGAAGGTGGTGGTGGAAGGAGATGGTTTGGGAATAATAATACGAATTACTGAGAGAAATCTCTCTCTCTCTCTCTCTCTCTCTCTCTCTCTCTCTCTCTCTCTCTCTCTCTCTCTCTCTCATACACACACACACACACATTTTTGTAGAAACGACGTTGTGATGACTGTCGTGAAACTCTTTTACATAAATTAAATGTAGTTGTAAGCAGATTCTTCTGGCCAAATAACAGGTAAATGCATGCGACGCGACTTTATATGCATGACTCATCATTTTGCATTGAAGGACAATGAAGATAAACTGCAGTTCTTGTTATTTAAATTGTTTGCAAAGAAGAAGAAGATGAAGAAGAAGAAGAAGAAGAAGAAGAAGAAGAAGAAGAAGAAGAAGAAGAAGATGAAGAAGAAAGAGGAGGAGGAGGAGAAGAAGAAGAAGAAGAAGAAGAAGAAGAAGAAGAAGAAGATGATGATGATGATGATGATGATGATGATGATGATGATGATGATGATGATGATGATGATGATGATGATGATGGTGATGATGAAGAATAAGAAGAAGAAGAAGAAGAAGAAGAAGAAGAAGAAGAAGAAGAAGAAGAAGAAGAAGAAGAAGGAGGAGGAGGAGGAGGAGGGGGAGGGGAAAGAAGGAAATGAAGAAGAAAATGAAGAAGAAGAAAAAATGGAAGGAGAGGGAGAAAAAAAGAATGGGGAAGAGGAGGAGAAGGTAGAAGAAGAAGAAGAAGAAGAAGAAGAAGAAGAAGAAGAAGAAGACGTAAGAAGAAGAAGAAAAAGAAGAAGAAGAAGAAGAAGAAGAAGAAGAGGGAATAGGGTTGGTCTGGGGGTCTAGTGGGGTAAAAGAGAGGTAGTTGAAAAGCGTACGTTTTCCTAAGTTTATTTTATGCTCGATCAACCAACTGCAGAGATGTCTGCTGACGTCAAATTTCCTCCTGAAAATTGTACTAGTCATGTCGCATTTATCTTTAAAAATTAAATTTGGAAAGGACAGGAGGGGTAAGGGTGGCGGCGAGAGGGGGGGAGAGGAGGAGGAGGCGCTATTGGAAGTCACAGTAAGATTATTTGTTTTTGTAATTTTTCTTGAAATTGGTGTTGTTATGTGTATGAGTATTGGGGCGGGGATGGTTCGTCCATTGGAAAGGGATACACGTACCTTCAACGTGGAGAGGAGAGAAACGGGGACAAAGACAAAGAGACAAACGTCAGGCTCAGACTCAGTCATTTTATTCACAACAAGGATACGGATTTTAGGCGGGAGCCTCATCTTAAAAATCGTTCCTAGCTCGCGTCATTTGCACTCCCATTTGTTTCCGATATTCAGTCATGCATGCAGTAAATACAAGAGTAAGTGAGTGACCGACGTAGACAGCTTGTGCTTGTGACAGACTAAAATTATTAACTGTTTAAACCGTTTGCTTTTGATACACTGTGGTTTCCCAACTTTTTCAAGAATTTTTGTCTGATGTTAATAGTTGGAAAAGATTGGGAGATGGAAAGATAAATCTATGCAAGACAGGTCGATCCCTTGTTGGCAGACCACTCACAGGAAAAAAAACAACTTGCTAATTATGATTATGCTTATTCTGATCCATCCATAAATGACTTTAATACTACGAACAGTTTTGTGTGACACTAGCTAGACTAGTGATCGGATTGGGCGTAACAATCCATTGCTCTGAGTCTCTTTACCTCCTTCCACCCCCCCCTCCCCTTGCCCGTCTACTACCATCCTTCTTCCCTTTTTTCTCTCCCTTCCCTTTCACTCCTCCCCCTTCATCGCTGGTTTCCTCAAGTCTTCAACGAGAAGTGAACGAAGTTAAGGGAAAGCATCCTGGAGCCGATTGATGAGAATTTATTGGTCTCCTCGATCATTCCAGCCCTGATCCGCCTTCAAGACTTCACGATCTAGCTTGGCTTCCCTGGAGTTACTTTTATCGGAGTTTTCTTGAACTTCTTGACCCGCCTTGCTTGGATTTAGCAGTCGAAGGTTCGGCAGTGTGTGTGTCTTAATTCAAACTCGATGTCTGAGGATCGCCGAGGTTTGGAAGTCGATACGCCATGATACGCTGACGGGGTATTTTGCAACCGATTCAGTTTATTTCGGATTCCTGAATGTTTTTGTGGATCTCGTTCGTCTAGTTCGTCTTCGTATTGTTGTTATTTCTTCTTCTTCTTCTTCTTCTTCTTCTTCTTCTTCTTCTTCTTCTTCTTCTTCTTCTTCTTCTTATTCTTCTTCTTCTTCTTCTTCTTCTTCTTCTTCTTCTTGTGGGGCCGGGTAGCTCAGTTGGTAAGAGCGTCTTGCTAGTAACCGAAAGGTCGCTGGTTCGAATCCCGGATTGGTCAACGTGTGATCATATTATTTTCCCCTTTACCAACATCTGGCCCGCTGGTGTCAGTATAAATCGGTCCAGTAGTCACCTATATGCGAAAGTGTCGTGTGACTATAATCTACAAACAACAAACAACAACTTCTTCTTCTTCATCGTCGTCGTTGTCATCGTCGTCTTCTTTTTCTTCTTTATGTTCATTTTCGACTGGTACTAACTTCTTCTACATTTTATACTTGTACTACCTTCTTCTTATTGTTCTTTTTGTTCTAGTTCTCTTTGTTGTTGTTGTTGTTGTTGTTGTCGTTGTTGTTGTTGTTGTTGTTGTTGTTCTTCTTCTTCTTCTTCTTCTTCTTCTTCTTCTTCTTCTTCTTCTTCTTCTCCTTCTCCTTCTTCTTCTTCTTCTTCTTCTTCTTCTTCTTCTTCTTCTTCGTTTCTCAGTCAGTCTTTGTTTCAATGTTTTTCCTCACTCCTTATTTCTGGGATCCCTCAACCCCTGTCCTTCCGTGCTTCCTTCCTCCATCCTTCCTTCTATCTTTCTTTGGAAAATTACCTTCTCTTTTATTTACATTCTGATACACTAACAACAGTTTGGCTGTTGAAGAATACTGAATATAATCAATTCAATTCAATTCAATAATTTTATTTAACGTCTATTCACAGTTTGTGATATTAGACCATACACGCAAGTATACACACAATCACACGCAAAATGCAAAAAAGCACATCCATGAATCAGGCAAAATAATCACAAAAATTTGCTCACTGGAGACTGGCTAATAATTTGTGCTATGGTAATAATTGTTGGATACTGCAGCAGTTCAACTGTGGAATGTTCACTTGTTTTAATATTTTTGTTTAAATATTGTGAAGTTAATAATAATGGGGCAAGTTTTTAACAGATGTTCAACGGAAATTGGTTGAGAACATGGACACATAGCATTAGCTAAAAATTTAGTATTCCATGAGTTGACTCTTAGCTTATTGATTATTCTACACAAGTTTTTAGAACATGAGTATAGAATTGGGGCGGAATTTTTTCATGTTCTTTTTCTCCAATTCTACATAAGTTTCTAGAACATGAGTATAGAACTGAATATAAGAACTCTTGCAAGGTTGACCATTCCTAAATCAGTTGTAACTGAGCATAAGCCCAAAACAGGGTCTGGAACCTGTTGTGGGTGTAGGCTGTTGAACTGAAGGAGCGCGGGAGGTCAGTTGTGGCAGAATTAGCCACCTGACCCACCGCATGTGCCGGAGGCACCCATGGTCACTCACAAACACACTGGGCGACAAAGACGGACAACACCCCGGAATTATCGGGGGAGTACGGCGTGGACGCAGTCTACAAAGAGGTCATTCATTGGGTATTTTCCTGCCGATTCTTTTCATTCAGTAATTTCTTGTCTCTGTGTGTGTGAGAGAGAGCGAGAGTGAGAGAGAGAGAGTAGGGGAAAGGAGGGTTGGGTAATGTAGTTAAGCCTATTTAGGCTGAGAATAAGGGTAAAATGTTTGAAGCAATTATATAGTAAATATTTACACTATCGTGAAGAACATGTGCATTGAATAAATACTACCCTATTTTTGCTGACGGTTCATTTCACAAGATCCAGATATAATAAACCTCTTTGGATGTGTTTCGTACTAGGAAAAATCAACTTTATCCCATAATAACACAATCTATATTTTTTTTTTTTTTTACATTTTACATTAATAGATTGTTTTAAATTTCGTTGAATTGGGTTGCACAATTCTGAGCAATAATCGCAGATTCTGAAGGAAAAAAAATCACTAACAGCAAAATATACAAGGACCAAAAGTCATCCATTCACTGCTAATGACGAGAGTGGGCATCCATTAACTGGTAAAACAAATATATATATGAATTAAAAAAAATTAGTTCGAACCTTGAACTGCTCTTTAGCTAACTGGAAAAGCGTTATATTATAGCTAATAAAAAGGCATAAATAAATAAAAGAAAACTGAATTGTCAGCAAGTGATTTAGAAACAGCGAGTGATCCAAAACACCAAACAATCACTAGCAAATCACCTGCAGTGTTGCACATTGTCTGGGAGCGAGAGATGGCCTGTCTGAAAGCAGAGTATTGCTTCACAGAAGAACAATAAAATTGTCTTTTCCCCTGTTGCTGGACGCTACGGCGGCTGTCCACTTGGCTGCTTGACCGGGAGAATTTGGGAAATGGGGGCTTCAAGGGAGAGATCTATTGCCCTGCTGATGAAGCGATAATGGTCTACCTCTCTAGGGAACACGGTGCATTGCTTCCCTTTTTTCCCTCGACGCAGTCTGCTTGCTTGTTCGTCTTCATCATTGTTGTTTTAGTCTTTCTCCTCGTCTGTATTACATTGGACATTTATGGTGACTTTCTATCTTTGAGTTTAGTTGCGCTTTGTAGAACATTCTATGAAGTAAGACGGTGCGTATTCCCGGTGACGATTTGTAAAAAAATTCCTAAAGGTTATATTTTGACTCGCATGCATAACAATGTGAGTCTATGTAAGCAGAGCCCAGCAACAATAGACCCACCGTCACAAAAACAAAGGCTTAAAATGTACAAGTCAAGTTTGCAAGTTCCATAATAAGGGGCATGTGAGTCATTTGGGCTTTGCCCTTCTATTTTTTTTTTCTTTCGCGTAATTCTGGAATATTCTGTCTTTCGGCATTGTAGAGAGAGATTAAAAACGAATCGCTGTGTGCGCGTGTGGATGGAGTGCGTGCGTTTGTTTTGTTTTGAGAGATGTTTTGCAGAACTGTTGTTGATGCTGTTTGCGTCTTCTACTGAATAAAGTTGGAAAACTTTATTACGGCTACTCTTGCCTTGTTGAGTGAACGGTCTGCGAGGATACGAATTCGAGTTGCACAGGTTCAATCGTTGGGGCTGAATCGACGTTTCTTGTTCTTCTTTTTCTTCTTGTTCTTCTTGTTCTTGTTCTTGTTCTTGTTCTTCTTGTTCTTGTTCTTGTTCTTCTTCTTGTTCTTGTTCTTGTTCTTCTTGTTCTTGTTCTTCTTCTTCTTCTTCTTCTTCTTCTTCTTCTTCTTCTTCTTCTTCTTCTTCTTCTTCTTCTATTTTTGTTTGCCCACACTCTCTTACTATCCCCGTCCTGGTTGTAGGCTTACACTTAAAAAAAAAATGTTTTAGTGTGCTGATTTGTTTCTGGTCTAGTAGTTTGTTCATCTTAATCATCGTGCTATTTGCAACCCACCCCCACCCCACCCCCCCCACCCCCCACCCCATTCCTTCTGCAACTCCTCTCCCCTCAACTCCTCGTCTTCTGTTCGACTTGTTTTTTTTTTTGTTTTGTTTTTTAAGTCGCAGTTTGCTTGCATCTTTACCCAGTGCCAAAGAGGACACGTTAACACAATGAAATCCTTCGACTTTTTGTGCACTAATGCAAATCCACACACACACACACACACACACACACACACACACACGCCCCCCACATCTATTATGTTGTTACTATTTACAAACAGTGCAGACTCCAAGCAAGGAACGGTGAGATGGATGGGGTTCGGTGATGAGGGATAGGTTAATATGCTCTGATGGCGACAAATGATATTGCATTTTCCAGCTTATTGCCTTTTGTAATAAACTATTTTGTGTGGAGTACAATAACACCATTTATGTATGTGTGTATACTTTTACACCAGAGATTAAAAATAATAGGAGTGTAATAATATTCTTCAATGCGTGTTGATGGGTGGTCATGCAATAGTTATAGCTTTATGGGTTGGTGGAGTGTAGTGTGTGTGTGAGTGTGGGTGCGCGCGCGTGTGTGTTATTGCGAGGTTGTTTTTAAAATTTGTATTTGTGTGTATTGACTTCTTGTAGAATTGTGGGAGAAAGTAGATATTAGTAAAGAGTCCTCTTTGCACTAATGGTGCTGAGAACGATGTTTGTATAATTATGTCTTATTATTGCTGTAAACTGTAGACTTTCGAGAACAGTTTTTACTATGGCTAACAGAATAATGTTGAATGCCATAAAAACAAAGTATTGTCCAGATGTCCATTGTGTATGCAATGAGACTTTTTCATTATATCATTTACGTTTTGGCTGCCGTCTTTTTCGGCCTATACTAACTGTGCATCTGCATGACATAAGAACATTAGATGAGATTAATTTTCATCAAAGTGTATTTTTAGCAAAGCTCTTGATGGATTCTCCTGTGGCTAGATTTGTGTAAATAATAATCCACCCCCCCCCTCGTCTTATTATCTTTGGTGGAAAAGACGTTAATAAAACAACCAACCATCTTATTATTGCATTGTATTTTAGATTTGTGTTTTTATTGGCGTTTCGTTTCGTTTACTAGGTTAGAGTCTCTCTCTCTCACTCTCTCCCACTATCTCTCTCTCCCTCTTCCCCTACCTTCTCTGTCCCGCATCACCCCACTCCACCCCACCCCACCCCTCTCGACCTTCATCACTTGGCAACCTTTCATATATAAACATCATAAGTATTAGGAACAGAATCAGAGTAGCATGAAGTTTACAGTTATCATGTCCAGTCTGAAGAGCAGACAAGCTCTCCCGAGACCCTATCATGCATCAGTAAATACTGTCTTTTAAAACAAAAAATCCGTCGCCCACTCCAGACCCACAGGCAGACGAGTGCTCTCAGTGTCTCAAAACACGGTTGGGTACCAGAGTTTGCTGGGACTACTACTTCTGAAACAGTTGCCAAGGTTAGACTTGCTAGTTATCTGACGCTCAGTATAGGCATCCTAAGACTTGAAGACCTCGGGATTGTTTTGATATTTTGTTTTTCTTTCTTCGAGGACTTGGTTTACGTTCTTGCACTGCTGCGTATCCTTCCTGCTCCTTCATTATTTGCTTTCTAAAAATTAAACTTGTGAAAACTCTGGCATTTGAAAGTAAATAGCATTACTATTCTTCTCTTCCTCGCTATGTCCCTGTCCTGGAAAACAAAGTAAGGTACAATGCATCTCAAACTAAACACCTTTTGCCTAATATCACAGATGTGAATAGACGTTAAATTAAATAAATTAAATAAATAAATAAATAAATAAATAAATAACAAAACACTTCAAATTTCATGGTAAAATCTGTTCTAAAGACAAAATAAATCTGTTATTTATTTTTTTTGCGTGAAATACAAGTTGAGGTGTTACTTTTTATTTTAATTGTTTATATATAATTGAGATTTATATTTATAATTATATTGAGGTACTTTGTGCTGTTTCAAATCAAAACGATGTTTTTGCCAAAGGACTGCAAGCCGTTTTCATAGTATGTGGATCTGAGACAGAGGCGTCACAGTGGTCTTGGACTCAAAATTAATGTAGATACCCCTGCGCCCTGACAATATCGGTGGTGGCTCAGCAGTACCTAACGCAAAACCTTAGATGCATATACGTGCGCGTCTTGGTGGGCGTAGGTTCGCTCCTGATTGTATCATACTTAATTGTTCCTGTGCATGCTGGATCTTTTTGGCCACGCTTTGAGGAACATTATGAGCTGGTAAGAGCGCAATATGATATCGATCCATCTCTGATTCTGTGTAGTACAGTAGGAATTTGGCGCGCGTGGATGTTAGAGAACCATTGTCATCACTTTGCACCACACGACGCTAACAGGAACTTAATTTATGCCGTCTGGAGGTCATTTGTGGTTTTCCTTCTTTTTTCTACCTTCCTCCTTTTCTTTCTCCTCCGCTTCCTTCTTTCAACCTTCTCATTCTCCTCCTCAATCTCCTCCTCTCATGATTCCCGTATTCCTCCTACAGCAGTAATCGCCGGTATGACCTCCTCTTTCTTCTCACCATCACTGTCTGGAAAGCATAAGTGTCTGCTGTTTGGGAGCTGACCGCAAATAGGGACATCTACCTTACAGCTCGGTCCATCTATTGAACAATAACATCGCTTTGCTTTCTGTGTGTGTTTAATTCAAACTTCTTCTTCTTCTTCTTCTTCTTCTTCTTCTTCTTCTTCTTCTTCTTCTTCTTCTTCTTCTTCTTCTTCTTCTTCTTCTTCTTCTTCTTCTTCTTCTTCTTCTTCTTCCTCCTCCTCCTCATCATCATCATCATCATCATCATCATAGTCTGGTAGATGTCTTTCAACCTAATTCACGACAGCCGTCGTCTCAGACCATCTGTATCTTGTGGACAATATAACAGGATCGTTTGCTTGCTGTGTGTTTCGACGTAGTTTATTGCACTCGCTGTCTGCCATCGCATCTGTCTTGTCTCCCTTTATGAACTAGTTCACCTTGCAGAGTGTTTTTTTCTCAATGTCTGGTCCTTTCCTCCTTCATTTTCCCCTCTTTGCATTCAAGAAGACAATACTCGTCTCTTGAGAACGTTTCCATTCATTCTTGTATAGCGGTATAGTGATGAGTAAATGTCAATGTACACACCACGTAACAACAGGATCGCACAAACAACTGCTTCTCTTACAAGTTTGAAGCCCATTTGAAAAGACAGGACCATCAGTCTACATTGCAAGGTAAGGCTGCTGAGCTCCCTTGTCATCTCCATCTTCCTAAACGCTTGCGAAACATGGACCCTTTACAGCAGATCTACAACGAAGAATACAAAGCATGAAGATTAGGTGCTACAGAAGACTTCTGGGCTTTTCCTATACCCAGCACATCATCAACGACGAAGTCCGACAGACCATCACACAAGCCAGTGGACAACGCAATGACATGCTCACAGTGGTGAAGAAACGGAAACTCCGATGGTATGGCCACGTCACCAGAGTATCACGCCTTGCAAAGACCACCCTGTACGGCACGGTGCAAGGAGGCAGAAGAAGAGGAAGGCAGAAAACGAGGTGGGAGGACAGCATTCGAGAATGGACTGGTTTGACACTGAGCGAAGCCATGAGGTTGCTGAGGAAAGAGAAAGATGGAGTACGCTGGTTAAACGATCATCTGCGGGATAGGATATGATAGGATAGGTAACAACATCTGCACTTTCAAAGCCTGCTCACACTTACACACTGCGTACTATGAATGGGATCCTAAGAGATGGTGTGACGCTTTTGTCTGCGTTTTATTGGTGTAAAAACTTTAGTATGATAATTCTAATGAGCACGATCGTCCATACCATTTATGTGTATGTTAGTGCGTTCTTCTCGACTATGGCCACAAGAGCAGCAGAGGAGGCAACTTGGGCTGAAGTTTGAAGTGGGGGGACTACCTTGCCCGCTAGGGTACACATCCCCACTCTCTCGACCAAAAAGGGGCTGCCAGGACAGTTAGCTGTTGGGAATGGTCCCCAAAGGCCAACCAGCCCTCAGCCGAAAGACGTTTCACTGTTTCACTCACTGTCGTTTTCTAGCGGCAAGGATTGCCCAGTTTGATTCAAGGCGCAAATCTTATGTACGGGTACGAAATTTTTCAGACCACCGAAGGTTATATCCGGATACTCCAGTTTCCTCTCTTCTCTTCAATAAAGGCAATGGAGGCAGTCAATTTTCAAACATGTAAAAGAAATAAAATTTCGATTTCCTTTTCGTATTCTAACAGCGACTTACCATTACACAACATGCTATGAGTGACGATTGATCATTGTGTGTTTGTTGAGGATGTAAAAGGGAGTTGAACATGTGAGCGCGTATGCTGGCTACAGGTCGCCGCGTTTTGAGTCGATTTATGAATAGTAAAGAATCCATTATTATTATTATTATTATTATTATTATTATTATTATTATTATTATTATTATTATTATTATTATTATTACTACTACTACTATTATTACTACTATTATTACTATTATTATTATTGTTATTATTATTATTATTATTATTATTATTATTATTATTATTATTATTATTATTATTATTATTATTATTATTATTATTTTTCTACTTTAACTCCATGTCCTACGTCACGATCTCAGCCATATCCAAGAGAAAGAGGCTGCAGAGACCACTTCAAAAAATATACTCGTGGTTCCATTGAGTAGCAACAATAACAATGACATGGTCTTCTTCTTTCTTGAGTCAACCCCTTGTTGTTTTCCTCTCCTTGTCTGACAAAAGGATTGCGTGAGTCGAAAGAGTTATTCGAATACCTTCCCGTCTCTCACTCCTCACCATCTCTCTCTCTCTCTCTCTCTCGCTCTCTCTCTCCCCCCCTCTTGTATTTTAGAAGGACCTGTTTTTGTAGTGTATTGCATATGATGTTGTTCCCTTGTATGCATTGGCGAGTACGGTTGGTGTGAATGCTTGCATACCTTGTTTTATTGTTTATGTTTGTTCTAAAGATATATCCTATGTTAAGAGCGGTGAGCCCAGCCCTGAGCTGGGGTATCGCTCTATATAAGCCTACTTTATTATTATTATTATTATTATTATTATTATTATTATTATTATTATTATTATTATTATTATTATTATTATTATTATTATTATTATTATTATTATTATTATTTCCCCCTCTTATGCGGAGTATTAGAGAGCTATCATGGTTGCTAGCTTTGAAACTGTTTCGAATGTACTAGGCATCAGCAGGCTGTTGATATTCTGTTCTCTCTGGTACTTTTCATTTCTCGGATGAATGTATTCAATGCCTTTTTGCACAGGCTATTATACTTTAAACAAACCCTTAATTGCCGTGATTTTAAGGACTGATTGCACTTTTGTACAAAGTGTTTTGTGGTAAAACTTTGGATTCGTTTCAAACTAAGGATTCGAGTTAGATTATTATAATTAGTTTTGATAATACTGAGCGTCAAAGAAAGCATGTGATAAATAATACGCATAGAACATGTCCTGATTTAGGGTGATGCAACATTGACGCATGCAGGCCGTTCACTTGATTTTATTTGATTGATTATTTTCACCTTGCTCGCGACACTCAGTGATCTCAGGGGCTTGAATGCAAGACTATTGACTGACTGATTGATTAATTTATTGATTTAGTGATTGGCTGGTTTGTGGACTGAATAATGCCTCAGCGTCCATCTCAATCGATTATCGCATCAACAAGGGATGAACTGGTGCATGAAAGACAGACGGCTATCTTGGAGTGTTTCCCTTATTGCTGGAATGAGCGTAACCAAACTTGAAGCAGAACATGTGTTAATTCAATGCATACAAATACAAAACTACTACCTGGAAGTATGTTTCTTCCTATTGTTTTTGTTTGTTTGTTTGTTTGAACAAACCGAGAGCTAAAGCAAGAAACATAGAATTGGAAAGAGAAAAAAATACTCACAAAACAACACACAATCCCACTGAATAATGTTTGTGTCTGTTTACTTAGAGCAATAATCTGTATTAATTCTTGTTATTATTCGCTTTGTGCATACAAGGGCAACTGTCTGCGACCATCAACAATTTGTTTTCCAGGTTGGATGTTGTTGTTTATTTGTTTGAAAAGACTGAAATTTAAAGCAGTTGCGTAGAAATAATAAATCAACCGCGTGGAATAATTAGTTTTCTTTAAATGCAAATACACAATAATTAACCTATTGCAGGGGATTTTATTTTCTTGTTTATATTTTTTGGGGTCTGTTTCTTTCATTAAACGTTTTTTCATCTAACTGATTTTAGGCTTCGTGCATGCTGGGCTAGGGTGGAGGAGGATTCATATCCTTTGCTTTCTTATTTATATACTTCTTTATATTCTTATTCCTATTCTTCTTTGCCCCTTTATTCATTGTCTTCTCTCTTTTTTATTCATATACTCCTGTATCTTCGTATTCATATTCTTCCTTGCCTTTTTAATTCATATACTTCTGTATCTTCGTATTCATATTCTTCTTTGTCTTTTTATTCATATCCTTCTTTGTCTTCTTAGTTATATACTACTTTGTCTTAATGTTATTACATATATAGTTCTTGTCGTTCTTTTTCATGTACTTGTTTTTGCTCTCATTCACATACTTTTTTCCTTTCTTATTTATACACTGTCCATACTGAAGAGATCTAACGCTAACCTGACTGATTTTACAAGTAGCACTCGAGATCGATCCACTAAGCTTGATTGTTTGTTGTCTGTGCGTGCTTACTGTGGGAAAAAAAAGGAAAACATTGGAGTGGGTCTTCTCACTGAGAACATCGAACGTTTTCGGTGGGTGGGTAGTTCTCGATGTGATAGACCTGCTTTTCTACGCTCTTACTGCTTCTCAGTTTTCTTTATTATCGTCATCGCCGTCGTTATCGCTGTCGTCGTCATCATCGCCATCATCATCACCATCATCATCATCTTCATCATCATCATCATCATCATCATCATCATCATCATCATCATCATCATCATCATCATCAACATCATCATAATCATCATCATCATAATCATCATCATCATCATCATCGTCTTCTTCAGCCTCCTCCTCGTCCTCATCATCACTATCATCATCTTATTCTCCCTCCACCTTATCATCATCCTGTCTTCCTTTCTTCCTTCCCGCTTCTTCTTCTTCTTCTTCTTACTATACTACTACTACTACTACTACTACTACTACTACTACTACTACTACTACTTCCCCCGTTAGGGTGCCGGAGGTTTCAGTATAAATAGTATCCCCACTTTCTGGAAATTTAGTGCTTTAAATTCCCACTGTCGCTGTCTTTCTCATTTGTTCTTTCTCATTCCTTCTCTGTTCTATCAATCTGCTATACTATCTTCTTCTTCGCTAGACAAGTCACCTACCGTTTTTTCTTGAAAACTCTTCCCGGACAAGACTCCTTATTTGTGTATGAGGTCTGTTGGATCAGCTTGGGAATATTGGACGCTTTCTGCCAGGTGGTCACTGGGGCTTCCTATGATGTTATTATTTAGCAATGTAGGCATTTTATATGTATGTGTTTTGTTGAGAATGTATAATGATGTTTGTATTCTATTTTGTTTTTGTAAACGGGGGGGTTCGATAAATTAGAGTACAGCCTCAGCGTCCCTTGCGTGGGATGTCTTTATTGTAAAGTGACTGGCTGGTGTCGTTATATTGTTGCCTTTCCTTCTTCCATTCCCTAGGAGGAAAAAAAGTCCCCTTTCACCAGCTGGGGTGTTACCGCTTTGTTTGTTTCGGCAGATCTTCTATGCGGATCAGGGGTTGTCCGGTCTTGATTTGGCTCGGAAGAGTCCGTTGACCTAAAGCAATTATCATGTAATGTAATGTAATGTACTACTACTACTACTACTACTACTACTAGTAGTAGTAGTAGTAGTACTACTACTACTACTACTACTACTACTACTACTACTACTACTACTGCTGCTGCTGCTGCTGCTGCAGCTGCTGTTGCTGCTATACTGCTTCATCTTTCCACTACTACTACTGCTACTATTACTACAACTACTAATATTACTACTTCATTTTCTTCTTCTTCTTTTTCTTCTTCTTCTTCTTCTTCTTCTTCTTCTTCTTCTTCTTCTTCTTCTTCTTCTTCTTCTTCTTCTTCTTCTTCTTCTTCTTCTTCTTCTTCTTCCTACTCCTACTGGTTTTAACATACGACTAGAAATCTTAAAGACCAGTAACACATTACAATGTATCGTGCCTTAACATTGGGGTGGACAAAAAAAATCAATATCTTGGGACTAAGCTAAACAATGGCTAGAAGAGCAACTAATACAGGAGGAATATTTTTAGCTCGTGTTTGCAAAGACAGGACTGTCCTTCTTAGAGGATAATTAAAATGAATGTGCCTTGCGACTTTGCTATAACATATTATAGATCGGTTTGTTTTGCTCATATTTTGGACCTCGATATTAAAACAATGCCAGGAAGTCCATTTTTTTAAAGCTAATGTTTGCAAATACAAGACTTGTCCCTATAAAAGGCAATGAAAATGAATTAGCTTTGCTAGAAATTTTCAACCAAAATATTATAAATCGATTTGTTTGGGTCATTTTTGGAACTTGGAATATTTTAAACGCAATGTCAGGAAGTCCATTTGTTTTAGCTGATGTTTGCAAAGTTGTCCGTCGTGTCGTTATATTGTTGCCTTTCCTTCTTCCATTCCCTAGGAGGAAAAAAAGTCCTCTTTCACACAGCTGGGGTGTTTCCGCTTTGTTCTATGTTTCGCAACTCCCCCACATTTGAATGTTACCTATCGGGCTCGACATTGATTAATCTCGACTTATAGGCTTTTGTGTTACAACAAAATGAGAACCAGTCTTACTAAATCTCCCCTCCATCCCCCCTCTTTCGCCTATTTCTTTTAAAAACACATCACGATAGTTGCCTTTTCAACCAATAATGGCAAATGAAACAGCGGGGAGTGAAGTGGCGAAGACAACTCCGCGAGTCATATTTCTTTAACAGACAGATAGAAATAGAAATGAGAGAAAACGGCTGCTCGACAGTAAAATAAGGGTGAAAATGTCAACGACCCCCATTTTATATATCTATATATATATCCCACAGCTATGCCGCCATCATACAATGTATCTGAGACTATAGACGAAACCTGCTCCCTCCTGTCTCTGCCTTGCAGCTTGAGTCATGTCGTTGAACTTTGTGTGGCTCATGCTAAGCATTCGAGGCTTTTCGAGTCTGCTATCCGAGAGAAAGAACTCCACAGAAAATGAGAAAACGAGAGAAAGAAACGCCTCCAAGCTGGCGTTCGGTTTTACTGCAGCCGTCAACAAACTTATTTTTGTCTACTTAGAGAAAAAAAGAAGAGTGAATGCTAATTCGCCACATTTTAAAACAGTGCAGTAGTTGTTGTTGTTGATATAAATTAATGTCCCCGGAAACAAAAGCATATAGGGGACCAGTGCAGTAGACGATGTTTACCACATTTAGCATTGTAAAATCCCGGAACTTGGTCCTCCAAACGTTAGGTAATTGGAATTGTTTAAGCACTCATTTAGTTTCAATTGTGGGATTTTGCTTTATGAACGTTCTAAAGAGGTAGAAAGAATGACACAACTTTGTTTTAGACATACATGTGATTCAGAATGAACCGAGAGAAAGAAGCGAAGAACAGCTACGAAGCGTGGCAATACCGAAGGAGGTGAACTGCATGGCGGCCATTTCCATGCGCCTGCGAGACATCCTCGTTATCGACATTGGAGGCATTTCATTGGTTACCGCCCGAAACATGTTTCACCCCTTAAGAACATGTGCTATAAATCTGAAACCATCTTTTTATTTAATTTTTCGAAGAGTGTGTTTGCGAGAAAGCATGCAGAAGATGCACTGTTCTTTAGACAAAACTTGTGTTTTGCTTCGACGTACGCAAAACGCTTAAAGGACATCTTCTTAATCTTCTGTGGCGCATGAAGTCCCAATCTTCTCACATCTCGCCATTGTTAACTAGCAACTCTTGAGAAAGAAATCTCTGGGAGATTTTCCGGCATGTCTAAGATTTAATTATCATCAGCAGCGTTCTCCTGAGTAACACTAAACAATGCCAGAACCCGTTTTACTAGACTGGACAACACTAATTAGCAACGCTATCAGCAACATCATTTTTATGGCGAAGTTGTTGTTTGTGCTGGTGACAGTGGATAGTGTTGCTGAAGTTGTTGTTTGTAATTGCTGTTGATGCATTTGCCTTGACAATGCTAATTATCAGATAACATGAACACTATAAACATGGAGGTGTTGTGTTCGTTGCCATTGATGTTGTTGTTGCAGTTGCTGTTAATGTTCTTCTTCTTTTTCTTCTTGGCGTGTACGTTTGTCGCGGCAGCTGTTGCATCATCGTCTTCGCCTTCATTGTCGACATTATCACCAAAACAGCGTTAACAACAGCTACACCATAAACGATGTTCATCTTAAACCATCCGCTTCTCTTCTTCCTCCCCATTCTCCTTCTTCTCCTCCTCCTCCTCATTTATCCTCCTCCTCCTTCTCATCCTTTTCATCATCATAATCATCATCATCCTCATCATTATTATCGTCACCATCATCATTATCATCATCATTATCATCATCATCATCATCATCGTCATCATCGTCGTCATCATCGTCATCATCATCACCATTATCATCATCATCGTCATTCATTAATACCATTTTATCGTCCATTTCAATACAGCTCCTGCAAGGGAACTGTACTGATTCACGTTCTCCAATATGGTGCACTGAGAACAGTGGCACTGTGGAATCGTTCAGTTCATCCAATCTCCATTTGTTTAATAGTGTGAGGCTGAGGCTATAAGGTGCCTGGTTGGGGAAGGCGAGGTAAAGTTTATGGATAGAGTAAATTATCGTTCTCCACATTATTTATTTTTCTCTGTGTTCGCCAAAGTGTACAAGCCAAATTAACTGCCTATAGCTAGCGAAAGGTCATCATAACGTCGTCGTCATCATAATCACCATCATCATCATCATTCATCATCATCATCATCATCATCATCATCATCATCATCATCATCATCATCATCATCATCATCATCATCATTATCATCATCATCATGGATAGTATAATCCACTGGCCTGATGTTAGTTAGTAGTATGCCTGTGGCCTTGTTGGTTGTTTTCAGCAAGGATGTAATGCCTACCTTGACATTGCGAGGCACACAAACACACACAAACACACCCACACACACACACACCCCCCCCCCACACACACACAACAACTATGAGCAATAGTTGTCGCGGTGTGTGTCCCTCACTTTAAATACTAGAAATGAAATACAACCATACTTCTCCGGAGTCTAAGATGAAAATGAGATATAATGTAACAAACCTCTGCGTAATTCACAGACAGAAAAAGAAAGCTGGAAAGAGAAGAGGCAGGGTGGATGTGAGGAGTGAGATAAGGAAAGACAGTAAAAAAATTTTTAATCAACTCCACTCACCCTTTTCTCCTTTTTCTACACATTCTCTCTATCAACCTCCCCAGCACTCTGTGTGTGTGTGGGGGGGTGTGTGTGGGTGTGTGTGGGTGTGTTTGTTTGTGTGTGTTTGTGTGCCTCGCAATGTCAAGGTAGGCATTACATCCTTGCTGAAAACAACCAACAAGGCCACTGCTCTAACATTCCCGTCGTGCTCATGACAACGTATATACCATCCCCAACTCCCTTCCGGCTACCGCCATCCCATCACCATACTGTGTTGAAAAAGATAACAAAGTTGTCTTATCTTGTCTAATCTTGTTGGTCTAATCCAAACTAATGTCAGTTAGCAGTGTCACAGAAACGGGGCAGGGTTGTTATTTTTCTCCGTCAATTCAATTCAAATCATGTCAATCAATTTATTTAAAGTATTTTCACAATTTTATGATATTAGACTTTTTAAAAAAAGAATAAAAGAAAGAAATAAAAATAAATAAATTAATTAATGCATACATAAAGTTAAATAATAATAAAAATTAAAAGAATAGTCTCAAAACAACACTTTCTCAAACTAACTAAATTTAAATAACAATTAATCTTGGTGAGACGGCGTACCATTTGTGATCATACTAATTTACCAATTGGCGTACATGAATATATGATTGAAGCTATTGACATCATTAGATAAATGTTTGATCAAATGTCTGTCACATCTTTATGCTCGTTACTGATAAAATCTAAATTATTTTCCTTAAATAATGTTTATTGCAACTGGACATTCTAAAAGAATATGCTCCACAGTTACAAGTTTTACCATATCCTTTACATGTTTAGTGTTCTATGCATTAATTTTAATATATATACTATCCAGGCCAGATGTCTTAGACCTGACAAGAAACGACCACTTATTTTACTTTGGATTTTTTTTTTTAATTCGTAGAAGCTAGATTATGATAAGATTGTTTCAAATGACGATTGATCAAAGAAAGTTCTTGTGCTCCATCTTTAGGTAATTTGTCTGGAAATTCGTTACCTATTATACCACAATGAGAATAAATCCACACACACACACACACACCCACACACACACCCGCACCCACACATCCCCCCCCACACACACACTGTTACGATTGAGACGCGCATGATAGATTCGATCATTTTGTTTTGCAAAGCATGCAATGATAGCGTGTATTTACCTTTCATTTGATTTTGCGCTGTTGCCAGAAGTTTTGTATATTGTTGATACTTTTCGTCGATCGGTAGTGTTGAGAATTTTGTGGAATTATTTGTTTAATGTCAATCGAAGCCTCCAGATCTTAACAGCTTGTCGAATCGTGTAGATTCCTAAACGTTATGTGACGTAAGACAGTGCATAGTTCCGGTGACGAGTTTTATTTTGATTGGGTGTTGGTGCTTCATGCTGGAATACTCGAATTTGTTCTCGATTGCAGAGAGGCTATATAAGTAATGCACTGTCTGCTTGTAGAATGATCTTTGTAGTGATTTTTGGAAAGCGATCTTGTATGCAGTTGTTGATGTTTGCTGAATACAGTTGGAAAACTTTATACGACGACTCCTGCCTTATTGCTGAGTGAACAGGCTGCGTGGATAAATGAATTCGAGTCACACATATGAAGAATCAAGAATCGGGGCTGAATCAACTATTGATAAATAACGTGCAACACACAAACCTTTTTTTTTTTGTTGGGTTCCGTCTCATTCTGCTTTGTACTGGAATGAACAGTCGGACAAACTTGCCAAAATTGGGGCTAAAAATACAAATTTTATATTAAATTAAAATATTACATTATCTAGCCATGAATTAGATTCATTATTATAAAGACATTTTCAAATATCAGTAAACAAACATAAAATCTTATTATGTAGTAGAAATATTGCGAACATCATATAAAATGCGTTTGAATTCATGGAGCACAAAATACGTAAATTATATTCATTGTATATGCTAGCAAACAATGTCTGTACAACATTTATTATTTGAATGTATAACATTATTACAATTATACAAAGCAACTAATGTTTTGATAAATGAAACCGATAGTATCAAAGATATTTTATATAATCATGCACCTATTGAAAAAAATCGCTTACATCTTACATAAAAAACATGTTTGATTACGTACTTAAATATGTGTTTATGTTTATGCATGTGTGTTTTGTGTATGTCTATACATATATATGCTTGTGAAAGTCTAATATTATTTTATCAATTAAAAAGATTTTTAATTAAAAAAAATCTGATCTGATCTCTCTCTCACACAACTATACACGCACACACACACACACTCTCTGTCTCTGTCTCTGTCTCTGTCTCTCTCTCTCTCTCTCTCTCTCTCTCTCTCTCATATCTCACCCTTTCTCTCCGCTTCTATGTGTGTTGACATTGGCTGTCATTGTTTTTGCAAATTCACACAAACACAGAACGGCAATAAATGTAGTTTGGACTGCTGCTGAATTATATTTATTTCGCTTTCGTTCGACTCTGTGCATTTATTGGAGAGGTTTCGTTTACAAAGTAACGAATGCCGGTACGGATACAAGAGCGAAATTCAAGTGAGTTTGTAGAAACACGAAGAGCTGGATTGTCGGGCTTTCATTCGTTCGATCGTACGGGCTAAACGACCCCTCAGCATTGAACAGCAATGTGTATAAAGCATGGACTGATCGCACATACCTCCATTAAACATCGTCAAACTATACCGCACTTACAATATCAGTACATGTAGCGTATATAATATAGGCATTATTTCATAGTGACTTGGATGCATGGCAAGAGTAATTATTTCATAACATTGCAATGCTGTTCATTCGTCCTTTATGTAGGCCTAAATATATATTGACATAAAAGACTAATGAACAACATTGCAAATTTATTTATTTACATAAAGAACGAATGAACAACATTGCAATTTTATGAAATAATTATTCTTACCATGCATCCAAGGCAATATGAAATAATGCGAATATTAAATACGCTACAGATACTGGTAATTTGAACGCTGATATGGTTTGACGACGCTTAATGGAGAGTGTGCAATAAACTAAAATTGCAATCTTATTATTCATAGTTTACTCCTCTTCTTGTGTTTTGAATTCGCCACCCATCGACACGCCCACCCTCCTTTTTGTAAACTTTCACAATATTTTTTGGGTGTTAGTTTTTATCACAAAAATAAATTTGTTTTGTGGTGTTTACTTTGCGTGAAAAATAAAGCAAATTTAAATGTAACATTGAGCTGATTTAATGAGGATAAATAAAAATCTAGAGATTATATGGAAAGGTCGCGAATTAATAATTTTACGTGCTGTATCTGCTTTCAGAAAGTGTCTCTCTTTTTTTTGTCTCATAGCATGGGAAAACACATACCTACACGATTATGTTCAACTTCTGATTTTGCGTTATCTCTATCATCAGAACTGGCAACAGAAAGAAATACAGTTTCCACTGCTAATATTTTGTCCCGTTTGATCTGCTTTAAAAAAAAAAATAAATATTTTCTTTAAAACACTCACACACACACACATCTATATACGAACGCACACCTACACATACACTCTCACAAACACACACCTACCAGGTACACACACGCACACATACACACAATCCTTAATGTACATGCATAGTGCATTTTATCATTTTATTGGTTATTTTAAAATGTTTCTCCAGTTTGAACATCTTTATTTTTTTTAGCAATGTTTTAATGAATGCCTGTCCAAACGCCCTTGTATAAGAGGTAATACAAATTTGTTGAAAGAAGTGAAAGATTAACCGGTTCGTAATCTCTTGTTGTTGTTGTTTTTTTGCAGGTCAAGTTGCTTGAAACAGCAACAAGACTCACAAAAGATGAACGTGTAACGGAACCACCCTCGCCCTATCGTGTTTGCTCCTGAGGATCCAGGCTTCTTCTTGTCCAGATCTGATTTGACCTCGGCTCGGATTTATCGTTTGAAAGGTAAGCACTTTTGGATTCCTTTGAAGAGGCCATGTACCATTGCACGGGTTTTAAAGATCCTGAAACTCATGTTCTAGACTGGGGATGAGGAGTGGGGAAGGGGGGGGGGGAGAGGTGCCAGATACACCATAAACCCAACGTACACTATGGGTCAGATTCCTTCGCGCCCCCATCCCTCTTTCCCCTCCGCCCACTGTACTGGGTAGCGCAGCTCTTGTTCAGCCCTTGCAGCTGCCGCACTTCAGCTGGGAAGACAGCTCGAATTTCGTCCACATTGGTGACAAATAAATAAATAAATAAATAAATAAATAAATAAATAAATAAATAAATAAAATATGTAAAAGGTGAACGGCTGGGTGTTTTTTTTTCTCTTTGTTTTGTTTGTCGTCGCTCAAAATATTCCATGCTATTAAAATCAACCGCTGCTGTTACAGAAGCACCAAACTACGACGGTCTTCTTCGTTTACAATAACAAATATGAACATCACAGCAAGGCTTTTCGCAGCTTGCGGGGAATGAAATTGTGCAGTATCTGCATATAATGAAATATTTAATCAGAAAATAAGAATTTGGGATTGAGTAATATTAGATTTATTGCAACTGAGAAGTACTATGTTTGTTTAAATTGAAGGCTAATATTGTATGTATTCGTAAAGACGCAGGGAGGAGGGGGGGGGGGGGGTGTAACCAGATACCGAGTGAAATTGGTGAGTGAAATTTGTGAGTCTTGTTTGTCCCCTACATGAACTCTGCATTCGGTTTCCATAATTATTGATAAACAGCATGCTAAGAACACCCGCGTTTTCCTCAGTCATCATATAGATCATCTAGGTGTTCTTTCTCTTTCTAATGCTAGTACAACAGTGTAAGACACACACACATACACACACACACACAAACACCCACCCCCACCCACACACACACACCCACCCACACACACACACACAAACAAGCGCTCTCTATCTCTCTCCTGTGTGTGGTGTGTGTGTGTGTGTGCGTGCGTGCGTGCATGTGTTTTTAGACACGGAGGTTTTATATTTGCGAGCGGGTGGTTGTTCTTTAACGAGTATTTAATGTCACATTATACGATACAGGGATTAGAAAATAGTTTATTGAATTGTACATGGTCCATCAGTCGTGATTAGGGCGGAATAGTGTTACCAAGTAGACCAGACTCAGCTTTCTTCAGAGTAGGCTACTGAATACTGACTAAGTACAAACCACTTGTTGAGCCTTCTAGCTCTGTGTATGTTTTGTTGATGTCATACGGCTACATAGATAAATAATAAGAATATTTCTATAGCGCTTATTCCTATTAAAACTCGGTTGAAAGCATGTGAAGGATGAAAAGATCCACAATGAATCCAACCCACAAAATTGCGATTAAGGCAAAAACGTTATAATGGTTGTAAATGTTTGTAGCGCAGGAAGATCTCGAGTTTCTACATATCCACAAACAAAACAAAAAAAAAAACCTGACTGAAGTCTTCTTGCTGTACTCTGTCTCTGTCTCTGTATGTTTATCTGTCTGTCTGTCTCTCTGTCTATATCTCTTTTTTTTACTATAGATAGAAGGCTGAAAATGAAAGGCTATGAATGCAGTAAGATTAGAACCTTCGAGATCAGGGCAACGGAGCATAATTATACATCATGACTTGGCCTTGTATGTAAATGTGGACCAGGAATAGGTCGGCTGTCTTCACAATACTGAAACTGGCTACATTAATTTAGGTCTGCTGGTTCTGTTTGTGTGTTTTGCTATCAAGCTACGGTAAAGTTTAAATTAGTGATTATTTTTCATAAACTATTCAGGACTTTGGAACTGCTCGTGTCACACAAGACTTTGTGTGAGTTGTCTGCCCCATTTCTTCTTATTTTGATTCCTTTTCTTCATAGGCACACCATTCTTTATCATCTTAAAGATTGCAGTGCATATGTCCTTATCTATTCTACAGTGCGTATGTCCTTATCTACATTCTATTCTTTAAGCGTTGCGTTGTAACATTTTCGACCAACCTTACATTTTGATTACAATTACGCCTTTTGCTATTTTGGAATTCTTGATCCCTAAACATACTAGCGAGACTATGTGAATTGCGCTCTCTCTCTCTCTCTCTCTCTCTCTCTCTCTCTCTCTCTCTCTCTCTCTCTCTCAATTGTTATTTATTGGTTTGTTTTTGTTTGTTTGTTTGTTAGTTTTTGCGCTAGACTAGCGCCATCATTACGCTTATTAGTAGTATAAAATGTTATTTCTATGTCGTTATATTTCCATTTACTGGAACTACGTTCTTCTTCTTCTTCTTCGTAGTACTGTGGATACCCCATATTCGAGGAAAATGATTCCACAACTTTTGGCGTGCGCAGCCAAGGTGCATGCTGGGTGTGTTCTTGTCACCGACACTCACCCGTCTAGGACGTGAGCGTTAGGATCTTTAAAGTCCGTTATGATGGAATGTATGCGACACAGACTAGACCTCGGTTTATACTCTCATCCGAAGGAGTAGAAAACGGGAGTAAAGTGTCTTTCCCAAGAACACAACACAATGCCCCGGCCTGGGCTCGAACCTGGGACCTTCAGATCCGCAAGCCAAAGCTCTACCATTAGGTCACCGTGCCACCCCTTCTTAACATAATATATTATACTTGCTTCCAACTCATTCTAAACAATAGCTAACTTATAACGTGCACGTAGGCTGCCGAGGAGTAAGGTGGTTGCGGTCAATGTAAATCTGGTGTGTCTTATCTCCTTCAGTCTTTTCTTCTGTTGTTTTTTTAAACTTGTCTTCCAGACGTTCCATAATTATACTTTCGTTTTCGTGTTCTTACTGTAGACGACTTTCCGTTTGGCATGTCAGCTTTTTGGCATCTTGGTCCTTTGAACTGAATTTGTTTCTAAAAAGGGCCAGGTTTTATCTATCACCACTTTCCTTTACTGCGATTGTGGCCTCGTCACCACCTTTTTGTAATTCCTTGCGGATGTAATGAAGAAGTGTTGTATTCTATCGTATTTATAATATCTCGACTCAAATAGCCTCCCTTTCTTAGCCTAATAATCGGCCTCGTCCGATAGGCAGCTCAGTGAGTTTTGGCATTACACAGCGCGCCGACTGGCGGAAAATGTGCGTATTGGGCAATTTGTGGTTCGATCCACCAAATTAATTCCTCTTTGTCTGCTCCTTTTGCAGTGGCTCAATAATACCTATACTTGGTGTTGCACACCCCATCAGCTTTAACTGAGCTGCTCCAAGATGCTCCCTGGGTTCAACCTGGCTTCAGCAAATTATTTTATGGTCCTGGAACCTAGAAGCCAGTGCCTTGAGCAGCTCTTTCAGCTGCTGTGTCCAAATTATCCATATGAAAATTCACTCCGAATCGTATCTCAAAGTCAACCTTGTAAACAGCTGCTTTACTTATTTTCGTTTTTCTACAGTGTTCTCACCGTCGACTTCAGTATGTTGAGAAAGACTGGGTGATTTCACATAATATACCAATTCAAATGTCAAATTTTGCAAACGAAAATTGGATGCAGAAACAGCCTGCTACAAACATGAACATCGGTGCTCCAGATTATTTGGACATAATATTCCGGCTTGAGAATTATATAGTTGTAGCTACTGAATTTATAATAATACCCCTGTCCATTATACATATTTATGCAACAGGCTGGTTAGCTGAGATTTATTTCATACATATTTATTAAATTTTCTTCTCTTTAGTGTTTCGCTGAAACAGACCTAGATTACTAGAAACGCAGCTAGCGTTCTGCGCAAACGAAGGTTCACTTATTGATTGAAGTTCTGTCTTCAGCTAGTTTGTCCTTTGTGCATCCTTCTTCAAGAATAACCAAATTACACAACCGTGTTGACCATGCCCACCAAAAACCACAAAGGCAAGTTTGAAGTAGAAAGAATAGTATTATAATATAAACTTTAACCGAAGGCTGAGAGCCACAAAAATATAAAGTTATATATATATATATATATATATATATATTATATATATATATATATATATATATATATATATATATTATATATATATATATATCCGTTTCTTCACCGGCGAAAGAAACGGAAACTTCGGTGGTATGGCCACGTCACCAGATCATCAGGCCTTGCAAAGACTATTCTGCAAGGCACAGTGCAAGGAGGTAGAAGAAAAGGGAGACCGAAAAAGAGGTGGGAGGACAACATTCGAGAATGGACTGGTTTGACACTGAGCGAAGCCATCAGGGCTGCTGAGGACAGAGAAAGATGGAGTATGCTGGTTAAAACGATCATCTGTGGTGCCCCTACGACCTTCGGGTTACGGGACAGGATAGGATAGGATATATATATATATATATATATATATATATATATATATATATATATATATATATATATATATATTATATATATATATATATTTAATCCCATAGCATTTATTTTGATAATTTCGTAACTTTAACTTTGGGATATTAAGTTTGAAATCACTTCATTTGTGAACAGACGTTAAATAAACTTATTGAATTTCGGATAGTATTATCTCCCTTCTGCAGACTACATATTGGAGAAAAACACCACGTTGAGTGTAAAGTGTGTTATCATTGTTTCCGTTATCACGTGCTGGGTCAATCAACTCTGCCCTAATGATGTAGGTCTCGTTTCCCCCTCTCAAATGGATTATCTAGAGAAGCACATGTAAGAATATTTCATACGAAAAAAAATAGATCCATATCTTCTTTCCAATGTCTTTCTCTTGAAAGAAATACGGAATATTGGGACTATACTGTAGTAACGATGTACAGTTAGCTACATATCTGTAGAGTGTGGGAAAAATGTGAGCGTGTGCTTTTGAATCTGATTGGTGATTTGTGTTAAAAAAGCGCGTATAAAGCATCTAGTAGTAGTAGTAGTAGTAGTAGTAGTAGTAGTAGTAGTAGTAGTAGTAGTAGTAGTAGTAGTGTTATTATTATTATTATTATTATTATTATTATTATTATTATTATTATTTATTATTATATTATTATTATTATGTGACTGGACGCGCCCAATGGACTCTCATAGTGCTAGTAGACTTGGACATAGTCTTTCCACTAGCTTTTCACAAAAGACATCACCCTCATGCTGATAAAAGCTTGTAGACAAGTTAGTTAGAGGTAGAGAATTTCGAACCCTCGAACACCACGAGCTGATTCTCCAGTGCTATACAGCTCCGTGTCCAAACGTTTTGGCAACAGCTGGTTTGAATAGCGTTATTATGATGGCCATCCCAAGTGCAGCGATACCAAAATAGTGTCCGTAGTTTGGTATGCCGCTGACATGAAGATTGCCTCACTCAGTGAAGGTATACTATGGTTCTATCGCTATATTGACGTGTGTCGGACGCAGAGAGTGAGAGAGAGAGAGAGAGAGAGACAGAGAGAGAGAGAGAGAGAGAGAGAGAGAGAAAGGAAGAGAGTGAGAGGAGGGTGGGGATGGAGGAGAAGAAGAAGGTTAGTTCATAGGTAAAGAGAGAGAGAGAGAGAGAGAGAGAGAGAGAGAGAGGGAGGAGGGAGGAAGGGGAGTAAAGGAGGAAATACGAAAGTGGGACATAGAGTTGGAAGAGAGAGAAGTGGAAGAGTTAGAGAGAGAGAGAGAGAGAGAGAGTTGCGTACTACAGTACCACCTACTAGAACAGGCGTAAAATAAAGAGAGAGAAAAAGAATCATTATTTCGAAAACGAAAATCTTCATCCATTGATCGACATAGGCAGTCTAGACCGAAGTCCAGAAGCTTCGAACCCTCTTAACCCATCCCTCCTCTCACTCTTCAAGAAAGAAGTTAATACGAAAAAACACATATTTTAAATAACGGGTGGTAGTGTTGAAAATATATTCTTTGCGGGTGTGGGTATAGGAAAGAAACGTAACAGTGAGGTAGATCTATATCTATATCTGTATCTATATCTCTGTATCTATATATGTCTATATCAGTATCTATAAACGTTACGGAAACAATGGACGATTTACACAAAGTTGATTGGCTACCATTCCCATTCTATGAATGACATTGTCAAGTTTGTCGTCTACAACCATCAGTCTGTCGCACGTTGGCCAGAAGGAAAGATCGATACTTTTACCTCGCTGACAGAAGGCTAGATCAAAGAAAAGAGCACGACTGACCACGCTATATATAAGGGAGAATTCTGGGAGTCCGGCTCTTTGTACAGCTTTTGTTGGTCCGATGTCCACACAGTCTTTGTTTTTCTTTTTTTTTTTCTTTTCTTTTTTGCAATCTACGTACCTACACAGACCCAGGAGATACGTAGGATGAAAGGAAGAAAGAATCTTTAGACTTTTGGAAAAGACTCGGCGGTCAGGCTCTAGCGTTTCGGTCTACTGAGAGACAAACAAACAGACATAATAAAAAAGCTGACAGACAAAAAGCCAGAGATCTATACCCTTTCTGTCTAGCTTTCAGTACCAGAACTTATAACAACACTTCGAATTCTATCACGAAACTGATGGTTTATTTCAGAAATATGAGTATCAAGTGATGAATAAAGACAAATTGAGATTCTATCGGTTGTAGCCTAGGACTGCTAGAAGTTAGGCCTAATTATAATAGAGAATGAACATGCTTCTTCGTAGTCGGGTACCTTGACGGACTGACATGATTATAGACTTGCATTATTGACTTTAAGGACTTGTTTGTTTGTTTGTTTTTGTAAGAGTACTGACAGACTTGATTCACTGAAAGCATGTGCTGATGTCGAAACTTTGGAAATTAGCGGTAAGGCCCCAATCATTGTTGTTATCATTATGACTAGTCTATCGGTTGTCAAGATTTTCTGCACTTCCTCGCTTCTGACTTCATATTGAAACGATCCCTTTCCCTGTGAGCGTTAAACATTACACGCATATTGCAGCTCCCCAATGGTTGACATTTTCAAATGCAGTGTTCAGTTGGTTATTTATTGCTAATGGCAATCGTGAGATGACAGGGACATTTTTAAAACATTGAATCCCTTGCAGCAAGCAATTAATTCGGATCAAAGCATTTAAACACCGCCGTTATTCTTCATAGCTTTGACGACATTTGCATTTTTACATTAAAAGAATCGCATGGAGCATGCAATTAATTTTGAATCAGTACCTTCAAACATTGGCGTTATTGTCAACGTTAATCGAAGAGATAATCACAACCCCAGTCAGGCACCACAAATTTTTATAAATAAATCCATTCATGAAGTAAAAACTTCGCTCATTTGGGAAGAAATTCAATCAGGCAAATATGACACTACCAGACACGAACCAATATGAATGCAATAGTTTTAACTCATTGCGCAAATTGTCAAGCGCCATTGTTCTTTACCTCTTTGGGATTTTGTGTATCTTCTTAATTTCATTTTCCAAAGGTATACTCATAATCATAATAAGAAATGACTCTCTTTAAGTCACTAATTCTCTTACGAAAAGAAACCGAAGTTTGAGCAAAAAATAATGTTACAGGTGTATTTCAATTTTTGCAACAAATTTGTCATATTCTTCCGAGTCGGATCTTATCGTATCCTATCCCGTAACTCGAAAGTCGTTGGGGCACCACAGATGATCGTTTAACCAGCGCACTACATCTTTCTGTCCTCAGAAACCTTCATAGCTTCGCTCAATGTCAAGCCAGTCCATTCTCGAATGTTGTCCTCCCACCCCTTTTTCTGTTTCCCTCTTCTTCTGCCTCCTTGCACTGTGGCTTGCAAGATGATCTTTGCAAGGCATTAAGCTCTGGTGAGGTGGCCATATCATCGGAGGTTCAATTTCTTCACCACTGTGAGCATGTCATCGTGTTGTCCAATGGCTTGTGTGATGGTATGTCGGATTCATCGCTGGTGATGTGCTGGGTATAGGAAATGCCCAGAAGTCTTCTGTAGCACCTCATCCCCATGCTTTGTATTGTTTGTATACGTAAACAAAATTACAACGCAGCTGCAAATCAATTTTAGATTACAATGCTCCCAATATTATATAGTTCTATATCTGTAAAAATTCGACATTCTGTTTAATCTAGTATAAAGAAAGAAACGTGTAGCCGAGCGTCCAATATAGATAGATAGATAGATAGATAGATAGATAGATAGATAGATAGATAGATAGATAGATAGATAGATAGATAGATAGATAGATAGATAGATAGATAGATAGATAGATAGATAGATAGATAGATAGATAGATAGATAGATAGATAGATAGATAGATAGATAGATAGATAGATAGATAGATAGATAGATAGATAGATAGATAGATAGATAGATAGATAGATAGATAGATAGATAGATAGATAGATAGATAGATAGATAGATAGATAGATAGATAGATAGATAGATAGATAGATAGATAGATAGATAGATAGATAGATAGATAGATAGATAGATAGATAGATAGATAGATAGATAGATAGATAGATAGATGGGTAGGTAGGTAGGTAGGTAGGTAGGTAGGAAGGTAGGTAGGTAGGTAGGTAGGTGGATAGATAGATAGGTGGATAGATAGGTAGATTTACAATAAGTGGCACATTACTAGATAGATAGATAGATAGATAGATAGATAGATAGATAGATAGATAGATAGATAGATAGATAGATAGATAGATAGATAGATAGATAGGTAGGTAGGTAGGTAGATAGGTAGGTGGATAGATAGATAGGTAGATAGATAGGTAGATTTACAATAAATGGCACATTACTCCAGTAGCCCATTTATTTAACAGTGCAACAGTGCGTTTGAAAATATTTTTACAGTCACAGTAAAGGTGTCCCGCCCGTACTCTTTGGGTCGTTTGGGAGAGAAGCGTTTGGGACCTCCAATTTCTCTAGTGCAGCTTAATGTGAACAGTGCCTCTCTATTCTCCCTCTCTGCTTTACCTTTCCCAGGCCCTAAAGACATCCATGTGCCTATGTTCACAGCTGGGTGGACTTGGGTGTGTCGATCTATTTGGATCGTTTGGTGGTTGTTGCCTTCCAAGTGTGGTCATCCATCCATGTACTAACCCTTTCCGACGTGGCTTAACATGAAACATTGCTAGCGTGACTGTGA
>CM072512.1:25645200-25725200 GCA_036898135.1 Oncomelania hupensis
TTTTCATGTTCTTTTTCTCCAATTCTACATAAGTTTCTAGAACATGAGTATAGAACTGAATATAAGAACTCTTGCAAGGTTGACCATTCCTAAATCAGTTGTAACTGAGCATAAGCCCAAAACAGGGTCTGGAACCTGTTGTGGGTGTAGGCTGTTGAACTGAAGGAGCGCGGGAGGTCAGTTGTGGCAGAATTAGCCACCTGACCCACCGCATGTGCCGGAGGCACCCATGGTCACTCACAAACACACTGGGCGACAAAGACGGACAACACCCCGGAATTATCGGGGGAGTACGGCGTGGACGCAGTCTACAAAGAGGTCATTCATTGGGTATTTTCCTGCCGATTCTTTTCATTCAGTAATTTCTTGTCTCTGTGTGTGTGAGAGAGAGCGAGAGTGAGAGAGAGAGAGTAGGGGAAAGGAGGGTTGGGTAATGTAGTTAAGCCTATTTAGGCTGAGAATAAGGGTAAAATGTTTGAAGCAATTATATAGTAAATATTTACACTATCGTGAAGAACATGTGCATTGAATAAATACTACCCTATTTTTGCTGACGGTTCATTTCACAAGATCCAGATATAATAAACCTCTTTGGATGTGTTTCGTACTAGGAAAAATCAACTTTATCCCATTATAACACAATCTATATTTTTTTTTTTTTTACATTTTACATTAATAGATTGTTTTAAATTTCGTTGAATTGGGTTGCACAATTCTGAGCAATAATCGCAGATTCTGAAGGAAAAAAAATCACTAACAGCAAAATATACAAGGACCAAAAGTCATCCATTCACTGCTAATGACGAGAGTGGGCATCCATTAACTGGTAAAACAAATATATATATGAATTAAAAAAAATTAGTTCGAACCTTGAACTGCTCTTTAGCTAACTGGAAAAGCGTTTATATTATAGCTAATAAAAAGGCATAAATAAATAAAAGAAAACTGAATTGTCAGCAAGTGATTTAGAAACAGCGAGTGATCCAAAACACCAAACAATCACTAGCAAATCACCTGCAGTGTTGCACATTGTCTGGGAGCGAGAGATGGCCTGTCTGAAAGCAGAGTATTGCTTCACAGAAGAACAATAAAATTGTCTTTTCCCCTGTTGCTGGACGCTACGGCGGCTGTCCACTTGGCTGCTTGACCGGGAGAATTTGGGAAATGGGGGCTTCAAGGGAGAGATCTATTGCCCTGCTGATGAAGCGATAATGGTCTACCTCTCTAGGGAACACGGTGCATTGCTTCCCTTTTTTCCCTCGACGCAGTCTGCTTGCTTGTTCGTCTTCATCATTGTTGTTTTAGTCTTTCTCCTCGTCTGTATTACATTGGACATTTATGGTGACTTTCTATCTTTGAGTTTAGTTGCGCTTTGTAGAACATTCTATGAAGTAAGACGGTGCGTATTCCCGGTGACGATTTGTAAAAAAAATTCCTAAAGGTTATATTTTGACTCGCATGCATAACAATGTGAGTCTATGTAAGCAGAGCCCAGCAACAATAGACCCACCGTCACAAAAACAAAGGCTTAAAATGTACAAGTCAAGTTTGCAAGTTCCATAATAAGGGGCATGTGAGTCATTTGGGCTTTGCCCTTCTATTTTTTTTTTTTCTTTCGCGTAATTCTGGAATATTCTGTCTTTCGGCATTGTAGAGAGAGATTAAAAACGAATCGCTGTGTGCGCGTGTGGATGGAGTGCGTGCGTTTGTTTTGTTTTGAGAGATGTTTTGCAGAACTGTTGTTGATGCTGTTTGCGTCTTCTACTGAATAAAGTTGGAAAACTTTATTACGGCTACTCTTGCCTTGTTGAGTGAACGGTCTGCGAGGATACGAATTCGAGTTGCACAGGTTCAATCGTTGGGGCTGAATCGACGTTTCTTGTTCTTCTTTTCTTCTTGTTCTTCTTGTTCTTGTTCTTGTTCTTGTTCTTCTTGTTCTTGTTCTTGTTCTTCTTCTTGTTCTTGTTCTTGTTCTTCTTGTTCTTGTTCTTCTTCTTCTTCTTCTTCTTCTTCTTCTTCTTCTTCTTCTTCTTCTTCTTCTTCTTCTTCTATTTTTGTTTGCCCACACTCTCTTTATCCCCGTCCTGGTTGTAGGCTTACACTTAAAAAAAAAATGTTTTAGTGTGCTGATTTGTTTCTGGTCTAGTAGTTTGTTCATCTTAATCATCGTGCTATTTGCAACCCACCCCCACCCCACCCCCCACCCCCCCCACCCCATTCCTTCTGCAACTCCTCTCCCCTCAACTCCTCGTCTTCTGTTCGACTTGTTTTTTTTTTTGTTTTGTTTTTTAAGTCGCAGTTTGCTTGCATCTTTACCCAGTGCCAAAGAGGACACGTTAACACAATGAAATCCTTCGACTTTTTGTGCACTAATGCAAATCCACACACACACACACACACACACACACACACACACACACACACACACGCCCCCCACATCTATTATGTTGTTACTATTTACAAACAGTGCAGACTCCAAGCAAGGAACGGTGAGATGGATGGGGTTCGGTGATGAGGGATAGGTTAATATGCTCTGATGGCGACAAATGATATTGCATTTTCCAGCTTATTGCCTTTTGTAATAAACTATTTTGTGTGGAGTACAATAACACCATTTATGTATGTGTGTATACTTTTACACCAGAGATTAAAAATAATAGGAGTGTAATAATATTCTTCAATGCGTGTTGATGGGTGGTCATGCAATAGTTATAGCTTTATGGGTTGGTGGAGTGTAGTGTGTGTGTGAGTGTGGGTGCGCGCGCGTGTGTGTTATTGCGAGGTTGTTTTTAAAATTTGTATTTGTGTGTATTGACTTCTTGTAGAATTGTGGGAGAAAGTAGATATTAGTAAAGAGTCCTCTTTGCACTAATGGTGCTGAGAACGATGTTTGTATAATTATGTCTTATTATTGCTGTAAACTGTAGACTTTCGAGAACAGTTTTTACTATGGCTAACAGAATAATGTTGAATGCCATAAAAACAAAGTATTGTCCAGATGTCCATTGTGTATGCAATGAGACTTTTTCATTATATCATTTACGTTTTGGCTGCCGTCTTTTTCGGCCTATACTAACTGTGCATCTGCATGACATAAGAACATTAGATGAGATTAATTTTCATCAAAGTGTATTTTTAGCAAAGCTCTTGATGGATTCTCCTGTGGCTAGATTTGTGTAAATAATAATCCACCCCCCCCTCGTCTTATTATCTTTGGTGGAAAAGACGTTAATAAAACAACCAACCATCTTATTATTGCATTGTATTTTAGATTTGTGTTTTTATTGGCGTTTCGTTTCGTTTACTAGGTTAGAGTCTCTCTCTCTCACTCTCTCCCACTATCTCTCTCTCTCTTCCCCTACCTTCTCTGTCCCGCATCACCCACTCCACCCCACCCCACCCCCTCTCGACCTTCATCACTTGGCAACCTTTCATATATAAACATCATAAGTATTAGGAACAGAATCAGAGTAGCATGAAGTTTACAGTTATCATGTCCAGTCTGAAGAGCAGACAAGCTCTCCCGAGACCCTATCATGCATCAGTAAATACTGTCTTTTAAAACAAAAAATCCGTCGCCCACTCCAGACCCACAGGCAGACGAGTGCTCTCAGTGTCTCAAAACACGGTTGGGTACCAGAGTTTGCTGGGACTACTACTTCTGAAACAGTTGCCAAGGTTAGACTTGCTAGTTATCTGACGCTCAGTATAGGCATCCTAAGACTTGAAGACCTCGGGATTGTTTTGATATTTTGTTTTTCTTTCTTCGAGGACTTGGTTTACGTTCTTGCACTGCTGCGTATCCTTCCTGCTCCTTCATTATTTGCTTTCTAAAAATTAAACTTGTGAAAACTCTGGCATTTGAAAGTAAATAGCATTACTATTCTTCTCTTCCTCGCTATGTCCCTGTCCTGGAAAACAAAGTAAGGTACAATGCATCTCAAACTAAACACCTTTTGCCTAATATCACAGATGTGAATAGACGTTAAATTAAATAAATTAAATAAATAAATAAATAAATAAATAAATAACAAAACACTTCAAATTTCATGGTAAAATCTGTTCTAAAGACAAAATAAATCTGTTATTTATTTTTTTTGCGTGAAATACAAGTTGAGGTGTTACTTTTTATTTTAATTGTTTATATATAATTGAGATTTATATTTATAATTATATTGAGGTACTTTGTGCTGTTTCAAATCAAAACGATGTTTTTGCCAAAGGACTGCAAGCCGTTTTCATAGTATGTGGATCTGAGACAGAGGCGTCACAGTGGTCTTGGACTCAAAATTAATGTAGATACCCCTGCGCCCTGACAATATCGGTGGTGGCTCAGCAGTACCTAACGCAAAACCTTAGATGCATATACGTGCGCGTCTTGGTGGGCGTAGGTTCGCTCCTGATTGTATCATACTTAATTGTTCCTGTGCATGCTGGATCTTTTTGGCCACGCTTTGAGGAACATTATGAGCTGGTAAGAGCGCAATATGATATCGATCCATCTCTGATTCTGTGTAGTACAGTAGGAATTTGGCGCGCGTGGATGTTAGAGAACCATTGTCATCACTTTGCACCACACGACGCTAACAGGAACTTAATTTATGCCGTCTGGAGGTCATTTGTGGTTTTCCTTCTTTTTTCTACCTTCCTCCTTTTCTTTCTCCTCCGCTTCCTTCTTTCAACCTTCTCATTCTCCTCCTCAATCTCCTCCTCTCATGATTCCCGTATTCCTCCTACAGCAGTAATCGCCGGTATGACCTCCTCTTTCTTCTCACCATCACTGTCTGGAAAGCATAAGTGTCTGCTGTTTGGGAGCTGACCGCAAATAGGGACATCTACCTTACAGCTCGGTCCATCTATTGAACAATAACATCGCTTTGCTTTCTGTGTGTGTTTAATTCAAACTTCTTCTTCTTCTTCTTCTTCTTCTTCTTCTTCTTCTTCTTCTTCTTCTTCTTCTTCTTCTTCTTCTTCTTCTTCTTCTTCTTCTTCTTCTTCTTCTTCTTCTTCTTCCTCCTCCTCCTCATCATCATCATCATCATCATCATCATAGTCTGGTAGATGTCTTTCAACCTAATTCACGACAGCCGTCGTCTCAGACCATCTGTATCTTGTGGACAATATAACAGGATCGTTTGCTTGCTGTGTGTTTCGACGTAGTTTATTGCACTCGCTGTCTGCCATCGCATCTGTCTTGTCTCCCTTTATGAACTAGTTCACCTTGCAGAGTGTTTTTTTCTCAATGTCTGGTCCTTTCCTCCTTCATTTTCCCCTCTTTGCATTCAAGAAGACAATACTCGTCTCTTGAGAACGTTTCCATTCATTCTTGTATAGCGGTATAGTGATGAGTAAATGTCAATGTACACACCACGTAACAACAGGATCGCACAAACAACTGCTTCTCTTACAAGTTTGAAGCCCATTTGAAAAGACAGGACCATCAGTCTACATTGCAAGGTAAGGCTGCTGAGCTCCCTTGTCATCTCCATCTTCCTAAACGCTTGCGAAACATGGACCCTTTACAGCAGATCTACAACGAAGAATACAAAGCATGAAGATTAGGTGCTACAGAAGACTTCTGGGCTTTTCCTATACCCAGCACATCATCAACGACGAAGTCCGACAGACCATCACACAAGCCAGTGGACAACGCAATGACATGCTCACAGTGGTGAAGAAACGGAAACTCCGATGGTATGGCCACGTCACCAGAGTATCACGCCTTGCAAAGACCACCCTGTACGGCACGGTGCAAGGAGGCAGAAGAAGAGGAAGGCAGAAAACGAGGTGGGAGGACAGCATTCGAGAATGGACTGGTTTGACACTGAGCGAAGCCATGAGGTTGCTGAGGAAAGAGAAAGATGGAGTACGCTGGTTAAACGATCATCTGCGGGATAGGATATGATAGGATAGGTAACAACATCTGCACTTTCAAAGCCTGCTCACACTTACACACTGCGTACTATGAATGGGATCCTAAGAGATGGTGTGACGCTTTTGTCTGCGTTTTATTGGTGTAAAAACTTTAGTATGATAATTCTAATGAGCACGATCGTCCATACCATTTATGTGTATGTTAGTGCGTTCTTCTCGACTATGGCCACAAGAGCAGCAGAGGAGGCAACTTGGGCTGAAGTTTGAAGTGGGGGACTACCTTGCCCGCTAGGGTACACATCCCCACTCTCTCGACCAAAAAGGGGCTGCCAGGACAGTTAGCTGTTGGGAATGGTCCCCAAAGGCCAACCAGCCCTCAGCCGAAAGACGTTTCACTGTTTCACTCACTGTCGTTTTCTAGCGGCAAGGATTGCCCAGTTTGATTCAAGGCGCAAATCTTATGTACGGGTACGAAATTTTTCAGACCACCGAAGGTTATATCCGGATACTCCAGTTTCCTCTCTTCTCTTCAATAAAGGCAATGGAGGCAGTCAATTTTCAAACATGTAAAAGAAATAAAATTTCGATTTCCTTTTCGTATTCTAACAGCGACTTACCATTACACAACATGCTATGAGTGACGATTGATCATTGTGTGTTTGTTGAGGATGTAAAAGGGAGTTGAACATGTGAGCGCGTATGCTGGCTACAGGTCGCCGCGTTTTGAGTCGATTTATGAATAGTAAAGAATCCATTATTATTATTATTATTATTATTATTATTATTATTATTATTATTATTATTATTATTATTATTATTATTACTACTACTACTATTATTACTACTATTATTACTATTATTATTATTGTTATTATTATTATTATTATTATTATTATTATTATTATTATTATTATTATTATTATTATTATTATTATTATTTTTCTACTTTAACTCCATGTCCTACGTCACGATCTCAGCCATATCCAAGAGAAAGAGGCTGCAGAGACCACTTCAAAAAATATACTCGTGGTTCCATTGAGTAGCAACAATAACAATGACATGGTCTTCTTCTTTCTTGAGTCAACCCCTTGTTGTTTTCCTCTCCTTGTCTGACAAAAGGATTGCGTGAGTCGAAAGAGTTATTCGAATACCTTCCCGTCTCTCACTCCTCACCATCTCTCTCTCTCTCTCTCTCGCTCTCTCTCTCCCCCCTCTTGTATTTTAGAAGGACCTGTTTTTGTAGTGTATTGCATATGATGTTGTTCCCTTGTATGCATTGGCGAGTACGGTTGGTGTGAATGCTTGCATACCTTGTTTTATTGTTTATGTTTGTTCTAAAGATATATCCTATGTTAAGAGCGGTGAGCCCAGCCCTGAGCTGGGGTATCGCTCTATATAAGCCTACTTTATTATTATTATTATTATTATTATTATTATTATTATTATTATATTATTATTATTATTATTATTATTATTATTATTATTATTATTATTATTATTATTATTTCCCCCTCTTATGCGGAGTATTAGAGAGCTATCATGGTTGCTAGCTTTGAAACTGTTTCGAATGTACTAGGCATCAGCAGGCTGTTGATATTCTGTTCTCTCTGGTACTTTTCATTTCTCGGATGAATGTATTCAATGCCTTTTTGCACAGGCTATTATACTTTAAACAAACCCTTAATTGCCGTGATTTTAAGGACTGATTGCACTTTTGTACAAAGTGTTTTGTGGTAAAACTTTGGATTCGTTTCAAACTAAGGATTCGAGTTAGATTATTATAATTAGTTTTGATAATACTGAGCGTCAAAGAAAGCATGTGATAAATAATACGCATAGAACATGTCCTGATTTAGGGTGATGCAACATTGACGCATGCAGGCCGTTCACTTGATTTTATTTGATTGATTATTTTCACCTTGCTCGCGACACTCAGTGATCTCAGGGGCTTGAATGCAAGACTATTGACTGACTGATTGATTAATTTATTGATTTAGTGATTGGTGGTTTGTGGACTGAATAATGCCTCAGCGTCCATCTCAATCGATTATCGCATCAACAAGGGATGAACTGGTGCATGAAAGACAGACGGCTATCTTGGAGTGTTTTCCCTTATTGCTGGAATGAGCGTAACCAAACTTGAAGCAGAACATGTGTTATTCATCAATGCATACAAATACAAAACTACTACCTGGAAGTATGTTTCTTCCTATTGTTTTTGTTTGTTTGTTTGTTTGAACAAACCGAGAGCTAAAGCAAGAAACATAGAATTGGAAAGAGAAAAAAATACTCACAAAACAACACACAATCCCACTGAATAATGTTTGTGTCTGTTTACTTAGAGCAATAATCTGTATTAATTCTTGTTATTATTCGCTTTGTGCATACAAGGGCAACTGTCTGCGACCATCAACAATTTGTTTTCCAGGTTGGATGTTGTTGTTTATTTGTTTGAAAAGACTGAAATTTAAAGCAGTTGCGTAGAAATAATAAATCAACCGCGTGGAATAATTAGTTTTTCTTTAAATGCAAATACACAATAATTAACCTATTGCAGGGGATTTTTTTTTCTTGTTTATATTTTTTGGGGTCTGTTTCTTTCATTAACGTTTTTTTCATCTAACTGATTTTAGGCTTCGTGCATGCTGGGCTAGGGTGGAGGAGGATTCATATCCTTTGCTTTCTTATTTATATACTTCTTTATATTCTTATTCCTATTCTTCTTTGCCCCTTTATTCATTGTCTTCTCTCTTTTTTATTCATATACTCCTGTATCTTCGTATTCATATTCTTCCTTGCCTTTTTAATTCATATACTTCTGTATCTTCGTATTCATATTCTTCTTTGTCTTTTTATTCATATCCTTCTTTGTCTTCTTAGTTATATACTACTTTGTCTTAATGTTATTACATATATAGTTCTTGTCGTTCTTTTTCATGTACTTGTTTTTGCTCTCATTCACATACTTTTTTCCTTTCTTATTTATACACTGTCCATACTGAAGAGATCTAACGCTAACCTGACTGATTTTACAAGTAGCACTCGAGATCGATCCACTAAGCTTGATTGTTTGTTGTCTGTGCGTGCTTACTGTGGGAAAAAAAAGGAAAACATTGGAGTGGGTCTTCTCACTGAGAACATCGAACGTTTTCGGTGGGTGGGTAGTTCTCGATGTGATAGACCTGCTTTTCTACGCTCTTACTGCTTCTCAGTTTTCTTTATTATCGTCATCGCCGTCGTTATCGCTGTCGTCGTCATCATCGCCATCATCATCACCATCATCATCATCTTCATCATCATCATCATCATCATCATCATCATCTTCATCATCATCATCATCATCATCAACATCATCATAATCATCATCATCATAATCATCATCATCATCATCATCGTCTTCTTCAGCCTCCTCCTCGTCCTCATCATCACTATCATCATCTTATTCTCCCTCCACCTTATCATCATCCTGTCTTCCTTTCTTCCTTCCCGCTTCTTCTTCTTCTTCTTCTTACTATACTACTACTACTACTACTACTACTACTACTACTACTACTACTACTACTTCCCCCGTTAGGGTGCCGGAGGTTTCAGTATAAATAGTATCCCCACTTTCTGGAAATTTAGTGCTTTAAATTCCCACTGTCGCTGTCTTTCTCATTTGTTCTTTCTCATTCCTTCTCTGTTCTATCAATCTGCTATACTATCTTCTTCTTCGCTAGACAAGTCACCTACCGTTTTTTCTTGAAAACTCTTCCCGGACAAGACTCCTTATTTGTGTATGAGGTCTGTTGGATCAGCTTGGGAATATTGGACGCTTTCTGCCAGGTGGTCACTGGGGCTTCCTATGATGTTATTATTTAGCAATGTAGGCATTTTATATGTATGTGTTTTGTTGAGAATGTATAATGATGTTTGTATTCTATTTTGTTTTTGTAAACGGGGGGGTTCGATAAATTAGAGTACAGCCTCAGCGTCCCTTGCGTGGGATGTCTTTATTGTAAAGTGACTGGCTGGTGGAGAGCTTTTAGTTTTACCACTAGGTTTGTTTCGGCAGATCTTCTATGCGGATCAGGGGTTGTCCGGTCTTGATTTGGCTCGGAAGAGTCCGTTGACCTAAAGCAATTATCATGTAATGTAATGTAATGTACTACTACTACTACTACTACTACTACTAGTAGTAGTAGTAGTAGTACTACTACTACTACTACTACTACTACTACTACTACTACTACTACTGCTGCTGCTGCTGCTGCTGCAGCTGCTGTTGCTGCTATACTGCTTCATCTTTCCACTACTACTACTGCTACTATTACTACAACTTACTAATATTACTACTTCATTTTCTTCTTCTTCTTTTTCTTCTTCTTCTTCTTCTTCTTCTTCTTCTTCTTCTTCTTCTTCTTCTTCTTCTTCTTCTTCTTCTTCTTCTTCTTCTTCTTCTTCTTCTTCTTCCTACTCCTACTGGTTTTAACATACGACTAGAAATCTTAAAGACCAGTAACACATTACAATGTATCGTGCCTTAACATTGGGGTGGACAAAAAAAAAAATCAATATCTTGGGACTAAGCTAAACAATGGCTAGAAGAGCAACTAATACAGGAGGAATATTTTTAGCTCGTGTTTGCAAAGACAGGACTGTCCTTCTTAGAGGATAATTAAAATGAATGTGCCTTGCGACTTTGCTATAACATATTATAGATCGGTTTGTTTTGCTCATATTTTGGACCTCGATATTAAAACAATGCCAGGAAGTCCATTTTTTTAAAGCTAATGTTTGCAAATACAAGACTTGTCCCTATAAAAGGCAATGAAAATGAATTAGCTTTGCTAGAAATTTTCAACCAAAATATTATAAATCGATTTGTTTGGGTCATTTTTGGAACTTGGAATATTTTAAAACGCAATGTCAGGAAGTCCATTTGTTTTAGCTGATGTTTGCAAAGTTGTCCGTCGTGTCGTTATATTGTTGCCTTTCCTTCTTCCATTCCCTAGGAGGAAAAAAAAAGTCCTCTTTCACACAGCTGGGGTGTTTCCGCTTTGTTCTATGTTTCGCAACTCCCCCACATTTGAATGTTACCTATCGGGCTCGACATTGATTAATCTCGACTTATAGGCTTTTGTGTTACAACAAAATGAGAACCAGTCTTACTAAATCTCCCCTCCATCCCCCCTCTTTCGCCTATTTCTTTTAAAAACACATCACGATAGTTGCCTTTTCAACCAATAATGGCAAATGAAACAGCGGGGAGTGAAGTGGCGAAGACAACTCCGCGAGTCATATTTCTTTAACAGACAGATAGAAATAGAAATGAGAGAAAACGGCTGCTCGACAGTAAAATAAGGGTGAAAATGTCAACGACCCCCATTTTATATATCTATATATATATCCCACAGCTATGCCGCCATCATACAATGTATCTGAGACTATAGACGAAACCTGCTCCCTCCTGTCTCTGCCTTGCAGCTTGAGTCATGTCGTTGAACTTTGTGTGGCTCATGCTAAGCATTCGAGGCTTTTCGAGTCTGCTATCCGAGAGAAAGAACTCCACAGAAAATGAGAAAACGAGAGAAAGAAACGCCTCCAAGCTGGCGTTCGGTTTTACTGCAGCCGTCAACAAACTTATTTTTGTCTACTTAGAGAAAAAAAGAAGAGTGAATGCTAATTCGCCACATTTTAAAACAGTGCAGTAGTTGTTGTTGTTGATATAAATTAATGTCCCCGGAAACAAAAGCATATAGGGGACCAGTGCAGTAGACGATGTTTACCACATTTAGCATTGTAAAATCCCGGAACTTGGTCCTCCAAACGTTAGGTAATTGGAATTGTTTAAGCACTCATTTAGTTTCAATTGTGGGATTTTGCTTTATGAACGTTCTAAAGAGGTAGAAAGAATGACACAACTTTGTTTTAGACATACATGTGATTCAGAATGAACCGAGAGAAAGAAGCGAAGAACAGCTACGAAGCGTGGCAATACCGAAGGAGGTGAACTGCATGGCGGCCATTTCCATGCGCCTGCGAGACATCCTCGTTATCGACATTGGAGGCATTTCATTGGTTACCGCCCGAAACATGTTTCACCCCTTAAGAACATGTGCTATAAATCTGAAACCATCTTTTTATTTAATTTTTCGAAGAGTGTGTTTGCGAGAAAAGCATGCAGAAGATGCACTGTTCTTTAGACAAAACTTGTGTTTTGCTTCGACGTACGCAAAACGCTTAAAGGACATCTTCTTAATCTTCTGTGGCGCATGAAGTCCCAATCTTCTCACATCTCGCCATTGTTAACTAGCAACTCTTGAGAAAGAAATCTCTGGGAGATTTTCCGGCATGTCTAAGATTTAATTATCATCAGCAGCGTTCTCCTGAGTAACACTAAACAATGCCAGAACCCGTTTTACTAGACTGGACAACACTAATTAGCAACGCTATCAGCAACATCATTTTTATGGCGAAGTTGTTGTTTGTGCTGGTGACAGTGGATAGTGTTGCTGAAGTTGTTGTTTGTAATTGCTGTTGATGCATTTGCCTTGACAATGCTAATTATCAGATAACATGAACACTATAAACATGGAGGTGTTGTGTTCGTTGCCATTGATGTTGTTGTTGCAGTTGCTGTTAATGTTCTTCTTCTTTTTCTTCTTGGCGTGTACGTTTGTCGCGGCAGCTGTTGCATCATCGTCTTCGCCTTCATTGTCGACATTATCACCAAAACAGCGTTAACAACAGCTACACCATAAACGATGTTCATCTTAAACCATCCGCTTCTCTTCTTCCTCCCCATTCTCCTTCCTTCTCCTCCTCCTCCTCATTTATCCTCCTCCTCCTTCTCATCCTTTTCATCATCATAATCATCATCATCCTCATCATTATTATCGTCACCATCATCATTATCATCATCATTATCATCATCATCATCATCATCGTCATCATCGTCGTCATCATCGTCATCATCATCACCATTATCATCATCATCGTCATTCATTAATACCATTTTATCGTCCATTTCAATACAGCTCCTGCAAGGGAACTGTACTGATTCACGTTCTCCAATATGGTGCACTGAGAACAGTGGCACTGTGGAATCGTTCAGTTCATCCAATCTCCATTTGTTTAATAGTGTGAGGCTGAGGCTATAAGGTGCCTGGTTGGGGAAGGCGAGGTAAAGTTTATGGATAGAGTAAATTATCGTTCTCCACATTATTTATTTTTCTCTGTGTTCGCCAAAGTGTACAAGCCAAATTAACTGCCTATAGCTAGCGGAAAGGTCATCATAACGTCGTCGTCATCATAATCACCATCATCATCATCATCATCATCATCATCATCATCATCATCATCATCATCATCATCATCATCATCATCATCATCATCATCATCATTATCATCATCATCATGGATAGTATAATCCACTGGCCTGATGTTAGTTAGTAGTATGCCTGTGGCCTTGTTGGTTGTTTTCAGCAAGGATGTAATGCCTACCTTGACATTGCGAGGCACACAAACACACACAAACACACCCACACACACCCACACACCCCCCCCCCACACACACACAACTATGAGCAATAGTTGTCGCGGTGTGTGTCCCTCACTTTAAATACTAGAAATGAAATACAACCATACTTCTCCGGAGTCTAAGATGAAAATGAGATATAATGTAACAAACCTCTGCGTAATTCACAGACAGAAAAAGAAAGCTGGAAAGAGAAGAGGCAGGGTGGATGTGAGGAGTGAGATAAGGAAAGACAGTAAAAAAAATTTTTTTTAATCAACTCCACTCACCCTTTTTCTCCTTTTCTACACATTCTCTCTATCAACCTCCCCAGCACTCTGTGTGTGTGTGGGGGGGTGTGTGGGTGGTGTGTGTGGGTGTGTTTGTGTGTGTTTGTGTGCCTCGCAATGTCAAGGTAGGCATTACATCCTTGCTGAAAACAACCAACAAGGCCACTGCTCTAACATTCCCGTCGTGCTCATGACAACGTATATACCATCCCCAACTCCCTTCCGGCTACCGCCATCCCATCACCATACTGTGTTGAAAAAGATAACAAAGTTGTCTTATCTTGTCTAATCTTGTTGGTCTAATCCAAAATAATGTCAGTTAGCAGTGTCACAGAAACGGGGCAGGGTTGTTATTTTTCTCCGTCAATTCAATTCAAATCATGTCAATCAATTTATTTAAAGTATTTTCACAATTACATGATATTAGACTTTTTAAAAAAAGAATAAAAGAAAGAAATAAAAATAAATAAATTAATTAATGCATACATAAAGTTAAATAATAATTAAAAATTAAAAGAATTATTCTCAAAACAACACTTTCTCAAACTAACTAAATTTAAATAACAATTAATCTTGGTGAGATGGCGTACAATTTGTGATCATACTAATTTACCAATTGGCGTACATGAATATATGATTGAAGCTATTGACATCATTAGTTAAATGTTTGATCAAATGTCTGTCACATCTTTATGCTCGTTACTGATAAAATCTAAATTATTTTCCTTAAATAATGTTTATTGCAACTGGACATTCTAAAAGAATATCTCCACAGTTACAAGTTTTACCATGTCCTTTACATGTTTAGTGTTCTATGCATTAATTTTAATATATACTATCCAGGCCAGATGCCTCAGACCTGACAAGAAACGACCACTTATTTTACTTTGGATTTTTTTTTAATTCGTAGAAGCTAGATTATGATAAGATTGTTTCAAATTACGATTGATCAAAGAAAGTTCTTGTGCTCCATCTTTAGGTAATTTGTCTGGAAATTCGTTACCTATTATACCACAATGAGAATAAATCCACACACACACACACACCCACACACACACCCGCACCCACACATCCCCCCCCACACACACACTGTTACGATTGAGACGCGCATGATAGATTCGATCATTTTGTTTTGCAAAGCATGCAATGATAGCGTGTATTTACCTTTCATTTGATTTTGCGCTGTTGCCAGAAGTTTTGTATATTGTTGATACTTTTCGTCGATCGGTAGTGTTGAGAATTTTGTGGAATTATTTGTTTAATGTCAATCGAAGCCTCCAGATCTTAACAGCTTGTCGAATCGTGTAGATTCCTAAACGTTATGTGACGTAAGACAGTGCATAGTTCCGGTGACGAGTTTTATTTTGATTGGGTGTTGGTGCTTCATGCTGGAATACTCGAATTTGTTCTCGATTGCAGAGAGGCTATATAAGTAATGCACTGTCTGCTTGTAGAATGATCTTTGTAGTGATTTTTGGAAAGCGATCTTGTATGCAGTTGTTGATGTTTGCTGAATACAGTTGGAAAACTTTATACGACGACTCCTGCCTTATTGCTGAGTGAACAGGCTGCGTGGATAAATGAATTCGAGTCACACATATGAAGAATCAAGAATCGGGGCTGAATCAACTATTGATAAATAACGTGCAACACACAAACCTTTTTTTTTTTGTTGGGTTCCGTCTCATTCTGCTTTGTACTGGAATGAACAGTCGGACAAACTTGCCAAAATTGGGGCTAAAAATACAAATTTTATATTAAATTAAAATATTACATTATCTAGCCATGAATTAGATTCATTATTATAAAGACATTTTCAAATATCAGTAAACAAACATAAAATCTTATTATGTAGTAGAAATATTGCGAACATCATATATAAAATGCGTTTGAATTCATGGAGCACAAAATACGTAAATTATATTCATTGTATATGCTAGCAAACAATGTCTGTACAACATTTATTATTTGAATGTATAACATTATTACAATTATACAAAGCAACTAATGTTTTGATAAATGAAACCGATAGTATCAAAGATATTTTATATAATCATGCACCTATTGAAAAAAATCGCTTACATCTTACATAAAAAACATGTTTGATTACGTACTTAAATATGTGTTTATGTTTATGCATGTGTGTTTTGTGTATGTCTATACATATATATGCTTGTGAAAGTCTAATATTATTTTATCAATTAAAAAGATTTTTAATTAAAAAAAATCTGATCTGATCTCTATCTCACACAACTATACACGCACACACACACACACACTCTCTGTCTCTGTCTCTGTCTCTGTCTCTCTCTCTCTCTCTCTCTCTCTCTCTCTCTCTCATATCTCACCCTTTCTCTCCGCTTCTATGTGTGTTGACATTGGCTGTCATTGTTTTTGCAAATTCACACAAACACAGAACGGCAATAAATGTAGTTTGGACTGCTGCTGAATTATATTTATTTCGCTTTCGTTCGACTCTGTGCATTTATTGGAGAGGTTTCGTTTACAAAGTAACGAATGCCGGTACGGATACAAGAGCGAAATTCAAGTGAGTTTGTAGAAACACGAAGAGCTGGATTGTCGGGCTTTCATTCGTTCGATCGTACGGGCTAAACGACCCCTCAGCATTGAACAGCAATGTGTATAAAGCATGGACTGATCGCACATACCTCCATTAAACATCGTCAAACTATACCGCACTTACAATATCAGTACATGTAGCGTATATAATATAGGCATTATTTCATAGTGACTTGGATGCATGGCAAGAGTAATTATTTCATAACATTGCAATGCTGTTCATTCGTCCTTTATGTAGGCCTAAATATATATTGACATAAAAGACTAATGAACAACATTGCAAATTTATTTATTTACATAAAGAACGAATGAACAACATTGCAATTTTATGAAATAATTATTCTTACCATGCATCCAAGGCAATATGAAATAATGCGAATATTAAATACGCTACAGATACTGGTAATTTGAACGCTGATATGGTTTGACGACGCTTAATGGAGAGTGTGCAATAAACTAAAATTGCAATCTTATTATTCATAGTTTACTCCTCTTCTTGTGTTTTGAATTCGCCACCCATCGACACGCCCACCCTCCTTTTTGTAAACTTTCACAATATTTTTTGGGTGTTAGTTTTTATCACAAAAATAAATTTGTTTTGTGGTGTTTACTTTGCGTGAAAAATAAAGCAAATTTAAATGTAACATTGAGCTGATTTAATGAGGATAATAAAAATCTAGAGATTATATGGAAAGGTCGCGAATTAATAATTTTACGTGCTGTATCTGCTTTCAGAAAGTGTCTCTCTTTTTTTTGTCTCATAGCATGGGAAAACACATACCTACACGATTATGTTCAACTTCTGATTTTGCGTTATCTCTATCATCAGAACTGGCAACAGAAAGAAATACAGTTTCCACTGCTAATATTTTGTCCCGTTTGATCTGCTTTAAAAAAAAATAAATATTTTCTTTAAAACACTCACACACACACATCTATATACGAACGCACACCTACACATACACTCTCACAAACACACACCTACCAGGTACACACACGCACACATACACACAATCCTTAATGTACATGCATAGTGCATTTTATCATTTTATTGGTTATTTTAAAATGTTTCTCCAGTTTGAACATCTTTATTTTTTTTAGCAATGTTTTAATGAATGCCTGTCCAAACGCCCTTGTATAAGAGGTAATACAAATTTGTTGAAAGAAGTGAAAGATTAACCGGTTCGTAATCTCTTGTTGTTGTTGTTTTTTTGCAGGTCAAGTTGCTTGAAACAGCAACAAGACTCACAAAAGATGAACGTGTAACGGAACCACCCTCGCCCTATCGTGTTTGCTCCTGAGGATCCAGGCTTCTTCTTGTCCAGATCTGATTTGACCTCGGCTCGGATTTATCGTTTGAAAGGTAAGCACTTTTGGATTCCTTTGAAGAGGCCATGTACCATTGCACGGGTTTTAAAGATCCTGAAACTCATGTTCTAGACTGGGGATGAGGAGTGGGGAAGGGGGGGGGGGAGAGGTGCCAGATACACCATAAACCCAACGTACACTATGGGTCAGATTCCTTCGCGCCCCCATCCCTCTTTCCCCTCCGCCCACTGTACTGGGTAGCGCAGCTCTTGTTCAGCCCTTGCAGCTGCCGCACTTCAGCTGGGAAGACAGCTCGAATTTCGTCCACATTGGTGACAAATAAATAAATAAATAAATAAATAAATAAATAAATAAATAAATAAATAAAATATGTAAAAGGTGAACGGCTGGGTGTTTTTTTTTCTCTTTGTTTTGTTTGTCGTCGCTCAAAATATTCCATGCTATTAAAATCAACCGCTGCTGTTACAGAAGCACCAAACTACGACGGTCTTCTTCGTTTACAATAACAAATATGAACATCACAGCAAGGCTTTTCGCAGCTTGCGGGGAATGAAATTGTGCAGTATCTGCATATAATGAAATATTTAATCAGAAAATAAGAATTTGGGATTGAGTAATATTAGATTTATTGCAACTGAGAAGTACTATGTTTGTTTAAATTGAAGGCTAATATTGTATGTATTCGTAAAGACGCAGGGAGGAGGAGGGGGGGGGGGGGGTGTAACCAGATACCGAGTGAAATTGGTGAGTGAAATTTGTGAGTCTTGTTTGTCCCCTACATGAACTCTGCATTCGGTTTCCATAATTATTGATAAACAGCATGCTAAGAACACCCGCGTTTTCCTCAGTCATCATATAGATCATCTAGGTGTTCTTTCTCTTTCTAATGCTAGTACAACAGTGTAAGACACACACACATACACACACACACACAAACACCCACCCCCACCCACACACACACACCCACCCACACACACACACACAAACAAGCGCTCTCTATCTCTCTCCTGTGTGTGGTGTGTGTGTGTGTGCGTGCGTGCGTGCATGTGTTTTAGACACGGAGGTTTTATATTTGCGAGCGGGGTGGTTGTTCTTTAACGAGTATTTAATGTCACATTATACGATACAGGGATTAGAAAATAGTTTATTGAATTGTACATGGTCCATCAGTCGTGATTAGGGCGGAATAGTGTTACCAAGTAGACCAGACTCAGCTTTCTTCAGAGTAGGCTACTGAATACTGACTAAGTACAAACCACTTGTTGAGCCTTCTAGCTCTGTGTATGTTTTGTTGATGTCATACGGCTACATAGATAAATAATAAGAATATTTCTATAGCGCTTATTCCTATTAAAACTCGGTTGAAAGCATGTGAAGGATGAAAAGATCCACAATGAATCCAACCCACAAAATTGCGATTAAGGCAAAAACGTTATAATGGTTGTAAATGTTTGTAGCGCAGGAAGATCTCGAGTTTCTACATATCCACAAACAAAACAAAAAAAAAACCTGACTGAAGTCTTCTTGCTGTACTCTGTCTCTGTCTCTGTATGTTTATCTGTCTGTCTGTCTCTCTGTCTATATCTCTTTTTTTTACTATAGATAGAAGGCTGAAAATGAAAGGCTATGAATGCAGTAAGATTAGAACCTTCGAGATCAGGGCAACGGAGCATAATTATACATCATGACTTGGCCTTGTATGTAAATGTGGACCAGGAATAGGTCGGCTGTCTTCACAATACTGAAACTGGCTACATTAATTTAGGTCTGCTGGTTCTGTTTGTGTGTTTTGCTATCAAGCTACGGTAAAGTTTAAATTAGTGATTATTTTTCATAAACTATTCAGGACTTTGGAACTGCTCGTGTCACACAAGACTTTGTGTGAGTTGTCTGCCCCATTTCTTCTTATTTTGATTCCTTTTCTTCATAGGCACACCATTCTTTATCATCTTAAAGATTGCAGTGCATATGTCCTTATCTATTCTACAGTGCGTATGTCCTTATCTACATTCTATTCTTTAAGCGTTGCGTTGTAACATTTTCGACCAACCTTACATTTTGATTACAATTACGCCTTTTGCTATTTTGGAATTCTTGATCCCTAAACATACTAGCGAGACTATGTGAATTGCGCTCTCTCTCTCTCTCTCTCTCTCTCTCTCTCTCTCTCTCTCTCTCTCTCTCTCTCAATTGTTATTTATTGGTTTGTTTTTGTTTGTTTGTTTGTTAGTTTTTGCGCTAGACTAGCGCCATCATTACGCTTATTAGTAGTATAAAATGTTATTTCTATGTCGTTATATTTCCATTTACTGGAACTACGTTCTTCTTCTTCTTCTTCGTAGTACTGTGGATACCCCATATTCGAGGAAAATGATTCCACAACTTTTGGCGTGCGCAGCCAAGGTGCATGCTGGGTGTGTTCTTGTCACCGACACTCACCCGTCTAGGACGTGAGCGTTAGGATCTTTAAAGTCCGTTATGATGGAATGTATGCGACACAGACTAGACCTCGGTTTATACTCTCATCCGAAGGAGTAGAAAACGGGAGTAAAGTGTCTTTCCCAAGAACACAACACAATGCCCCGGCCTGGGCTCGAACCTGGGACCTTCAGATCCGCAAGCCAAAGCTCTACCATTAGGTCACCGTGCCACCCCTTCTTAACATAATATATTATACTTGCTTCCAACTCATTCTAAACAATAGCTAACTTATAACGTGCACGTAGGCTGCCGAGGAGTAAGGTGGTTGCGGTCAATGTAAATCTGGTGTGTCTTATCTCCTTCAGTCTTTTCTTCTGTTTTTTTTTAAACTTGTCTTCCAGACGTTCCATAATTATACTTTCGTTTTCGTGTTCTTACTGTAGACGACTTTCCGTTTGGCATGTCAGCTTTTTGGCATCTTGGTCCTTTGAACTGAATTTGTTTCTAAAAAGGGCCAGGTTTTATCTATCACCACTTTCCTTTACTGCGATTGTGGCCTCGTCACCACCTTTTTGTAATTCCTTGCGGATGTAATGAAGAAGTGTTGTATTCTATCGTATTTATAATATCTCGACTCAAATAGCCTCCCTTTCTTAGCCTAATAATCGGCCTCGTCCGATAGGCAGCTCAGTGAGTTTTGGCATTACACAGCGCGCCGACTGGCGGAAAATGTGCGTATTGGGCAATTTGTGGTTCGATCCACCAAATTAATTCCTCTTTGTCTGCTCCTTTTGCAGTGGCTCAATAATACCTATACTTGGTGTTGCACACCCCATCAGCTTTAACTGAGCTGCTCCAAGATGCTCCCTGGGTTCAACCTGGCTTCAGCAAATTATTTTATGGTCCTGGAACCTAGAAGCCAGTGCCTTGAGCAGCTCTTTCAGCTGCTGTGTCCAAATTATCCATATGAAAATTCACTCCGAATCGTATCTCAAAGTCAACCTTGTAAACAGCTGCTTTACTTATTTTCGTTTTTCTACAGTGTTCTCACCGTCGACTTCAGTATGTTGAGAAAGACTGGGTGATTTCACATAATATACCAATTCAAATGTCAAATTTTGCAAACGAAATTTGGATGCAGAAACAGCCTGCTACAAACATGAACATCGGTGCTCCAGATTATTTGGACATAATATTCCGGCTTGAGAATTATATAGTTGTAGCTACTGAATTTATAATAATACCCCTGTCCATTATACATATTTATGCAACAGGCTGGTTAGCTGAGATTTATTTCATACATATTTATTAAATTTTCTTCTCTTTAGTGTTTCGCTGAAACAGACCTAGATTACTAGAAACGCAGCTAGCGTTCTGCGCAAACGAAGGTTCACTTATTGATTGAAGTTCTGTCTTCAGCTAGTTTGTCCTTTGTGCATCCTTCTTCAAGAATAACCAAATTACACAACCGTGTTGACCATGCCCACCAAAAACCACAAAGGCAAGTTTGAAGTAGAAAGAATAGTATTATAATATAAACTTTAACCGAAGGCTGAGAGCCACAAAAATATAAAGTTATATATATATATATATATATATATATATATATATATATATATATATATATATTTATATATTATATATATATATATATATATATCCGTTTCTTCACCGGCGAAAGAAACGGAAACTTCGGTGGTATGGCCACGTCACCAGATCATCAGGCCTTGCAAAGACTATTCTGCAAGGCACAGTGCAAGGAGGTAGAAGAAAAGGGAGACCGAAAAAGAGGTGGGAGGACAACATTCGAGAATGGACTGGTTTGACACTGAGCGAAGCCATCAGGGCTGCTGAGGACAGAGAAAGATGGAGTATGCTGGTTAAAACGATCATCTGTGGTGCCCCTACGACCTTCGGGTTACGGGACAGGATAGGATAGGATATATATATATATATATATATATATATATATATATATATATTATATATATATATATATATATATATATATATATATATTTAATCCCATAGCATTTATTTTGATAATTTCGTAACTTTAACTTTGGGATATTAAGTTTGAAATCACTTCATTTGTGAACAGACGTTAAATAAACTTATTGAATTTCGGATAGTATTATCTCCCTTCTGCAGACTACATATTGGAGAAACACCACGTTGAGTGTAAAGTGTGTTATCATTGTTTCCGTTATCACGTGCTGGGTCAATCAACTCTGCCCTAATGATGTAGGTCTCGTTTCCCCCTCTCAAATGGATTATCTAGAGAAGCACATGTAAGAATATTTCATACGAAAAAAATAGATCCATATCTTCTTTCCAATGTCTTTCTCTTGAAAGAAATACGGAATATTGGGACTATACTGTAGTAACGATGTACAGTTAGCTACATATCTGTAGAGTGTGGGAAAAATGTGAGCGTGTGCTTTGAATCTGATTGGTGATTTGTGTTAAAAAAGCGCGTATAAAGCATCTAGTAGTAGTAGTAGTAGTAGTAGTAGTAGTAGTAGTAGTAGTAGTAGTAGTAGTAGTAGTAGTAGTAGTGTTATTATTATTATTATTATTATTATTATTATTATTATTATTATTATTATTATTATTATTATTATTATTATGTGACTGGACGCGCCCAATGGACTCTCATAGTGCTAGTAGACTTGGACATAGTCTTTCCACTAGCTTTTCACAAAAGACATCACCCTCATGCTGATAAAAGCTTGTAGACAAGTTAGTTAGAGGTAGAGAATTTCGAACCCTCGAACACCACGAGCTGATTCTCCAGTGCTATACAGCTCCGTGTCCAAACGTTTTGGCAACAGCTGGTTTGAATAGCGTTATTATGATGGCCATCCCAAGTGCAGCGATACCAAAATAGTGTCCGTAGTTTGGTATGCCGCTGACATGAAGATTGCCTCACTCAGTGAAGGTATACTATGGTTCTATCGCTATATTGACGTGTGTCGGACGCAGAGAGTGAGAGAGAGAGAGAGAGAGACAGAGAGAGAGAGAGAGAGAGAGAGAGAGAGAAAGGAAGAGAGTGAGAGGAGGGTGGGGATGGAGGAGAAGAAGAAGGTTAGTTCATAGGTAAAGAGAGAGAGAGAGAGAGAGAGAGAGAGAGAGAGAGGGAGGAGGGAGGAAGGGGAGTAAAGGAGGAAATACGAAAGTGGGACATAGAGTTGGAAGAGAGAGAAGTGGAAGAGTTAGAGAGAGAGAGAGAGAGAGAGAGTTGCGTACTACAGTACCACCTACTAGAACAGGCGTAAAATAAAGAGAGAGAAAAAGAATCATTATTTCGAAAACGAAAATCTTCATCCATTGATCGACATAGGCAGTCTAGACCGAAGTCCAGAAGCTTCGAACCCTCTTAACCCATCCCTCCTCTCACTCTTCAAGAAAGAAGTTAATACGAAAAACACATATTTTAAATAACGGGTGGTAGTGTTGAAAATATATTCTTTGCGGGTGTGGGTATAGGAAAGAAACGTAACAGTGAGGTAGATCTATATCTATATCTGTATCTATATCTCTGTATCTATATATGTCTATATCAGTATCTATAAACGTTACGGAAACAATGGACGATTTACACAAAGTTGATTGGCTACCATTCCCATTCTATGAATGACATTGTCAAGTTTGTCGTCTACAACCATCAGTCTGTCGCACGTTGGCCAGAAGGAAAGATCGATACTTTTACCTCGCTGACAGAAGGCTAGATCAAAGAAAAGAGCACGACTGACCACGCTATATATAAGGGAGAATTCTGGGAGTCCGGCTCTTTGTACAGCTTTTGTTGGTCCGATGTCCACACAGTCTTTGTTTTTCTTTTTTTTTTTCTTTTTCTTTTTTGCAATCTACGTACCTACACAGACCCAGGAGATACGTAGGATGAAAGGAAGAAAGAATCTTTAGACTTTTGGAAAAGACTCGGCGGTCAGGCTCTAGCGTTTCGGTCTACTGAGAGACAAACAAACAGACATAATAAAAAAGCTGACAGACAAAAAGCCAGAGATCTATACCCTTTCTGTCTAGCTTTCAGTACCAGAACTTATAACAACACTTCGAATTCTATCACGAAACTGATGGTTTATTTCAGAAATATGAGTATCAAGTGATGAATAAAGACAAATTGAGATTCTATCGGTTGTAGCCTAGGACTGCTAGAAGTTAGGCCTAATTATAATAGAGAATGAACATGCTTCTTCGTAGTCGGGTACCTTGACGGACTGACATGATTATAGACTTGCATTATTGACTTTAAGGACTTGTTTGTTTGTTTGTTTTTGTAAGAGTACTGACAGACTTGATTCACTGAAAGCATGTGCTGATGTCGAAACTTTGGAAATTAGCGGTAAGGCCCCAATCATTGTTGTTATCATTATGACTAGTCTATCGGTTGTCAAGATTTTCTGCACTTCCTCGCTTCTGACTTCATATTGAAACGATCCCTTTCCCTGTGAGCGTTAAACATTACACGCATATTGCAGCTCCCCAATGGTTGACATTTTCAAATGCAGTGTTCAGTTGGTTATTTATTGCTAATGGCAATCGTGAGATGACAGGGACATTTTTAAAACATTGAATCCCTTGCAGCAAGCAATTAATTCGGATCAAAGCATTTAAACACCGCCGTTATTCTTCATAGCTTTGACGACATTTGCATTTTTACATTAAAAGAATCGCATGGAGCATGCAATTAATTTTGAATCAGTACCTTCAAACATTGGCGTTATTGTCAACGTTAATCGAAGAGATAATCACAACCCCAGTCAGGCACCACAAATTTTTATAAATAAATCCATTCATGAAGTAAAAACTTCGCTCATTTGGGAAGAAATTCAATCAGGCAAATATGACACTACCAGACACGAACCAATATGAATGCAATAGTTTTAACTCATTGCGCAAATTGTCAAGCGCCATTGTTCTTTACCTCTTTGGGATTTTGTGTATCTTCTTAATTTCATTTTCCAAAGGTATACTCATAATCATAATAAGAAATGACTCTCTTTAAGTCACTAATTCTCTTACGAAAAGAAACCGAAGTTTGAGCAAAAAATAATGTTACAGGTGTATTTCAATTTTTGCAACAAATTTGTCATATTCTTCCGAGTCGGATCTTATCGTATCCTATCCCGTAACTCGAAAGTCGTTGGGGCACCACAGATGATCGTTTAACCAGCGCACTACATCTTTCTGTCCTCAGAAACCTTCATAGCTTCGCTCAATGTCAAGCCAGTCCATTCTCGAATGTTGTCCTCCCACCCCTTTTTCTGTTTCCCTCTTCTTCTGCCTCCTTGCACTGTGGCTTGCAAGATGATCTTTGCAAGGCATTAAGCTCTGGTGAGGTGGCCATATCATCGGAGGTTCAATTTCTTCACCACTGTGAGCATGTCATCGTGTTGTCCAATGGCTTGTGTGATGGTATGTCGGATTCATCGCTGGTGATGTGCTGGGTATAGGAAATGCCCAGAAGTCTTCTGTAGCACCTCATCCCCATGCTTTGTATTGTTTGTATACGTAAACAAAATTACAACGCAGCTGCAATCAATTTTAGATTACAATGCTCCCAATATTATATAGTTCTATATCTGTAAAAATTCGACATTCTGTTTAATCTAGTATAAAGAAAGAAACGTGTAGCCGAGCGTCCAATATAGATAGATAGATAGATAGATAGATAGATAGATAGATAGATAGATAGATAGATAGATAGATAGATAGATAGATAGATAGATAGATAGATAGATAGATAGATAGATAGATAGATAGATAGATAGATAGATAGATAGATAGATAGATAGATAGATAGATAGATAGATAGATAGATAGATAGATAGATAGATAGATAGATAGATAGATAGATAGATAGATAGATAGATAGATAGATAGATAGATAGATAGATAGATAGATAGATAGATAGATAGATAGATAGATAGATAGATAGATAGATAGATAGATAGATAGATAGATAGATAGATAGATAGATAGATAGATAGATAGATAGATAGATAGATAGATAGATAGATGGGTAGGTAGGTAGGTAGGTAGGTAGGTAGGAAGGTAGGTAGGTAGGTAGGTAGGTGGATAGATAGATAGGTGGATAGATAGGTAGATTTACAATAAGTGGCACATTACTAGATAGATAGATAGATAGATAGATAGATAGATAGATAGATAGATAGATAGATAGATAGATAGATAGATAGATAGATAGATAGATAGGTAGGTAGGTAGGTAGATAGGTAGGTGGATAGATAGATAGGTAGATAGATAGGTAGATTTACAATAAATGGCACATTACTCCAGTAGCCCATTTATTTAACAGTGCAACAGTGCGTTTGAAAATATTTTTACAGTCACAGTAAAGGTGTCCCGCCCGTACTCTTTGGGTCGTTTGGGAGAGAAGCGTTTGGGACCTCCAATTTCTCTAGTGCAGCTTAATGTGAACAGTGCCTCTCTATTCTCCCTCTCTGCTTTACCTTTCCCAGGCCCTAAAGACATCCATGTGCCTATGTTCACAGCTGGGTGGACTTGGGTGTGTCGATCTATTTGGATCGTTTGGTGGTTGTTGCCTTCCAAGTGTGGTCATCCATCCATGTACTAACCCTTTCCGACGTGGCTTAACATGAAACATTGCTAGCGTGACTGTGAGCCCAAACCACAACACACGACTGCGCCATCCCCAAAGGTCAGGTCACAGTGCGTTCAATATAAACAATAATTAAAGAAAAAAAAGCAATAACCAAACTGGTCTGTCTATTCGACACGAAGGCGACAAATCAGATCCGACCTGATAAATGTGCTCAAAATGTCAGGCATGGAAATGCAATATGTCAGACTGCGTTACAGGGTTTGGAGACAAAAAGCTGGAATTGGACAAAACCAGAGTAGGATAAAATCAGGCAGTTTTGACTCGCAACACTGAACACAGATTATCATTTCACTGGGTTCAGAATGGCAACGGAAATGAATGGCGAAAGATTTGCCTTTAGAAGCTGTTATCTTTCTCTCTCGGGCTTCTTATTCTATCCTATCCTATCCCGTAACTCGAAAGTCGTTGGGGCACCACATATGATCGTTGAACCAGCGTATTCCAAATTTCTCTGTCCTCAGCAACCCTTATTGCTTCGTTGTCCTCCAACCTCTTTTTCTGACTCCCTCTTCTTCTGCCTAAAAAGATAAATAGTTGTGCGATTATTGCGGTGTTATCATATTGCTGCTTTTGCAAACAAACACACACACAGTTTGCATACTCTCTCTCTCTCTCTCTCTCTCTCTCTCTCTCTCTCTCTCTCTCTCGCACACACACACACAACACACACAAATTAAACGGAACTACTCTTGCAGAAAATGTAGGAAACATATTTAGAAATGATGCAACAAGATGCATGTGATTCAACAAGAAATTTGGTGTTTCGAAGTACTGCTGCCAAATATAATTCTTTAGGAATGTTATTCCTAATTTTCTAGTATTCCACGGTCATATTTTTTGTTGTTGTCTAGTCAAATAGCTGAGATAATGTTGCCAAGAAATGTTGGGTCCATAAAAGTATTTGCAAAATAAAATTGTTGCCTTAAACTTTCTGACCACCTCCCAACCCTCGCAGAAAAATGTTTTCTTAATATTATGTCTTTAAATTATCCTTAACATAAAACGCTGTATCAAGAAAAAAACAACATTGTTGCTAAAATATTAATACTAATTAATATTCATTGCGCACAAAAACAAAGTATAAATCGCAGTTATTGCTAAAATTAACGCTTTTAGAACTTTATTAATGCACAAAGTAATCTAGCGAGAATGATGTTGTGGGAAGTGTGTTGCGACACACCAGCCTTTGATAGTTGAAAACAAACATTTAAAAAAAGCAAGAACTAATACGTTTCTGTAATAAAGAGAGTGCAGAGTGCGGACAATAATTATGGTAGAGGAAATTCAGCTCGGGCCGGTGAGTGCACTCCAAATAATATAAAGTTGTTGATTCGATCCGTGTTTCTCATTATATTAGTTTGGGTTAGCACTAGCCATCTTGCGAGTTGGTTATTTTGGTGCACAATTTGAACGAAGGAGAGGAGTACGAAATACATTCATAAAATAATTATTGTTATATAGCACAATTACCAGCCTTTCATACGGCTGCGTAATGCAATTGCCCAAATTCAGGATGTTACGATTGAGACACATACGATAGATCCGATCATTTTGTTCTGCAAAGCATGCAATAATAGAGTATATTTACCTTTGATTTGATTTTGCGCTGTTGATAGAAGAAGCTTTGTGTAATGTTGATAATTTTCGTCGGTCGATATTGTTGAGAATTGTCTGGAATTACTTGTTTATTATCGTCCGAAGCTTCCAGATAGGCCTGGTAACAGCTAAGCGATTCTTCTAACCTAAAGAAGGTTCTATGACGTAAGACAGTGAGTAGTTCCAGTCACAAATTTTATTTTGATTGAGTGTTATTGCATATTCTGGAATGTTCGAATATTTTCTCGATTGCAGAGCGGTTATATAAGTAATGCCCTGTCTGCTTGTGAGAGTGATCTTTGTAGTGATTTTCGGAAAGCGATCCTGTATGACGTTGTTGATGTTTGCTGAATAAAGTTGGAAAACTTTATACGACGACTCCTGCCTTGTTGCTGAGTGAACAAGGCTGCGTGGATAAACGAATTCGAGTTACACGTATCAAGATTTAAGCATCGGGGCTGAATCCATTACTGATAAATAACGTGTAACACATCCATTAGCTCAAGCTGTTCAAAACGAATATTTGCCAGATCGCTTGGAACAAATCATTTTTGCAGTGGTGATCTTACTGCTTCTATCAGCCTGCGGATTTTTTTAAGTGCATGTTACAGGAGAGGGATATGATTAGGAGCAACTTCATTTCAAATCATGACGGGTCTCATCCCTTCTCATCCCATTCTAGGTGGCGTTGCACTGCGGCTATTGTGCTTTGGCTGAGAAAGCGAGTTGACTTTCACACACCACTCCTACCCTTCATCTTTCCCTCTCACTACCACTCCCAATTCTATTCCCACCCCTTGGGGTCATGAGCAATCTTGCCACTGTAGATTGTTCTAACCTATAAAGGGAAAAGTGATAGCCCCAGTTGAAAACCTGTCTTTCCTTTGTAGGCAAGACAGATTCACTGCGGCAACAGTACCCCCGTTGGAGTGCCGGGGGTTTCAGTATAAATAGTTTCCCCACTTTCTGGAAATTTAGTGCTTTAAATTCCCACTGTCGCTGTCTTCCTCATTTACTCTTTCCCATTCCTGCTCTGTCCTATCACTCTGCTATACTATCTTCTTCTTCGCTAGATCAATGACCTACCTTTTTTCTTGAAAACTCTTCCAGGACAAGACTCCTTGTTTGTGTATGAGGTCTGTTGGATCAGCTTGGGAGTGTTGGACGCTTTCTGCCGGGTGGTCACTAGGGCTTCCTATGATGTTATTATTTAGCAATATAGGCATTTTATATGTATATGTTTTGTTGATAATTTATAATGATGTTTGTATTCTATTTTGTTTTTGTAACCGGGGGGTCGAGTACTTGGGGTAAAGCCTCAGCCGTCCCCTGCGTGGGATGTCTTTATTGTAAAGTGACTGGCCGGTGGAGTGCATTCAATTTTCCCACTGGGGTTGTTTCAGCAGATCTTTTATGCGGATCGGGGGTTGTCCGGTCCTGATTTGGCTCGGAAGAGTCCGCTGGACCTAAAGCAACAATCAATCAATCAATCAATCAATTCTATTCCCCGCCTCACGGCCACTCCGTCCCATCCCCCTACCCCACCCACCCCAACCCACCACGACATTCCAGGTGATAGATTTATATACATCACCCAAACACCCAAACCCTCTTAGGCTTATACATGTATTCAATAGATAAATATTCGAGGATCATTTATGTGTTTTCAATGTACTCAGCATACTTATACTGCGAAGTATTTATGAATGAAAATGGACGCCTACAGTTGCTAAAATATCTTACACACCAGAAGGTCTGTCGGCTTTAATGAAGTCTGCCGCACTAGACACTAAATATAGCCCCGGAGTTAAATAGGGAACCGCTGTCTGTAAGGGTAGACAACAATATTGTCTTAGCAGACGACAGGAAATTGCAGGGGTCTTTCCAGTTATTTGCAGGCGAGGGCGATTGGATGACTCGAGGACGGGTGGGAGTTTCTGCTTCGAGCTGTCTAGATTTGTCGCCCCTACACATGTAACATTAGTCCTTGAAAACCGCACGGTGTGTCTGTGAGGCAAAAAACAGAAGGTACGAAACTGGGGGGGGGGGGAGAGAGAGAGAGAAAGAGAGAGAGAGAGAGAGAGAGAGAGAGAGAGAGAGAGAGAGAGAGAGAGAGAGAGAGAGAGAAGAAATGAGAGGTTGGGTGACTGATTGCGAATGAAAAAAAAACTATCTCACTGCCTTGAACAACTGTCTGAGGTGGCAATTGCATAATGTACGAACAGTTTTTGTTACGTTTAATTTTTAGCTCATCTTTTTATCATACACATGTAATATTAGGGCTTGATAAACAAAAGGATTGACAAAGGCGGGGGAGGAAGAGAAAGCGAGAGAAAGAGAGAGAGAGAGAGAAGCAAAAGAAGGAGGAGGAGCAGAAATAGAAGAAGGGGAGGTGGTGGTGGAGGTAATGGAAGAGTTAGATAACTGGAGAGAGAGAGAGAGAGAGAGAGAGAGAGAGAGAAAGAGAGAGGAGAAGAAGAAGAAGAAGAACAAGAACAAGAAGGAGAGAAGAAGGGAAGGAGGAGGAGGTAGTGAAAGAGTTGGGTGAATGAGATGGTTGAGGTTCTGTTTTCTGCTTACAGGCTTTTCTCACCTACACGTTAGATGATCGTAGGTCTTGACAACAGCTGTGTTGAAAAAAAAGATCAGAAGTGTGAAAGTGGTGGGGGGGAGGGAAGGGGTAGAGATGTCGCGAGAGGCTAGTTCAACCCAGCACTAAGGCTTCAAGCCTCCAACGTTCAGTCTGCTTTGACCTATGTAAGTTAAGTCGCTGACTAGCCGACGACCGAAGTTAGGTTGTTCTCAGCATGTGTAGGCTACAGTTGCACTACGATAAGCCGTGACCTCATCCAGCGGACCAATCACCCGCAACCCCCTCTAAGTGGCGTTACTATTTTCGTAGTATCGCACGATAGCAGACCCCAGCGGGAGGATAGTTAGTCTTTGTCTGAACAGCACGGTAGAAGGACGCGCGTTGTAAAATCTCTCTCGGAAAGACTAAAGCAGGTGACGGGTGAAAATCATTCATCGCAGTATAGTCAGAGCCTGACATTGTCAAGAAGGTAAATTATCAATTGTTTGTTTCATCGCGATTTATTGATATTATTGCTGTATTATGTTTGTGAAATTTTGCCATGTTTTAGAATTATGATTGTTAGTAAAACTTTGCTGACCACGTGGCGGACACGCGACCTGTTTCGGCACAACGATGTAGCCCCCACTGTCCAACTGTTGTTTCTCCTATGTGTATTATTGCAGACCAGTGGCTGTACCGGAGAATGTGTATATTGTTAATTACTTTCCATGTGTTTAGTTCAGCCATGATGTAGGTATAGGTATAGGAATTATGTTGGAGATTCCAGTGGACCACGGACTTAGAAGAATTGGTCGTCCCTTATTTGTTTAAGTGGATGCGATCTCACTGAGGGCTGTTTCTGCCAACAGTGAGACGCTCTGCACAGCAGCTCAATGCCTATGTGAATAGCACTCTTAGGTTATCCCACATTTTGCTGGCTGCGGGCTATTTATAGCTTGCCTTAACCCTCCCTTTCAGTGAAAGGATAGGAAAGAAGAGCACTGGCAAAGCTATTTATAGCTAGCCTGGCTGAACTAGCTTCAAAACCTAAAAGCTTTGGTTGAGTCGGTGTGTCTGCACAACCTTTGTAAACAAGGCATTGCAGAAATTCGTCTCATATTTTGCAGACGAGCAGGCATCTTGGTCCACGGCAGGGAATAAATCCCAAAGAGAGGCAACCCTGACATGTGGCCTGCAACCTTGAGCAGCGAGAGTATTGGGCTCCTCTAGCTCAATAGTCAACCACCAAGAAGAAGAGACAACAACACCGCACATCGTCGATAAAGCTATTACCTCCGAAACAGTGCACAAACACTGATCTGCGATAGTTTACTCGTCCAGAAAAACGAATAATATGACAGAAAGAATTCATAGCCCAATGATGAGGCAGTAACAAATATCGAGAACAGTAGCTTTATAGACCCATCAAGGAGCGAACTACTCGAAGTGAAATTTGGACATTTAAATTAATGTAGAGATTATAAGACTTTGTATAGAGTAAAACAAAGTGTAATATTTACTGTTAATAAGTGGCTGGACTACCTATGTTTCATAGCCATGCGAGAGCTCGTGTGTCAGTGAATCTTTACCATTTTCTCCCTATCTCTATAACCCTGTCCGCACACAGACCGAGCTAAACTTACAAATGTATTACGATTAGTCATAGGGTGATTACACTAGCCGATCCCCGCAGAGGATAGACGAGTGGGTAATAGCATTCCATTGAGCAGAGCCCAGCAACAATAGACCCACCGTCACAAGAGAGACGGAGAAGAAAGAAGAAAATGGACACAGTAAAGAAACACAAGATTGCTGAACAGCAGAAGGATAAAATGTAAAGACAGGTTGCGCAGTCGGTCATTATAGTAGACAGCCCTCGCAACAATGTTGAACAACAGGTTTTGTCCATCGTTCTGCTTCCCGTCCCCTCTCCACTTCCACCTCCCCACCACCACCACCATCCTCCAAATCACCATTGTATAAATCATCTCAATTGTATCTTCACCACTTATGTGTGTGATATTGCTTTAGTGTATGTAGGTATAATCAGGTCAGATTTATTCAGTCTCACTCATCAGTTCATTTTCCCAGTTTCTACCAGTACTTCTGAAAACAGGCCGCACGTTGGCGCCTCGGGCGACTTGAGTTATATCCTGTATCGACCAGCGCCTTGAGCAGCTCTTGAGTTGGAAAAGCGCTATATAAGAACGAATAAAATAAATAAATAAATAAATAAATAAATAAATAAATAAATAAATAAAAACATTATAACATTGCTTCTTTCTTTCTTTCTTAAATTTAACAAGGTCTTTCCACGTAAGTGATTTTAGCATTATCCTTCTGAGGCGTTCCCTTACAGTTCAAAGTTCAGTTCAATTCAGTGGATAGATTAACGTCCCCGGACACAATGGGTATAGGGGACAAGGTTTTTTACAGTTCACCCTGTAAGCACCGCTTTTATTCATGGTATTCCCTATACAGGTCACTTCACGCGTCTATCGCCTGGACGTTTTCTTTGGCCTACCCGTGAAAGCAGCCGTGGATGATGATGATCCGCCTCTCGGCATTGGTGGACGGAGGAGCCACAGGTCTAAGCTTACTTTAGTCTAGGCTGATCTCGCACAGAGTATCTTGAGATGTTGGAGGCACGCTTCATCTTCCTAGTACTAGAAGCGACGATATCGACGGGGCAAAGATATATTCATAAAAGACGTATGCAGGATTTATGCTGTAATGTTTTACATTAAGGAACTAGGAAGCCTTTTTTAATTTCATTTTAAAAAAATAAAAATGCTAGAATTTGAAGAAAAAAAGGCCTTTTGGGGGCATTTATTTTGTCCCGTTCTTCTGCTAGAATGATTTCACAGGTCTATGGATATTGTGCGTAGCTTGAGACGTTTCCCTCATACGGAGATTATGAGATTAGTTGAGATAAGATTCCACTAAAAAAAATAGTTCGGATTTCCAGGTACCGTTGGCACAAATGAATTAGGGTTTCCTTGTACAGTTGGTCTCGAATACTCTATAAGAGGTTTGTGGGGGTTGGCGGGGTGGTTGAATCTAGGGTGGAGTTGGGATGGGGACTAAGGAAGGGTAATCCTTTGCGCGACACTCACCGTCTGGCCTTGTTTGGACGCCACTCTCTGTCTCACTGGTAGCAGAGTTTCAGCAAACGAACTCGCCAGACGGACAGCACAAAGAGGGCAGAGCAGCTCTAATTACTGAGGTTGCACTGTACTGCTGCACAAATCTTGGTTCTTCTTTCTGTCTTTCTTTCTTTTTATTTCTTTCTGTCTTCTTTTTCTTCTATTTTCTAGAGATGTCTTGGACTCTCAATTGTCTGAAACTGCGAAAATAGTCTTCTTCTTCTTCCTTCTTCTTCCTTCTTCTTCTTCTTCTTCTTCTTCTTCTTCTTCTTCTTCTTCTTCTTCTTCTTCTTCTTCTTCTTCTTCCTAACTTTCATTTGTCTGAAAATGTGAAGTAATATTCTTCTTCTTTTTCTTTTCTTCGTCTTCTTGTTCTTTCTTTCTTTCATTTTCTTTCTGTCTTTATTTCTTTTTTTTAATACATTTCTTTCTTTCTTTCTTTCTGTCTTTTTTCTTTGTCACTTACGTTTTTCTTTCTTTCTTTTTGTCTTCTTTTTCTTCTGCTGTTCTTTTCCTATTTTCTATGAATATCTTAGGCTCTTAATTGTTGATTGAAACTGTGAAAGTAATATTCCTTGTGCAACATGCTCTTTTAAACTTGGGATCACGTTGTTGTACCACACGGGACTAAATTATTTCAACGTCATTATAATGCGTTGGCGACAATAGAACGCGCGACATTTGTTTTACAAGCACATGGTCACGTACCACTGTTTATCAATCGGCTGTGAATAAAAAAATCTGGGAATACATTGTAGTCGGTAGAACTAGAACCAATTCCACTGAAAGTGTATCGCACTCTCTCGATCTTCACGCTTATAGCCATGATGATAGATGATAGACTTTTTTTTTGTCCGCGCCAGACTATATATAGTAGAGCATACAATGCAGGTAAAATCGAGGGGCCGGGTAGCTCAGTTGGTAAGAGCGTCTTGCTAGTAACCGAAAGGTCGCTGGTTCGAATCCCGGATTGGTCAACGTGTGATCATATTATTTTCCCCTTTACCAACAACTGGCCCGCTGGTGTCAGTATAAATCGGTCCAGTAGTCACCTATATGCGAAAGTGTCGTGTGACTATAATCTACAAACAACAACAGCAGGTAAAATGCTAGTGTAACTCCCTATCTGTCCAAATATTCTTGCGAGCAAAAGAGTCCAATGTAAAGCTACATGTACTTGAAAACTAGACCACATGTCGAAAAAAATTAAATTAAAAAAAAAAGGGTTTTGTCACTAATCCCAATCCTACCTCTGACCATAACCCTAACTCCAACCGTAGCATTTTATATCGATGTCAGTGACGTCGTTCATCCGTAATTTTCGTGGGGAGGTATATTAGACCGTTTTTGTATAGTGCACCTCTTTTGGTTTGGAGCTTGACATGGTTTCAATGCCCAGAATACCGACCCCTTTCATGGTATACCACCCATTCCTTCTGACAGCGCCTTGAGCAGCTCTCGAGCTGGAAAAGCGCTGTGTAAGAACAATGCAGTGCTTATACCAATGAACATTGGATTGGTTCGGGGATCAAATTCAGCTGGGTATTCTTCCATTCTTTCACTTATCCTCCCTCCGATCTTCTCTAAACAGGATAAACAGAGCTCTAAATACCATAAACGTCTAGAGGTCGATTTTCTCAGCCAGAGGCATCAAAAGCAAAAAAGCTGGTCAGTCTGGACTGTCAAACCCGCCAAACCACTAATATCGATTAACTTGTTTGATCTTTCTCTCCCCCTTGTCCCATTGATTGGGTCTTGCTGTTCCGATTAGATTTGCTCCAATTCTTCATCGACGTTCACAATATTATAGTCTTCGACGCAGTAGATAAATTGCAATTTTTTTTTGTCGGACTGATAATTATTATAGCGATTGTGTTGATGATATTACATTAGAAGCAACAAGAGAGAGCAAAAACAGCAGAAAAAAACACATAAGCAACAACATCAACAAGCCTCTTTCATGCAGTTTCAGTGATAATTTCTAATTTATTATATATTCCACAAAAGAACTGGTTTGCGTATTGATTTTGATACCTGTTTTTGATATAGGTTTGAAGAGATAAATGTAAAGGTTTCTTATACACTGAAATATTGCAAATGAATTTCATTTGGTTTTGAGCGGTTCTGACACAAGAGGGCGCTGTGAGCAGAGCAGGTTTTCGCTCATTCCGTCTTCCATGCCCTTTCCGATCCTGCGCAGCAAAATTTCCGGAAGCATCCATGCCCTATTGGCTTCATTTTTAAAGTTCCAAGCCTATGAACTACAGTTTACATTTTTATAATGAGTGCTATACACGAGTGACCACCTATTTTAAAGTATTTCCAGTTACGTCTGAAAATACAAAAAAGGTCGTCCAGTCGGAGGCGAACTCACAAAGTACAATCATATCGGCATTGACAACTTGTACTTGTTACAGTCGATGTTGGTTTTTATCAGTAGTTGATTCAGCCCCAATGCTTGAATCCTCCTCATAAGTGTAACTCGGATTCGTTTATCCACGCAACCCGTTCACTCAGCAAAAAGGCAGGAGTCGTCGTATGAAGTTTTCCAACTTTATTCAGCGTACATTAACAACTGCATACAATCGCTAAATCGCTTTTCACTTTCTCTCCCTCAACTCTACACAGTGCATCAATTATATAGTTTTTTTTCTAAGCTCCAGATAACGTCAGAATGTTCCAGCCTGACACATTACAACCAATCGGAATAAACCTCGTCATCACTGTCTTACGTCATACAACTTTCTTTACAGTGCAACAATTTTCTCAGCTATCTACATTTATCGCGAAGATTCGATCGATAGTAAACAAGCAACTCTAGAGAATTCTCGAATAATATCGACCTACGAAAATTATCAACATTATACCAAGCTTCTTCCAACAACAACGCAAAATTAAATCAAAGGTAAATACACTCTATTATTGCATGCTTTGCAAAACAAAACGATCGGATCTATCGTGCACCCCTTGGGGTCATGAGCAATCTTGCCACTGTAGATTGTTATAACCTATAAAGGGAAAAGTGAAAGCCCCAGTTGAAAACCTGTCTTGCCTTTGTAGGCATGACAGATTCACTGCGGCAACAGTACCCCCGTTGGAGTGCCGGGGGTTTCAGTATAAATAGTATCCCCACTTTATGGAAATTTAGTGCTTTAAATTCCCACTGTTGCTATCTTCCTCATTTACTCTTTCCCATTCCTGCTCTGTCCTATCACTCTGCTATACTATCTTCTTCTTCGCTAGATCAATGACCTACCTTTTTTTCTTGAAAACTCTTCCTGGACAAGACTCCTTGTTTGTGTATGAGGTCTGTTGGATCAGCTTGGGAGTGTTGGACGCTTTCTGCTGGGTGGTCACTAGGGCTTCCTATGATGTTAGTATTTAGCAATATAGGCATTTTATATGTATATGTTTTGTTGATGATTTGTAATGATGGTTGTATTCTATTTTGTTTTTGTAACCGGGGGTTCGCGTAGTTGAGGTAAACCCTCAGCCGTCCCCCGCGTGGGATGTCTTTATTGTAAAGTGACTGGCCGGTGGAGGGCGTTCAATTTTCCTACTAGGGTTGTTTCAGCAGATCTTTTATGCGGATCGGGGGTTGTCCGGTCCTGATTTGGCTCGGAAGAGTCCGCTGGACCTAAAGCAACAATGAATCAATCAATCAATCTATCGTGCGCGTCGCAAACGTAACAATACTCTAAACAGCTGCGTTACATGTTATGGTTTGTGTATGGCTCAGAGTACTCATCCCGCCGGAGGCGAACAGACTCCCAATGTACAATCATATCGGGATTCATAACTTGTTCTCTAAACAGCTGCGTTACACGTTATGGGTTGTGTACGGCTCGAAGTGAGCTGACTCGTCCCGCCAGAGGCGAGCTCACACGTACAATCATATCGACATTGACAACTTGTATTCTAAACAGCTGCGCAACACGTTATGGTTTGCATACGGCTCAAAGTACTCGTACCGCGGAGGCAAACTCACAAAGTACAATCCTAGTGGCATTGACATCGTGTACTCTAGACAGCTGCATTACGCGTTATGCTTTGTTTACCGCTTGAAGTACGTACAATCAGCCTCACTGTTTAGTCCAATTCGTTGACCGATACATGCTTTGTATATTGCCTGTATACTTGTTTGGCCGATCTGTCGAAAGATTATTATTATTGAATATTGTTTCTACACACTTTGGCTGAACTCTTTATGTATTGCTTGATGAATTCTTTCCACTGACCGTATGTGTATATATTTGTAATGTTTGTAAGATTTGGAATTTTGTTTTATAGGCCTACGTGTGCGAGCCACCCAGTTTTACTTTTTAAAAGCAATACTTGGCGAATGAGTGAAATTGTGAATAAGATAGATGTTGGCATTAATTTTTCAGTGGATGACTTATCTCCCTTAGTGTATCTCTCTCTCTCTCTCTCTCTCTCTCTCTCTCTCTCTCTCTCTCTCTCTCTCTCTCTTTTCCCGTTTGTAAGACTCGCGCAGTGACATAATCAAGGGATCAGATGTCTATTTAAGCTGCTTACACCCCGGTCTGAGAGCTTTCAATTATATAATGGGGATTCATAAACTCTTCTATGATCATTCTCTCTAGTGTGCATTTTGGTAATACGTGATCTCATTCAGACTCACTATGCAATTAGGTTGCATTGAATTGAATTGTACATTTTAACCTAGGAAATCTTGTCACACGACACCGGAGCGTCTAGGCGAACACTGGTCACATTATTCTGACGCCAGCGAATAAGTTGAGGGTAAAGGGGGAAATAATATGGTCAGAGGTTGGCCAACCCGGGATTTGAACCAGGGACTTCGGTTACTAGTAAGCTGCTGTATCAACTGAGAAACCTGGCCCCTCAATGATATGTATTGGTGTATTATATAACGCTTTTCCAGCTTGAGACAAGCTCCAGGCGCTGGCCGATACAGTCATGATGTTATAGGCGCATCGTCTGATCCGATGCACAGAAATCCGAGCGCAATCCTGGACAACCGTGGATGGTGAAGAAAGGATCTAGCGCCTTCTGGGTGTATTTGTGCAGCTGACCCTCTTTTCTAGCTTGTGGGTCCCAGGTTTATTCCAACGTTAAAAATTGTTCTTGGCAGATTTAACTTTCGTGGGCAAGTTGTCAGTTAATGAACATTTATTGGAGTAAATTGCTCCATATCTTTTGCTTTGCGTGCTGGAACACCATTTATACTGCCAATCGTGTTTTATTGTCAGATCTGGGTTTCGTGGAAAGTAAATTTAAAGTAACGTTAGTTTACGGACGTTTAGCTTGTTGGTGAAAAACTTACTCTGTATCTTTTGTTTGCGTGTGAACCAAGTATTAAGTCAAGTCAATGCATTCTTTATTTCTCAGAAAGAAAAATGTGGGTTGTCGCTTTGCAAGACAAGACAAGATTTTATAATGGCAATAAACACAGTGACAGAAATGGAATAGTAACATAACATTGAGGGAAAAAAAAGAAGAAAAAACAAACAAACACACACACACACAAGAAAAAAACAAATCACACACACACACCCACAAACACACACCCACACTCAATTTCGTTATTACAGTATAATATTCAGCTCAAACAAACATACCAGATACACAACATTTGTACCCTTGCGTGCATCTGCATGTAATCACACACACACACACACACACACATACACACACACAATATTACATAGGTTACATTACATGTAGGCAAGGATCCATTACAACAAATACGTTCATAGCAGGTGGAAGAGGTTACGCGAATGAGCACTCTCGGAAGGGGTAAGTGGTGGAAATGGGTCGGTGGTAGCAAAACAGTGCGGGAAAGGGGGTGGGTTTTAACACATACAGACAATAGTCCATCTGGGGTGGTTCTGTCCTAGCGCTGTACTATGCGCCGCCCGACTAACGCATTAAAGCATTTGACTGCGTTAGGAACAAAGCTGTTCCTGAGTTTGACTTTGTTGCATTTGGGTACTCTGTACCTGCACTGCGATGGCAAGATCACAAACTCACTGTTCAGAGGGTGCGAAGTGTCGGCCAAGACCCCACGCGCTCTGCGAAGGAGGGCTTTCTCACAAAGATCGGGCAGAGGGGGGACGGGGAGGCCTATGATCTTTGAGGCAGTTTGCGCTACTTTTAGCAGCTTGTTCTTCTCTGTGACCGACAGCGTCTGGAAGAACACAGGGCTGCAGTACAGCAGAAGGGGCTCTATCATGCTCCTATACAAATTGAGAAGCAGCTTGGGGTCAAGGTCAAAGGATGTCAGTCTTCGCAGGACGTGAAGCCTCTGCTGACACTTCTTTTGAGTTGATGACACGTGGTCTTTGAAGCTGAGCTTTGAGTCCAGAGTCAGGCCTAGATACTTGGTCGTGTCCGCAATCACAATGTCCTCACCTTTAATTTGAATTGGCTCTGGCGGGTCAGCACTGCGCCTGTGGTCAAGAACCAATTCATTAGTTTTCGTCACATTGAGTTCCAAGAAATGGTCACTACACCAACCTGCAAACTCATCTACTGATTCTTGATATTTTTTGATGGATTCGTCATCGGAAATGAGACCCACAATTGCAGAATCGTCAGCAAATTTCACACACGAGGTGTTGTCTTTGGTGCACCGACAGTCATTTGTGTACATAATGTACAGAAAGGGGCTCAAGACACACCCCTGAGGGGCCCCAGTGTTGGTAGTCAGGGCCGATGACACAACGTCGCCCACTCTCACCCGCTGCTCTCTGTCGCTGAGGAAGTCCAGGATCCACTTTACGGTCGTTGTCGGCACCTGAAAACCGAACAGCTTCTGCACCATGACGTGACGCTGGATCGTGTTAAATGCAGACGAAAAGTCAGCAAATAACACACGTGCAGAGTTGCCGGGGGAGTCCAGATGGGTGAGGATCTTGTGCAGCAACGTGGCGATGGCGTCCTCAACTCCTCGTCCTGCGCGGTACGCGAACTGGAGCGGGTCCAGCTGAGGCTCCACCGTCTTCAGCAGCGACTTGAGGATGATCCTCTCCAGGCACTTCATTGCCAGAGGAGTGAGCGCCACGGGTCGGAAGTGGTTTAACTCGGAGGGTTTGGCTTTCTTGGGGACGGGGACAATGAGAGTTGATTTCCAGAGGGAGGGAACCACGCCGGTGTCGACGGACTGCTGAAAGACAGGCTGGAAGGCAGGGGCGAGGGATTCGGCGCACTCGCGCAGCAGCCTGGCTGGGATGCCGTCTGGACCAGCAGCTTTGGACGTCTGGACGCGTTGGAACTGTTGTTGAACCTCCTCCACGGTGATGTTGATGGATCCCTCGGTCGGTGGGGCCTCCCGCATCTGACGCTCACACTCGGAGCCGTAGTCCACCTTGTCAAACCTAAGGGATACGAAAAGTTTGCGTAGAACACAAACAGAAGATGCCTCGCCTGAAGGTCAGAATGAATCCTTCTCGATAGTAAAGAATTGTTGGATCTCTCGATAGGGTAGAGGATCCACTGATTCTTTGCTGTCGATGATCCATTCTACTTTGGTAAATGGACCTCTGCCTATAAAGCTGAGACTGCAGTTTATTGACAGCGTCTTTTGTTATAATCCATGGAAGCTGTTGTCCTCCGGGGAATGATTGGAAAGATATATCTCACTTCCTCTGCTGCCAGTGGTTTTGCATTTGTGGATGTGTGCCCTAGATACAGATAGCTATTTCATGGCGTTCTAATAATAATAATAATAATAATAATAATAATAATAATAATAATAATAATAATAATAATAATAATAATAATACAAGATGCTATATACGCGCCTTTTCCCAAATCAATCAGGCTCAAAGCGCGGCGATCTATACCAACATACACGCTCTCCTGTCTCATTCACCCTCACGCACACCAAATACACATCCATCACTCAAACAGGTGGTGTAAAGGCAGGGAGATCGCTATTAGAAGACGGAAAGAAATTTGAATTTTTGAAATTTTTATATTGACTGCGTCCTGTACCATTCTGGAATGGAGGGAGGAAACCGGAGTGCCCGGAGATAACCCTCGGTGACCTCAATAGACTCGTACCTAAGTCACATACGTTCGCCCCTTGCGGGAATCGAACCCGCGACCTTCGGCATAGGAAACCGGCGACTTATCCACTGCGCCACGAAAAAGCATGAAAAAAAACCGACTGAAGTAAGTCCTCAGGAAAACATCTTCATGCGAAAAAAAAAGTATTTCACAATGCACAATTTGGTTGGTTGGCAAAAGAAATGGGTACGAACTGAACTTTCTGAAAGATTATTCTTTATCAACAATACAGGGTGTTCCAAAAGTCTTGGGCACATTATAACATTGAATATTTCCGAAATTATTAAGGATATAAAAAAAACGCATCTGGTAAATTCAGAAAGCTTGTAATCTCAATTTTTACATGAAATGTTCAAAGATGTTCAATGTGACCACCATTGGTCACACGACACACATCAAGCAGATAGTCAAATTCTTGCCAAACGCGTCCCAGCATTTTCTTGTTGAGTAAACGCCATTAATAGGTCTGAAAAGAAATTAAAAAAATCAACAGCTTTACAAAAAACTTAATGTAATTAGCTTTAAAATGGCACAACTTTTATCTTACTACCATTCATAGTAATTGAGATATGGGGACTTCAAATGTGCCCAAGACTTTTGGAACACCCTGTATTTATAAAATCTAAGGTTAACTTCTTAACCTCTTTGTGCGTGTATGTGTGGGGTGGGGTGGGGTGGGGAGGGGAGGGGAGGAGAGATTTGCTTGAACAATTCTTATTTATTTATGTTCATACAAGTCTTTCAAGTCGGATCAAAACGATTGCCTTGATCAGCAGGAAGTTTGCTGTTAATAGGGCAGTCGTTGACAGAGGCAGTTACTAACCCTGACTTATGGAAATGACTCTGTTCCCAAAACAGGAATAAAAACGGGGAAAAAAGACATCGAACAGCGACCACCCCTCGTAAAATTGGATTCATTTGAACTTACTGTGCATTATGTTTAATAATTCTAAGAATATGATGTCTTAACATTTGCGGTTTTCGTTGGCCTCAGTCTTATTCTTTTATATTGAGTATGGCAATAAAATATTTGCATAATATTGAATATGGTTGGGGGAGGGAATTGGGGAAGTAGGGAAATGCACTAAAGAACAAAGTCGAGGAGAGAAGTAAATGAGATTTATTGCTCGAAAATAATCTCATTAACGTGGCATCTGACTGTCGTATGATCGCATACCTTTGTATGTTAGATTTCATCTTAAGCATCCGTATCCATGATCTATTTATGCCTTCTTTTCATCATTATTTTTTTTCTCTTCTCTTTGTTTATACATAGCATTAATAGTTTAAGAGTTACCTTTTTTTTAACTGAAGCTCAAAAATTTTTGTAGGTCTTACTTGTAACTTTCGGAGCTTTTCTCAAACACCTTCCTCGGCAAAATGACCGATGTGACTGGAAACTGACTCAAGTCCGCGATAGCGAAGAGAACTCACAACGTTGGACTATATTTGGATCTTGTAGACTTGATAATGATGATGATGATGATAATGATGATGATGACTCATAATGATGATGATGATTCATAATGATGGATGGATGGATTGATGGATGAATGAATAAATGAATGAATAAATGAATAAATAAATGAATGAATAAATGAATAACAAGTATAATTTATACAGCGCATAAAAATGTCCACGCATCCGGATACGTGTTCACAGCAGTAATGATATGTGATGATGGTGGTGTCTTCTTTTAGAGTATGGATGAAGTGGTGGTGTACATTCTCTCTCTCTCACTCAAGAACACCAAAGGTTCGAAGATGACCGTTGAAGTTTCTCTTGTTTATTCCGTCGTCAGTACATCATGACAAGGCAAATCAAGGCAAGGCAATACAGTAACAGAGACAGTGCAGTGTGTCTCGCCTTCGGTGGTCTGACCGTTTGTCCCCCTTTAAGTGTTATTCAGTTTATAGTCCCCTCTCTTCCCGATAAGGATTTTCAGAGAGGAGACTCTTTCCAACCATGTATAATACTTCATGGTTATTATTGTGGGTTTTAAAGTAAATGAATAAATAATATGACATAGTAAACACAGCCTAACTGAATCAATGGACCCCGGTCAGTCTAGCGAGAATGTAGGTCGCTACACATTGCGCAACCGAAACAGCCCAGCGTAACCGAAACCAGTGCGGCGCGTGTACCGATGTGTACCAATATACTTTGCCCTATCCACTGTCGCGATCCCCTTCGAATTCGCTACCTAACTGAAAAACAAAGTTGATATATACTAATAGAAAATAAACTGCTAAGTCTAACGGTGGTATTATGAAAAGTATCTGAAAAGTATATCTCAAGTAATAGCCATAGTTCAAGTTTTAACATGGATACAGGAAGGCCTACTATTTAATGGTAAGAAATTTACGTAGCCGCGGCTCGGCTACATTCACCTCGATTCTTTCAAAAACTCAGCGTCCTCGCTGAGAAAACCATCGTATACTTAAGACAAACGGACTTGGCTTTACCAATCAATCGCGTCGTACAAAAGAACCGAACAACACAGAAAGAAAACGAGAAACAATTTCCTTGAAAACGCACATTTAAGTACGAATCCGCCCAAACAAAAACCAGTTATATCGCGGACCTGGCATCGCCTTGCAAGATAGTTGATTATGTATTTGACAGTGAACCAACATCATACAACTAAGTCTATGATACAACAAAACCAACCATTATCACCTGTCATTTAAACACGCTATTCACTACACATGATATACATAATCAGTCACATTTCCCTGCAAATTGGTGTTAAATTCGCACTCAGATATAAACCATCAATTTTACAAAAATAAACATAAACTAACATGATAAAAAAAGAAAACGAGAGCGAGATAAAAACTAACATTCCATGTACCAGCAAAAACGCATTAATACAGAATACATAACGGGGTGAGCATAACATTTCAATAACATTAAAACGTTCTCAGCAAACGTTCAAGGTTCGTCAAACACACGAACCTTGAAAATCATTAATATAAATAAAACACCAGCATCTCAACCAAATGAAAAGCATTAAAAGTGAGAACATAACATATGTACATTACATAGGCATTAATACAAAACATCGGCATGAAAACACAATCATTATCATAGCTACAACCTATATACAAACGTCATATGTTCGGCAAAACGAAGCAAACGAGACCACATCGTAATAGAACGAACACACTGTGATAGTCTTGTAACGAGGAAAACTAAGCAACTGTTATTAATGACCAAATAAACTCTGCCAGCGCGACAATAATTGTAAAAAAAGATAGTGGTCACGCATTAATATTATTGCCACAAAATAAACCAGATTCAAACATTAAGCTATGCACACACCTAAACATAATTGCCTTCGAAGCTGGGCACAGTTTCTGTTTATCACTTGTCTCTTCACTCTTCGATCATCATATAATGTCTTTTCAAGTGTCTTCTTTTTCTCTGGCACAGTTCAAATACTCTGATCTCTACAACTAAAATGTCTTTAGGTAGGCCTACACACTATAAACTGTCACATAATCTACACACTAGCTGAGTCACAATTATTTCTAAAATGTCCGCGAAACTGTGGACTGTCTTTTGGGCGACACATTTTATAATAAATGCGGCCTACCTTTACTGTGTTGTTTTCTGCGCCAGTCGTGCCGAGCGTCGTGGTTCTGGTGTTGGTGTTAAGGCGGCCAACTGCGCTGGGGGTGCCTGCACCAAAAGCGCTGGCTCCCGTGCAGTGGCTGGCCCGTTGTAGTTGATGTTGGCACCGGCAGGTGGGCGAGGGCCAGGGATGGCTCTCATCCAAGCTTCCGGCTCTGCTTCATCGTCACTGTCGCTGGACAGCATGGGCTCGGGTGGGTCAGCGGGTTGGATCAACATATCGAAGTGCTGACCCACTGGTTGAATGTCTCTTCTGTTCACCACGTCATCGCCATCCCCCGTGAAGGTAGGAAGTTTGGGGGGAGGCATCATCCACAGCCTCTGCATGTTGCCTGTCTGCGCCGCCTCTCGCTGCCTCTCGGTGCTGGATGGGCGACTTCTTGGCTCGTTGTTGTCCGCTTCTTCCCGGCTAACGTTTGGTGTCTCCTCGTCACTCTCTGCCTGTCTTGCTGCTCTCCTTGACTTCTTTCCTTTTGTCATCTTCTTTCTGTCGTCGACGGTGGTGTTGCCCGATGGTGTTGTCATCAATCTGATCCTGCTCGCAGCGCCATTTGTGATGATGGTGGTGTCTTCTTTTAGAGTATGGATGAAGTGGTGGTGTACATTCTCTCTCTCTCACTCAAGAACACCAAAGGTTCGAAGATGACCGTTGAAGTTTCTCTTGTTTATTCCGTCGTCAGTACATCATGACAAGGCAAATCAAGGCAAGGCAATACAGTAACAGAGACAGTGCAGTGTGTCTCGCCTTCGGTGGTCTGACCGTTTGTCCCCCTTTAAGTGTTATTCAGTTTATAGTCCCCTCTCTTCCCGATAAGGATTTTCAGAGAGGAGACTCTTTCCAACCATGTATAATACTTCATGGTTATTATTGTGGGTTTTAAAGTAAATGAATAAATAATATGACATAGTAAACACAGCCTAACTGAATCAATGGACCCCGGTCAGTCTAGCGAGAATGTAGGTCGCTACACATTGCGCAACCGAAACAGCCCAGCGTAACCGAAACCAGTGCGGCGCGTGTACCGATGTGTACCAATATACTTTGCCCTATCCACTGTCGCGATCCCCTTCGAATTCGCTACCTAACTGAAAAACAAAGTTGATATATACTAATAGAAAATAAACTGCTAAGTCTAACGGTGGTATTATGAAAAGTATCTGAAAAGTATATCTCAAGTAATAGCCATAGTTCAAGTTTTAACATGGATACAGGAAGGCCTACTATTTAATGGTAAGAAATTTACGTAGCCGCGGCTCGGCTACAGATAATCAGGGAACAGGGTCTTGTAGACTTGATGATGATGATGATGATGACGATGATGATGATGATGATAATGATATTAGCAATAATAATAAAGCGTGAAAGAAGAACAACTGGCGATTAAATGATACTTAAATACTTACCATTACTACTACTAACACCAACATTAGTAGTAGTGGTAGTAGTACTACTACTACTGCTACTACTATACTACTACTATTACTGCTACTACTACTACTATACTACAACTGCTACTGCTGCTACTGCTACTACTACTCTACTACTACTACTCCTACTACTATACTGCTACTACTACTTCTGCTACTACTATACTAATACTACTACGTTTACTACTACTACTACTACTATACTACTACTACTACTACTACTGCTACTACTACTGCTATTACTACTATACAACTACTACTGCTACTACTACTACTATTGCTACTGCTACTACTACTACTGCTACTACTACTGCTGCTGCTGCTACTACTACTACCACTACTACTAGTCTGAACCCTGAATTTGAGTTAATTGTGGCTACAACATAAGTAAGGCAGCCTCTCGTGTGCCGAATGGTTTTACACTCCACAATCTAAACGGCAAGAGAATTTCCCTCGCAAGAGTCGATTGTCTAAAATGACTTTTTAGACGGCGTTTAGTCGTCTGATAGGCGCATTGAAGAACCAGGTCATCTTTATCTGAAATGACAGGCAGAAATGAAATAAACACCGAAATAATGACTACTGTTTCCAAACATAGTACATTCTTCGCTGCGGGGCAGTACTGGTGGTGATTGGGTGGGGAGGGTTGAAGAGTGGTGAGGTGGGAGGTGAGGAGAGAGAAGACTGGAGCGGGGGCAATTACAATAGGATCTGATATTGATTTGATTAGAACGTTTCACTTCCACCACAATATTTTATTTGAAAGTACTCTCTCATTCTGTATTCTTGCAGATTGAGGTTTTGGGTTGATTTGTGTGTGGGTGTGCGTATGTGTGTTGTTGTTGTCGTTGTTGGTGCTCGAGTGTGATAAATTCCATTTGTCATTCTTGTTAGGTCGTTGTGAAATTACGAGCCTTTGAATTAAAGGATACCTCCTTGCTTTTATTTAACCACGCTGTTTCTAAATCGAAGGCAGTATATACAGATATATAATATCAGAAAAGCAAGACAAGGAGGCGGCTGCAAAATAAGAAATGGGTTGTATTAGTTATTGTTTCGCGTGATGACGCATAATAACGAGCCAAATTCTTTTATAGTCTAACGCCGCGCGACATTAAAACCGAAACCAAATATACCAATCTTTCCCAGTTATAAAAGCAACACCTAACCTTTCTAGCGATAGTTCATTCCAATACTATGGCAATCTAAGCTTTTTGATGCTCTGAGGAGTAATATCATTTATAATTATATTATAAGTGTAAGCTTACTTTATGGTTGCTAGGACTTTGATGTCCTACGAAAACGATACTTATATTTGTATCGTTGCGCTTTGATGATAACATAATTTTGGTGTCGGAATAAATTAGTCTTCCTCGCATCCTTCTGTGCGAATACGGGTTATTTCTTATTGTTTTTGATAATCTTTTATTTTAAATTAAGGGCATAAAAAAAGCATTGCAGCTATTTTTCGTTAGAAAACGAACATTAAAGCTGTTAGCAGTGATGTGTTTTTTTGGTAAATGGCGGGTTAAGAGCGCTTTCGGTATTTTTGCTATATTAACTTATAGCTATATAACTATACAGCTATTATTCTCAGCTTTGTATGTGGTATTTGTGTTGCTGACCATTAAACTATCGAAAAGTATTACAAACAAACAAAAAGCACGTCACCAAGACGGTGACGATCAAGCCTGCGATTCTTCTTTGACCAGGAAAAACGATGACAAAGAAGAAAGAAGGAGAGTAATGATGATGTATGCAGACAAGCTCTTTAACTGTCGCTGAAATCTTCTGTATTATTTTGAGCTGTGTCTAGAACGACCACCGCCCGCGTTGGCTTTGTTTCTAACCACCCTCGCCAGCATCTCCCTCTCTCTCTCTCCCTTTCTCTCTCTCTCTCTCTCTCTCTCTCTCTCTCTCTCTCTCGCCCTTTCTCTCTTTCTCTTGCGCAATACTTCGCTGATAACGTTTTAACCCAGTCTTGTACGCACAGAGTTTCCATCACCCCTTGAGGCGTACTCCTAACATGGACTTACACCTCAACAGGCTATATCATAATCAGGCTTAGTCTTGTATTCTTTCCCCATTAAGAAGCTATAACTCCACCAGGCGGATCTTGTGTCATTTTGCATCTAACGTCCTCGGAATGGATAGAAGTTGTGGAAACAGTATCCTACCTAGCGAGAAGGATAAAAAGAAGCTTTTTACTCCTCGTGCTTCGCGGGTCTAGGCGACGAGATTTGCCAATCCTTTCCAAACCTTTCTTGGTTTGTTGTTTCTGTCAACCTCCAAAACCTCGCCGAGTGCAAGAGTTCGCGCGTGATATTTCGAGATTGTTTGTTCGATGCATGAGGTTGTTTGATGCATACTGCGAGTGGAAAAAAAGTGTGGAAGTGATGTTGGTGGGTGAGGGGGGAAGGGCAGAGGCGGGGCTGTAGAGCCCGCGCACGCGCGTGGGTTTAATTTATGTCTTTTTGTCTGTTTGTGTGGTTTTCTCCCTCTCTCCAGAACTTTCTCCTTTTTTCTCTTCTGCCATTTCTTTTTGCCTGGAGGTTGTCAATGTTTGCGGGAGAACGTGACAATGAATGTTTGGGGCTAATCTGACTTTCTGTATCATTTTGGGGTTGCTCGCAGCCGGGCAGGTGACGGTGAAGGTTCAACAGTAAAGCACAATAATAATTTTCCAAAATGTTCATGTGTTCTGCGAAATGAATTGGGTTTTGGCAGGAAAGAATGAAAATTAGCCGATAAATATATTCAGAATTTACCACGGACCTATTCTCAGACTTATTTGATGTGCAAGTGAGTTCGATTATGACTATGACGTTTTAAAATTAGCCCAGTTATGCTTATGATTAGAATGTTGTTAGGCTTAATTGAAGTCTTACAAATGTAATGGGAGTCTGGAAATACAGAGTTTCTCTGTAGTATAACAAGAGGAGACTAGGTAAGCCGTAGATCTGGCACTCCACCCCCACTTTCGTTTATTTCCTTGGTTAAATGGGTGTGTGGTGGGCGGTATTTGTGCTGGTGGTTGGTGGGTATTTGTGCGCGTGGGTGAGCGCGTTTGTACCTCTGTCTGTCCTATGTTCCTTCTTGCTCATCCTTCAGACCGATCTGGTCGATTCCGTCATCGTAAATCATGATCAGAGCTATCGGTGCTGCAACGGCAGCTATTGAGAAGGGGACGACTAGAACCGTCTGAAATATAGAAAAAAAAACAACTACATTGGATATCTAATATTTTGTACGCCATGAAGACAGAAAAATAAAGTTTGTAGTTTTGTAGATAGGTCACATGGTTTTGAGATTGAGATTTGAGATTGAGTTTTGATTTTATGACATTAGGAAATTTTCTTCTTTTTGGTTTAAACATACATGTATTCAACAAACCAGATAATAAAAGGTAAAACATCAGGGCGCACAAAAGCACAAGGCTTAAATGAGTGCTACCCAAATATTAAATAATGTATCAGAAATATATAACTTCTTCTTCTTCTTCTTCTTCTTCTTCTCCTCCTCTTCTTTCTCCCCAATCTTCTTCTTAACTATAATATATTATTGTACAGACTAGTAGTATCGGAAGCGTTAAAAAAACACAACTAAATGTTAGTGTTAATCGCATATAATACTTTTAAATACAATAATAATAATAATAATAATAATAATAATAATAATAATAATAATAATGAATGGTACTTATATCGCGCAAATCTCACATTGTGTCTCACTGCGCACCCACTCGCATTCATCCATTGTACATCCTGTCATTACAACACATATGGCATAATATTACAATAAAATAAAAACAATAATAATAATAATTATTATTATTATTTGAATGCAAGCTTCAACAGATACGTTTTCAGTTGCGATTTGAATGTCACCAAGTCAGGTACGCCTCTCATGTTTGCCGGCAGCGAATTCCAGAGAGTAGGCGCAGCAAAAGAAAATGCACGTTCTCCGAAAGTTTTCATATTTCGGCGTGGCGCTGTCAAAAGACATTTAGACGAAGAACGTAGTGCCCGAGTTGGTTTATAGGCTACAAGTGCATTGGCTAGGTAGGATGGTAGTGTGCCTTCAAAGAACCGAAAAGCCAAAACGCAGACCTTGAATTGAATGCGAAACTTCACCGGCAGCCAGTGAAGCTTGCATAATAAGGGAGTGGTGTGATCCCTTTTCTTCCATTTCAAAATAAGACGCGCTGCGTTGTTTTGTACGCGTTGAAGGCGATTTATCTGTTCAGCAATACAATAGTGGTATAATACAAACTAGAGATAGCCGACAAATTGTAATGATGATTAGATAATATAGCAGACCTTTTGAGGTCACCCCCACCCAACCCCGCCCTCTTAGGTCACAAAGGTAGTTGCACCCCTTTATCCGCTGTTTTTGAGTGAAGAAGAGTATCGTGCTTTAGGAACCACATTAGTAGTTACGTACTGGTGATATTATACATATACTTGAAAAATATTAAGGAAAATTAAAAGTATACACTGACGGATCTGTTTTAGAAAAGGGCAAACAGGAGCTGCTTTTGTTATACCAGATTTGAAAATATCAGAATCGTTATATATGGGAAAGGGTTATTCTAATTTTACTGCGAATTAATTGCTATATTAATGGCTCTAAATAAAATTTATAGTTTATGTCTGAATATATTTAGTATAGTTCTATGCGTAGATTCTCTATCTGTTTTAGAAGCTTTAAAATCTAATATTAATTGTGAACGAAAAGAGATTAGTTTTGAGATTATTAACGTTATTCATGGATTGATACTTAGTGGTACTGAAGTGATCTTTTGCTGGATTCCTTCACATTGTGGATTTCTATATAATGATTGGGCTGATCATGCTGCAAATTTAGGTGCATTAAATATTAATTCCCTATCAGTTAAATTACATCTGTCTTCCAGAGAAATTCAAAACAATATTGAAAATGATATTGTAAAGAAACTTCAGTTCTATACAAAATATAAAAATCTTCGTGGATTTCCCAGATCAGTTTCATCTACAGCAAACAGAATATTATTAAATTCAAGTAAAACCAAATATTGTAAAAATGTAAAGTGCATTTGTGATGAACCTCTAACTCTAAAACATATATTATTCAGATTCATCCTCTTTTGCCCCTTGAAGTAAATACTATAACATCAGTTAAAAACATTAGCAATGAATGAAGTATGGGATTGGCAAAAGCTTTAATCAACTCTCCATTCGCTCGTTTTATTTAACTGACATTGTTATTGTTATTTTAGAGAGACAGTAATAGTACCTGTGTGTATGTATATGTTCATGTATGTCTGTTTGAATGCGTGAATCTGTATGTATGGTCTTTATCATCTTGATGAAAAAAGACGTTAATAAAACAACCAACCAACCAGCCTAGTAGTTACGTGGTGAATCAATCAGCTTTTTCACCCAGTTTCTTTCACTTTATTTGCAGTTATATTTTTCCTTGTGTGTTTGGGAAACAACTGAATTAATGTATAGTCCTTTTATATTTTAATACTATTTTATGGTACACTGTTCAGTTTTGATTTGACGATTTGGGGGATTTTTGTTCCTCCACTTTCTAGTTGCTCTACTAAGGATTTATGAAGATACTATGCTATTACGTCAAATTAATAGTAGCGCGATGACATTTTTGCGAGGCTCGTTGATTTAAATGGGTTTTTTATGGATCTGGTTGAGGCCGTTTATTGATGTTAAAGGGTTATTCGGTTTCATGTAAATATTATTTTGTTAAAGCTGTTTGATTTGACGTTTTTGTGGGGTTTCCTGGTGGGGGATTTAAGAAGAATTTATCTTTTCAGAATCCAACAACAGCTTTATAATAAATTAATCAGTTCCGTTGAATCCTTCTCTTCACAAGTTGGACGTAATGCGTTTTGGTTATATTATGAGTCAGTTGGCATTTTATGGGGCAGTTCGTTGATTTCTATGTTGTTTAATGATTCCTGCGTTTCTGGGATTCTTCTTGTTTAATGTGTAATAGCAGTGTTTCATTTGGGTTATAAAGAAATGATGTTAAAATACAAGCTGAATCAATGTTTCACAGTACGAATTATCTGTTCTCTAAACTTTAAAAAAAAACCATGATTCAGGATGTACTAAATAATTTTCTGCAGTGAGGGTCGAACTCATGTTACCAAAGGCGCGCACTTGCTGCGTGTAAGCTTACACGTACACACACTAATGTCATAAACCACTGAGACATCCAGCTCGCTTTATACCTTTTCATGGAGCAAAACGCACTATTATATTCAAGGACTGGTATCACAAAAGCGATGCTCGGTCGTTAAAGTTTCATGCTGTCAGCTAACCTAGTGATGTTTGGTGCGGGGAGCACAATGTTCGAATGCGAATGCACCCTAAACGAACTCCCACTGTGGATACGTGCTCCGCACTTTTCGAAATCACATTGTGGGTGTATATTGGGCACTCTTATTATCCCCCCCCACCTACCCCCTCCCCCTCTCCGTACTCCATCCCTTCCGTCTGAATGTAAAATGCACCCTAATTGACTCCCGGAAAGATGAAGTGTGTTAGCTATGATTCGAATCCTCTGTGTAGGTGTGTGTTGCGCACTCTTGGAACCCTCTGAGTGGGTAGTGTTGCGGACAGTCGAAACATTGGCCAGCTGTGTACAGGACATCGGGGACTTCGGGCTCAGGTCAATCAGATGGAAGAGACTATACTTTTCACCTCTGTTGCAATTCTTTGTGCACGTTCAAAGTGAAATGGTGCGGATGACATTGGTGGATTGGCTGGAGAGGAGTAGGAGCTTGGACGGCTGGTACGGAGGCTTGACGCCGCCTCCAGAGCGTGTGGAGTGGAGGTGGGTGCAGAGGGGACCAGGGTGGTGGCCGGCGGCACCGGCGGCATCAACACGGACATCGGGGTCCAAGGCCGGTCCCTCGGCACAGTGCATGGCTTCAGATATTTGGGAGCCATTGTGTCAGACAATGGGTCCCGACAGGAGGTCCTCTCCGGGATCGCACGGACGGCTGCTGCCTTGGCGGGGTTGGGGCCCATTTGGAGAGACAGGGCCATCGGTCTGCATTCCAAGGTGAGAGTGCTGCGCTCCCTTGTCAACTCCATCTTCCTATGTGCTTGCGAGGCGTGGGCCCTCGCGGCGGATCTCCAACGGGAGATACAGGGCATGGAGGTGAGGTGCTACAGAAGACTTCTGGGCATTTCCTATACCCAACACATCACCAACGACGAAGTCCGACAGGCCATCACGCGGGCCATTGGACAACGCGATGACCTGCTCGCAGTGGTGGAGGAACGGAGGCTCCGATGGTATGGCCACGTCACCAGATCATCAGGCCTTGCAAAGACTATTCTGCAAGGCACAGTGCAGGGAGGTGGGGGAGGAGGGAGACCGAGAGGGAGGTAGGGGGACGGCATTCGAGGGTGGACTGCTTTGACATTGAGCGAAGCCATCAGGGCTGCTGAGGACAGAGAAAGATGGAGTATGCTGGTTAAACGATAATCTGTGGTGCCCCTACGACCTCCGGGTTACGGGACAGGATAGGATAGGAAAGTGAAATCAGTCGTGTCATTATTAGCTGTATCTGAGGGAAATGAGTTCGTCGTTGTTATTAGTGCAAGACAAAATTGCACTGGTTTCAAGAATAGTCTGTTTATTCTGATATTGCAACTGTGAGCATCTGGAGCATCGTCTAACCATTTCGATAGAAAACACATATAACAAACATATAAATAAATCTATGCATCTCAGTTCATCTGAGAAGCTATTATTTGTCATTATTGAATTATCCCATTTTAGTCATTGTTGCAGTATCCAGTTCAGTGACCAATACACTGACCGTAAGTATCCATCCTTGGTACTGCTAGCGGAACCGAAGGCTTATGGTAAAACCAAAAACTATTGCAGCGTTAGTCTCGGAAGCGATCGACTGCCTATCAAGGGACTTTAGCCTACAAAGTACACTTGGGTGTAGGAGATACTGCAAACTGATGATCTCGAACTCGACTTGTCGTCCTATTATACAGCAGTAAACAGGAACGTGTCATTTCGAATATCTGTGTTCTAAAACAAACTTCGTTGTCATTATTATCCTGCTTCTCTTCTCCTCAATCTCATTGTCGACATCATCGTCATTGTCGTCAGTAAAGACACACTACTACGGCGTCTGCGGCCCATTGTGTGGTCAGCAGTGGAGGCTATCTCATAACTGTATGCTCCCTAGCTGTTAAAGTTTAACACACACAAACATACACACACAAGCACGCACGTACGCATCCACGCACAAACGCACGCACACAAACACACACACACACACACACACACACACACACACACACACACTAAAGGCTTGCATTGTCCGTTTCACGATTATTATTTTTATATATATATATTTTTTAAATTTATTTTATTTTACTTTTTGCTGCAGTTTATAATCCCTTTCTATCGGGAAACTCTGGGCCGCCTCCCCTGGGGAAGGCGTAGTCGCAGCCAGTAGCGCGCCCAAACCCTACCTACCTAACATTATTTGTGAATTTTTGAAATTTTTGCTGGGGGAGCAAAGCGGAGTACCCGGAGAAAACCCCCGAGACGTTGCCCGAGTCGAAAGTAAATAATATTCGGAGAAACATAACGCCCAGATGCTGGCTCGAACCAACACCTGTCAGGCGCCATTGGTTTTTGGCTTGTGCACAAGGCAAGTTAGTCCCGCCTTAGCCCATATATATATATATATATATTTGAGAGAGAGAGAGAGAGAGAGAGAGAGAGAGAGAGAGAGAGAGAGAGAGAGAGAGACTCCCGCCTCTCGGTCACAGCCCAACCCGAGTTGTTAATTTTCATTTATCCCTCGTAAAAGAGACATCAAAATAGTTGTTGCCTTGCAAGGCGGGGAAGCTTGTTGATAGTAAAGCGGATCGCCAGCTCATAGTACCACGACACTCTCTGCATGCTACTGTATGCCACTAACTGCATAAAATGCCTGCCCACAAAATAGTCCTGCTCACTATCAAAAGCAGAAGACGAATGGTCAGGCGGGGAGAACACATGTCGTGTCGCCTTGTCCTGCATAGTCCAATCGCAACACCAAAAGATTCTGCACAGCAGGAGCCACCCAAGGCTAGACTAACCAACAAATGGAGGGTAGACAACCTCTCCCAAGGATGAACCAGCCGCCTCTCATTCCGTCATATATATAAGTATATATACAGGGCGTCTCCCAAAAATGTACTCACACTTCGAATGAGACAAAAAAATATGAACATAGAGTGAATTGGTATAGCTTCGAATACAGAAGACACATGTAATTGAAGAATCGTATTCGCAAATGTTCAAATTGATGACCATTATTGTCCAGACAACGCTGATAACGCGCACCAAGGGATTCGCAATGGTCCGGCGCGTTGGTGGCGGTTTTGCAAAGTTTTTTCTGAATCGTCCTTGCACTTCAATGGCGTTTTCGGTCTTCCAATAACATTTCAGGACAAACTTCCTCTCTTCCAAACTAAGTTGATTTCCTGCCATGCAGTGATTAATTAATTACACCTGCAATACAAAAAAGGCAACATGTTAGCGACAGTTAAAGTGTGAGTACATTTTTTGAGACACCCTGTATAAAAAGAGGTAGATAGATAGATAGATAATTATTTTACTCACTCAAATTAAGTTTGGCTGATATACCGTTAATTTGTGGTTTTTTTCTCCCACTTACCTTTCCCATTTCACTGTTCCTCGTTTCCCCTTTTACTGTTCCTCATTTCCATTATCACTGTTCCTCCTTTCCCATTTCACTGTTCCTCCTTTCCCCTTTCACTGTTCCTCTTTTCCCCTTTCACCGTTCCTCATTTCTCCTTTCACTGTTCCTCTTTTCCCCTTTCACCGTTCCTTATTTCCCCTTTTACTGTTCCTCATTTCTCCTTTCACTGTTCCTCTTTTCCCCTTTCACCGTTCCTCATTTCCCCTTTCACTGTTCCTCATTTCCCATTTTACTGTTCCTCATTTCCATTATCACTGTTCCTCCTTTCCCCTTTTACTGTTCCTCATTTCCATTATTACTGTTCCTCCTTTCCCCTTTTACTGTTCCTCATTTCTCCTTTCACTGTTCCTCATTTCCCCTTTTACTGTTCCTCATTTCTCCTTTCACTGTTCCTCATTTCCCCTTTCACTGTTCCTCATTTCTCCTTTCACCGTTCCTCATTTCCCCTTTCACTGTTCCTCATTTCCCCTTTTACTGTTCCTCATTTCCATTATCACTGTTCCTCCTTTCCCCTTTTACTGTTCCTCATTTCCATTATCACTGTTCCTCCTTTCCCCTTTTACTGTTCCTCCTTTCCCCTTTCACTGTTCCTCATTTCTCCTTTCACTGTTCCTCATTTCCATTATCACTGTTCCTCATTTCCATTATCACTGTTCCTCCTTTCCCCTTTCACTGTTCCTTCTTTCCATTTCACTGTTCCTTCTTTCCATTTTCACAGTTCCTCATTTCCCCTTTCACTGTTCCTTCTTTCCATTTTCACTGTTCCTCATTTCCCCTTTTACTGTTCCTTTTTTCCATTTTCACCGTTTCTTCTTTCCATTTTCACTGTTCCTTCTTTCCATTTTCACTGTTCCTCATTTACCCTCTCACTGTTCCTTTTTTCCATTTTCACTGTTTCTTCTTTCCATTTTCACTGTTCCTTCTTTCCATTTTCACTGTTCCTTCTTTCCATTTTCACTGTTCCTCATTTCCCCTTTCACTGTTCCTTCTTTCAATTTTAACTGTTCCTCATTTCCACTTTCACTGTTCCTTCTTTCTATTTTCACTGTTCCTCATTTCCCCTTTCACTGTTCCTTCTTTCAATTTTCACTGTTCCTCATTTCCACTTTCACTGTTCCTTCTTTCCATTTTCACTGTTCCTTCTTTCCATTTTCACTGTTCCTCATTTCCCCTTTCACTGTTCCTCATTTCCCCTTTCACTGTTCCTCCTTTCACCTTCTGTTGTGTGTCATAGTCTAAATTCATTTCGGTGAATAGGCGTTAAATGAAGCAAAGAAATAAACAAACTGTGTGCTTAGGCCAGCCACCTTTAACACTAGTATTTTACACACACTTTTTGTCTCCAAACAAACTGTTCGTTATAACTTTGATAGTCAGGGCCAACAAGGAAGTTCGGACTGAAAGTCACTTTGTGTGTGTGTGTGGGGGGGGGTGTGGTCGTGTGTGTGTGTGTGTGTTCGTGTTTGTGTGGGTATGTGTGTTTCCAAGTGCGGTCACCTAGGTGCAAGACTAGGAAAGTTGGTGCAAAGGTCACCAGTGCAAAGTGTCACGAAGTGTGACAGCACTATTAGATATTGAGTGTCAAAAGAGGCAGTTAAATTTTTTTTAAAGTAATAAAACCATCTTCTGATGGTTAGAGAAGATCCCTGGGTATAAAGGTGGCATGCTAATATTTTAAGTGATAATCATGTAGCAAGGGGCATCAAAGCCTGGCTGAGATTATTAAAGGCAGCACCTAATCCTGCCTCTTTCCCTATTATCCGCTGACCTCGATTCGGTTGCCATAGCCCTCTACGTTCGTCCTTCTTCACCTATTATCTGTCTATGTCTGTCTGTCTGTCTGTCTGTCTGTCTGTCTGTCTCTCTCTCTCTCTCTCTCTCTCTCTCTCTCTCTCTCTCTCTCTCTCTCTCTCTCTCTCTCTCTCTTACTCTCTATTTTTCCTGTGCACGGAATTTCATGTTCCCGTAGTTTACTGAATTCAGTCATAGCATGCAGCACTCAACTTGCTACGATAGTTCATTGTTGCGGTTCTAGGACGCTACTTGCTGTACCGTGTAACCTAACCGACGCGACTAACCATCATTCAGTTGGTTGTATGCTGTCGAGCCATTTTACTTACAACTCCTGAAGTTTTCGACAGTCAAAGAGTCTCCATCCTCTCCTTCCCATCTCTCTCCTTCCCATCTCTCTCTCTCTCTCTCTCTCTCTCTCTCTCTCTCTCTCTCTCTCTCTCTCTCCCTCACTCACACCATCTCTGTCTCTCTGTCTCTCTGTCTCTCTGTCTCTGTCTCTCTCTCTCTCTCTCTCTCTCTCTCTCTCTCTTTCCTTTCCCTCTTCCCCTTCTCCATGATCTTCTCGTCCCATCACACCGATTGTAAGATTAGGCTCATAGCTTAAAATCTCCATCCTTGTTTTAAATTTAAAAAAAATGTTTGAATCTGAATCACCTCTTCTATCTATCTCACCTTTATTCCCTCTACACCACCACCACCTCACTCCCCACTATACACACCTTTACCCTCACGTCTTTCTCTTCCCTCCGTCGTTTTGTCCCCCCTTTTTTTTTCTCTGTTCCCTATGATTTTTCCTGACTTCATTTATAGCATCAATCAATTTGTCACCAAAGGTTAATTGTGTTCTATACTGTACTGAGGTACCATGGGGAAGAGCAGTGGTGCAGTGGTTTTGGCACGTGCTTGCAAAGTTTCATGTTATGCAACGTCGGGCGTGATTAATACTTAGTTGGGTGACCGTACTTTGAAGGCGCATGTCAGATGCCCTTGCAGACCACGAAGGCACAGTCAGCATAGGGGGAAGAGCAATCTCCAACCTCCGTTTTGCGGATGACATTGGTGAATTGGCTGGAGAGGAACAAGAACTTGAACAGCTGGTACAGAGGCTTGACACCACCTCCAGAGCCTATGGAATGGAAATAAGTGCAGAGAAGACCAAAATGATGACCAACAACACCAATGGCATCAACTCGGACATCAAAGTCCAAGGCCAATCCCTCAACACAGGGCATAGCTTCAAATATTTAGGAGCCATTGTATCAGACAATGGGTCCCGACAGGAAGTCCTCTCCAGGATCGCACAAACAACTGCTGCCCTGGCGAGGTTGAAGCCAATTTGGAAAGACAGGACCATCAGTCTACATTCCAAGATAAGGCTGCTGCGCTCCCTTGTCATCTCCATCTTCCTATATGCTTGCGAAACATGGACCCTCACTGCAGATCTCCAACGAAGAATACAAAGCATGGAGATGAGATGCTACAGAAGGCTTCTGGGCATTTCCTATACCCAGTACATCACCAACGACGAAGTCCGACAGACCATCACACAAGCCATTGGACAACACGATGACCTGCTCACAGTGGTGAAGAAACGGAAACTCCGATGGTATGGCTACGTCACCAGATCATCAGGTCTTGCAAAGACCATCCTGCAAGGCACAGTGCAAGGAGGTAGAAGAAGAGGGAGACCGAAAACTCGGTGGGAGGACAACATTCGAGAATGGACTGGTTTGACACTGAGCGAAACAATCAGGGTTGCTGAGGACAGGGAAAGATGGAGTACGTTGGTTAAACGATCATCTGTGTTGCCCCTACGACCTCCGAGTTATGGGATAGGATAGGATAGGGTTTTGAAGGTAACTACTAAACGAGACACACACACACACACAAAGATTTAAACAAGCCCACGGCACACCCCAGTGCACCCAGCTGTAAATGGGTTGTACCTGGATCTGGTTAGAATTGGGCACTGTAAAGCAGCGAGGGAGAGGAGATACGTACCGCCCTCATAAAGTTGTCATAGAGAAAAGTGAGGTCCCAAATGCCTCTCTCCTCAACGACCGAAAAGGTTATGGTAATTATCTTTACCACCACCTTAACTGTACTGAGAGACCCGCAGAGACTACCAACGTTTAGTTTAGTGCGCTCTTTGCTATACATACTGATGTTCTCTAGTCCCTGGGGGGGAGGGGGGAAGGGGGGGAGGTGGGGTGGACTAATTAATTATATACTGTGCTAGCGAGTGGAACATCGGCAAGAGTAGTAATTGTGCTAGTAAATGATTAAAAAGCAAGGATGGTTGAAATGTCACAGGTCGAAGATCAGATAGGGACGTCTTCAAAAGGGTTTAGAAACTCCCAATAAGCACAGTACGACTTGGACATTAACAGCATATATAATTTTATGCATTATATTGATAGTGTGGTGCAACATATCAAGGACACTAAGGTGGTGAATGAATATAATTATATCAATCGATACATCATAAGCGCATTGCTTAGTGGACAATAATAGGTGGGAGTACATATACTTACAGATTATGGAGTGGTTAGAGATTCCTACCCATCCCCTCCATTCCCTAACCAGAAATCTCCCTTGTTCCGGAGCGCGCTGCCCTGCAGCTGTCATGCTTAAGTGTGAAAGCGACCCGAATTTCACCTGCATCAACGGCCAAGAACTTTTTAATTTGATGGCGACGTGAATGGACGGAATCAAGTGAACGAGCTGAGAAGTGGTTTAATGTGCTTGAAATTCTTCTCAGTCGCTTTAAGGCTGTATTGCACGTATCAACGATCATGCGAGGATCAAGGGTGACAGTCTATTCAGCGTTGACCCCTGTTTGCTGTCCGCGAATAAAATAGAAGAGCGTTCTATTTTTCCTTCAATACACTTCCCCACAGTTTTGAAGGCATCATTCATCGTTGATCATACTAATCGAAATGTTTTGAATTACCGATCGTCGAAAGTTGTGTGCATAAAACTTAAAGAGCTCCGTTCTCTCTCTCTCTCTCTCTCTCTCTCTCTCTCTCTCTCTCTCTCTCTCTCTCTTTCTCTCTCTCTCTCTCTCTCTCTCTCTCTCTCTCTCTCTCTCTCTCTCTCTCTCTCTTTGTCTGTCAACCCTTAATTTTTTTTGTCCTATTTCCTATTCCAAAGCCCCTGCAGCATGTTACAATAACGTCGTGCTTATTTTCTTATGAGTAATTTCGTTTTACTTGAACCAGGGCCCAATGGGCAAGTGTTCTTGGAACGTAAACGATTTGTTTGAACCCAAGACATCTCCCATTGTTAGCCATTGTAATCTTCAATATTGATTTCTTCAAGAAAATCCACCTGTCTGTTAACTCGAAATGAGGCTTTATTCGCATGCACTATCAATATTTCTCTTGAGGACACCTTGATTTCATGTTCACAGTCGGTGTAGAGTTAGAGATACTTATTCTGTTGTGTTCTTATTTTACATGAGATACAATTTTCTAAAACTGCCGTTGATTTAGTTTTGTCCGTTGTTTCAAGACCGATTGCATTCTCTTGTAAATATTTATGGGGACAATAAAGGATCATGTATTCTGTATTTTCTTTTTGTTCAGTGATTGATATCTTAATTTCCCTCTTGACATTTTAGCGCTCGGAAGATATTGGTGTGACCTTAGCTTGAGCACAGAGGATATTAATTTGACAGTTCTTGTGGGTGCACCGATAGTAATAGTTTCTATTGTTAATACATACTTACAAAGGCATACGCAAGTATTTTAGCAGCCCACCTTTCTCACATTCTTTTCATCCCCTTCGTAGGCATCGTTGACATCACTACCGTCCTCCTTGTCGTCATCTTCATTGTCTTTGACGATCAGTTCTCCTCCACTTCTTCTGCATTTAAATACCACCATTCTCAAACCTCTTCATTACTCGTACCTTACAACGCAGTTGTTTTAAAACAGCTTATTATTAGTAGTACCACTTGCATTCCAATAATATGAACATGCATTCTCACTCGTTTATGTTTAACATTGAATTTCAAACGGGGACCGACCTTTAATGCAAGAATGTTTGATTTGAGGTTTTTGTATCATGCATTGAGTGTAAGTCAAGTCAAACACATCTTTATTCCAATAAAACCGTAACAATTGTTGTAGCGAACGGTACAGAGATCGGCTAAACAAACAAGACAGAAAGACACAATTATTTACCCAGCTGTTTTGTACCAACGCCATTGCCGTCCCTTTTGAAGGATCATAATTATCAAGTGTAGATTAAACACGGATCATGCACGGCCTTGTCGACGTTTCCCAACTGGGACTTATGCGTGGAGCCCACCGGAGCACTAGGGGTCACAACATGAAACTCCTTGTCCCCCACACCAGAACAGATGTGTACAAACACTCCTTCTTCCCGTCAGCTACAAGGTTGTGGAACTCTCTGAGCGCTGAATCAGCATCAGCCTCGTCTGTCGCATCTTTCAGAGCTTCGCTGACAGACTGGAGCGTGAACAACTTGTGATGAACACCTCCTACAACTGCGTGTACATATGTCTTAACACAATTTTAACCCAGGCAGACTACCTCACTGCCTCATCCTCAAATAGTACTTTTGCCTGATTTTAAATCTGTGAACACCCTTCGCTGCGCACGCGAAAGTTGTGGAGTCATTTCCTCGTTAACGGGGTATCCACAGTACTAAGAAGAAGAAGAAGAAGAAGAAGAATGATCATATATTTGAATATATATAAAAAAATCAAAAAAAAAATTCATATCTATCTATATACTGCTCAAAACAATTGAAGAGCCAGAGGAATAAATTAAATGTATAACTTACCGGAACAAAAAAACTTGCAAAAAATGGTTTAGATGGAAACATTTATTATTGAACAACATTACATTACTAAAATGAAAAAGAAAAAAATCATTTCATTTACATCTTTTTTGGGCTTAAAACAAATAACCCCAGTTTTCACAATTCTATACATTTGGATAATGAAGAAAACAGTCAATATTGCGTGTGTCCACCGTGTGCTCGAATGCAATCCAGGCATCTTTGTCTCATGGACTCCCCAAGCCTTCTCAGAGTCATTTGAGGGATGTTGTGCCACTCTTGTTCGAGCATCCCGAAGAGGTGATCCAGGTTCAAGGCTGGGGGATGGTTTGCCCGAACTCGGCGGCCCAGCTCGTCCCAGAGGTGCTCTACTGGGTTGAGGTCAGGTGAGCATGCTGGCCACTGCAGGCGGTTGACCCTCTGCTGCTGGAGGAACTCGTTAACCACCCTGGCTCGGTGCGGCCGCGCATTGTCATCCTGGAAGATGGCGCCGGCGCCCATGGCTTGCAAAGCGGGGATGACGATGGGCTTCAGGATGTTGTCCCTGTAGCTGACGCCAGTCAGGTTGCCCTCAACTCTGTGAAGAGGTGTTCTGTGGGCCCTTCCCATTCCACCCCACACCATGATGGACCCTCCACCGTATCTTTCGCGCTCCATAACAGTCGCGTCGTGGTAGCGCTCGCCTTCTCGCCTCCAAACCCGATTTCTGCCGTCATGGAAGGACCTAGTGAAGCGCGATTCGTCAGAAAAGAAGACCGCCGCCCACTGCTGTCTGGTCCACCCCACGTGAGCCCTGGCCCATGCCAGGCGCGCTGCGCGGTGCGCAGGCGTCAGGATTGGTCGTAGTGCTGGACGCCTGGCGCGGAGGTTCGCTTCTCTCAGGCGGTTCCGTACTGTCTTGTCTGAAACAGTAATGTTAGCGGCTACACGCAGCTGGCCCCGGAGGTTGTTGGCAGTGGCTCTTCTTTCCCGTAGGGCGGACACAACCAGATATCTGTCCTGCTGTCTGGTGGTGCATCGAGGACGTCCAGGCCTTTCTCGTTCGGCGATCGTTCCCGTGTCGTTGAAACGATTTCTCAGCCTTTGTATGACTGCATGGTGTACTCCTAGTCGGCGGCCAGTCTCTCGCACCCCAACACCTTCTTCAAGCCAGGCAAGAGCCCGACCCCGGTCTGCTTCACTCAGACGTCGTCTTGGGGGCATGGTTAACCAAGTTGGAAAAATTGTAACATTTATACCCATTACACTGACGACAATCACTGATTTGTGTTCTCTACTGGCATGGCTTTACTGTGCAAAGCAGGGTTTTTGTCCATTATTTCTGCTAATTCATATGGAAACGCTTAAACTGGCAGCATTTTTCACGTGCCTGAAGTGCTAATTTACGTGATAAAAGAAGGTTGCTGACAACAAATTCAACTCATTTTTTTCACTTTCACGTTGACTCTTCAATGCTGCATGCAAACAGACCAAAAAGATATTTTGAACAATTCAAAATTCTTCGATATTTTACCAAGTTCATAAGTGACCAAAAAACAAAGGTGGCTCTTCAATTGTTTTGAGCAGTATATAATTACTAGTGCTTGTGTTTCAAGAAGTTTCTAACGGCCTAATGCTTTCGCAAGTATAGACTCAACACAGGAATTCAAGGACCAAACAATAAAAGGACGTTTTGATTTAAAGCATGTTGCCTAATATCACAAATGGAAATAGACGTTAAATAAACCTTAATACCTCAAAGCATATATACCATATACTTGATAATAGTATTAGAGGCATTCAAACTAAACTTCAAAAATGAACATTTATTTTCCTTTTCGTCGTCTGTAATAGCGATTTCAAAAGAACACCGGGCTATATATATAGACCCTATCCTATCCTATCCCGTAACTCGGAGGTTGTAGGGGCATCACAGATGATCGTTTAACCAGCATACTCCATCTTTCTCTGTCCTCCGCAAGACATATAGACCCGATTGAGGAAAAAAGTAATCTTTCATATAGCGTATTAATTACAGGGAGGCAAAAAGGTTGTGCAAAACGCAAGGTGTGAGTAACTATTATTACTGTTATGTGCTTGGCGTAAGAGCTGTTGTGTTACAATGCCTGCTTACATGTAATATTGCCCGTGGAAAGATATTGTGTGGTGAAGTTCATAATGTTGGACCAGCCATACTTGCTTATTGCCTATGGCGTCACAGATTTTTTTAGTGTTCATTTACGATGCTGCAGGTTTGGAGAAACCGACTTTTTGTCCGTTTACGATGCCGCAGGGTTTGTGGAGTTAAAGTTTGATAGCCATTATTACCAGATTTTCTTCTTCTTCTTCTTCTTCTTCTTCTTCTTCTTCTTCTTCTTCTTCTTCTTCTTCTTCTTCTTCTTCTTCATCATCATCATCATCATCATCATCATCATCATCATCATCATCATCATCATCATCATCATCATCATCATCATCATCATCATCATCATCTTCTTCTTCTTCTTCTTCTTCTTCTTCTTCTTCTTCTTCTTCTTCTTCTCCTTCTTCTTCTCCTTCCTTCTTCCATAACCTTTTCTTCGTTACAATTTATTGAAGTGTATTTTATTTCAACTAGGAAGTTATTTTTGTTCTTCTTTGTTCTAGATGTATTATTTTCACGTCATTTTGTTATCGTCCTCTTCATTTTCCGTTTTCCATGTTGCGTTGGATATTTTTTTTTTCATCTTGTTTTAGTTTGTGTGTGCAATATCGCCGACTTAATTCATGCATATCACCTTCTTGCCTACGAACTTATAAGTCAAGACTAGCCATCGCTAGATCCATCTCTCAACTTCGATCAGTTGTACAGATTAAGTTCTAAATTCTGCTACAACAATATTGACATACGGAAAAAAAAAATCAACATTTATTCAAAACTTTTCTAGCAACAGCACGGAATCAAGTCAAAGGTTAATAAACACTATCATTTCACGCTTTGCAAACCAAATTGTTCTAACTTGAAAACAAAATGTTCCTAACTATCGTGCACGTCTCAATCGTCACGCCCACCCATACCCCCAAAATTAATTTTGTTCCACAAATTTAAGACACCACAATTCTAGCAGAAAAAGGGGGAAAATAAAACCCCAACAAGTATAATTTCTTTTCTCCTAATTTTCGCTTTGTTTAAATTTTTTTTTAAAAGAAAAAAGGACTGGTGGAGTGAAAGCATGAAACGAATCATGTAGTTTCCTATGTGATACTTATAAATGTGGTGTAATTCACTTTTTATAACGCTTTATCTCTCTCTCTCTCTTTCTCTTTCTCTCACACATTCACACACACGCACACACACACGCACGCACACCCACCCACACACGCGCACACGCATACACACACAACCCCAGTTGAAATTGGATCAAACGGTACGGATCTACATTGCAATGTAAGGCCCCGATTCGAAGGCTTTGTATACTTTTGTTAAAATCGTATTTACCCTAAAATTCGCGTTTTTATTAAAACGGTGGTTAAGTAGGGTTTCGTTGCCCAAACCAAAAGCTAAACTTGAATGTTCAATTTTGTTTATCACAGAGTTATTTCCCCCCTTTTTTTAACTGTGTGACCTTTGCCCCTATTTCTCAGGGAACCACGCGGCTGGAAGAGTGCGTCTCTGGTTTCTGGGGTAGGATAAGGGCTATTTTATCAACGTAAGCCTTACGAGCAATTGCTTTTACGGGCTTTCTCTTACCAAGTTTTGTAGCTGCTATTTTTACCTCCAGAATGTTGGCTGGCTACCCAACGCTGTTGCTATTATTAATAGGCACAAAAACTACACACTTTATTAATTTTAAAAACTATATATTATTTTTGGGGGGGTGTAAGCTTTTTTCAGTTGGGCAACACTCACTGTGAATATTAAGGGAACGTGGTCAGATTGGAAAGGGACCCACTTTGAACACGCCCTCTCGATAGATCATTTTAACATTGATAGGGAGTGTTGCCTCACAAGCTTACAACAAAAAAGAACTCTCTGGAAAATATAGTTATTTTTAAGTGAATACATTCCGTAGGTGTTGTGCCTATAAATAGCATCAGGCATTGGCTAGCCAGCCAACGTTGTGGAGCTAAAAATAGCACCTACCAAAGCAAGTAACAAACAGAACCCGTAAAACGATTTTTCTGAAGGGTTTCGTTTTTAGGCTGATAACCCTATCTTACCCTTATCTACGTGGATCGCTCAGAACTAGGGTCAAAGGTCCTACGGCTGACTGGTTAAAACAACAAGGGAAATAACTCCCTGTCAGAACAGAAATGGAAAAATTCAAACTTTAACGGTTGGTTTGAACAACGAGGGCCCACTTTGTCGTCATGTACTGATATAACAATGAGAATTGTATGGTAAACCCGTTTTTGCCAAAGGTAAACAAAGCATTCGAATTGGGGCCTTTTAAGCAAGTAAAGAAAGTCAAAATAAAAAGTGCGACTGCTTTATATCCCAAAGATCGCATATCTACCTATTCGTTCTTATTCGTGAGTTTAGAGTTGCAAAAGTATATATATAGTCTTATAAATGTCTTCAGAAACAAGGTATATTTGTGTTTGTACGGTTATCTGAGGACACAGTTTGGTATCTGGGAACCTGCGCATATTCCCAGATCCAAGGTAACTTTGAAAATGCAAGAAAAAGTAAGTTTCGTCTCCTCTATGCGACGAATTAGGTCAAGCTGTATTTGTGTCTAGGTCAACTATCTTTTACGAACCGTTTGAGAATGCTTTCGAACCGTTTGTTGGCGCCGGATAGTGTCTTCACTTGGTTTCATACAATTTAAGAATCCAAGAAGGCAAATGGGTTTTTGAGACGGAAAAAGCGCAATTTTCTAGAGATATACACATATTGCCCCATATTGCCCCATTTTCTAGTGATATACACATATTGCCCCATATTGCCTCATTTTCTATCATTTCTTTTGAGCATCGATACTTTTACGACTGCTGCACAACGTGACAAGCTTACTGTTAGGACCAGAAGTTTCACCTCTTTTTGGATTTATTTATTTATTTATTTATTTATTTATTTATTTATTTATTTATTTTATTTATTTAATCGTTCTTATATAGCGCTTTACCATCTCAAGAGCTGCTCAAGGCGCTGGCCGATACAGGATCTAACTCAAGCCGTCCGAGACGCCCACCCGCAGCCTTTGGGCGCATGGTCTGACGTCCGTACAACTGAGCACAATCCTGGGCAGCCAGGGATGGAGGAGAAGGACCTAAGTGCATGCTGGGTGTGTTCTTGTCACCGGCACTCACCCGTCTAGAACATGAGCGTCAGGATCTTTAAAGTCCGTTTTTGATGGAATGTATGCGACACAGACTAGACCTCGGTTTATACTCTCATCCGAAGGAGTAGGAAACGGGAGTTAAGTGTCTTTCCCAAGGACACAACACAATGCCCCGGCCTGGACTCGAACCCGGGACCTTCAAAGCTCTACCATTAGGCCACCGTGCCTCCCTCTCTTTTATCTGGAAAAACTCTGGTATAGTCGGGGTGAAGAGGAATGGGGGGGGGAGAGATGGGTGTATGGGGAATCAGAACGAGCCAAATATTGGTCGGTAGATTGGCCCTTCTGTCGGTTCGCTGGAAGCCATATCTCAACAACTACTGAAAGGATTTTGACTTAGGAAGATTACCTAGGTTTAGTGGCCTGCCTCTCGCGCCATCATATTTGCTCTATCGCAAAGGTCAAGGTCACTGGAGTCATTTGTTTCTAAACACGTTTTGCTCAATATCTCAGGAACGGCTAAAGCGACTTGCTTGAGTTTTGGTATACGGGTACTTGAAATCATGGTCCACCCTTCAGTAAGCAGTCAGGTTGTCGGACAGCCGGCCGGTCCGTCGTTCCGCATGTTCCCGTTTTGTTGAAAACACACCTTTTGCCTTGTTTTAAGAATAACTGAAGCTAAATGAATCATTTTAACCTTGTGCATGCATACGAACTTCTGCTAAGAATGCTGGATCATTCGTATTTGCTCTTTCTCCAAGGGCATGTCGAATGTGTTTCACCATTTCCTAAACACGATTTGCGCTGTATCCAACAATTGGCTTAACCGATTTTAATCATTTGTGTTGCTTTTAGATAGTTCAGATCGTGGCCCATCATCCCATTTTTCCTTTTGCTTCTTTACAATAAAGCGAGTCACGACACCGTTGTCTTACTTTAGCCGGGCGCCTTTGCGCGTGCGCCAGGTAAAGTCGGGCCGGCTTTTTCACGATGTTCTTAGGCGTCGTAACCCTAACCCTAAACCCTAACCCAAACCCTAACACTAACCCTAATCCTTACTAAGACTACGATAGCACTGTGCGCATGCGTCGAATTTTGTAATGCGTCGACCAATCAGAATGCTCCCAGTCGCTCCCAGCCCAAATAAGATACTAGGAACATTGACGATGTCACACCGTCAAGAAAAGTAACACTTTTGAAAATGCTTATTTTATGGGCTATGTATGTAAATATCTGAAATACGTTTGAATTTAATGCCGCTTTTTTTCCTTGCCACTGAGGCATCGTTAAGCAAGGGTTCGCAATATTTATCGCACGCTGTAATCATGCGTTATAACCGAGGACAATGAAGATTCTTGCGTGATTTTGCTTGTTGTATTTTTTTAAAATTACATCTTGTATGTACAGTACATGGATTGTTTTATTTGAACACGTTGTTGCTACCACTGAATATGTGAAAACTCTCATGGCATACTCTCATTGGGGTGTCGGATAGCGCAGTGGTTGGAGCATTCGCTACTGTGTCGCAAGTTAAGCACCGTCCGGTGCGGTTAGCACTTGGGTGGGTGACCGCAAAACGTGAAGCGACAAATAACAACGCCCCCCAGTTGACTCAACTGTGACTGAGTACCTACTCTCTTAAGGGTGGGGAAGGTAAAGCAGCGAGGGAGAGAGATGGGCATCACCCTCACCCAAGATAAGTGTGATCTCCAACATCACGCTCCCCTACGGCCACAAGGCTATGGGACTACCTTTACCTTTTTACCTTTACCTCATGGCATAATGACAACAAACACTAGCAAATAAATAAATTTACTCTTTCTTGCTGGTCAACTTAAGAAGTAGGTGGAGGGGGAGAAGAAGAAGAAGAATTAGGAGGAGGAGGAGTGGGCGAAGGATAAAGAAGGGAATACAAGAAGGAGAAGAATCCAAACAGGTTGATTCATGCACGCTGCAAGCAGTAGACAGGAGACATACTTTTTTGTGGCCCACAAGGCAATTTAAGCGGAAGACAAGTCTCTTAGAGATCGTCCAGCCATGAAAGTGGATCTACGTATAATCCAAATTACGCGCTCGCTTGCAGACTGTCCAAGATTTTGATCGCAAACAACACAGAGTATATGAGGCAGGCTCGCAAACAGGCAGCGACTTTTAAAATAGATGATGTTTAAAACTAAATATTTAGTGGCTTTATTACAGTTACTGTTTGTGCCATTGGATTTTTGTGATGATGGCTAGGCTAGATCTAGATCCAGTATGCTGGTAGCGCTGGAATGGGTATTATAATGTGTGTGTGTGTGTGGGTGTGCGTGTGTGTGTGTGTAACTATTTAATAATATGTTAATTAACATACCACTCATAAGTATAAAAATTACAGTGTACTTGACAACCACGTACTTCTTCTGTCTTTAATATTGCGTTATAATGTGTGTAGGCTAGACTTCACCTGATTTATGGCCTCGAACCCGGAGTACCAGAACCCGCACATAAGTGTACTTTATTTTGTATCATACAGAACAATTATATAGCACCGCTGTTTATGGGGAAAAAATAAACTGTAACTCAGTTGGAAGACTGAGTGATATGAGGTTCTTTAGTTTCTACATGATTCTCCCAGCGTTTGGTAACGTAAACCTTTTTCCACCACCATTTAGAATTGTGTGATTGTGCAGGTCGTAGGCTTCTGGATTTGGGGTTCCAGTACGACAGAGTTATTATCAGTTCTATTTGGAACCAGTGATAGTTCATTTCAAGCAGATGGAACGCAGCGATCATGTACATGTACAGTTTATGTGACATATAATTTGAAAGTAATTCTCATAGATTTACGCATAGACGAACAAGCACTAAGTTGTACTTTACAAGAGCATGATGCACGAAGACCAAACGTTTTAACGCAAGCAAAGAAACTGTCCATGAAGCTACTTGTAGCTATCGATGATGATGATAATGGGGATGATATAGAATAGCGCAGGTCTCCACAATAATAATTAATACTCAATGCGCTGAACAACAAAACACAAAAAAGGAAAAAGTTCTTCTTTAAAGCACTTACGTGAGTACATTTTGATCTTCAATGATTCTGTTAAGGACGTGGTGGATGGGAGAAAGGTAGTTGTGGGTTATGCTCTTTTGTGGTTCTGCTTCTTTTACCAAATACATTCATTGTGCGTTGATTTGGCAGTTAAATATTGTGTATCCTTGTATCCTTGTACCTCTGTCCCATCCCTTGAAACTCGCGGGTCTTAAGTAAATAATAATAGTGTCTGCTGAGTTTACGACCGATGTAAACTCGCAACAAGTATGGTTTACTTTTTGTTCTGTAAAATGTCTTGCTGACTGGGGAACCAAATAAAGGCCACTTTACAACCTGTTGTACGCTGTCTCGTGTTTAAAAAAACAAAACAAATCAACCAACAATACAAACAAGCAACCAAACCAAAAACAACCAACCAACTAAACAAATAACGTTTTACATTACATTACATGATTATTGCTTTAGGTCCAGCGGACTCTTCCGAGCCAAATCAGGACCAGATGAGAACTTGTTGAACAGTTACAACTCGCGCCCCAAAAAATGAAAATAACAAATTTAAAGAAATAATAATCCTATCCTATCCTATCTTATAACTCGAATTTCGTTGTGGCACCACAGATGATCGTTTAACCAGCGTACTTCATCTTTCTCTATCCTCAGCAACACTCATGACTTCGCTCAGCGTCAAGCCAGTCCATTCTCGAATTTTGTCCTCCCGCCTCTTTTTCAGTCTCCTCTTTTTCTGTCTCCTCGCACCGTGCCTTGCAGGATGGTCTTTGCAAGGTCTGATGCTTTGCTGACGTGGCCATACCATCGTAGTTGCTTTTTCTTCACCACTGTGAGCATGTCATCGTGTTGTCCAATGGCCTATGTGATGGCCTGTCGTACGTAGTCGTTGGTAATGTGCTGGATATAGGAAATTGCCCAGAAACCTTCTGTAGCACCTCATCTCCATGCTTTGTATTCTTCGTTGTAGGTCTATTGTGAGAGTCCATGTTTCACAAGCGTATAGAAAGATGGAGATGACAAGGGAGCCTTGAAATGTAGGCTGATGGTCCTGTCTTTTGAAATGGGTTTCAACCTTGTCAGAGTCGCAGTTGTTTGTGCGATCCTGGAGAGGACTTCCTGTCGGGATCCATTGTCTGATACAATGGCTCTGAAATATTTGAAGCTATGCACTGTTTTGAGAGTCTGACCTTGGACTTTGATGTCCGTGTTGATTCCATTGGTGTTGTTGGTCATCATTGTGGTCTTCTCTGCACCTATTTACATTCCAAAGGCTCTGGAGGTGGTGTCATGCCTCGGTACCAGGTGTTCAAGTTCTTATTCCTCTCCAGCCAATCCATCAATGTCATCCGCAAAGCGGATGGTGTCGTTTAGAAAGAAAGAAAATTTATAACTAGAAGAGATTTGTTCTTAATTAAAAGAAAAGCGGCATATCTGACCTACGTTTTGGGCAGTTTTGTCCAGGATTTGAGTTCCATCTTGAAGTTTGGCCAAAAACAGATCGAAAGCTGCTAACAAATATTTTCTTGACAAATGCGTGCCTCGTTAAAAAAAAATTCTGAACCATTTTCCTTTTCCACTTCTTTACCTGTGTACATGTGTGTGTGTGTGTGTGTGTTTGTGTGTGTGTGCAGATGTGTATACGCGCGTGCAGGCGCGCAAGCATGTTTGTGTTAATAATGGTGGTAGTGGTGTCAGTTTTAAATACGATATAAAACACACACCAGAAACTAAGACAGCTGAGCACACGTAGTTAACACAAGCAGAGCTCAGGATGGCAGCTATCAGATTTACTTCCTCATACTGCACCAAACGGTAACAGCGCAATGAATAATACATTGGTCTTTCCCGTCCCTGGCGGGCCACTGGCCAAAGTCTTACATCTTGTTGGGGTTGATGGCTGATAGTTGGAGAAGTTTTTGGAGCTATAACAGTTGGCCAGATTTGAGGTTGATCGAAAGATGCTGGGAGTGGTTTGTTCTGTACAATAAGGTATTTTTATGCATATAGGTAAGAGAGTATGATATGCGACTGAAGTCCAAAATCATAAGATTTTGCGAGACATGAGAAAAGTCACGTGCAAAACGTTGCTTTATTTTTAGGAAGCAATACGCTTTATGTGACTGTTGGCGCAAGAGGTCCAACTCTTGGCCCTGTTGGATTGGAGTCTCCAATCGTGCGACTCGTCCCCACCATTCACCCTGCTTCATCTCTCCCTTCCTCTCCTCTCTCGCCATTTCCCCTCCTCCGTCCTCCCCTAACAGTTTAACACGTCGATGTCCACTATTCCTTTGATTGGAGACCAATATGTCCTTGCTCAATGTTTACTTGTCATATGCTGTAAAACTCAGTTGTTCTTTCATATATTTACCAGCTAATAATTAATGTTGTTGTAGATTTGCACATTCTTTCTTTGGAAGTACTTATGGATTCTTCACCCGTTTTCAATCTTTTTTTTAAATTCTTCCTGTTTTTGAATGAGCCCAGCAGTAAAGTGGATAGCAGCACGAAATCCTCATCATCGATTGGGTTTAAATGTTTACACAAGATTATGTGCATACTCAAGATTTTATCTGTTTGTGTTCGTCTGTTATCATTCCACAAAATTTCTGCCTGCCTGTTCTTCTGTTATCATTCTCAGAATGTGTTGAAGCGCGGAAGTAGCAAGTAGTCGAGTGTCTTCACGAGCGGCAGCCGAGTCAGGACAGAAAGCAAACTCATCCGTCAAAAATCTGTTTCTAATGCTGTCTTGTATGCAAAAGTGCTTGCCCGGTGCTCCGATCGATTGCGCAAACGCGATCTATCATTTTTGCCCCCTTGTTATCTGGCCACTGAGCGGTTCTCCATCCGCAGGGAGTGACGGGCCTTTGCCGAGATGGCGCGCTGATTCGGCACGATCCCCAGTCTTCTTTTCTGCTACTCTGCTTCCGGTTTTTCTGTTGTTTGTGTGTGTCTCCTGCCTCATCGCGATGTAAATAAAAAGAAAAGTTTGAAATAACAATAGCTCGATTTGAGGCTTGCTATTCAATGAATTTTTTTTTCTTTTTTCGATTCAGTTGTTTCGGTTTTTTACATTTTTAGATAACATCTTTAAATACTTTGAAATTGTCGGAAATCAGAACGAGCCATGCAAAATGTCCGTCCGTCCATCGGTCCCATCGCGCGCCAGGCTTTCATTGGACGGATTTTTTTTGCTCAACCTTCATAAGAGCCTGGTGGCCAACCTCCCATGCCCGCCATATTTTCTCCCTACCGCAAAGGTCAAGGTCGCTGGTGTCGAATCTTTGCTAAGCATGTTTTGTTCTATATCTCAGAACCGGTTTTGATGATTTCGGAGATGGAATAAAAGTATATGTGTTCTGTGTTCTGTTCCCTTTTGGGTTGTTCCCCCCTCCTCCCCCCACACACACACCCTTTCCTTCTACCTCCATAAATATGATAACAAATAGTACATTAAAAAACAAAACAACTATATATATAATGTACTATTTGTTATTCGTATGTATGGAGGTAGACGAAAATGGAGGACTGGAGGGGAGGGGGCGACAACCCAAAAGGGAACAAAACTCACATTTGTTTTAAATTTTTGCAAAGTGTGTGGAAATCTGGACGCACATTAAAATGACATGTCATCTTATTTATTTTCAATTCTCCCACTGTGACTTGTGCACATACACGAATTCGATTTTTTTATTTTCACGGTTACTCTTTCATGTGATTGTGTTTGAAGTTTTAGCTTTTACGTTCTTGTGTCGCTTGCCTAATCATTCGTATTCTTTTGCTTAGCGTGCACCACATTTTGTTTCTCTTATGAGATACAAGCTAGTTTTATTCCGAGTCTATATATACAGCACATTAAAGACCAGTTGAACAACAACAGCCACAACAACAACAACAAAACAGCCAAGACATGTCATACATACTTTTAACCTTTTGCGGGCGTGCTATGAGAACAAACCGCTTCAAAGCCATTTTTTGTAAAGTGATGCCCGACTTCCGTTTTTAAAACGTTTACCAGCAAAACCAAATTAAAACTAAAAGACCTTAAACACTTGAGAAGTACATGCATATATTAAGAAATATTCAAGCACGTTTTCTTTGTTTAAGTTCACGCATCAACATATTCTTCATAAATTTATGATATTTAAAAAAACAAATTTCGAAACACGAGGCAGTATTTTGATTCCTTTAAAGTGCAGCGAGTAGATTTATATATAAATCAATAAACCTTTCAAAACTTTCTTCGGCTTTTGATGATATTTTTGTGTGTACCTATGCGTTCAACTGTGAATTTGTTTTTGGAACCTCTTAAAAACTTTACAATTTCTATTTGTGTTGAGTGATGGCTGAGTGAAACACGATTTCAGTTTTAAATGATTATTGGGTTTCTTTTGGATTCTGTTATATCCATCTGTGATTTAGTCTAGAGATCGCTCTTTTCTAGTCAGTGTCGCCATACAACTGACTTTAAAATTCGGAAGAGCATACACACGAAGTTATTACTGCAAGAACTGCATTGGTCATTGCTGTAAGGAAAGAAAGTAAACGACGATGATGCTCTCCTGAGGCTAACACCTTGAACAGACCTATATACTTCAAGTTGTTTTTAACTCATGATACTCCATCGACAAGACAATGCTGAACGGAGATGTCCCCCATCTGAATCGGTAGCGGACAACTATTGCGACCATTGTTTAAAACAATTGTTTTTGTTTGTTTCGGTAGCTACGTTTCCTTAGTATAGTTTCGAATTGTTTTGTCTGTTTATACAACACGTACTGGAAGACGAAGATGGAAGAAGGTAGGTAGAAGGGATAGAAGGGGGTAGAGGGAGGGTGGGTGGGGAGAGAGAAAGAGATAGATAGATGGAGGAGGGGGGAGGGGAGCGCGGAAGGAGGAAATAGCCGCAGCACCTGAACCATTCAGCCGTTTACAAAGTAGTCAGCTGGGAGTATGATTATGCAAATATTAAGACCTGGTATGTTACTCGATATGGCAAGATTATACAAACGAAAAGACATAGTACCTTACCATCCTTGCCCAGATGATGTACATGGATAGCCTCATAACCTTTACTCAGAATGCCACCAAGTGTGCAAGACTCGAGAGAGCCATTACGAAACAAGTCTTCATTTTGGGACTAGCGAGATCGAGTTCCTCCTTATACGCTCTGCACAGGTCTCGTTCTCTTTTTTCCTGCGACAATGACCCTTTCATTGACCCCCCGTGAACTGCAGTCTTGATTTAGCTCAGTTTGATCTTGTTTCATTTTCATTTGCAAGGAAAGCGCCCGCCCGAAACTAGTCTCAAAGGAAATGTAGTCCCTTTGTAAAGACTACAATGGCAGTCAGATAGTATAGTAGTAGTAAGGTGGGTCGATGCGATGATAAAAAGAAAATTGATTTTGGTCTTTTGATTTGTGGTCCGTTCCGTGACATGCTGTCAACCACGGTTGATATTTCTTTCTTTCATCCTATTAACCACACTCTCCTCTCCTCCTACGCCCGCCCGCACGCACGCTCGTACACACACACAAACACACACATGCACATACACACACGCACTCTCTCTCTCCTTCTTTCTTTCACTATGCCCCTTCATTATCCTTCTCACGCACCTCATTCTTGGATCGTTAATATAATGAGCGACGTTTTCGTATTCTCTTTCGTTCACATGCTAGATCGCTGGGTTTTTTTTCCCCCTTATTCGTTCTGAATTAAATTGAGCGCTTTCACATACTGTGTTCCGAACACAATGTCCCTGCAATTCTCTTCCGTTTAATTTGCTTATGTTCAGTCCTTTTGTTTGTTTTTTTTCCCCCCAAATACACAATCACAATACAGCAAAAACGTCCTCTTAAAATACAAAAATAACAAATGTAAAAAACCACGGTTTATATGCTAAGCTCCATAAGGACTTTAGTCCTCGCGAACTATCGCCATCGTAAACAATGGTCTTAGTAAACAAAGTTAGCATTTACTGTTATTGTTGGCCCTTGTTGAGGTTTTGCATAACTTGTTTTGTCTCTGATTTATTGCGCGTACGTGTGTGGGAAGTAGTGCAAAATAATCTGTATGCGCGGGATGGACGGTGGGCAGAGGGAGAGAGAGAGAGAGAGAGAGAGAGAGAGAGAGAGAGAGAGAGAGAGAGAGAGATAAGATAAGACAATAGCATTAGATCTTATGGGCCTGTTATACTGCTAGTCCATAAAAAATGCTAAATACGTTTGAAATAATGAACATAAACTAATTTAAAACATATAACTATGTTAAGGCACAGATACACGACAGTAGTCTACATCTGCACGTATACACACTGACACATCTACTCATTAACCTCCACCTCCAAGCGCACGAACAAACACACACATATAGACTGCCTCAGGGAGTTGAGCTAGTAAGAAGGAGGAGAAGAAGAAGAAGAAGAAGAAGAAGAAGAAGAAGAAGAAGAAGAAGAAGAAGAAGAAGAAGAAGAAGAAGAAGAAGAAGAATGCGCTTTTCCTAGTAAGGAACAGTTGAAAGTGCTCCCTCAAGCATTCACACACTCATTAAACATTAGTAAGCTTACAATTAATATAGAGAATAGCTTAGAGCGAGAGATAGAGATAGAGAGAGAGAGAGAGAGAGAGAGAGAGAGAGAGAGAGGAGAGAGAGAGAGAGAGAGAGAGAGAGAGAGAGAGAGAGATTAAAGAAATAGGGGAAGATAACATTACGAAGTACCCGGACAAAGTAGTTATGTCGTGCGGTATAATACCAAGGTCACCGTTATTGAGATTACTGCTTTCGTCATAGCGTTGTACCCACGTCACTAGACTTGTGGTAAACGTCATAATCTGGGCAATTAATCTTTTGGTTGAAAACCTGCCTCTTGCTGAACATCCCGCGTCACTTTGGAACATTTTTGCACGGATAAAGAGACCTTTTACGTCAATGCTCAAATATAAATAGTATCCAAGGTTAGCGATACCCACGGAAATGGCTAAACCGCGAAGTCAGATACAATGGAAAATGGCAAAGTTTTGATTACACAAGAAGTGAATGTCATCTTCTGTCTTTGAATAGGTTCTGCACGAGATAATTTCTCTTTTTTTTTGTTTGTTCGTGGGTTTGAATTATTTGGACGCTTGTTTAAGAACATTTAAAAAGCAGTTCTAATTCTCACAACTACAAGCACGCAATTACCCTCTTTAAAATATTTCAATAAAGTGAGGGGAGACCTTCGTCCATTCGTCCGTTTCTTTCTCTCTCTCTCTCTCTCTCTCTCTCTCTCTCTCTCTCTCTCTCTCTCTCTCTCTCTCTCTCTCTCTCTCTCTCTCTCTCTCTCTCTCTCTCTCTCTCTTACCGACAGACTAAAATTTAATAAAGGTGTTTTCATGCACAAGGTCCTTTCTGGCAATGCACCTTCCAATCTTTCTTCTCTTCCCCCCCCCCACCCCCACGCACAAAAAAACCACAAACTGCCAGATCGTCCACAAAATGAAATGTTCCAATTCCAAAAATTGATCTCTACAAAACTAGTCTAGCTTATTCCGGTTCCACTTTGTGGAATAACTTTCCTGAAGATCTCCGCCCTCCAGCATCTAAATTTACTTCATTTAGAACACGTCTCCTAAAACACATTAAAAATTAAATACACATTAATTGTTCATGTTGTTGATTGATATTAACAACATTAATTTGATTTCAATTGTTTGAAAAGAATTTTATCTAATGATGACTTTGTCTATCTGTTATTGTTCCATGATGTGAATGTTATAACCTTGAGTTCTTTTTAACAGTTATTGTTAAAGCCCAGAGGGCAAGATGTAAAAAAGCGCATCCAGCGCTTATTCTTTTACCCTTGCAAAATAAAATTGTTATCTTATCTTATCTTCTCTACTCTCTCTCTCTCTCTCTCTCTCTCTCTCTCTCTCGGGAATTATTATGTAAACGCCTCTTTTAACACTCATCTGTTAATTAGCTGTAATGATGCATCCATAAAGAGACATCAGAGACCTACAATTAGAAATGCGATGTTATTCACTGGCATCCACCGCAACGGCCCAGTCCAGGTTGTACGTTTGTTGTTCACCGTGGGCATAATTATTAGTCTCAGCTGTTGGTGCTCTAGAGAAAAAAACGATGCCGGAATTTTATTCTTCAGGTTTATTTTGGGTTGTTTGTCTAGATTCCCCAAGACCTAATCGGTTACTATCCGTTGTCTGAGTGACAGATCTGTTTGAAATCATTTCGGATTAGCTCTGTTTGGTTTAGGATTATAAC
>CM072512.1:25727700-25772700 GCA_036898135.1 Oncomelania hupensis
ATGGTCGGTTGGGTCCATAGCCAAAACTAAAGCCTCTCTCTCTTTCTCTCTCTTTCTCTTTCTCTCTCTCACTTTCTCTCGCTCTCTCTTTCTCTCACTTTTTTGTTTCTTTAAGAAAGAAAAAAAAAACACAACTAAGAAAGTTATAAACAATGACTAACTTTCTTAATACTTCTTTCTGTCTGTTTTTTTTTTAAATTCTTGCTTTATATCTGTTTAAAACTAACAGTAATTGTTTGCCTTATTTAGATATATATAATTTCTTAATTTCCGTTTGCCTCCGTAGTTTGTTTTAGGGCGTCGGTGCTATCTTTCCATTTCCGTCTTCCTGTAATTGCCTTTATTTGTGTCGGATTATGTTTTGTTTTTCTTAGTTCATTTTCTGTATCTTTCTTTCCATCTTAATGTGACCCCGTTTGTTTTTGTTTCATGTTATATTCATGCGTTTCTGTCCCTGTGGTTTTGTTCGAATTACTTTCTTTGTTCAATATTTTTCTTACTTTCTGGGGGCTCGATTGTCTCTGTTTTGTATTTTGTATGAACTACCGTCTGTCCCTTATTTTCTTCTTTTTTTTTCTTTGTCTCTCCTAATTGTTGTTGTTGTTTTGTTGTTGTACTTGTTCGTTTGATTATATATATATATATATATATATATATATATATATATATATATATATAGAGAGAGAGAGAGAGAGAGAGAGAGAGAGAGAGAGAGAGAGAGAGAGAGAGAGAGAGAGAGAGAGAGAGAGAGGGAGAGAGAGAGAGAGAGAGAGAAGTCGAAATTTTAATGACAAAAAGCCAACAATACAGCTCATATGTCAGAGTTGGACAATTTCTGTTCAAAACGTTAACACACACACAAACACACCCACCCAGCCACCCACACACACACACCCGCACACACACACACACACACACACAAAAGGCCATGATCAAACAGTGCTTGAAATACAAAAGTGCTCTCACGTAACAATGGCAGTCGTTGAGTTTGATAGAGCTTGCCTCCTGTTTTGAATCATCAGAAAAAGATATTTGCAGAAATTATACTGCGTGTCGTTATTCTGGCTTTATAATAAATTGACAAGCTGCAACCGCAGTGAAACATGTCTCAATATGACTAAAAATTTCTGACGAAGTTCTGTATATAATGGGCACGAAAAATAACATGAATTTCGTTTTCCACTGCCTGTGGACAAAAGGGACAAAACTGTTTCGCAGGGTTTTCCGAAAATCGGAACTTATGCGCATTAATTTCCGTTACCCCAATCCTAAACCTTGCGAGCGTTCTCAGATAATTACTGGTATGTAGAGTGTCAATATATTTTTCACGCTCGAGACACGTTTTAAAGCAATTGTACAACTGAAAATGCGTACTATTTTCCAAATGGGTAAACCATTCTTGGCAAAACAACCTCTCAGCCTTGTTTTAAATTCACGAATGAATTGCTTCTCATTTCCGACTTGACCAAACAACCAACCAAACCCAAAGCCGTTACAACATAGCAAGTTCTTCACAGTGGTGACCCAAGATCTTTTACCCCTGTCATGTAGTTGCAGCAACATATCATACGCCATACGAGAGAAGCGTGATGTTGGTTGTTTAAGGAGTCGAGTCTGAACCAAAACATGATACACTTCGCTGCAGAATTCACGTGTAGTGGGTAACGGCCCAGCTCACCGTATACAAGAGTGTTAGATGCTTTGGATGAAACAACCAGTACCTTCGAATACAACACTCGAGTGACTACTATTTCCTTTCTTGCCAGCTATTCATTATTCCATCAGGTAAACATTTTCCACCACTTCAACTTTTTGAGATCCCCAGATCTCGGCTGCATACAGCAGCAATGGGGCAATCTGTGTGTCAAAAAGCTTAAAGAAAATTGCGGGCGAGTTAAAATTCATCCTTATTAAAGCATTGGAAATCTCGATAGTACCGCGCTTTGCTCTGGGTTCCAACTACCTTAAGGCTACACTGAAGCTAACTTTAGTTGAGAAAATCAAACCAAAGTATTTGTACGACCCAACAACCTTTAGCTTCTCTTTTACTATAGAACCAGACTTCCCTCTCTGCTAAGTACCCGCCGTTGCGGAAAACAACTACTTTCAGTTTGGCTGTGTTTACAGTGAGACGAGAGAGAGACAGAGAGAGAGACAGACAGACAGACAGACAGACAGACAGACAGAGATAGAGACAGAGAGAGAGACAGAGAGAGAGACAGACACACACACACACACCGAGACAGAGAGATAAGATAAGATAACAATTTTATTTTGCAAGGGTAAAAGAGTAAGCGCTGGATGCGCTTTTTTACATCTTGCTTTTGGGGCTTTAACAATAACTATTAAATATAACTCAATGTTATAAGCAAAGTCATCATTAATTAAAAACATTTGCAAACAATTTAAATCAAATTAGTGTTTTTATTATCAATCAACAACATTAACAATTAATGTGTATTTAATGTTTTAATGTGTTTTAAGAGACGTTTTCTAAATGATATAAATTTATATGCTGGAGTGCGGAGATATTCAGGAAAGTTATTCCACAAAGTGGAACTTAACCGGAATAAGCTAGAGTAGTTTTGAGGATATCAATTCTTGGAATTGGAACATTTAATTTTGTGGACGATCTGGCAGTTTTTTTAAAAAAAAGAGAAGAGAGATAGGGAGGTGCATTGCCAGAAAGTACCTAGTGCATGAAAATACTTTTAATAAATTTTAGTCTGTCGGTAGGAGGTACACTATTGATCCGTTTGTAGTCATCTGGAGAGAGTTTTTTTTGTTTATGAACAACTTGTTTAACTGCACGTTTGTGAATTCTAATTACCGGCTTCATTGCGTTGTCACTAGCAAATAGTAGAGGAATAATCAATAAATGATTGAATATGACCGGAATAAAACAGTTTACGAGAATGTAAATTTAATAAATTCTTTATCCTTGATAATTGATACGTCCTTTTAGAAATAGTTTTACTAATATTTTATATCTATAGTCTTTTCTGTCTTGTTGTAATTAGCATGGATTTTCTTTTGTCTGGATGGAGGGCCATGCGGTTATATTCAGTCCATTCCTGTAGTTCACTAGCACCTTTTTGTAATCAGGGGGAGAGATTATTCAAGTCTGTATTTTGAGAATGTATTGTAGTGTCATCAGCGAGGAGTTCACAAGACGTAGAAATATGAAGGGAGAGATCATTTATGTAGATAGAAAATAACAAAGGTCCTAAAATATATCCTTGCGGTACGCCAGGTAACAATTTCATATTGTGACTTTTGGTAATTTACATAAACACGCTGTTCTTTGTCAGAAATAACCGATTAAAAAAATTCAAGAGATTTAGAAGTAATGCCATTTAATTTTAGTTTACGTAGAGGAAAGTCATGGCCTATTACATCAAAAGCTTTTGCGAAGTCAACGAATAATGTTCCAGAAAATTGTCCCTTATTGTTCTATCATAGACGTAAGAGCTGTGTGACAAGAGTGCTTAGCTCTGAAACCAGACTGATTTTCATGTAAGAGGTTGTTTTTAGTGAAGTGATCCAGAATATTATTATTTATGTGCTTTTTAAGAGGTTTAGAGAGAGTAGAAAGAATCGAAATAGGCCTATAATTCTATGGGTCAGTGCTATCACCATTCTTGAAAAGTGGTATAATCTTAGCATTTTTTAACATTATAGGAAAATATGTTTTGTCTATGCACAGGTTGTATGTATACGTTAAAGTGTCAGTAATAAATGATGCAGACAATTTTAATATTTTACTATCCAATTCACCAACTCCTCTTGAATTTGTTTGCTTAAGGTTTCTTAGTGCTTTATGTACAAATTCTGTAGATAAATAAGGAATGTCTAGTTTGTTTTTAATGTTCTTAGAATGACGGAGAGAGAGAGAGAGAGAGAGAGAGAGAGAGAGAGAGAGATAGACGAACAGACAGACAGACAGAATACATGTTTATAATTACATAGTTGCACACTGCAAAATCATTATTTATTTCAAATTTTATATTGTTATAATAATTTAATGTAATTATTTTTGTTAGAACAATTTTTGGTTTTATATGCAGATGGACACTGCATACATCCCTTCTTGTAAATGTTTATGGGTAACAATAAAAGGACTTTAAAAAAAAAATTGTTGATTTCTCTTCTGGGTTTCTTCTCCATCGCACATATTACACTCTTGATACAAATTTCCAAAATGGTTTATGTTTTCACTTCTTCTTCGTATAGGTTACTGTGTAATAGTTACACAAACTCATCATTGTTTTTCGACTCTTTCTCTTGTATATTAGATTTTAAACCGTAAGTTTAATCATATGGAATGTGTTTGTATTTCCTTTCTGATTGGTGACAGTGATAATGTTTATTATAAAAATGACTTTCTCCCGTACAGTATTTTGTACCTGATTTTGTATAATAATCATTATCAAAGTTAGTTTTTCATCTTTTCCTGTTTGGTGACTATGAGTAGAAACATTCCGCTGTTGTGCTTGTTCGTCCTTAAGGGAAGGAAGGAGGGTGGACGGGTGTGTGGGTGGGTTGGGGATCCAACAGTTGTTCGGCTTGTTGTTGGCTGTCTTTGAGCTTGGAGATAATAGATATAATACTGTAAAATCATTTTACATTTGTTTCGGTAGTTTCTCTGGTTGGTGACGAACGATGATTGTTAGCGTACAGAAAAATACCATTGTGGTGCTCGTTGGTGATGATGGTGACTAGAAAATTCATCGCTGTTGCGTTCCACGCTGCAGCCCAACAATAATAACCAACACGCACCGAGTGTGTTAATAATACCCAGGGAACGGCACTTTGATGGCGGATCGATATTCCTACGCCGTGGTGCGGAGCCCCTACTTCCGGAACCGCAATCGGGACTATTTTTAAACAGGACATTTATGACGGAAACGGGAAGCTAGGGAAAGTAAGGTAGTTAGCTTTGTTAATGCTGTAGTGGGAGGATGGTGGGTGTGTGTGTGTGGGGGGGGGGGTGAATGGTGAATATGAGTGCGCTGTCTGCTTGTTGGGGTTTGCATGGGTAGAGTTTGGGATGTGATGCCATCTAGACACGTTTTGAAGTGGTTTGAATGTGAGGTGCCTATCAAGGTGAGGAATGGTATAGTGATGTTGGTCAGTATATTCCTTGAGATTGTGGAAACGAAAGGAAATGTAGGATTAAGGTTTTTTCATTTTGGGAGATTTTTTGTGTGTGTGGGATGTAAGCGTGATTAGAATAACTGGCTAACGTAAACCCTACACGTGGTTTGAATAGGCGGTGTGTGGGGGTTGAAGATTGAAGCGAGGACATTGGTGCACACACCCTGATAATGTTTTTGTTTGTTTGTTGTTGTTGTTTTTGGGAGTGATAGGTGGGTGTTTTGGTGATCCTGGACACAAACTAAGAATATTGAAATATGGGGTGTGGGCGATGTAATATTTTGGGACACATCGTGATTGGCATGTGGAATAAACATTCAGTTAGATGGCGGGGGAAGATACTCGTGTGGAGGAGTAACAGGTGAAATAGCTCATCTGGACGCAATAGGTAACACACCTGGATTTGTCATGTGAGAGGATTTTGGAAGTTACATTCACGAATAGATAATTGCATAGTGATATGCAGGTGTAAAGGGGATTATAGAACCTGTGTGTTTGTTGTAGATATGGGCATAATGTGGGGAGCCACGAAACCACGGAAGTACAGACAACGAAAGAAAGAAAGAACTAGAAACAGAAAGGTATATGTCTGTTGTACTGAATCTGTAAAAGGAGATACCCACTAAATACCCATCAATCCCCAGATGTTCACGCAGAAAAATGGGGAGGAGCGGTGGAGAGAGAAAGTGAGAGAGAGAGAGAGAGAGAGACAGAGACAGAGACAGAGAGACAGAGCTCTTGGCCCAGATCCGTTAGAATAAGACGGATAGACGGGCAAATAAATTGTGATTTTTAGGGGGGTCCCAGATCGGTAGTCATTCAATATTTGTTGTAGAGCGTAAAGCGGGGAGCGGTAAAGTCAAGGGGATTGATTTCATAGTTTGACAACACAGACTATTCGCCATCGTTGCTGTTGTAAATGGTCCATGCAGGTGAGCGAGAAACATCGACACCAAGTATAGAAAGAATTCTGGACAAGAGCAACAGTGAAATGTGTTTGTCCAGACCTAGTTACTAAAAAAAACCTGGCTTTCTGCCTAAGAGATGCGTACCAAGTTCTTCAAAGTTACATTTTTTACCCGATCGTGACTGCCCACGGATCTATATATATATATATCACATGTCACGCCTCTTTTAGCGCTTCTTTGGCTCCCTGTCAAGTTCCGCATTGAATACAAATTTGCTGTCCTAGCTTTCCGTCACTTCAACCAGTCACTACCACCCTATCTGTCTGAGGGACTCACTACCTACACTTCAACTCGTTCTTTGCGCTCATCAGATGAAAAAGTTTTGAAAAAGCCCAAACGTCGGCTTAAAACAATTTAAGTTTTATAGCACCAAGGTTTGGAATGCGCTGCCTGCCGGTTTAAGACATTGTACAGACCTTGATTCCTTCAAGAGCTGCTTAAAAACGCACTTGTTCCGCAAGGCGTTTTCTGTGTAAATAGTAAGAACAGAAATAATACTTTCTGAATGATCCTGGACATGATGTAGTGCGAATGTTGTGATGATGCGTACGAATGATATGTGTAAGCGCATTGAGTTGTTATTCTAATGAAAAATGAGCGGTATAAATGCAATTAGATAGAAGATAGATAGATAGAAAGATATATAGATAAATAGATAGATAGATAGATAGATAGATAGATAGATAGATAGATAGATAGATAGATAGATAGATAGATAGATAGATAGATAGATAGATAGATAGATAGATAGATAGATAGATAGATAGATAGATAGATAGATAGATAGATAGATAGATAGATAGATAGATAGATAGATAGATAGATAGATAGATAGATAGATAGATAGATAGATAGATAGATAGATAGATAGATAGATAGATAGATAGATAGATAGATAGATAGATAGACAACCACCAGACATTTTCTACATGTCCAGATATGGATCCCCCTCCCTCCCCTTCACCTACCTCCATGATCCAGTAGCCACAGTTAGTTTTCCGTTGAAAACCATAGATCTGAATGAACTAAAAGCTGTGGCATTGGCAGACTGGTTCGGTATTTGCGGACGGGGGTGTCATTTTTTGTCAGGTAAACCTATGGGATGAAATCATTACTAAACTCTTCAGTTAAAGGGTTCTGATGAAGTCCAAATTGCAAATTTAAAAAACACGCGTATTCCAAATTTGGTAGCTAAAATAATACTACAACCTGCATGTAAACTAGACTATACCGAAAATGGTAGATTGACGGCATAGACTCTGGCAGGGGGAAAAAAAGTTTCATCATCAATCTATCATGACGTCTCGGTCTGGAAAGCGTAGGTATCCACAACTGGGAGCTGGTCGCAAATTATGACCCCTGCTATTTATAGTTGCGTCCTTTGCGCTTCTGTCTCATGTATGACAACGTACATAACCTCAGCTGTGTTTGGACTATGGACTATAATACTGCTGAAAACTAGACGGAGAGAGTTTTTTGTCAATCAAGACAGCTGATTTTCCAGAGCTATATGTCTCAGCAAATTCCATGTAATTTGGAGGAGGCTCGGTTGCATGCGCTATGCAACCTCACACAATAGAGGCAGACATTGTCAGTTAATCTAAATTGGGACGCAAAAGGCCTGGTAGTCAATGTCAGTAACGGCAGACTTGGGCCCTGTAAGTTGGACACAATAATAGCCTGTCTTAATGAGAAGGTTTCTGGAGGTTTCAAACCGTTTAATCGAGGTTCTCAGATCCCGAAATAGGTTCCTGAACCTTTCTTTGTCCACAATGTTCAGGAACCTAGGTTCTGGATCTGAGACCTCCATAAAAAGTACTTGAACCTCTACGAACCTTCCACTTACGACTTAGTTGCCAGTTATTCTGTGGCGGCGCTAAGTGCCTGCATGCAGTGTTGGTGCCGTTGCTGATTTTATGTATTCTCACTACAACAAATTTAAGACTTACGAAAAGATCAGAATACGTTGTTATCTCAAAACACCAGAAATTTACATATATAAAGACTTTTTTTAAAAAAAGAACTTTTGAAAAAGAGTTGGACCACTTTACAACAAACATATCCATAAAATGTTTGTCGCCACTTCACGATTGTTCTACTGTACTGTGAAATGAAATGGGTGGCTTGATTTAGACCCTGTTTCGGTCACCGCCTTAAGCAGCTCATGAGCTAGAAAAGAGCTATATAAGAACGATTATATAAAACGCAATAAATAAATAAGTGAATCGTACTCTGCATTCCTGAGCGCCATGACACAGACAGGGAATACTTCAGTGCATTTGCAAATAACGTCAAGTCAGTATCATCACGGCTCCTCGTCCGATGTAAAAACCTTTGTTCTGGGGAAGGGAAAGGAATGAGGAAAGATGTACTTGGTGTCGAGAACACCCTAGTAGCCTTAAAGCATCCTTCAGGTCTTCTATATACACATTTCCTTCACTTCATGTCTTCCATTTTGCGAAGCTAGGGAACCTGCCCTGGCAGTGAGCGTACTTAGGTATGTGTGTTGCACACGCCGTGATTGTGTGACTGAGTTCCTGGGGAGCTCTAGGCTAGTCTAGACAGATGGTTTAAAGCCCTGTGCTAGTGGCAGTTGTCAAGGCTAACATGTTGTGCATTATGAAGCTTATCGAACGCAAGGGTTTATTTTGAGCACCCTCCCTTCATCCATTTTGACCAGGCTTATAGACTCCATTTTTTGGTGTCCCAGAATTCCAAGAGCTTCCGCTAAATCAGGCGACATTATTTTGTAGGTTAGGTGAAAATGGGATTGTAACAGGCAGGGTGCCGCGCTATAAGCTTGTGGGTTTTATAAGAAAAGAAAAAAAAAGGAAAAAATAAAGAACAACAATATTTTTTTTTTTGTCATTGTGACTTTAAATAAGGTGAGGGAAAGGATGCGGAGTAGCTTTTTTCTTCTTTTATTCACATTACTGCTTTCCTTAGAACGACAAAATAAAACTTGCGCGTGTGCAAATATGTGTGTGTGTGTGTGTGTGTGTGTGTGTGTGTGTGTGTGTGTGTGTGTGTCTCTCTCCTTCTCTCTTATTTTTTTCCGGACGTGTGTGCTTGTCTGTGTGTGGAGAGTACGTGTACCTCGGTCTTCAGGGTATTGCATTTCGGTTTCCAGGCGAGCAAACAGATTGGGTGTGAACTTTATACAACCTTTTTTTCATTTCTATCAATTTAAACTTTCTAAACGCCAAGAGACAGTTTTTTTTCTTTGTTTGTTTTGTAATTGTTTGAGTGATTTTGTTGTAGTTTTTGTTGTTTTGTGTTTTTATTTGGTCAAACAAGGAATACAGCAATAATAATAATAAAAATATTATACATGTTTTATGTCAATGCTGAAATTATTATTATTATTATTATTATTATTATTATTATTATTATTATTATTATTATTATTATTATTATTAATTAATCAATTAATTAATTAATTAAAGTAAAAATAAGCAAGAATCTTGAAAGCGTGATGTGAAAGCAGTGCAATTAAATTTGGCTCGTGAGAGATAGAGTTCACGAGGTGACGGTGATATTTAGAAAAGACCTAAACTAATGTCTTAAACAGTTGTGCACTGGGCAATGCTGAATGGCGCTATGGATGCGTACATCATCACCTACATCATGAGCAGCAGAAGCAGCAGCAGCAGTGATAATCTGGGAGGATCTGTGAGAGGTAGAGTGCGGGGTTACAAGCTTAGGTATACTGATGCCTTTGTTCATGACTGTCCTTTTGAATACTTCGGTCAGCCGCTGCACACGAGAAGTCCGTCAAATATGAATGTATTAATCCGAGGAATGGTGTTTCTGGATTCATTGTTGATCATTATGCACATATTGTTCATACCTTAATAAGGTTTTTGTATTGCATCTGAAGCATATCGTATCTGTATAATAAATGGAGGTTCTGTGTGTAATTTGAATGCTCTTCTCTGCCTGTATTCGCGAAAACTTTAGCAAATGTTATGACTCTTTAAGGATTCTGTCTAGACTCGCTGTAGACAAAATTAACGTGGAAGTGTGGGTCATAAGGGTTGTTCTCTATTTGAATCACACCCAAAAAAAGTTGTTAAATATAGAAATACTGACATTATAAAAAAAACAACGTGTTGCTTTAAATATGAAAAGCTTGACATGTTTAGTTTGGCCTATATTCTAAGCAACCTCGGGGATTTCTTGTATTTTCTTTGTGTTTGTGTATTTTCTTCAGATTATTCAACCTATAAACACCATCGCAAATTCAGTTTTAGCGTTTACCATTCATTACGTTTAGAACTGCTGATAGTCAAAAATTAGTAGACCTACAAACGTTTTTGGTTTTTTAAGTTTCTTTTACTTATAAATATCAAAACGTCTTGTTTGCACTTATCATTAATTATTTGTTTATTTCTTTCATTTAAAGAACCTTTACAGATACATTTTAGAGTAGTTTCTACCTTTTTTGTTATTTTAAAGGCAGCTTTTGATTTCATAGCGAGTGGAAGAATACTGCGCTGTAGAAATAAACTCCCATTTTTCCCAGCGACCTAAAAATATTGTACAAAATGTTTCCTTTTTTAAGGTTGTACAGGGTTTCTTTGACGCAAACTCTTGATAACTTCGTTTTCTTCGTGCGACAGCATGTTAAAACGGCAGCGGCATGCGACAGGGATGAATAAGAAAAGGTTAAAAGAAGGTAGGCAGAAAGCAGACAAAAAAAATAAAATAAAAGTTGGATACAAGGAAGATGATAAAGATAGAAGGGTTAGAGCGAACGATACAGAGAGAGAGAGAGAGAGAGAGAGAGAGAGAGAGAGAGAGAGAGGGGGGGGGAGGGAGAGATGTCTTTTTGAAAAAGTTTTAGACTTTCGCAGTCGTTAGTTCAAGTCTCTAAATGGAAATACATGCGGCTGCATCAATGTTCTCTGCCCTTGCCCTTGACAAGGTAAAGCATTGTCGGGATATGATGGTTGTTCTGACCAACTTCTTCAGTGATGGAAAACCGAAAATGTGTTTTTATTTATGTTTTCATTTATTTATTAAAATAGGTGATTGTTGGCATTTTAAGCATGATTATTTAACTTATGTTGCTTGCTGACAATTAAATGATTTTTGTTTTCCACGTGTTGCAGGTACGATATTATTTATTCCTATCTTCACGCTGTGAGTACAATTACTTTCTTTCAACTCATCGTGTAATTTTGTCATCTGTTAATTGCACATTCGTTTTGTGTTACTGTTTTTGAATTCATGGGAGTATTTTTTCATATGGCTGTCTGTTTTAGTATTGTTAACTTTACTGATACCAATAAGCTGTATTTAATAGAGAAATCCCGCCTCCACATTTACACCAACACTACCATCGCCTTACAACCATTGATGCTAGACGCAACGAAACGCATTCCGCGTCAGTATTGACATTTTAGTCATCATCATGGATGGACTGACGCAGGTCATTGACATACCTAAAAATAATCGCAGAACGTGTTTGCTGCATCCCTGCATGATGGAAATATGAGATTCAGGTTGGAGCACGGAGCTATAAAGTAAAAACTTCAATATTGACGGGTGGCAAAACTTTCTCATATAAACGTCCGGACGTCGTGGGGCTTTTCCATTAATTTTTTGTGTGGCCCTGGCGGTCTCGTTCATAAATGAAACACGCACGTTTAATTAGTAGACACAGCTAGGTGGACGCTGATGCTGCTTTAAAGACAGTGATACATGTATAGACCCCTTCTCCTTTTCGTTACCGATTGATCCATGAAGCCGCGCGTTCTACAACACTGTTAGCAACTATAGTTAATCCATCTTTATTTATGCAGCGAAGCCATTGGACAACATGAAGACATGCTCACAGTGGTGAAGAAACGGAAACTCCGATGGTATGGCCACCTCACCAGAGCATCAGGCCTTGCAAAAACTATCCTGCAAGGCACGGTGTAAGGAGGCAGAAGGAGACAGAAAAACACGTGGGAGGACAACATTCGAGAAAGAGCTGGTTTGACATTGAACGAATCCACGAGGGTTGCTGAGAACAGATGAAGATGGAGTACGCTGGTTAAACGATCATCTGTGGTGCCTTAAAGACCTTTGAGTTACAAAATAAGATAGGATAGGATAGAATAGAATTGGGTGAAAGAGGGTGTTGTTCATCTATGTTTGCTTTCGCTGTTCACTATTTGAGAGGCCTTCTGTGTTTGATCGGGGGATAGCAGTTAAGTCGTGTTACCTCATAAGACACGACGTGGTGTACTATATAGGACGATGTGATCGGGAGATACGTGCTGCCAGATCCGTTGGATCTCATTTTTGATATGATGATGATGGTCATTGTTGTCAGGGTGGCGACGTGGTGATCGTCCTTAACGCTCATGCAATAGGACGTTAAGCATCGTTTTCCGATACGTGCTGTGTCCGGGGACGTAAATCTATCCACTGAACTGAACAGATACGTGTGCTTCGGGATTAAGACTTGCAAGCTGCCTGTGGATTACAACCGCCTGGCGTTTGTGTCCAGTTTCAAACAGAGAAGGAAACGACGTTTGATATCGTTGTAGTATTTTGTATTGGATGCCATGGATCTAATCGATTTCAACTAAAACCAGCACATTTTGTTGTTACAGACATGTTTAAAGGTTGCGGCTGAACTATTTTCAAACTGCTTTCAATATGATTAAAACAAAGTTATATAGCATTCGCGTGAACTTTGTTCGAATGAGAACACCTTGATAGTGTGTGTGTGTGTGTGTGTGTGTGTGTTAAACTGCCCTAATGTGTGGTTCAGTGATTTGGCATGTTATAAATCAGTTCAACTGAATTGTAAATGAATTCCAGTCAGTTCAGTTTAATACAAATTATTTAAAGTCATACAATTTATTTAACGTCTGCTCGCTGTTTTAGTGACGCGGAATAGAATGATAGGGTTGTGATGAATGATTTTGTGCACCACTGTTAGCATAATTATCTTTTGTATTATGTTGAATGTGGAGAGAGAGAGGGGGGGGGAAGAGAGAGAGAGAGAGAGAGAGAGAGAGAGAGAGAGAGAGAGAGAGAGAACAGAGAAATAGACAGTAACAGACAGACAGAGATGGGAGTGGTGGGTGAGAGACAGAAAGAAAGAAACAGACCCCCAAGGGGTGCACAGAGCATACTGCCAGACAGACAGACAGACAGACACAGAATGCGCCGAACAAGTCAAAATCATCGACGAGAGAGACAAACCAGACAGAGCTAGAGAGACATTATGAGACAGAATAATAGTTCTGGTTAATAGCATTGATCTTACGCGGTAACATCTTGGATTTTCATTACGGACCATGGGTGGCGTGCTTTTTTGATAGTCAGCAAATTCAATTAACTTTTCATTATAAATATTGCCGATGGTGCACAGCTTATCGACTACAGTTTACATGTTAGTGCAGGCGTTCCTATTTCGAAGAGTTAAGCGTCAAGCAGCCCAGTCAGTACCTGACAAATGGGCCGGAAAACACAAATTTATTTATGTAATGCAATCGCATAGGGTAGTGGCGTGGTGGAGCAGTTGCTTAATCGCCGGTTTCCTATACCGAAGGTCGCGGGTTCGATTCCCGCTAGGGGCGAACTTATGTGACGTTTGTACGAGACTATTCAGGTCACCGAGGGCTTTCTCCAGGTTCTCTGGTTTCCTCCGTCTTTTCAATAATAATATTGGAGGCAGTGAATTTTAAATTTAAAAAATATAAAATCCTCTTTCCATTTCCTCTTCCAGTAGCGATATCCCTGCCTTTACACCACAAGTTTGAGTGATAAATGTGTTTGTTGTCGATGCGAGAGTGTGAGGAACATGTGAGCTGGTGAATTGGTACAGATCGCCGCGCTCGGAGGCTGATTGGTGATTTGGACAAAAGCGCGCCTATAGCCTTCTGTATTAGTATTATCCCTGGTTTTTGTATAAATAAAAGTGGTGTAGAAAAAGAGCTGTGTTTCGGCTATCTGTTGTTCGGTACCAACCCTTGTTTTCTATATTATTACGTACAAGTCATAGTTTGTTGACAAAGAACCACCAAACGGTTCCCAAAGGTCACCTTAGTCGGGATCCTCACCAGCGGTCAGTAAGCCTAAACCGTTAATAGAAAACATATTAAATGGGAGAATGCAACCGTCTTGATAGAGCTGGCTCCCAAAAAGATAGGTTCTTCACGTCCCTCTCTGTTACGAGAGGAATTTTTCGAGATACCGAAACTTTTATATACATAATTATATCTTACACTTTCAGTTATGATCTGCCATTGTGTGTCCAATATGTCGCTGGCATTGCGCATCTAAGGATTGTCAGGCTGTATAATGTATTTGTATAATTATGTCTGTACAGTAAAGTCATCCATATAGATTGCTTTTCATACCCAAAGGCTGGTATAGCGGTGGTCTGAGGACGAACCTTTTGATTGCAATCCGGACTATCACTGAGTCATCTCTCAAATACATTCGAAGCGTGATTTGCGGTGATTTTTCACGTTTAGGAACATGCCCTAATTTCGACGAACCGATTGCGAGTCATTCAGCATGGGAACCAATGAAACGCGCTGCTTTAATCACGTGATCTTGCGAAAATGGCTACCAGTTCCAAGATTGATTGATTGTTGCTTTAGGTCCAGCGGACTCTTCCGAGCCAAATCAGGACTGGACAACCCCCGATCCGCATAAAAGATCTGCTGAAACAACCCTAGTGGGAAAACTGAATGCCCTCCACCGGCCAGTCACTTTACAATAAAGACATCCCACGCAGGGGACGGCTGAGGCTTTACCCCAACTAATCAAACCCCCGGTTACAAAAACAAAATAGAATACAAACATCATTATAAATTATCAACAAAACACATACATATAAAATGCCTATATTGCTAAATAATAACATCATAGGAAGCCCTAGTGACCACCCGGCAGAAAGCGTCCAATATTCCCAAGCTGATCCAACAGACCTCATACACAAACAAGGAGTCTTGTCCAGGAAGAGTTTTCAAGGAAAAAGGTAGGTCATTGATCTAGCGAAGAAGAAGATAGTACAGCAGAGTGATAGGACAGAGCAGGAATGGGAAAGAGCAAATGAGGAAGACAGCGACAGTGGGAATTTAAAGCACTAAATTTCCAGAAAGTGGGGATACTATTTATACTGAAACCCCCGGCACTCCAACGGGGGTACTGTTGCCGCAGTGAATCGGTCATGCCTATAAAGGAAAGACAGGTTTTCAACTGGGGCTTTCACTTTTCACTTTATAGGTTAGAACAATCTACAATGGCAAGATTGCTCATGACCCCAAGGGGTGCCAGTTCCAAGACCGAATCACTTGGAACGTTCAGTGTGAAAATTACCTGTGAGTTAATAGAGATGATACAGTCACATGAATGTTTATGGTATATTGTTTTTTTCATTGAACTTAGCAAACGAAATGCTACCGTTAATGGAAAAATTCTTCGTCGTTGCTTTTCACACAATTTGACTTTCGGCGCATCAAGGGAAACAAATCTTGTGTTTTGCTTATGCGCAGTGACTGTGCGCATGTTTACCGAAGTCAAACATTTTATTCATTGTATACTGACGACTCGCAGCGTCAATCCTCCAATTTTAATCATTATTCGCAAACAGTCACTGTGATCGTGATTGCAAACAAAACGTTCGTCGTCAGACCTAGGCTCGTGTATCCATAATGTAGTTAGAATCCACGTCTGTGCAATAAAATCTGCGGTATCTGGCTCTGTTTAGAATCTGAGAAGATTATGCGTCTACGTCGTCTTCTTCCTCTGCCTCTTTAATCCCACTCCCATTCTCCTTCTTCTCCTTCCCTCCACATCGTCTCCCTCTCCCCCGCCTCTTACTTCGTCTTCTTTTGCGTCTTCTTCTTCGTCCTACTCCGTCTTCATCCTCTTCTTTTTCCTTCTCTTCTTTCTTCTTCCTATTCTTCTTTATTCTTCTTCTTCCTCCTTTTATTCCTCCTCTTCTTCTTCTTCTTCGTCTTCTTTATTCTTCTTGTCCCGTCTCCTCTTCTTCTTTTTCTTCTTGAGGACCCCGCAGCTAAAGACTTCTGCAAAAGAAGTAAGTTTCTAGATACATACACTTTTTTTGGGACCATTACTGTGGTGGGAGTAGTGCCGCAATACACTCAATTTCATCCATATTGAATACAGTTGTTGATTTTAATAGGAATCTCTGAATTGACAATCGCCATCCTCCATTCACTCTCAGACAATTTTCAGCTTCCAAACTCCTATCATGAACCTTATAGTTACTCCCACACAATAACGAGTACTAGGTTTGTGAACATAATATAATCATACTTAATTATGTCACATCACATCACAACATCTCATTAATCACCATTAGACTATGTGGGGAGGAATGGTTTCTAGCAAATAATAGGTTCGGCAAGGCCACAGGCACTATTTTATGCTCCCTAGGTGGCTCCTACAAACTGACGAAACGGTAAAGGCATTTCTGTAACCTTTCGATGGAGAGAGAGACAGAGAGAGAGAGAGAGGGAGGGAGGGAGAGAGAGACAGACAGACAGATAGACAGACAGAGACAGACAGAGACCGACAGTGTCTATTTTAGAGAGCCCCAGTATCATCCATTTTTAACATTCACAGTGAATGTTGCCTCACTGATAAAGGTTACCACAAAATGGCTTCTTTCTTGCGTTAGATCATGTATCGACCAGCGCCTTGAGCAGCTCTGGAGCTGGAAATGCGCTATATAAGAACGACTAAATGCATACAAAACGATTATTATTAATTAAATGTTGCACATATTTCTTCACCAGCATACTCCATCTTTCTCTGTCCTCAGCAGCCCTGATGGCTTCGCTCAGTGTCAAACCAGTCCATTCTCGAATGTTGTCCTCCCACCTCTTTTTCGGTCTCCCTCTTCTTCTACCTCCTTGCACTGTGCCTTGCAGAATAGTCTTTGCAAGGCCTGATGATCTGGTGACGTGGCCATACCACCGAAGTTTCCGTTTCTTCACCACTGTTAGCAGGTCATCGTGTTGTCCAATGGCTTGTGTGATGGTCTGTCGGACTTCGTCGTTGGTGATGTGTTGGGTATAGGAAATGCCCAGAAGTCTTCTGTAGCACCTCATCTCCATGCTTTGTATTCTTCGTTGGAGATCTGCTGTGAGGGTCCATGCTTCGCAAGCATATAGGAAGATGGAGATGACAAGGGAGCGCAGCAGTCTTACTTTGGAATGTAGACTGATGGTCCTGTCTTTCCAAATGGGCTTCAACCTTGTCAGGGCAGCAGTTGTTTGTGCGATCCTGGAGAGGACTTCCTGTCGGGACCCATTGTCTGATACAATGGCTCCTAAATATTTGAAGCTATGCACTGTGTCGAGGGATTGGCCTTGGACTTTGATGTCCGTATTGATGCCATTGGTGTTGTTGGTCATCATTTTGGTCTTCTCTGCACTTATTTCCATTCCATAGGCTTTGGAGGTGGTGTCAAGCCTCTGTACCAGCTGTTCAAGTTCTTGTTCCTCTCCAGCCAATCCATCAATGTCATCTGCAAAACGAAGATTGGAGATTGCTCTACCCCCTATGCTGACTGTGCCTTCATGGTCTGCAAGAGCATCCGACATGATGCGCTCTAGGAAGATGTTGAAGAGTGTTGGAGAGAGTAGGCATCCTTGACGCACACCGATTGTTGTTCTGAACCAATTCCCGATGGCTCTGTTGTGGAGGACTGCACTGGTAGCCTTGTCATACAGGCTTTTGATGACTTCAATAATTTTAGGGCTGATGTTGTACACTTTCATTGTTGCCCATAGAGCTGCATGCCAGACTCGGTCAAACGCCTTCTTGAAGTCTATGAACACATGATGAGTATGCTGGTTAAACGATCATCTGTGGTGCCCCTACGACCTTCGGGTTACGGGACAGGATAGGATAGGATAGGATATTTCTTCACACCTTCACGTAGTCTTCGATACTTATGCTTGCTAGAGAAACTAGAGAACTAGCATACGCTGGATGTAATTTGGCTTGTAGATGCGTTTGTATATAATGATGTATCTCATTACATGCTCGCACATGTACTGACGGATGTACAGTAATGCCGTGTTGCAGTAGATGGCATTTTCTGTTGCTCATAATTGAGAGAGAGAGAGAGAGAGAGAGAGAGAGAGAGAGAGAGAGAGAGAGAGAGAGAATTGAATGATTTAATAAGATACAGGTTTAGGCCTAAATGCCTAGTCGTATGATCTGTTTAATAATAATAATAATAATAATAATAATAATAATAATAATAATAATAATAATAATAATAATATTTATATAGCGCTTTTTCCTAAGGAACAATATAAAGTTCAAAGCGCAGTACTCACGCATTTATTCTAAACATTCGGCTTCATTCAAAATAAAATCAGGCAAGACACTTGCTAACGAATAAGAAACGAGGGAGGTAGGGAGGAGGGGAGAGCTAAGAAGAGGTGATGGGGTAGGTTGAAGCGGTGGTCTGAATCCAAAAAAAAAAAGGAGGGAGAGAGAGAGAGAGAGAGAGAGAGAGAGAGAGAGAGAGAGAGAGAGAGAGAGAGAGAGAGAGGAAGTGTCAATGTGCATGCAAGTATGTGTCTGTGTTTTCTTATTGTGAGAATGGTGTCTAGCTATCGAACTGAGAAATCTAAACCCTGATAATGGGTGAACATTTGATATGCTCTGTAGAAAATATGCTGACATACCAATTGCAGGCAGCGTCATACTTCTGCTGTATCATTAGTAGTATTATCAACCTAAGATGTCTTTCATTGATGAAATCTTTTTTGCAGTTCGCACGTGCAGACACGAACGATACTCTTTGTTTGGGGCTAGGTCTGTATGCTATCATATTCTCTTCGTTGTCATCCTATCCCACCCAAAGTAGACAAACTATTCCCAATATCTTTATGAATATTGCGTATATTATTAGGTTTACGAGTCATTCTCTCCTACTCAGTGACACTAAAACATTGTCAACCTTATTAAACGTACGTTAGACTATATCTGAAGGGGCCTCGGCCTCAATGATTTGTAGTTATGTTTAGTGACAATGAGTTCACCTGGATATATGCCTACCCTCTCCTCCCGCAATCTCCCCCCTACAAACGCCCATATTAAAATATGATATAGCGGCCACACTTTGTTCCAACCGACCGCTATGCTTTGCTTTTCAGCTTCTCTTACTTGTTATGTAAACACAACAACTGTGCTTTCTTCTATGCACAATTTTGCTAGTTCATTTTTTAAATTTGATTTGTAAGAATTACCTCTGATGCTGTTAATAGGAAGATAAACAAAATGAATGTATCGATTTGTCTTAAAATCGTACTGCTGAGAAAGGTTATTTTGTGGTTTAATCTTAGTTTTGTCAGTGGGCCAACGCTGACTGTGAATTTGTAAAAGGATCTGTAGGGCTGAAATATGCGATCGTTACTTACATTCATCTGACCCCTTTATCATTATTAACGGCTCATCACCGTCGTCATATAAATTCATCACTGATCTTCTTCTTCTTCTTCTTCTTCTTCTTCTTCTTCTTCTTCTTCTTCTTCTTCTACTTCTTCTTCTTCTTTTTCTTCTTCTTCTTCTTCCTCTTCTTCTTCTTCCACCCTCCTTCTTCTTGTTCTTCTTGTTCTTGTTCTTGTTCTTCTTGTTCTTCTTCTTGTTCTTCTTCTTCTTCTTCTTCTTCTTCTTCTTCTTCTTCTTCTTCTTCTTCTTCTTCTTCTTCTTCTTCTTCTTCTTCTTCTTCTTCTTCTTCTTCTTCTTCTTCTTCTTCTTCTTCTTCTTCTTCTTCTTCTTGTTCTTCTTCTTCTTGTTCTTCTTCTTGTTCTTCTTCTTCTTCTTCTTCTTCTTCTTCTTCTTCTTCTTCTTCTTCTTCTTCTTCTTCTTCTTCTTCTTCTTCTTCTAAAAGAGAGAGATAGAGATAGAGAGAGTGAGAGTGTGTGGGTTGGGAAAAGAGAGAACAGAATTGCACTACCTGTCAGGCTAATAATTATTCATAATTGATAATTAACTCATTTGTGTTTGTTTCGTAACGTACAAATACCACTTACGTGTATCTTGGCGCTGGGAGGAGTAAACGACTCATTAAAGAAAGAAAACGATTGTCTGGGCGTCACACAAGTGGGAGCCTCGGGTAGCTTGAGCTAGATCCTGTATCGGCCAACGCCTTGAGCAGCCCCTGAGCTGGAAAAGCGCTTTTTAGGAACGAGTTAATAAATAAATCAATAAATAAACAGAAGACAGAACAAGACGACAGTGAAAAGGGGTGAACAGGCAAATAAAAATATAGAAAGTGAGGGAGGGGAGGAGAGAGTGACAGACACAAACAGCTCAGACAGACAACATCAAAATCATAAAAAGATAGAGAAAAAGACAGACAGACAGACAGACAGACACAGTCACCCCGGAACAGACCAAGAAGCAGAGATGAATTCCAGCCAGTTCCGTCATATTGACACAGTCTGTTCCCTTTTATCCTGCCAGACACCCTTAAGTCCGGAAAAAAAATATTTTATGAGCCATGCAAATGTCAGCGACTGTCATTCTTACCCCTCCCCCGAGCAAATTATTCACCATGATACATCTTGTACTGAGCGCCTAAGATCAATGATGATGATGAAGATAATAACGATGATGATGATGATGATGATGATGATGATGATGATGATGATGATGATGATGATGATGATGATGATGATGATTTGCTCTATGTTTATATTGCTTAATGATTTGTTGTATGCTTATATTGCTTGAGGGCTTGCGCTTCATGCTTTTAATATGTCGGATCAAAATTATTTATTTATCCTTGCCAGTACAGTACATTGTGTTGGGTGTAAATGCGTGCGAGCGCTAACACACCATTGCTGTCGGCCAATGCATCTCTCTCTCTCTCTGTCTCTTTCTCTCTCTCTCTCTCTCTCTCTCTCTCTCTCTCTCTCTCTCTCTCTCTCTCTCTCTCTCTCTCTCTCTCTCTCTCTCTCTCTCTCTCTCTCTCTCTCTCTCTGTGATGTGATGTGTGTGTGTGTTTAATAGCAGCGTTGTGTCTTAGAGCTAGCTATCATTCTTACCAACATACATACAACCTCCATGGGTAAGGAAGAATTGCCACCCGAATCTTTTCATTTTCCAAATATGGCCAGTCCACTTTAGCACTTCTGGTAGTGTTAGCGTCAAGAGGACGGTTGTTTTCTCTCGTATGATAATGGTGTTTGTATTTTCAACTGACGTCCTTGCTGGCACCCTATAACCCCCTCTCCTCCACCACCCTCAACTCTTAAAGCAAATTCTTACCAATATACTGTTGCCTGCAATCTTCTTTTCTCAAACATTGTCAACAGTGACACCGCCTGAAGTACCCTCTTGTGGAGATTCTGTTGCCTTGAGACTGGTCTTTTTTTTTCTTTTCCACATTTTCGTTATAGCGCTTAGCGTTTACTTCGTTTTGGAAGTATAGACATTATTGTGTTCGTCGTGCTCTCCGCCTTCCCAAAAATAAGTGCAATAAAAAACGTAATTCTTCCTTACGTTCACAGTATACTTTTCTCCTTCTCCTCTTCCTTCTCCTCTTCCTTCTTCTTCTTCTTCTTCTTCTTCTTCTTCTTCTTCTTCTTCTTCTTCTTCTTCTTCTTCTTCTTCTTCTTCTTCTTCTTCTTCTTCTTCTTCGTCTTCTTCGTCTTCTTGTTGATACTAATAGCGGTATAAATTCGTTTAATTCCGGATCATTCGTATTCTTGTGTCAAGGGTGGGGACTAGGCTAGAGTGGATTGTGGCTGGAACACATTTCATGGAATTTCTTCATCTATTGCAAAAATTTTACATACAAGTCCCCTATACGCCGATGTGTCCGGGGACGGTAATCTACCGAAACAAACAACACAAACAATTTTACATACACATTTGTTTGGGTTTAATAAAGTAAGTAAAGTTTTGCAGGCTGATACACAGTTCAAGAAGGACAGCCTGCACGTTTAACAATTTTAATGCATTGTAAAGCACGGCGGACCCATTCTTATTGGGGGTACCGCGCTATATAAGTTAACTGTATTATTATTATTATTATTATTATTATTATTATTATTATTATTATTATTATTATTATTATTATTATTATTATTATTAATGTCGTAATAGTAATTGTAGTAATAATAATAGTAAAAGTATTATTATTAGTATTGTTATTATTATTTTTATATTTTGCTCTGGTGGTGTGCTACTGAAATCCAGGCATCTTTGTTGTACTGTACATGGTTGTCTTATGCTGAGCATATAGAAATTCTATAAAATCTACAGCTTTGTAATAGCACATTAATCCTGGTCGTAGGCTACATGCAAACAGCAGCAGAAACAGACTCCAATAATACATTCGTAAATGAGATGTAATTATCAGCAATTTTTGTCCATATGGCGCTAATAATTGCCTGCTCTAGCTAAAAGACTGTGTTGCATGGGCAACCCGCACCACTCCTGTACTCCAGCACTCCTGAACACCCCTATCTTCCCCTCTCCCACTCTCTCTCTCTCTCTCTCTCTCTCTCTCACTTATTGTTGTTATGGTGCTATTTTTATAAAAATATTTTGTTATACGAATTGTTATTGTTACAAACCTCAAGGGCAAGATGGAAAAAAGCACACTCAGTGCTTATTCTTTTACCCCTATTAAATAACATTGAAATTTCTTATCTTATCTTATCTTATCTTATCTTATCTTATCTTATCTTATCTTATCTTATCTTATCTTATCTTTCACGAAGTCTGAGCTTGAAAGCCTAAAAACTTATAGGATTGCAAGAAACGTACATAGAGAAATAGGAATTCATTAACTGAAATACAATCTTTTTCAGCTCATGCAGTCTAAATCTGAGCTTCCTTTCTTCAACCACCACCCCCCCTTACACTCCCCCCCCCACCGCCCCCGTCCCAAATTTTAAAAAAGCCCGGATAACAGACAGAAATGTTAACCACATATAGAATTACATTCATCAAGTAATGTGCAACCCTCTCAAATATGAAGTTTGAGCTTCCAAGCCTAACAGAGCTAGGAATACAGCAATAGTGACTGCAAAATAAACTGCGCGTGCGCAATGCAGAACATAATAGTTCAGCCAATGAGCTGTATTTATTGATGCAGTATAAAAAAAACGACAACTGCTTCTGGCCCATCCTGAGCGTAGAAGGATATATGACAACCGGAATAATTAACACAAGAATGACTCATATTCCGATTTTATCAGTCTTTCACAACAGTAATAATTGCACACGACATAATTATGCCCCTAACGTTGGTACACAATGGTACACAAATCCATCACATTACATTAAGGCAGGCCAAAAACATAAGCTGCGACCTGAGCAAAGACTGGGAATCAACGTTGTTCGCTGCAACCGTTCTTTGCATGTGCTGCCACTGTAACTGCTTGCTGTGATATAAATAAAGTCGTGTCGTGTGTTGTGTTGTGTTGTTTAGTAGTGTATTGTATTGTTCAATTTCACACTTCCTTGTTAAATGGATTGAAGATTTATGCAAATGAAAGGTGGATTGTTTGTATTCATGCTCGCAAGGGGGAGGACGTCAAATACAACTTTAGGATAAAATAGTAGCAGTTACTTTAATAAGATAAAAAATGCGATGGGAAAGAAAATAATATGAATGAAAATAAGAATTTAAAAAAAAGAAACAGGAGTCCGGTGTTAATTTAACTTTTTTATATGGAAAACGTGACTTGACCAAATTAGATTTTTTTAAAATATCGTCCTAACATTGACTCTCTGCTGACATCCCAGTTTTTCTATTTTCTCTCTTTATTTGTCTTTTGAGCCACTTCTTTTTTTATTTTATTAAATATATTTTCGCACTTCTTCACAACACATCCTTCTTTTTTCTCTCGAACTCTTCGTTTCTTTCTTCCTTGTCTTTCTTCCTTCCTTTCATTTATTTCTTTTCTTTTCTGTCTTTTCTGTTCTTTGTTTTCTTTTCTTTTCTGTCTTTTCTGTTCTTTGTTTTCTTTTCTGTCTTTCTTTCATCCTTTCTTTTCTTTTCTGTCCTCTCTTTCTTTTCTTTTCATTTATGCTTTTTATTTTATTTTATTTTTGTTTTTACATGACTTATCAGAGTATTCTATTTGAGGAATGTTAATAATATTATGTCATTTGGCTGTCAAAGCGCAAACTTGTAGTCCATAGACTATATAGTATAGAATTTAGCATTCAATGACGACACTTTTGCCTACGATTGGTTCTCCGTTGGATTTTTTAAAAACTTGTAATAGGAGTGTTTCTGAATCTTGGTTATTTTTCTTCGCAAGAAGAGTACAGACCATGTCTATGCGGCTCGAATTATAAGCAAATTATACAGAATAGCGATCCCGTGTATATGTACGAACGGTATGCCTAGTCTAATATAGAAACTTTCAGATCCAAATGGAAGTGATGCCTTTTTTTTTAAATTAAAAAGAAAGAAAGAAATTTTATTGTAAATAATTTTTATTTTAAATAATGTATTATAAAAATTGTTTTAAACTTTTAAAAATTATTTTTTTTATTTTCTTTTTTTAAATCTGATTTTTTTTCCTTATTTATTTTCTTCTTCTTCATTTTCCCCGTTCTTCTTTTATTTTTTTTTATTCTTCTTCTTCTTCTTCTTCTTCCACATTCCATTTTCAATCTTCTTCTTCTTCTTATTATCTTCTTCTTCTCTTTCTTCTTCGTTCACTTCTTCTTCGTCTTCTGCTCTTCTTCTTCTTCTCTTCCGCTTCTTCCCTCCCCACAAATCCTTTAACTTCCTCTCATATATTGCCCCCCAACATACCCAACTTCTGAAAACCTTCCGATTAAAACCACAAACATACCGATCAAAAAGGAATTAGACCATACACCCCATATCAATTCAAAAACAACCCCCCAACACCAATTGCCCCACCAACCTCGCACCCAACAAACAAAGGCAAAGCAACAAATAAAAAAAAAAAATTAAAATAATAAACAATAATAATAACAAAAATATAATAAAGATAAAAACATAACCAGATATAAATGAAATTCAAATAAAAAAAATAAATAAAAGAAGGAAAGTCGGGGATATATGTACACGCACGAAAAAATTATGTAAAATCGAGAACACTTTCAAAACCTTTACAGAACCTTATTTATTTATATGGATCATGTACTGTAACGTGCTCCTATTCTATTTAGTAATTATCTTTTCATTTCCTCCTCCTCTTCCTTCTTCTTCCTTCTTCATCATCATCATCTTCTTCTTCTTCTTCTTCTTCTTCTTCTTCTTCTTCTTCTTCTTCTTCTTCTTCTTCTTCTTCTTCTTCTTCTTCTTCTTCTTCTTCTTCTTTTTCTTCTTCTTCTTCTTCTTCGTCATTTTCGTCGTCGTCGTCGCTTAGATATGCTGGCGTTCTTCAGTTTTAGTCACGCACCTATCACTGTCCGGAAGGTCAGGATGGCGTGGTCAGAAGCGAAGAGCATGCACAATGAGCTCGCTCGACATCACACGTCAGTATATGAAGGGCCAATGCACTGGAGTATCAGATTAGAGACAATCTTAGGCAAGGCTGAGCAATCTTGAGTAGTAGTAGTAGTAGTAGTAATAATAATAATAATAATAATAATAATAATAATAATAATAATAATAATGATGATGATGATGATGATGATGATGATGATGATGATGATGATGATGATGATGATGATGATGATGATGATGATGATGATGATGATGATGATGATGATGATGATGATGATAGCAGCAGCACTTATGTACCGCTTCAGTTTCACGGTACCTGACATTTCATACACAAACATGCAAACGCGTAACAACTATATGTATAATTAAACTTCTCAATCTTTTATCTGTGCAGTTATTATGGTGTAGACTAGGGATCCCCGAGCATTTCTTTTTGTCATGGAGTTATGCCCTGTACAAATGGACATTTTATTGGATTGGATAGGTTCACAGTGCAGTTCTGTTTTCCTTTCCTCCCCCCCCCCCCCCTTTTTCTCTGTCTCTCTCTGTCTGTCTCTCGTTACCTCCACCGCACCCCACCCCACCCCACTACCGACACTTTTATTTCATCGTTTGTCTTGACTGTTGTATTTTCTCGCACGTTTTCGCCGCAACCGGACTGCGTTCACGGATGATCACTGTACGATATACTATGCATGCGTAATGCAAAACCATTAATAGTAATGTTTTCAATCTCTTGTCACTGTGTCTGGACATTATCTCCCCTCAAATAATGTGACATCCGCTCCAGCTGTCGCCGTATTTTGGCCACTAAAAAAATGGCATTACCGAATAAAGGTTGATGTTCATAGATATATCATAGTATTAGTATATTGACGTGCTGAGAACGCATCGAAATGGCCCTCTGTTTAATATATATATGGCACAGTTCCACAAACCCAAATCTCAGGTCGCAGTGAACGGGAGAGAGATCTTTACTATTTCCCCCAGCTTTCCAGGAAGATGGCATACATGGGATTTCTGTCCAACAGGCTGTCATTTACCTCTTGTCCCACTGCCTGCTCTAAGCGAGACAGTTACCACCTAACACTGTTTGCCTCCCCTGACGTTACTATCACTCTGTTAAGAGCATTTCCAGATAAATGAGTAAGGACTGTCGCTACTGACAGATTTTCTTCTTCTTTTTCTTCTTTTGGAAATTAAATAAATATTCCACTAACATAACACTGTAGTATAGAGGTTTTTTGTTCTTAATATTCTATTTAAGCATGTTGTGGAATTCTCTCTCTCTCTCTCTCTCTCTCTCTCTCTCTCTCTCTCTCTCTCTCTCTCTCTCTCTCTCTCTCTCTCTCTCTCTATATATATATATATATATATAGATAGATAGATAGATAGATAGATAGATAGATAGATAGATAGATAGATAGATAGATAGATAGAGAGAGAGAGAGAGAGAGAGAGAGAGAGAGAGAGATAGATAGATAGATAGATAGATAGATAGATAGATAGATAGACAGACAGACAGACAGACAGACAGACAGACAGACAGACAGACAGACAGACAGACAGACAGACAGACAGACAGACAGACAGACAGACAGACAGACAGACAGACAGACAGACAGACAGATAGATAGATAGATAGATAGATAGATAGATAGATAGATAGATAGATAGATAGATAGATAGATAGATAGATAGATAGATTAATGTTCTAATACTTTCAAAGAGTTATGTCATCATCGCTCGAGTGATACTTCATTATTGATAAATCCTATCCTATCCTATCCTATCCTGTCCCATAACCCGAAGGTCGTAGGGGCACCACAGATGATCGCTTAACCAGCATACTCCATCTTTCTCTGTCCTCAGCAGCCCTCATGGCTTCGCTCAGTGTCAAACCAGTCCATTCTCGAATGTTGTCCTCCCACCTCTTTTTCGGTCTCCCCCTTCTTCTACCTCCTTGCACTGTGCCTTGCAGAATGGTCTTTGCAAGGCCTGATGATCTGGTGACGTGGCCATACCATCGGAGTTTCCGTTTCTTCACCACTGTGAGCAGGTCATCGTGTTGTCCAATGGCTTGTGTGATGGTCTGTCGGACTTCAACGTTGGTGATGTGTTGGGTATAGGAAATGCACAGAAGTCTTCTGTAGCACCTCATCTCCATGCTTTGTATTCTTCGTTGGAGATCTGCTGTGAGGGTCCATGCTTCGCAAGCATATAGGAAGATGGAGATGACCAGAGAGCGCAGCAGTCTTACTTTGGAATGTAGACTGATGGTTCTGTCTTTCCAAATGGGCTTCAACCTTGTCAGGGCAGCAGTTGTTTGTGCGATCCTGGAGAGGACTTCCTGTCGAGACCCATTGTCTGACACAATGGCTCCTAAATATTTGAAGCTGTGCACTGTGTTGAGGGATTGGCCTTGTACTTTGATGTCCGTGTTGATGCCATTGGTGTTGTTGGTCATCATTTTGGTCTTCTCTGCACTTATTTCCATTCCATAAGCTCTGGAGGTGGTGTCAAGCCTCTGTACAAGCTGTTCAAGTTCTTGTTCCTCTCCAGCCAATCCATCAATATCATCCGCAAAACGAAGATTGGAGATTGCTCTGCCCCCTATGCTGACTGTGCCTTCGTGATCTGCAAGAGCATCTGACATGATGCCCTCTAGGAAGATGTTGAAGAGTGTTGGGGAGAGTAGGCGTCCTTGACGCACACCGATTGTTGTTCTGAACCAGTTCCCGATGACGCTGTTATGGAGGACTGCACTGGTAGCCTTGTCATACAGGCTTTTGATGACTTCTATAATTTTAGGGCTGATGTTGTACACTTTCATGGTTGCCCATAGAGCTGCATGCCAGACTCGGTCAAATGCCTTCTTGAAGTCTATGAACACATGATATAGATGTTGTTGGTGCTGTAGGTATTTCTCACAGATTATTCTGAGGTTGAAAATCTGTTCAGTGGTACTTCGCCCTGCCATGAATCCTGCTTGTTCTTCAGCTATGATTTGTTCAGCTTGTGGTTTCAACCTGTTGAGTATTATTTTCAGGAGGACCTTGCTGGGATGGCTGATGAGGCTGATGGTGCGGTAATTTTCACACTCCTGAAGGTTACCTTTTTTGGGAAGAGTGATGACAAGCGACTGGGTCCATGGTGTAGGCCATTCCCCACTCTGCCAGATCTTGTTACAGATAATGGTGAGAGCATCAGTCATCGCTTCTCCTCCTGCTTGTAGCAGTTCCGCTGGTATGTTGTCCACTCCCGCTGACTTCCCTTTCTTCAGCGATTGCACTGCTGCCTCAACTTCTTCCCGGAGAATTGGGAGGATTTCTTCTTCTTCTCTGCTCTCGGGACATGCTAGAACTGATGGGTCTCCATTTGGTGTATGGTTGTAAAGGTCAGAGCAGTACTCTGTCCATCTGTCCAAGACTTCTTGTTCTTCTGTCAGGCAAATGCCAGACTTGCTTTGGATAGTGGAGACTTTGGGCTGTTTAACACTTGTCAGCCGCTTCACAGTCTGGTAGGCCTTCTTGCTGTTGTTCTTGTTCAGATTGTTCTCTATTTCCTGGCATTGATCTTCTATCCAGTTCTCCTTTGCTGTGCGCATGCCTTTTCGGATGTCATTGTTGATTTTTCGGTAGACATCAGCTCCCTGTGAGGTGTTCTTTTTCTTTTTTAACTCTCTTCGTTTATCACACAGATCCAAAAGTTCAGGTGTGATCCACGGCTTCTTCTTTGGTCGGTGCTTGCCAAGGATCTCAGTGGCGGCATCTGTTACAGCTGAGTTGAAGGTATTGGGTCATGGTGTTGACATCTACTTCGCCTGCCCCAAAAATAAGCAGTGGTGCAAATTTCCCTCCAATTGTGGCCTGAAATATTTTTGCCACCTCCGGGTCTTGCAGTTTGTCCAGGTCGAACTTCAGCCTAGTGCACTTTGGTGTATTTACTCTCTTCAAATGGAGCCGGAAAGACATCATCACGAGATCGTGGTCACTTCCAATGTCTGCTCCTGGAAAAGTGCGTGTCCTGCCAATGTTGATGCTTGATCTGAAGCGTTTCTTGACCATGATGTAGTCGATCTGGTTGTGATGTTCCCCGCCGGGACTGTGCCATGTCCATCGTCTGGATTTTTTGTGGAGACCAAGCGTGTTTGCCAGTACCAGATTGTTGTATCTGGCAAACTCCAATAGCCTCAGACCCCTGTCATTTGTCTCGTTGTTGCAGTGGGGTCCGCATGTGTCTCAGTCCATGTAATGGAATGGCGAGAGAAAATATTAGACCAATAAAGCTGTACTTTGTAATGTCGTCGTATGCGTATCTATGAACCGCTGGAGTTCTGTGAGCATCTCTTTAAGCTGGTAAGGGCGCTATTTAAGAAATAAGCCTTTCCACGATATTTAAAAATTTATTTTTAAAGCGATACATTTATGCACAACAGGAAAAGGAAACGGGTTAAAAACAATATTCGATAATTTTCTTGTATTACTTAGGTCTACCTATATTTATTATGCACATTTTTTTATGTGACGTGATACTGTTCCCATTGCGGACAACAGGTGGTGTGTATTTGATTGCAAATAGATAACCAACCGCAGTCTTTGCGCATGACTGCAGCAGATAACGTTTATTTCTGTTCTGTTCAATTTTCGTGAAGCGTGTCCACCTACAATCAGGATTTCTTTCCCTCATCTCCCCACCCTCAAACCCTCTTCTCCCCCCCACCCCAAGTTAGTCTCATTATGGATGCTCCTCTTCTTGTCATGCCCTTATCGTTACGCGAATTGCGTTCCAACCGGAACACATTTAATATCGTGGTAGGCGAGTGTGTCCATCCGTTGGCTGGTTGGGCTGCGACCTTGACCCTTGTTATATATCTTGACGAGTCATCCATTTACTACTACTGAATAAAACTGTTTAACTTACATAAGTTGGATGCCGGTGTCACATCCTTCAAGTTCCGGGTCTCCTAGTTTATCCGAGCGCCTTTGCGCATGCGCCAGGTCATGTCGGGCCGGCTTTTTCACGAAGTTTTTAGGCGTCATAACCCTAACCCAAACCCTAACCCCAACCCTAAACTCTAACTCTAACCCAAACCCTAACCCTAACCCTTACGAAGACTATGATAGCACTGTGCGCATGCGTCGAATTTTGTAACGCGTCGACCAATCAGAATGCTCCCATTCGCTCCCAGCCCAGCTAAGATACTAGGAACTGTGATGATGTCACACCGGTATAGTGGATCCTCTATAGCAAAGTACACAGGCACTTTTTTGATACCCTGGCCCAGTAAGGCAAAGGAGATTTTCCGCCGCAGTACACACAAGCATTCAAGAGCACAATGTTAAAGGGACACTTTTTTTTTGGGGGGGGGAGGGGAGGGAGGAAGGGGAGTCTCTGTGTGTACTCTTCTATTTTGTGTGCTATCCGTTTCTTCTCTTTCCAATTATTTTGGCGACTCTGCGCACCTTGTGCAACAGCGACATTCATTTTGCAATTACTCGGGGTCTGCGTTGTTATGTCTCTAATCACCCGCTTGCCGAAGGGCGTCGGAGCGAGCGATAAGGCAGAGACCCACCCCGAGTATTATACAGGGTGTTCCAAAAGTCTTGGGCACATTTTGACATTGAATATTTCCGAAACTATAAAGGATATAAAAACGCATCTGGTAAATTCAGAAAGCTTGTAATCTCAAGTTTTACATGGAATGTTCAAAGATGTTCAATGTGAGTACCATTGGTCAAACGACACACATCAAGCCGATAGTCAAATTCTTGCCAAACGCGTCCCTACATTTTCTGTTTGAGTGAACGCCATTAATGGGTCTGAAAAGAAATAAAAAAATCAACAGCTTTACAAAAAACTTAATGTAATTAGCTTTAAAATGGCACAACTGTTATCTTACTACCATTCATAGTTATTGAGATATGGGGACTTCAAATGTGCCCAAGACTTTTGGAACACCCTGTATTTACTGAGAGGAAGTTCCTGGCAAAACGTTTTAGTGTAGTAGGAGTTAGTTTGCTGCTTCTGTGATTGATCAGATGCTCTGTATATGCGCAGAGATAAGCATCGATCCTTTTAGTATGGCCCCAGAGTCCCCATGCTCTGCGTTCGCTTCTGTTATTACGCTATCGCCGAGTTACATACTGCATTTGGTAGTAAGTACTACAGTATCTGGATGATGTTTGTCCATCACAAACCCCACAAGTGGAAAGATCATAAAGCTTGATGACCTGCAACTTCTGGATCAATTGATTCTCATACTATATTGAGTGCCACTGTCAAGAGACATGAATTGTTGATAATGTGGATTTTTTTAATTAACGAAGAACTGTATACAGCCGGAAAAAAACCAACTTGCGAAGTTAGTTGTGACGAATTCTGTCATTTAATGAATAAACCTATTCTCAGTTCTGACGACCTCGGCATCGGCGTACAGTATTTAGGCAGCATGCATTTTTGAGCCAGAGAATTCCGTAGATCTCTTCCAGTGGCATTTTATAGTGTGCGCGCGTGTGTGTTTGGGAGGGCATGTGTTTGTGTATGTTTGTGTGTGTGTTTATTTGTGTGTGTATGTGTGTGTGTCCAGTTTTGTTGCGTAGGTGTGGGATCGATTCTTTTGGTCTGTCTGTCTGTCGGTACTCTGTGTATCTGAGGATTGAAGAGGGATTGAACTAGGGGTGATAGGAAGGGGAGTGGGACAGGGAGCAAGGGAGCTTACTTTTTGTTGGTCCACCATGTAGCAGTAAAAGAGAGGACGCGGTTGCTAGTTGAGCCATGACTGCTGACGTAAAGATAAGACATTCTTTGTTTCAAAACGGCTCTGTGCTGTAAGCTACTACTGTCTCGTCCTGCCGAGATTGCTACTTTTTGGGATTGAGTTTGAAGTTTCCTTCTTTTGTTTGTATTCGTCGAACTGTCATGTCATTTTGGCTTCTCGTTTATTTCTGTTGATGCTCAGCGTCTTAAGAGAAGATGGAAAACAAACGACAAACTCTCGTTCGCGCACGTCATACTCGCACACACTACACTACGCTACACCACACCACGCTACACCACACACACACACACACACACACACACACACACACACACACACACACACACATACAAACTCCACCACCAACACCAACACCGCTCCACGCCGTATCAGAAGCTCTCTGTCTGTCTGTCTGTCTGTCTGTCTCTCCCCACCCACCCATCGTTGTTTTTTTTTCTTTCCCTTGGATTTTTACGGAGGGGGGGAGGGGAGGAAGGAATATTTAATAATATTCGTCGCCCAAACCGGCCATAACATTCCGTGGGGCGGCGAAATCGGGTTGCTTTCTCGGGGAAAGTACGGCAGACGCAGAGAAGAGCGACACAGGAAGAAGGAGAAAGAAGGGATATCAATTATTTTGTTCTTGTAGAGTGTGTTTTTAAATCTGGAACTCACCCGTCTTAGGACATAAGCTCCAGGATCTTTATAATCCGTGCGATGCACAGACTAGACCTCGGTTTATATTCTCATCCCAAAAGTGTGCTCTTGGATATTACTTTAAGTTTCATATTAATTTTGAACACTCCTAAAGCAGCGCGTTTTGTTAATGCTCTCAGATTAAGACAAAATATATACAGAAATAACTGGAACAAAAATACTTGCAGACCTACGCAGCGTTGCACTATCGGAAGATTCCGCTACCAGAGGGATTCATGACACTCATCGTGTGTAAATCTGACTGTTGCTGTGAGCACCGATTCCAGCTTTGGGCTCATGGATGACACATTAGATATCATTACCGATGTCATTGCAAGGGTCCCAGAGCGAACAAAGCGGCTTTTATGTGTTGAAGATCATAGCCAACGACACTGAGGTGACGTGACACAGCACCCAGGAGAGAAAAGAGGACGGGGAAGAAAAGAGAGAGAGAGGGAAAGGAGGGAGGGAATCATGAGTGAAAGAAAGAGAAAGAGAAGAAGGAGAGAGAGAGAGAGAGAGAGAGAGAGAGAGAGAGAGAGAGAGAGAGAGGAGAGAGAGAGAGAGAGAGAGAGAGAGAGAGAGAAGTCGAAACAACATATACCTTAACTGCGGTTAAAAAAATCACTACGCGTATTAATGCGTTTTTAATACACATACTCCCACTCTTTTCCACTCCTCATCCATCTCCTCTTTCCTCCGCACACGCGCGCGCGTGTCCCCCCACCCAACAACCCACTCTCACACACGCACACATGTAAACTCACACACTCTCAGAAACTTACATTGTGGCAGGGTAGGGAAGAACAAAATGAGGTATACAATCGTCTTAAATATTAGGAGCAAAGGGAGCTTAAATATTTATGGAGTCTTTGTTTTAAAAGATGGTAATGATTTACTTTCCTTGACCTCTTCTGATCTGGTAGGGAATTCCACACGCTTGGATCAGAATAGGACAGAGATGTTTTAATTATGTCTAAGTGTGATCTTGAAAATGTCAACTTAAAGATGAATAACGAGATGACGATTTGCTTAGAAAAGAAGTGATTTTAAATAAGCAGGAGCTCTATTGTTACTTTTTTGTAACATTAAAACGGCTTTATTGTAATTTAGGTGTTTGTAAAGGGGGTGCGTGCCAGAAAGAGAGAAAGAGAGCGAGAGAGGGAGAGAGAGAGAGATATATATATTATTTGATGTGATACCCTTATATTTTATTAAATTGACCTTGGGAGCATTTCACACGACATTACAATCAATTAATTGATGAATAGGGAAACAAACACAAGTACGCCATCACACATTTACGCAACGGAAACAGAAGAGAGAGGGGTGAAGAGGGAATGAGAGAGAGTGTATGTGTGTTTGCGTGTGAGAGAGAGAAAGAAAGAGAGATTGAGAAATGATTTGTGTGATGTGTGCGCGCATATGGGTATGTTTGTTTGTCCGCGCGCGAGCGAGAATGTGTGTATTTGCTTGCATGCGTGTGAATGCCGGTTCAAATGGTTATTGCTATTTTATGATCATGCAGTGCAGTGATTGCCATGCAATTAAGCAGTTATTCATTCCCCATGGAATCTAGCATTGAATTTTCCATTTGTTTTGATTGATCGTAAAATTTCGGATCAACTGCCATATTAATAATTTATTAACAATATTAAACTGAAAGTGCTTTGCAAAAAACAATATTTCGTTTGCTTTAATATAATCGATTTAAATGTTGTTTTTTTAAAAGAATATGCGCTAATGAATTAATTTACAACTGATGGTTTTGATTACGTGCAGAAACCTTGCGGCAATCACAAATTGCACTGTATTGACACGCTCGCACACATACACATACCCATACACAAATGCGCCCACACACACACACATTGATATAATCCATATAATGCATATAATGTTTTAACATCGCTTCCGAAGATCATTCAGAAATGGGAATGCTTGTTAAAAGCAGCTCCGAAAGTACTCGCCTGCGAGCTATCATGATTCAGTAAGTCGATTATATTTACGGGGAGGGGGGGGACGGGGAGAGGGAGGGATTAGCGGTGGTGGAGTATTTACACCTTTTTTTTAATCAGTTTATAGTCCCCTCTCTTCCCGAATAGGATTTTCAGAGAGGAGACTCTGATTGATCACTACGTATTTACCCTAAGCGACATTTCCAACCTTCAACCCTTTTTTATCCCTTTCACCACTCCGTAAATACTCCCTATCTACGCGTCCTAGCCAGCCCCACTTTCTTTCTTTCACTTGTTTAATTTGTTCATGCCATCACGACGTTTGTAGACACTATTACGTCAATACTGTATAATGACTTTCCATAGCGTTGTTGAGAAATTAGTTGATTCGTTGGTTTTTTTTTAATTTCTTGTTTATTATTATTATTTTTGTTTGTTTGCAATTTGATGATTGGTTTCAGTTGTCACAGCTTACGCTCTAATGGTTCGTGAAAAGGTCAGTTGAATATTGGATGCAAAGTCACACGTAACTTATCAAATAATTGATGTAACGCTATAATAGTTAAGGACATCACCCCGCAGCATAAAATAAAACATTAGCGACACAATTGTTAAAGGCATTTTTCTGTAACAAAAATATATTTCCTGTTACATAAGACGTACTTTATTTTTAAAATTGATCGCTAAACAAAACAATTGCTCTAATTATGTATTTTATTCGATCATTGTGCTTCCAGATATAAAACCCAATAGTATTTGTCCGGGAAAGTCTTATTTTCTTTTATAGAGTATTCTCTTTTTCGACAGTATTGGCCTGAGTTACTAAAATAAATGTCATGAGTTGTTTTTTTGTGTCTGTTAGTCATATATTCGCAATTCTCGATAATGAAGCATTTGCCAAAGGTAGACAGTATTGTTCAGGTGTTATGATGTTAATTATTATTTCCAGAGTTTGCTCTCTACAGAGTTTCATGCTAATGTGTGGCGCTGCCTGGGTTTCATATTAGCTGCTGCAGTGGCGAGAAGGAGATGGGTGTTGGGCCGTGTGCGTGTGTTGGTGTATGTTTGTGTGGGTGTGTGTGTGTGTATGTGTGTCACAATTTGTACGCAATGTGAGACTCTTGTCAAAAGGGTTTCATATGCTTGGTTTACAGTCCTGATTTCACCAGTACACTGCAAACATCAGCACGTTTACAATGTGCAAAATGTCAAGAGTCTCTTTGGGATAGGTAAAAGTATTACAATAATTATATATCCTTCAAATGCCAGTGTCCACCGTTTGCCGAGCCTATCACGCGACGCTTAAAGTTATTTGGGAAGATAGATTAACGTCATAGTTCCTCACACATACATACACAGAGGGAATAGGACTGAGAATTTACGCATATTATTGCATTCGCTCAGTGCTCTGAGCGTCTCAATTACCGTTATGGTTACGAAAATAAAACTTCACGCACGAGCTCAAAACCTCGTTGTTGGTTTCGTGACCGTGAAAAGCGGAAAGCGTAATATTACCCCCCCCCCCCACACACACACACACACACTCCCCTCCCACCCCCAATCCTTCTTACCCCCTTACGGTAACCACTCACAATACGACTACCCCTGGCAACTGTTTTAAATATCTGCTGTCAGTTTGACACGGTATACGCAGGCCCCTCGCACGTGTGTTATTAATGAACAACGGCCATTTATTTGTAGTGTGGACTTATTGCTTACCGTATAACGACGGAAGGGCTAGAAGATCTATGACTAGATACGCGCTTTATCTGTTCCAGAGTGTAGGCCAGGATCGGGTACGGGTTTCTCTGTGAAAGCAAAGAGCTTTTAGTATAGTATAGGCTCCCTGGTGAAACAGATAATGACGACGACGACGACGATGAATAATAATAATAATAATAATAATAATAATAATAATAATAATAATAATAATAATAATAATAATAATAATAATAACAACATCAACAAGAACAACAACAACACAATAATAATAATAATAATAATAATAATAATAATAATAATAATAATAATAATAATAATAATAATAATAATAATAATACCAACAACAACAACAACAACAACAACAACAACAACAACTATGCCGCAGTGGGTTAGTCGTCGGAGTCCTATGCCGAAGGTCGAGGGTTCGATTCCAGCAAAGGGCGATCTGTAGGCTATGACTTAAGGTACGAGGCTGTTGAGGTCACCGGGCACTCCAGCTTCTTCCTTCCTTCTCCCCCCCCCTCCCCTTCAATCATGGTATTTGATGCAGTCAAACTAACATTTTCAAACTAAAAAGTCGATTTCCTTTCCGTCATCTAATAGCGATTTCCCTGCATATTTACACGACATGTTTGAGTGATAGATGTGTGTTTGCTGTGTGTGTGAAAGAGTGGGTAGAACAGGTGAGCGTGTATGTTGGTTCAGATCGCCGCGTTTTGAGCCTGGTTGGTAATTTTGGAGAAAGCGCGTATATAGCTTTTACTACTGCTACTACTACTACTACTGCTGCTATTACTACTACTACTACTACTACTACTACTACTACAGGATGCCATCACGCGCTTTTCCTTCGATCGAACTCAAAGTGCGGCGATTTGAAAAGATCGCAGTTACAGATGATGAGGAGGAGAATGACGATGACAGCGACGACGACGATTACGATGAGAATGATGATGATGAGGAAGATGATGAGGAGCAGGATGATGATGATGATGATGATGATGATGATGATGATGATGATGATTACAATGACGATGATAATGATGACGTTTAGGATGACGATGACGACGACGACGATGGTGATGGTGATGATGATGTTGATGATCATAATAATGAATGATGATGATGATGATGGTTTCATACATAGCCACAATCTCTATTGGCCCACTCACAAGCCGCCTAGTGAATCGATTTATTCCTTTGGGGGACAAGCTAGACAATAACATTTATTGAGATAGATCTTCCCAGTCAATCACTGCTTACTTAATTAATGTGTGTATGTGTGTAACGTTTGTTTCATGATATACCCTCCAAGCAAACTTTCGTGCAAGCGTACTGTCGAAACCTTTTGCTATTTAAATACAAATCGCAATAAAGGGAATAACAGGTTATTGTTAAAAGTATAGTTCACAGTTGTAACCTTTGATTTGTTGTTGTTGTTTGGCTATTTGAAATAAATAGAATGTTAATTTAATTTGTTGTTCAATGTGCAGTGGCGTTGTAGAGACAAATGTTTTTCGCCAGACATTTCATTGTTGTCATTTGTCAAAAGGGTAGCACTTATTTAAGCTTTGCTTTTGTGTGCCCTTTATGTTCTCCATGCCTTGTTTGCTTGTCTCGTGAATAATACAATTCTGTTTAAACCAAATGTTGGAGTAGGTAACTTATCTATAGTTCAATAGTTGTAACCTTTCACTGTTTGGAATAAACACAAATTAAACTAGCTGTCAACACTGTCCATCTTCTTCTTTGGTGTGGGCAGCCAACTTCCATTTTTTGAAGAAACTTGCTGCTGCTATCAGGTCTGAGTTTGTTTCAGGGCGTAGTAGGTGGGTTACGGTACATATTATAATTAGATGGGGTTATTGGGTCCTATTCCCCCTTTGTCCTCGTTGGGGCTGCGCTACAGATGCCATGCTTTCGCTCAGAAAGCAAGCCAACCTTCATCCGTAGGAGTGACACATTTTGTTTAATCACCTATTATATGTAATTATATTAATGTGTGACTGTGCAGTTTTATCCTCATTGTCATTATGATTGTTGTTATTATTATTGTGATGTTTATTCCTTGTTGATTGTAAATGTACACCACCATGTAATTTTTTGTTTTACGATAATAAAGTTGTCTTATCTTATCTTATCTTATCTTATCTTATCTTTACCTAACAACATCTCTGGTGGAACGCCATATGGATAATTTCTTCACCTCCACTAATACTATAGTACTATTATGGGACGAATTTAACGAGCCCTCAGGTACGAGACTGTTTAGGACACCGAGGATTTTCTCCGGTTACTCCGGTTTCCTCCATTCCCCTAATAATGGTTATGAATCTAACTTTCAAAAATACAAATTGGTTTCTCTTCCGCATTCTGTAATAGTCCTTTCTTCAGATCGCCGCTCTTTATGTTTGATTTAAGAAAAAAGCGTGTGATAGCCTCCTGTATTAATAATAATTCTTCTTCTTTACTGTGGGTTTTTTTCCTAGTTGGAATAAACAAGGTCTAAGTTGTGAAACTTACAGACGTGTTCGACTAACGTAATGGTTTAACTAGATAACCCAGAGGTTTCGTTTGCCACGTAGCATATACCAGCACGGATAACCAGAGCGAAGCTCACAGAACATGTTATAGTACGCTTAGAGGGAATGTGCTTGAGCTGGCAAAGCGCAATGAATTGGTCCTCCCTCACATCTTCAACTTTGCAGTGAGGTGTTGCCCCACTGCATAGACGTTGTTGTTCGTTCGTTCGGTTGGTTAGTTGGTTATGGATTAACCGAAGCGTCAGTAATATTGTTCAGTTCTGAACCTTTTGATATTTGAATTAGCCGTGCAGCGCAAGCACAACAGTTCTTTGTGGTTGGGCCTATTGGTAAGGTTTGGAGCGATGGTGATTGCTTTTCCCTTACGAGCTCATTTCTGGTAACACCGATAGCGTGAAAGAGGATGTCCTCCCAGGTACTAGCACAGGTCTACTGGTTTACTTTCTCACGAATGTGTCACCTTGCCCCTCCCCCTCCCTTTCATTCTATATCTACCTCTCCCCTACATGCTACCATCCTTGTGCATCACCCTCTCTCTGCCTCTCTGTCCTCCAGCCTCTCTGTCCCTGTCTCTGAATGTCTCTATATCTATTTGTCAGTCTCTCTCTCTCTCTCTCTCTCTCTCTCTCTCTCTCTTTCTCTCGTTTACTTTTTGGGTTTCATTTTCACAGCAGCAGAATTAATCAAACCCATTTCCATTTCAAGAGATGGTCACCGGGCGTCCCAAATCGGTGTAAAATTTTCGCGACCGACCGATTTCTAAAATAGGAAGGAATTAAAGAGGTCAGATTGACCACATCGATACTTTTGTAATACAAACTTTTAATGCGTTGTAATACTCTCTCTCTCTCTCTCTCTCTCTCTCTCTCTCTCTCTCTCTCTCTCTCTCTCTCTCTCTCTCTCTCTCTCTCTCTCTCTCCATCATTTCCTCCTTCCACCTATCTCATGGAGCTAATCAAATAATGCCGTCCACTCGCCACCGGCACCACGCCCCCATATATTTCTATGACGGTCGCGGTCTGACGTTATCACCATCACCATCAGCGTACGCGGCTGCTGTGGCTGCCACTTTGCCCAGAAGCACTGTCGTCGTGCCACTTGGTCTCTTTATTCATGAAGGACGTACTTGTAGACCGTAGTAGTATTATTGTGGTTCTGACTATCAATTGTCGTATCGGCACCAACTGCGGCATCTCTGTGAATCGCTATGGTAACAATAATACTGGAATATCAGCGCTACATAATGGGCTTCATCATCATCGTCGTCGTCGTCATCATCATCATCACCACCAGCATCATCACCATCATTATCCAGCATCACCATAATCATCATCATTATTACCACCACCACCACCACCACCACCATTATCATCATCATTAGCATCAGCATCATTATCACCACCACCCTCCTTCACCTCCACCTGGTCCTCTTCACCTTCACCCCCCCAGTCACCACTCCCAGTCATCGCCATCCATTACCCTCGACGCCTACACCACGACTTCTAATAATATCTTTCCCTTCCCTTCTCTGCCCTTTCCTTCCTTCTTTTATAAAGAGCGTTCACCCGTCCCCCCACACATGTTAGCCTTAACCTTATCACTTCCATGGAGTGAGCGCAAACAGGATCTGAAACTACGTCACAACTGCCAGACGTCATTCAATGATGGGGCTAGCGTGCCGTTCCTCTCGCACTGTCGCTGGTGGGAAGTTATATTGGTCTCGAAAGGTCGCCTTTCTCAAAATAAAAGGGTGGCTGGCTACAAGGGAGTTCGGACGCGAGGTAGAGAGCGGAGAGAAAGGGGAGGGAGGGAGGGATGGAGAGAGAGAGAGAGGGGGGGTGTTGGTTCCGTGCCCTTTCAACAAGAAACAGCGAGGGAAAAACCCGCTTATGTAATAGCAAGCAAGACGATAAAAGCCTGTCTTGTCTTTCGCCTAAAAGATAATTTTTATTACGATGAAAAAAACCCGCTCATGTAACGAAAAGGGAGAAGATAAAAAAAAAATCCTGGCTTCTATTGCAGGAAATGTGGAGACCAGGCGAAGGGGAAAAATACGCCTATATCCTACCTATCATCTCTCATCTAAAAGATATCTCGTACTAGGGAGGCGAGAACAGCTTAGAATGTAATATCAAGGCAGAGTATACACGCTATCATCTCTCGTCTAAAAATAAGGTATATTTCGAGGACAAAACGAGATTCAGGAGAGGCTGCTGGAGGAGGCAATAGATCTGTTCTAGGATGCGGGGGCGACCGTTCAATGGGACTGAAATCGGCTGGGCATTCTGCCGAGTTCGGGACGCAGTTATACCCTTCCCTGAGCATTGGAGGCCTCTGGAGCTTGCGTGTACTCTTGATTAGGAACCGTAATTGATGTAACCTGTAAAGTGATCTTTAGGTCTGTTAATGTACGTACCTGTAAAGTGAACTTTAAATCAAATTTCGTGAAGGTCTAGCTACAGTCACTAGCGTAAATATTGAATAAATTGGCCTTGCCTTTATAAATTCAAGACCTAAAACCGCTTATAGCTTGCGGGTATTTTATAAAGTTGTGACGGAGATGAAAATGGGCACTTCGGGCGGCTCGAGTTCGATCCTTATCGGCCTGCTCCTTGAGCAGCTATTGAGGTGGACAAAAGGCTATATAAGAATGATTAAATTAATAAATTAAAAAAAGATTGACACAAAACGTTTTCTGTTTTGTTTTGTTTCTCTCGTGTTTGCGCGAGCAACACTGGCTATTACATTCTTCCTTTACGACAACCCTCTCTCATATTCTCAGGATTGTGTGTGTGTGTGTGTGTGTGTGTGTGTGTGTGATGAAACGCGAGGCGAGAGCGTGCATGCCCGATCCAAACCTCGGCTCAGCCTCCTCTTGTGAGAGCGCCCTAGCTGTAGTGTAGTGTCGTTTCGTGCTGGGGTGGCCTCTAAAAATATACAACTATACAGAGAGGGGGACGAAGCGATTTCACCACTCCATTGACAAAGTCGCAAGCGTGGCTAGCGAGTCCTCCACCATCACCACCGCTTACTTTAGCCCGCGTGCCTTTGGCTCTGACTTTACAGCAAATAACATTTAGCCAGCGATTCAGTTGACTTGTTGCATTCAAGCAGGCGGCTGATGCTGCATTCTCTATATAGGCTAGTGGTGATGACACCAGCTTGCAAGTCGTCAGTTTTGGCTCTTGTTGCAGTTGCAGTTACCAGCTTATACCTCAACTAGTAGTAGTGCTTTGCTAGGCTCGGATTGATTGGTTTAGAAAGTGACACTACTAGAAAAGTAATTACGGCTATCTTCACTCCACATCACAAACAGCAACAGCAGCAGTAGCAGCAACAGCAACCACTACATCGCCTACCTGATTATTATCACTACTACACGACTACAGGCGACAGTCCAGCGGCACCAGCTCCACAGCGCACGACTGTTTGGCGTAAAAGCATTTTGTGAAGGAGAGCAAGCGCAAAAGCCCACGCGCCACGAGGGCTGCTGCTTTAGACTTCTCGAGCAGTGCACGTGCTTTTGCTGTGACAGAGAAACAAGCCTAGTTCCCTGGCACTGCTCCAAGTATTTCTTCAGGATTGCACCATCAACTAGCGTGGTGGAGTTAATAAGAAGGAGTTCCTTTGGCCTTGATCGTAAAAACTTTGGTGTTACATATTTTTAGATTCAAAAACCGGATATTGTTGTCAATAATCACATTAGTTCGGTTAATGGTTCTTAAAAACGTCGATTTCAAAAACTGATCGCTACAAACAAAAAGATTAGAAGAACAGAAACTGTGCGAAATTGATATTAAATGTTATTGATATGCACGCAAAGAGCTTATAAAAATATATATTATGCAAATATTCTTTTAAAAAGTTTCTCCTGAAGAACATCTCCAGAGCGATCAACTATCGGATACTTTTCTGTGATTTGTTTTTAAACTTTAATTTAAAAAACAAAGAAATTTTGCTCTACTCTGACCAACTGTGATTTTGTCGATTTGTGCGTATTTCTATTTTTTTGTTCAAAGCCAAAGAACCTACACACGTTTAACTCTGATCGTTTTGTGTACTGAAAGCTGCTGACATTGAAAAAAAAAGCAAAAAAGCTAAGGAACGTTAATAAAATCATCTAGTGTGAAAGAAAATTGACAAATCTTTATCTTCTTTTGTTTTTGAGGTGCTTAGCTTCAACACGGGTTTCAAATATTACCATGGATATCCTCAGACCGTCACAAAGTATCTAGGAATTTCAGGGACTCACTTCGATCAAAAGCGTGGATATTTTATTTACCGAAGGCGTCGTCCAACTACTGACGGTATTGTTATATAAGTCTTTTTTTTCCTTTTTCGTAGTTTTATCTTTGTTGTTAACAATTATCTCTTGATGAAGTAGATTTGTAGTGTTTCTGTGCATGGCGGGCGCACTGAGAATAATGTCGTAGCGAAGATATTACCGGTGTGTGAGACAATCATCATCATCATCATCATCATCATCATCCTCATCATCATCATCCTCATCATCATCATCATCATCATCATCATCATCATCATCATCATCATCATCATCATCATCATCGTCGTCGTCGTCGTCGTTTATCATCATCATCATCGTCGTCGTCGCCTTCATCATGATCATGTCCAGAATAAGTACACACTCGGTATATATATCGTGTGGGCATTCATTCTTCATTTCATTCATATGTTCATTCATTCAGTGTTATTGTTGTTGTCGCTCTTCTTCTTCTTCTTCTTCTTCTTCTTCTTCTTCTTCTTCTTCTTCCTTTCTTTCTTTCTTTCTTTCTTTTTTTTTATTTTTTCTTGCTTTCTTTCTTTCTTTTATTTTTTGTTGTGTTTTTAAAAATGCAAAGTAAGCTATAGTTAAGCAACTGAATATGAAATGCAGCCACTTAAATGTCGGTTTTTTTTTTTTTGTTGAGCTACGTGATTTTTAACTACTAAATGTAGTACCCTTGTACGTTTTCATTGCAGATAGTATATTTATACTACCAATTAATACCTACATATCCCTATTATTGACATCAATAGTATTATTAGCAGCAACATTAACATTGACATCGGATATTAATTTTTGACATTAACGTTGACATTGAAATTATGGGAGGTACTTTCGTTTACCTTCTAGAACCATTATTAGCATTATCATTAAAGTCGTTTTTTACATAGACGATTATATATAATGGATTTTCACCATAAATTTCTTTCGCTGGCTGTTTCTATTTCTCGGATCTCAGATAAACAATTTGGTGCGCTCATCAAATATGGATGAAGCACAAAAAAGGTGGCAAGGCGTAACTGCGCCAGCCTGTGATTACTATTGTCTCGTGTTTCTTTTAATATGTATGCAAAATAATAATCGACATGAACGAAGACACAAGATGGCGAGACATTCAAATGTACTTCCAGACGCAAGCCCACATAAGCTGAATTTAACTTTTTAAAAGTGTGTTAATTTTTTTAGGGCGATGTTGTTGCTCTGTTTGATCTAAAGAAGCCGAAATGAAAGAATGGAATGATGGGTCACTCATTTTAATCGAAATTGACTAATTTAGTAAATCGCAAAACGTTTTTTAGTGGACTTGCTGGAATATAGAGACATAGATGAGAGGGTGGGGTGGGAGATGGGTGTAGGGGTAAAAAAAAAAGAAAGGAAAAATAAACCAATGAAAACCAAGAAAATCAAATAAACAACATGAAAATTGAGACGAAGCACGGGATAGTTCCAAGAGGCTTT
>CM072512.1:25775200-25787700 GCA_036898135.1 Oncomelania hupensis
TTCTTCTTCTCATCATCCTTCTCCCCCTTCTTTTTTCGTCGAAAGATTTGTTTGGTTACACTATATAATTGTGGTAGTAGTGGTAGTAGTAGTAGTTGTAGTAGTAGTGGTAGTAGTAGTAAGAATAATAATATTAACAGTAGTAGTAGTATTTATTAACTGACATTTTCTACTTCTTTTTGTTCTCCCTCCTCCTCCTGGTTCGTTTTTCTCTTCTTCTTTCTTCTCCTCCTCAGTTTTCAACTTCTATACTTGTTCTAATTTGCCAGTTCTTTGAAAGGTTCTCTTCCTTGCTTCGTTCTATCCATTTATTCCTCTTCAGCCAAATCCATTTATGGCGTTACGACAACTGGCTAATGAACAGAGACAGGGTCAAAAGTTCAGTCTCTCCAAGAGCGAACTGAACATCCTCAATATAAAATGCAGCAACTCGATAACTCGGCGTCCTGTCATATTCACTAGAAAGCAGAAGGTACACTTTGCTTTGTTGTTGTTGTTGTTGTTGTTGTTATTGTTGGTGTTGTTGTTGTTGGTAGTGGTAGTGATGTTGTTGTTGGTTTTTTCATCATCATCATCATCATCATCATCATCATCATCATCATCATCATCATCATCATCACCATCATCATCATCATCATCATCATCATCATCATCATCATCATCATCATCATCATCATCATCTTCTTCTTCTTCTTCTTCTTCTTCTTCTTCTTCTTCTTCTTCTTCTTCTTCTTCTTCTTCCATCATTCACTTTCTTACTCTTTTCCATCATCACTTCCGCGATTTTTTTTTTGTTTTTGTTTGTTTGTTTATTTTTCTCCTTCCTGCACTTCCATTTGCTCTTCTTCCATCTGCCTGCTCGGTCGGCTCTTCCACTTCTCCTATTCATATCCTGGTCATCTTCTTCTCTTTTTCTTGGTCTTGTACACGTGTTCGTGCTTTTTTTTTAAAGTACATTTTTGTTATTTTACCAAAAAACAAAAAAATCCTCTAAAGTTAAAAAGTTTTTGTTTCAACCTGCGAGTGTTTACAAAACGGATCTTCCGTCTTGTGGCCATCCTTGGCCTGACGTTTTACCTTGTTTTCTTCCTTTTCTCACTCTATCCTTCCCATCCTCCTTCTCCTCCCCCCTCTCTCCACCTTCTCCTCCTTCCCTCCCCTTGTTTATTCCTCTTGATCTTCTTTACCTCATGTAACTCTTTCTGCTCTTCTTCTTCTTCTGTACTCACTTCCACCTGGGAAACCTTCCCAACTTTCATGGCATTTTGGTCATGTGAATCTTCCTCGTCGTCTCATCTCCATCTCTTCTCGAGATAAGATACGATTTTAAAAAGATATTGTTTCTCATTTTATGCTTATGAATTGTTTTATAATGTTGTGTGTGATACAGTGTACGTTCTGGACTATCGACTGCGTTTTGATTCAGAATATCTGTAGCTGATGTCATTGTCTTTCCGCTCGAATAAATTATTACTACTGTAATGAATGATCCAAGGACAGCTATACATATATAAAGACTTGCAAGGACAGATTAAGACAGTTCTTGCAAAGAACATCTGTGTAAATACTCAAGAATGAATTGACATTTTGTTGCTTAGCTCGGCAAGAATAGATATTGCTCGTCTAATGTTCATGTTTGCAGTTGGTAAACGTTTGTAGTAATGTTACTTTCAGTAGTTCAACTTTACATTGTTCAATTGTTCGATTGGGTTGTGTGCGTGCGTGCGTGCGTGTGTGTGTGTGTGTGTGTTTGTGTGTTTGTATGTGTGTTTGTCCATGTAGTCTAAAATCACATGTATGTGAACAGACTTTAAAATCAATTATTGAATTCAATTGATCTTGCAAAAAACAGATTGCACAAGACAGTTCTTGCCTGGTCACAACTTTTTAGTCTTGACTTACAACGAAAGTTTGTAAGACGGCGATCAACTCAGATTATGGCTGCTGGCCCAAAAATTATCCATTCTTGTTTGTCAGTAGCGTGTCGGAATCTGCAACGGGTGCTTTTTCACTTTTTTTTTTTTTTAGGTGTTTCATTTTCTTGCTAGCAGTTTCATGTGAAGATGATCAATCATTGGATGATTGCATAATCAAAGCGAGGAATGATTGGGGCAAAGGTTCAGAGTGAAAAGAATGAAAAGGGTTGGGTGGGTTGGGGCGGGGGACGGCTATCATAAGGGAGCGAACTGCCCTATGCAATCATATTAACTAGGGGAGTGAATGCCCTTGCTAGAAGCTCCATTGATTTCGCTCCCAGCCTTTGCGCTCACGAGAGCAGTAATTGCCCTTGTGCAACACATATGACCTGCATCAATGTCCAGACGCAAAGGAAAAAAAGAGAGGGATGGGGTTTGAAAGAAGTAAAGTGTGGGGGGGGGGGGGTGTTGGGAAGTATGGAAAGTATAAGAGAAAGAGAGAAAACATGGGGGGGGGGGTGCATAGGTGGGAAGGAGAGTGTAAGAGATGAGATATGATGGGAGGAAGCCAGGAACCGAGAGAATTAGATCAAATTATATGTTGACACATGGAGGAGGGGAGATAGGGCGGAAATGAGTGTGTTAGAGAAGGCGACAGGAACGTGAAAGGAGGCGCCAGAGAAGAATAATAGAGGGAGCGAACAAGCAAACAAACAAAAGGCCCCCGTTTTCCATTTTCTATTGCGCAATGTGGTAATTTCTGCTCGCTTCCACCGTCTCGCGTTTTCAATCTTTTAACTGTGTTGTCTTTTCTTTGAACCGATGGTATTATTAACCCTAAAGAAGACATTAGAAGCTTTGTGTGGCAATGCAGTTTAAATTCCAGTGTATTGAGCCTCTTCGATGAAGAATGCGACAATTAAAAAATTACGGTGAGTTTTTTCATACACGGTTTGTGTGTGTGTGGGTGTGCGTGTGTGTGTGTGTGTGTGTGTATGTGTATGTAAAACCGATAATTTTGTTTGGAGCGCTATCCAATGGGAAATATTATGTTTACCAACGCTAGATACAAAATGTATTACGTTGTGGATGGCTGCTATAATTCTATCGCTTGCAGCAATTCCTAGATGGGTTCAGACTGGTCCTGATTTGGCTCGGAAGAGTCCGCTGGACCTAAAGCAATAACCTTGTATTGTATTGTAGATGGGTTCAGAAACGAAACTTTAAGAAAGATAAAAGTACTTTCTAATCTGAAATAAACAATGACACGTTGTGAAAAGTTCAATCAGTGTTTGTAGGGGCCCCAACGTTTTTGGTTTATATGGTTCACGAATACATTTGGATACATTAAAACCTTGACCGGTCGAATATATAAAATGCCCCCTGGGCTATGAGCCTTGATTGTCCCCTATACGCACTGTGTCCGGGGACGTTAATCTACTTAATGAAATGAATGAAATGAGCCTTGTTTCATGCTTTAATTATATGTGATTTTGCTAATAAAAGGACAAAGTTCCAAAGTTCAAAGTTCCAAAGTTCAAAGTTCAATATATGGTTTAAAAATTAATCTGAAAGTTGAAGAAGTCACAAATTCTTAATTCTTGGTGGTACATTTTGATTAAGTATTTAGGCTACGAGTATTAATAGAATTAGACGCTTAGTGCTATACTGTAACGCGGGCTACGGATGTGATTTTTCTATTATTTTTTCACAGGGCGTTAACTTTGTGAGAGATAAACTAACTAAAGTAATTTACTATTTGTACGGGGTATGGGCCATGGAAAGTTATAAGTTATGTGACTGGCCGGTGGAGGGCATTCAATTTTCCCACTGGGGTTGTTTCAACAGATCTTTTATGCGGATCGGGGGTTGTCCGGTCCTGATTTGGCTCGGAAGAGTCCGCTGGACCTAAAGCAATAATAAATCAATCAATCAAATCAAGTTATAGAACACACAACACAGAACACAGCTCAACTGCCATCTGAAGACACTAACATTAAAACAAAGAAACAAAAAGGCAAGTCCATAATTTGTTCATTTTGATGATCTTTTACTAATAATTCAGATCTAATACGTGTCAAATAACAGCCATCAAACACATAATTCAATAACACACAAAAAGGAAAGAAAAATGTTAATAAAATGTGTTCCTACTTACTTCATCTTTGGAAACCTCCGTTTACTTCACTCCTCGAAGAATCTACCTTATTAGATATATATAGATTTTTATATATTAGATCTATATCTTATCTATATCTTATATATAGTAGATTCTTATAGATAGATAGATAGATAGATAGATAGATAGATAGATAGATAGATAGATAGATAGATAGATAGATAGATAGATAGATAGATAGATAGATAGATAGATAGATAGATAGATAGATAGATAGATAGATAGATAGATAGATAGATAGATAGATAGATAGATAGATAGATAGATAGATAGATAGATAGATAGATAGATAGATAGATAGATAGATAGATAGATAGATAGATAGATAGATAGATAGATAGATAGATAGATAGATAGATAGATAGATAGATAGATAGATAGATAGATAGATAGATAGATACTTTTACTGGCTATCTATCTTTCGGGATCTTGGTTACTGGCTCCGGGAACAACTACGGCAACGATAATAATAAGACTAAGAATTAAGAAGAAGAATCCGAATAAGAATGAGAATCCCGGCTTCCAGGAAGGAATGTAGATTAACGTCCCGGACACATAAGCGTATAAGGGACTCACCACATCCGGCTTCCGGTTCAGTTCAGTTCAGTGATTAGGTTAACGTCCCCGGACACAGTGCGTATAGGGGACAATTCAGACTTCCAACTTCACGGGCTCCTTTATAACCTTCATCTAGCTTACCCTGCTCCATGGTCCAATCATATGTTGTGAGCGGTCATTGCATCCTCTACAAAAGGCAATCTACTGAATCTACATTAGGTTGAGGGACCGGGTAGCTCAGTTGGTAGAGCGTCTTACTAGTAAACGAAAGGTACCTGGTTCGAATCCCGGATTGGCCAATGTGTGACCATATTATTTTCCCCTTACCTTCAGCTGGTTCGCTGGTGTCAGAATAATGTGACCAGTAGTCGCCTATACGCTTCGGTGTCGTGTGACTATAATCTACAGTTACTACATCACTGGGCCGGGTAGCTCAGTTGGTAGAGCGTCTTACTAGTAACCGGAAGGTACCTGGTTCGAATCCCGGATTGGCCAATGTGTGACCATATTATTTTTCCCTTACCATCAACTGGTTCGCTGGTGTCAGAATAATGTGACCAGTAGTCGCCTATACGCTTCGGTGTCGTGCGACTATAATCTACAGTTACTACATCACTGACTAGTCCATTGCTTTGCGGGTTGCGCATATCCCTTACCTGCATGACGCAAGGCCTTCCCTAATAAAGAAAGAACTGACTAAAACCGTTGGTTACTCCTCTACCCGCATTCTTTTAGTTGTCCCTGTACCATCCGCTTCAGCTTGCCGGTAAACACGTCGGGCATTGCCCCCGGCTTCTTTCGAGTTTAACAGCGCGTAATACTAACTACAAAAAACATTTCTGTTACTTTCTCTGCTAGTACTAACTGAAGTCGAGCATTGCTTAGCTCAACATTTTTGTGACCAACAGCCAGAGGTGACACTACTATTATAATAGATTGATACGTTATCTTTTCAGAATATAATTTAAGTGTAATTCGACGTGCTACTTTAAAAAAAAAAAAAAAGATTAAACATCTTTACGCTCTGTATCATCATGGGTGGAATAGGTTTCGTATGAAAGTAAAGCAAATTGCTTCGTTCTTGAATCGTTTGGTTAAACGGCAAAAGACTTGGAGGGTGGTGGTGGTAGTGAAGGGGTTGGTTGGTGGAAGTTGTTCGTTTTATCTCTACTTTCTGTGCTTTCGCATTGATTTATGTAAAGCTTACAAGCAGAATATAATTTTGTTTTTAAATATTGAGAAAAGACCATCACATATTTACAAGCGGAATTTAAAAAAACAACTTAAAATTGAATTTTTTTTCTTCAATAAGAACTTACAAGTATGCGCTGATCTATATTTTTACAGGAGAAGGAAACACACTAGTACTTTTAGAAGTTGAAATGTCGAGGGTATTTATTTTTAAGTTTAGCGACATATAAGACATCGATTTTTCCTGTCTCATAGGAGTACCTCGAGCTTTTATTGTTTCTTTTTTGCTTTACGTACACACGTGTCCTCTGTTGGTATTTAAAGACTTATCTGGAAATACTTTAAAATAGACTAGGGGAATCAGAACGAGCCAAATGTCGGTCTGTTTCGGTCGGTCGGTCCTTTGTACGCCATATCTCAAGAGCCACTGAACGGAGTGTGACCAAACTTAACACGGACATTAGGTATCTAGGTTAGTGGCCAGCCACCCGCGCCGTCCTATTTGTTCTACTGCAAAGGTCAAGGTCGCTGGGGTCACCTTGTCGTTAAACATTTTTTTTTAAACAATTATCTCAAAAACGGCTAAACAGATTGTGTTGAGTTTGGGTATTCCAGTTCTTCAACTCGTGGCCAGTCATTAAGGGAAGAGCGGTTGTCGGTCGGTGGGTGAATTGGTCGATCGCTTCGAATTTCATTTTTTTTTGGGTCCAAAACCCATTTATTTCCCCATCTCAAGAATAACTGAACCTAATTTGAATATTTGTACTGTTCAGAAGCTTTAACTGCTGCTAAGCAGTTTAAATCATTCATAGTTTCACTTTCTTAAAGGTCAAGGTCGCTGTTATTCATCATTTTCTAAACACGTTTTGCGCTGCATCTCAAATTGGCGGAACCGATTTGTATAATATTGTTTGCTTGCAGATAGTTCAGTTAGCGACCCGTCAATCCAGGCCTCCATTTTCCTTTTTTTAAGATAAAGCCAAGTCCCAACACACCCAGGGAAGATTAACCCTTTTTGCACATGATTAATTTTTCGGCTGTAAGTTTGTAATTGTGAGTGTCTGGAAATACATTTGAATGGCGTGTCATCTTCTTTGTTATTTAGTTTTTTCTTCTTCTTCTTCTTCTTCTTCTTCTTCTTCTTCTTCTTCTTCTTCTTCTTCTTCTTCTTCTTCAAATATGCCCATTAAAATGTTATTCTTTAGAACAAAACTTAACCAAGAAGCAGCTTTACAAATGGACATGAATTACACGAGCAAAAGGTAGTTCCAGGTAAAAAAAAAACAACAACAACAAACAAGATAGATATAAATTAAACCCAGAGTAGTTTCTGTTAAAAGAAAACAAAAAGATGCTGTGAATTCCAAAAGGGGGGGGGGGGGATACAATGATTTTCATAATCGCACTAGTACACTAACCAATTGGTTAACTTTTTACATTTAGGGTATACGAGCAAGTTTATTTATAATTGAATTCACATTTCGTAATGTAATTCCCGTATTAGTAACCGTTAAGATTCCCTGACTGACTTTCGTTGCACAAGGAGTTTTGTCCAAAGATCTTTCGCCATTTTAAGTGAATCTCCTTTGTACCATTTAAAAATTCTTAACTCACACATTGTTTAAAGTAAAAGACGTAAAAATAATTCAGTGACGTTTTTGGGACGCAAGGATCTAACTCAAACCGCACCAGTCGCCCACCTGCAACCTTTGGGCGCATTGTCTGACGCCCAGACGGCTGAGCACCACCCTGGGCGACCGGGGATGGGGAGAAGGGACCTAGTGCGTTCTGGGTGTATTTGTTTAGCCGGCCCTCTCCCGTTTAGGACACGAGCGTCAGGATCTTTAAAGTCCATGATACGGAATGCATGCGTGCGTGGCTAGACTAGACCTCGGTTTATACTCTCATCCGAAGGAGTAGGATGTGGATGAAGGGACCTAGGTGTATTTGTCACTGCTCTAGGACATGAGCGTCAGGACATTTAAAATCCGTGCGACGGAATGCGTACGCGTGTACATTCTAGACCTCGGCTTATTCTCTCATCCGAAGGACGAATACTAGTATTAGTAAGGATTCTACAATATAAAATAAGTTCCTCTTTGCAGCGTTTCGCTTTTCTGGGGTAAAAAAATGAAACTAAGAGGAACGGTAAGAAAGCTCGATATGTGAGAACCAAAATGACAGCAAGCATGGAGTCCGTTTGGAGAGTGTCAAAGACTATATGAAGTCTACGCCTCAGGCATGATAGATCTTTGACAGTGACAAGCTGAGAGCAGCTCGCTGAGCATCAGGGACTACTGAGGTCGGTGTCTAATACTAGATAGATCTATGGCTGCCGCGTGTGCTTTGAACAGCTCAGGGAAAGTGGTGGATCCACTTACAATTTCCGTCCTTTTGGACAGATGTAGATCTATGATCAAACGACCACTCTTCCACAGCGTTCTGGACAGGTCAGACCAAACATGGCGAACATAGAGGATTCAATCACTTTAGCTGCGCACACTACACCAAGAATACCCGCTTCACTTATACAGCCGAAGAGATTTCCAAGTTCAGACTCATTTGGATACAGTGACTCTCTACGTATATAATAGGCTATAACGTTAAATTCCCTTGTGATAAATTTATGGGGACACTAAATATATCTTAAATCCTGAATTTTAACCGAGTGATTTTTTTAAAAATAAAATGGGCTGTAAAATGGTGTTTTGAATTTGGATTTAAGATCATACGAAATTTAGATTGCCTTCCCAGCGAGAAGCGCGGCAGCTGCGCAGCAAAAAGCGCTATAGCGAAGTATATAGTCTTAACTTACCCAGAATAAAAAAAATAGTGTCCTTATAGGAGATAAATGACTGATAGTAGCATTTGAACTAAATGTATCCTATCCTATTCTATCCTATTCCATAACTCGGAGGTCGTAGGGGCACCACAGATGATCGTTTAACCAGTGTACTCCATCTTTCCCTGTCCTCAGCAACCCTGATTGTTTCGCTGAGTGTCAAACCAGTCCATTCTCGAATGCTGTCTTCCCACCTCTTTTTTGGTCTCCCTCTTCTTGTACCTGCTTGCACTATGCCTTGCAGAATGGCCTTTGCAAGACCTGATGATCTGGTGACGTGGCCATACCATCGGAGATTCCGTACTAAATGTATAATAAAGGTGATAAAAAAAAGTTTTTTTTTCTGTTTTTTATTTTAAAACTCAATGAATTTTTGATAATAATAGTACTACTACTACTACTACTACTACTACTACTACTACTACTACTACTACTACTACTACTAATAATAATAATAATAATAATAATAATAATAATAATAATTTTCCCCCTCTTCTGATTGTATCTTTTCTTCGTTTCTCCTTTCTCAGAGTTCCTTTCCTCTCTTGATTACCGCCCGTCTAGCGATCTTTCGTCTCTCCAAAGGCGGGGAGAATTTAATTACACCCCTTCTCGTAGATGTGCGTGCGACCGTGGAGCAGGATTTAAATTCTGTCCAACATTACATTACATGATTATTGCTTTAGGTCCAGCGGACTCTTCAGAGCCAAATCAGGACCATTCTGTCAAACGTTTGAAGGTGCCAAAGGAATGATGCAAGAGGAAGGAAGGGGAAAGAGAAGAACCGGATGAAGATGATAAGGAGGAGGAGGAGGAGGACGTTATCCTGAAAATGCTAGATGGAAGATGCCATGCGAGGCAGATGAGGGAAAGAAGTAGACGTATCATTGTAAGAGTTGTTTCTTGTATACCGCTGTAAAAAACAGGAACTGTTAAAAAAAAAAAAAAGGCGGTGGCAGAAGCAGTAAGAGTGAAATTGTAGACTGAAGATTTTCGAGAAGGATGCTATAGGAAGCAGAAAGAAGGAAAAAAGCGTTGAACGAGATGATAGCATCACGGAATTTTTTTTACTTTGGACTGGGGGAGCCTGGCAGATGTTAGAGAAAGATCGAAGAGGAAACAAAAAAAGTAGGAGAAAGAAGTTTTTTTTAAGTAGAGAGAAGAGGAGGCAAAGATATATTTCGAGGAAGGATGCAATAGGAAGCAGAAAGAAGGAGAAAGCGAGTAGAAGAAGGTGATTGTATCGGATTTTTTTTTTTACTTTGGACTAGGGGAACCTGCACAATGTTAGAGAAAGATCGAAGGAGGAAGAAAAAAGTAGGGGAAAGAAGTTTTTTTTTTTTAAAGTTGAGAGAAGAGGAGGCAAAGATATATTTCGAGAAGGATGCAATAGGAAGCAGAAAGAAGAGAAAAGCGTTGAACGAAGATGATAGCATTACGGAATTTTTTTTTTTACTTTGGACTAGGGGAGCCTGCAGATGTTAGAGAAAGATCGAAGAGGAGGAAAAAAGTAAGAGGAAGAAGGTTTTTTAAAGTAGAGAGAAGAGGAGGCAAAGATATATTTTTAAGACAGTATCGGGGGTCCTTTATGCTTCTTTTGTGTTTCTTCTCAGGTGAAGTGGATTATGTTGTTATTGGCTTGGGAGGCCCAGAACTGTCTGTGCCCTCCTCCTTCTTCTGTTCATACTATACTCTCTCTTTCTCTCTCTCACTCTCTCTTTCTCTCTCTCTCTCTCTCCCTCCCTCCCTCTCTCTCTCTCTCTCTCTCTCTCTCTCTCTCTCTCTCTCTCTCTCTCTCTCTGTGAACCAAACGATCATGTAACAGCGGACTAGTTGACATATCACAATCAAAGTGGGAACCAGCTGGTTATTTCGTTCAGGATGGGTAAACAAGAGAAGTACGATAACCTGATGTAGATAAAATGTCGGGGACTGGAAAGGGCTGCGATCGAACAACCGTCGTGATAATGAATACTTATTAATGGTGGTTAGGGAGAAGGCAAGCGAGGGTATACATCAAGATCAAAATAATATCTAACGACGATTGTGCTGACAAACATCCGGTCCATCCGATAGTGTGACAGCGATCAAACAATCACATACGTGACACTGGCAGCGATCGAACATCCAACAATAAGTGTTATATAATGATAACACAGATCAAGGCTCCAACACGTGTGATACTAATAATACAGATCAAACATTCATGGATAAATGAGACAACTCCGCTTGGTATTTAAGAAGGGTCGGCTTTATTCGTACTAGCGTCCCACCGTCGTAACTCAATGGGTAGAGCGTTCGCCTGGCACACCGATGACCCAGGTTCGAATCCCGCTGTCCATTTTAGCAGTATGACTGCTATGGTGGTTCAGTGTTAATTTAGGTCCCTACCCCTTGTTACCAGGGATGGTTATCCCCGTCTGCCATATCGCCAATGGTGGGTGTAGACGTTAAACCTCAATGTTCGTTCGTGCGTTCGTGCTAGCGTCAGTCCCCTATAGGCTCTTGGTATACGTAGTCTGTTGCCCATGATGACTTTTGTACCCTTAATATTATTAATCCTTTCCACTATTCTACACTCTACAGAATGGATGAGGAGGAGGAGAAGGAGGAAGAAGAAGACTTCTGCAACAGCGGGTTTAAGAAACTTCGATGTATCCAGTATAATATATACGCATTTTTGGAGATGAAAAAGCATTGGTGAGGATCGCGTGGGCGGATCAAAGCATCGTAGATAAAAAATGATGGATGACCTCTACGGCCTGCCGCTGCGTCAACCAGAACTAACTTTGCCTTCCAAATTGTGTGATCGAATTGTATGCAGTGAAGGAAGAATCTAATTACAAAATGTGAACTCCGTATTGAGGGTATCATCGATTAAAACAAACAAAACAGTACAATACAATACAATACAATACAATACAATACAACACAATACAATACAATACAATACAATGCGAGACATCGTTATTGTTCAACTTTCAGATGGAACACATTTAAGTGCAAAATTGCTTTTGGCGAGTGCGCAAAACTTCACACAAAATGATTAAACGAATAAGAAAATACAAATGTCCATGCATGCATATTATCACAGACCCAGCTGAAATTATTACCCTCCTCCCCCCCCCTCCCAACTCTTACCTCTGCACTCCCCCCATCATCACCCCACTCTCTTCATCCCACCCTACCCCCGTTGGCGTGCCGGGAGTTTCAGTATAAATAGTATCCCCACTTTATGGAAATTTAGTGCTTTAAATTCCCACTGTCGCTGTCTTCCTCATTTGCTCTTTCCCATTCCTGCTCTGTCCTATCACTCTGCTATACTATCTTCTTCTTCGCTAGATCAATGACCTACCTTTTTTCTTGAAAACTCTTCCTGGACAAGACTCCTTGTTTGTGTATGAGGTCTATTGGATCAGCTTGGGAGTATTGGACGCTTTCTGCCGGGTGGTCACTAGGGCTTCCTATGATGTTATTATTTAGCAATATAGGCATTTTATATGTATGTGTTTTGTTGATAATTTATAATGATGTTTGTATTCTATTTTGTTTTTGTAACCGGGGGTTCGATTAGTTAGTGTAAAGCCTCAGCCGTCCCCTGCGTGGGATGTCTTTATTGTAAAGTGACTGGCCGGTGGAGGGCATTCAGTTTTCACACTAGGGTTGTTTCAGCAGATCTTTTATGCGGATCGGGGGTTGTCCGGTCCTGATTTGGCTCGGAAGAGTCCGCTGGACCTAAAGCAACAATCAATCAATCAATCAATCAATCAATCATCCCACCCTCATAGACATGTACATAAGAAGAATAGTAACA
>CM072512.1:25792700-25820200 GCA_036898135.1 Oncomelania hupensis
TCAACAAAACACATACATATAAAATGCCCACATTGCTAAATAATAACATCATAGGAAGTTCTAGTGACCACCTGGCAGAAAGCGTCCAATATTCCCAATCTGATCCAACAGACCTCACACACACAAATAAGGAGTTTTGTCCCGGAAGAGTTTTCTAGAAAAAAGGTAGGTGACTGGTCTAGCGAAGAAGCAGATTGAGCAGGAATGAGAAAGAACAAATGAGAAAGAGTCCAACTGACTTCTAGCACAAGTGATGTCACGTCACATGCCAACCAGGCAACAGTCACAAACTAGACTTTCAACTTGCCCATTGTAATAAGCTAGGCTATTTTTCTGTAGCTTTACCGCTCATCCAAAAAATGGCCATTTTCACAGACCAACGAAGTTATTCTCAAAGATAACTTAATCTTCTAACAAAGCTGCCAACGGTCTGCCACTGAACAAACACTGTCACTTCCTATTCAGCCCTGTCAATTTCCTTGAGAGAATTGAAAATCATAAGGAGATCCAAGACACTCAAAAAAATAGGTCTTTCCTCTTTGAAACTCTAGCCTGCAGTGCGCGTATTCAAAAACTTATAAAATTTCCACCTACTCTGTCTTGCCTTGTCCTCGGAAGGTTATACTCTTCGCTCACCTTGAGCTACAGACACGTGCACCTCGTGAAATTATCCTTTTACCTTTCATCCATCCCTATTTACTCCCACTATATCATCCACTCTCTCACCTGTACTTTATCCAAACCATTTGTAGACAGAATACTTCTGCGCGACAAGCTCTTTGAGCTGCCAAGCTGTGCAACATGAAAACAATCCGTTTGTTACATGTTAACCTGTGTGAATGATCGTAATTGAAAATCAATGAGGCCAGAGGGCGTAGCGTTTAACGCAAATATTATTTAATGCGTGTGTATCAAATTCAATAAGGCCGTCTTTGAATTTTATGCTGTTTTAATGTGTAGGGGGAAATTGCTGTGTACAGTTAATAAAACTTCGGCCTTTATGTCTCGTCTATGGAGAAAGAACAAAAATCGATAGTTTCTTGGCTGCATGCTGGCAATATTATAGAATACTATTTCGCCCAGTGCACCTAACAAATATCAATATCAAAATGTCTTCTTCTTCTTCTTCTTCTTCTTCTTGCACCCGGTACACATTGGTCGAAGGCGATATGATTGATTGATTGATTTATTGTTGCTTTAGGTCCAGCGGACTCTTCCGAGCCAAATCAGGACCGGACAACCCCCGATCCGCATAAAAGATCTGCCGAAACAACCCTAGTGGGAAAATTGAATGCCCTCCACCGGCCAGTCACTTTACAATAAAGACATCCCACGCGGGGGACGGCTGAGGGTTGACCTCAACTACGCGAACACCCCGGTTACAAAAACAAAATAGAATACAAACATCATTATAAATCAGCAATAAAACACATACATATAAAATGCCTATAGTGCTAAATAGTACAATCATAGGAAGCCCTAGTGACCACCCGGCAGAAAGCGTCCAACACTCCCAAGCTGATCCAACAGACCCCATACGCAAACAAGGAGTTTTGTCCAGGAAGAGTTTTCAAGAAAAAAGGTAGGTCATTGATCTAGCGAAGAAGAAGATAGTATAGCAGAGTGAAGGACAGAGCAGGAATAGGAAAGAGTAAATGAGGAAGACAGCGACAGTGGGAATTTAAAGCACTAAATTTCCATAAAGTGGGGATACTATTTATACTGAAAACCCCCGGCATTCCAACGGGGGTACTGTTGCCGCAGTGAATCTGTCTTGCCTATAAAGGCAAGACAGGTTTTCAACTGTGGCTTTCACTGTTCCCTGTATAGGTTTGAACAATCTACAGTGGCAAGATTGCTCATGACCCCAAGGGGTGGTCGAAGGCGATAAAGCAAGTCAAGTCAAGTCAAGTCAACAATTCTTTATTCCAAAAAGATGGAAGATGTGGGTGACCAGTTGACTGTTGGACGGCAGTGATTTTAATTGTTGTTGTGAATGGTGGTATTATTTGGGGTGATGATGCCCGATCCGGATCCACATGGTAAGATGACCTGAACTAGTTGCTTGACCGGAACTTGCCACTTCCGGTGTCAAAAACATCACGTACGTGGTCGGGAGAGAACATTCACGCAGGTTGGACGTCGCGAAGAAAGGGGTAGACGATGACTTGAGCGAAGATTACATTACATTACATTACATTACATTACATTACATTACATTACATTACATTACATGATTATTGCTTTAGGTCCAGCGGACTCTTCCGAGCCAAATCAGGACCAGACAACCCCTGATCCGCATAAAAGATCTGTGGAAACAACCCTAGTGGTAAAACTGAAGGCTCTCCACCAGCCAGTCACTTTACAATAAAGACATCCCACGCAGGGGACGCTGAGGCTATACTCTAATTTATCTGTTCCACTGCTTCCTATACGCTTCAAGCTCTATAGTGACGGCGCGGAAAAAAGCGCAATTCCACTGTAAATATATACAGAATGTTGCTCCACAACATTCCGCTCTTTCCGTCTTAAAAACCCATTTGCCTTGTTGGATTCCTAAATTGTATGAAACCAAGTGAGGACACTATCCGGCGTCAACAAACGGTTCCAAAACATTCTCAAACGGTTCGTAAAAGACAGTTGACCTAGAAACAAATACAGTTTGACCTAATTTGTCCCGTAGAGGAGACGAAACTTATATTTTCTATTTTCATGAGTTCATTGGTCAATGCTCCTAGGGCTTGAAGCGTATAGGAAGCAGTGCTCTGAAGCATGAGAGCATGCTTTATGGCCTGTTGAGGCGACTACTACAGCATGCTTCTAGTAGCCTTCGACCAATGTGTATCGGGTGCTTCTTCTTCTTCTTTTTCTTCTTCTCCTCCTCCTCCTCCTCTTCCTCATCCTCATCCCCCTCTTGTTGCCACCCTCCTCCTCACCCTCCTCACCCGCCCACTCATCTTCCTCATCCTCTTTTCTTCTTCAATTGAGGTCACCTCTAGTTAATGTTAATATTGCGTATAATAATTAAGTATGCATTTCTTTTGTTCATGCCACACGTAATATTAATTGGGAAAAAAAACAAACATCAACAGGATTTTCCCCACTTGCAAATATGTTTTGATAGACTCCTTGCAGTTGGAATCGATGTATCAGTTGGAATGGAGAATAAAGGTAATGGTGTTAATATTTCTTTTGAACAACCATGCATGCTTATTTTCAAGTGGAAAGCTTGATTATTTTTTAATAGATTCAATGCAGGTCACGCGCATAGCACGTACGGTAACTAGTCACCGGAGAATTACGAATTGAAACATTGTTATGTTGTTGACTTCAGATTCAGGTTCAATATGTTATTATGAGAAGAAAATGATTTTAGCATTAATTTGCTAATCTTACAATCAGTCCTTCTTTTAGTCGCTCTCACATTTAGTTTAGTCATACATCCGCATTCATGCATAGACAAACATAGATTTAACCAAAAAGGACAAAAGAGACACTCGTTAAAAAATAACTAATTTTGTAACAAGAAAACTAACAACAATAATGAATATGAAACTTTTAACTTCATCCATTTAATTTAACAAAGAGATATTTATTTAATCGTTCTTATATAGCGCTTTTCCAGCTCAAGAGCTGCTCAAGGCGCTGGCCGGTACAGGCGTGGGGGTGGGGGGTGGTGACAAAAGAGGAAAATCAATTGAGGCATGTTATAATGTATGATTTTCGGAAGTAATAAGTTATAGGTTGTAAATCGTATACTTGAAGATGTTTAATGGTGTCCATGTTTTTAATTCCAAAGAAAGAGTGTTCCATAACAAGGGACCTTTAATAGAGAAGTTAGATTTTAAAATGTCAATTCATGGTTTTGGAAGTCTGTAGTTTTCAGAATGATAGTGTGCAGGAAAAGACATTAGTTGATCACTTATGTGAGGAGGCGCTATATTGTGTTTTTTTTATTTTAAACATCTGTATGGCTAAAGTATACTTCAACTGTGTTTGAAGAGGCAATATTTTAGGATATTGAACTTTTTCATCAGTAGTTAATTCTCGATTATCTGAGATTAATTTAACTCCATGTCTTTGCAGCTGATTTATTCTTTTTAGTTGATTTGCCGAAGCATTATTGATTTATTGTTGCTTTAGGTCCAGCGGACTCTTCCGAGCCAAATCAGGACCGGACAACCCCCAATCCGCATAAAAGATCTGCCGAAACAACCCTAGTGGGAAAATTGAATGCCCTCCACCGGCCAGTCACTTTACAATAAAGACATCCCACGCAGGGTACGGCTGAGGCTTTACCCCAACTACTCGAACCCCCGGTTACAAAAACAAAATAGAATACAAACAGCATTATAAATCATCAACAAAACACATACATATAAAATGCATATAGTGCTAAATAATACAATCATAGGAAGCCCTAGTGACCACCCGGCAGAAAGCGTCCAACACTCCCAAGCTGATCCAACAGACCTCATACACAAACAAGGAGTCTTGTCCAGGAAGAGTTTTCAAGAAAAAATGTAGGTCATTGATCTAGCGAAGAAGAAGATAGTATAGCAGAGTGATAGGACAGAGCAGGAATGGGAAAGAGTAAATGAGGAAGACAGCGACAGTGGGAATTTAAAGCACTAAATTTCCATAAAGTGGGGATACCATTTATACTGAAAACCCCCGGCACTCCAACGGGGGTACTGTTGCCGCAGTGAATCTGTCTTGCCTACAAAGGAAAGACAGGTTTTCAACTGGGGCTTTCACTTTTCCCTTTATAGGTTTGAACAATCTACAGTGGCAAGATTGCTCATGACCCCAAGGGGTGCCGAAGCATTAGACCATGCAATAGAGGCATAGTTGATATGTGGTAGACAGTGGGCTTAGAAGAAAATCGTATTTAATTCCGGCGAAGTGAATTAAATACGGAAATACGGTAGCTTTTATAAAAAATACGGAGGAAAAGTTGCCGATCGTTTATCTTTGCCAGCGGTGCTTCTGTACCGGTTTCTGGTCTCATAATAGTATTCCTGCACTCACTGAACGTCGCTGTGTTCAACAAGCTGATTTTCATGGTGATTTTAGAGTAAAACAAGTGTGGTGTTCAACAAGCTGATTTTTATCGTGATTTTAGAGGATTGAAAATAGCCTTCTGTTTCAGAGGGAAGCCTGTCGTTACTTTATAGTGTCATAGGCTAGGTTTTGCGAGAAAAAAAAATACTGACAAGTGTTAAAATACACCGGCACCTCTGAATGTTTTTTAGTTTAGCAAGCAGAAATAGATGTTGTGATAACTTCCTATAGATATTGTTGATATGGGAATTCCAGGTAAAATCTCGATCAATAATTATACCTAATACTTTGTGCTCTGACACTTTTTCACTTTGTGAACAAATAATATTCAGGTTTAATTTTAAAGTGTCATGATGTCACTTTTGCCGTGGTGTGATGATCATGGTTTTAGATTTTTATGGATGAAGAATCATACGATTACGGCTGCACCAATCCGTTAATTCTTGTTTACTCTTCTCTAAAGATGTTGATATTTTATCTATATATTTACAGGAGCAGTGCGAGGCGCCATATATGATTCATAATTATTTTATACTGCATTTATTATCTGTCTAAACGTCTCTGTATTGTGACTTCCAAGAATCCCGAAACACCCCTTCCCTCTCTCCTTCCCCCCACCCCCAACCTCCCCTCCAGTCTAGACATTCAGGACTTTAAGATAGCTTCACACCAATTCCTCCCCCGGCGACACCGTAGTCTATAGATTTTAAAAGATAATAGAGGTACCGATGTTACTCAAACAACAGTAGGACGCGCCTTGGACCGGATGATCTGGCATTTGAAAAAAAAAAGAGCAAAGGACGAAAACAACAGATCTTGCGTGATTCCTATATATTAGGAATAGAAAATTGGCAGGCCAAAAAATGAGAGAGGACGAGAGAAGAGGCAGGGAGTATGGTAGTAAGGAGAGAGAGAAAAAACAGAAAGAGAGAGAGAGAGAGAGAGAGAGAGAGAGAGAGAGAGAGAGAGAGAGAGAGAGAGGAAGAAAGAGAAGAAGGGGAATGGAGAGCGCCAGTCTAACGCAGCCTGAACAAAATCTGATGACGATTTAATAATTTATTAAGTTTGCATACATTGGATAATTCAAGTACTTGCACTTTTATTTTAACGTTAATACAGGGTGTTCCAAAAGTCTTGGGCACATTTGAAGTCCCCATATCTCAATTACTATGAATGGTAGTAAGATAAAAGTTGTGCCATTTTAAAGCTAATTACATTAAGTTTTTTTTAAGCTGTTGATTTTTTATTTCTTTTCAGACCCATTAATGGCGTTCACTCAACCAGAAAATGTTGGGACACGTTTTGCAAGAATTTGACTATCGGCTTGATGTGTGTCGTGTGACCAATGGTGCTCACATTGAACATCTTTGAAAATTCCATGTAAAAATTGAGATTGCAAGCTTTCTGTATTTACCAGATGCGTTGTTATATCCTTAATAGTTTCGGAAATATTCAATGTCAAAATGTGCCCAAGACTTTTGGAACACCCTGTATTGTTTGCCAATGGACATCAAATGGTATTTCTATATAATCACGGGTCCCGTTTTCATCAAAGTTCAATCATCATTGCGTTTATAGTGAAAGGTAGTTGGCAATAAGCATTGTAAATTAAAGCTTCTTGCCATTGTATGAGGAACATGCAGCCATCGATTTGGATTTTAGCAAGCTTCTAACAGAATGATAAATGACTATAGATCGCAAACAACTGTGATATGTTAAACTGGACCTGCATTAGACCAGATCTCTTTCTTGTTGTATTTCTCTTCATGATTTATCGTTATTTTATACTGCATCTATTATCTGCCCAAACGACTCTGTATTGTGATTTTGTCTGTGGAGCATGGACCGGAATAAAGCTCATCTTAACGATAATTATTAGACAAACACTGACGAAGAAGACCTAGAAAAACTGGCCAGCTTTGATTATGATTGTTTCCCCCCCAAACAATTTTGTTTGATATTTAATTTTTTTATTGTGTGCTAGTTTTAGTGTTAGGAAATTATTAAGTAAGACCCAAGTCTATTTTATTAAATTTATTTTATTTGTGCTAGACTATATTAGTGTATTAGTGTACATGTGATATGGTTTTGTTGTCTTAAGTTATGATAGGATGACGATGAGTGTGTGGTGGGCATTAACGCAGTGGGCGCGCGGGTGTGTATATGTGGGTATGTATGCGGGTGTGTGCGTGATTGTCTTCGTGTTTTAATTTCACGTGTAAATTCCCATCTTACAAATTGTTCTCACAACAGGTTCATTTTTTTGATAATTGGTTATTTATGATCGTGCCCTATGTGATGTGTTTTTATACAGTGAGTACCCTTGTGGAAAACCAAATTTTTCTTTTTGATGGAATAAATAATATATTGACTTGACTTGACTAGATAGTGTCCAATAAGCTACTGTGATTATTAATAATCTGTATGATTATGTCATATAACCTACAGGTTAAAATGGCAATCATATTTTTTTCTGTTCTGATACATGTGTGTAGTTGGGTAGTGCGCGCGCGCGTGTGTGTGTGTGTGTGTGTGTGTGATCAATGATTGAAGAACAAGCCACAAAACGTGATAGTTCTATACAATAACACACAATAGGGTTAAATAGCAGTAAAAAGACACAACTGTGTGGTATTAAGTAAGGACAGAACAGGACTATACTATTGTGATAGGCCTACTACAGTATTGTTAAGAAGGCCAGGAGCCACAACTTAAAGAGATAGAACAAGACCACAGGACTAATTTATCAGCGCTGTGATCGTACTTTAGGCGCTTAGGAAATTTTCATTCATTCATTCAATAGAAAAAACAACAACAAAACGGAACATTGCTTTTACAGTTTTAATATAACGTCCCACAGAAGCAGGAGAAGAATGACTATACTGCAGAACTCAATGAGGTTTGAAAAAGGACAGAGAAGCAAGCAACCCAATGGCCCATATAGTAGTGGTTTCCCCCATCCTACACGGCGGAATTCATGTTATCTGCGGCGGGATGACGGATGCAGTTTTTGTTGGCCGTCTCGGATGAGAGATGAACCGGTTTTTGCGTGTCAATAGATTCAATTTGCTGGCAGTTTTTGTGCCTTTCTGACCTCGAGCCGGTGATGGATGTTCTAGGAAGAGGGATCGATTCTGATAATGGGTAGAGGCTGGATATGGAAGGCGATGGTTGAGGAGAATGAATGGGGCGGAGTTTGTGGGGAGGGGGGAGAGAGAAAGAAGGACTTGAGGTGAAAATGCCCGTTTGGATGGGAGGCTTTGGGGATTGTAGGAGGGTGGGAGAATTGAAAGTGTTGATAAACTGGGCAAATGGGTGGATTTAAAAGGGTTGTTGGAAAGCTCACTTCGATTGATTTGTTCGATCTCCTGATTTGTTTGATCTCCGTCCTTATTTTGCTGTGCTCGAAAGTTTACTTTAAGCATGTACAACCCACTTCATACATTTTTTTTGTATTGAGCTAGGCAAGGTGCTGATCCAACTCAGAATCGATTCCAAGCAACCTGAGCTGGGATGCTAAAGGTCGAATTTTTAAAATTCACTCTCTTTTTCTTTCTGTGTCGTGCAGCGCTAAAAAACGTGCACTAAACTTAGGCTTTGTGCCACTTTTCTGCTTTAGACAAAATATGGGTAGGGATTGTTTGTTAGTGATGTTTGCCTTATTCATGCTGTACTCGAGACAATGAATACAAGTCAGTTTACAAAAGCAAACAGATTATTTCCACTCTTAAAAAAAACGTATGCACCCAGCTCGGTATATCTAGACTTACGTTTACTCGTAATATATTTCTCTCCCTGCTTGTGATGTTATGTATTTCCTTTATCTCTTTTTTCCCCATGTTTGTCCTGTTCCCCGTCACATAGTTACCATTGCCTCTTTTGGTAGGGCTTTGGAATGTTCCTACGTGTTTGAGCATGGTGTATGAGATCATCGAATCTCACAGATCATTGCAGGCAAGGCATCTCACAGTCTTTGTTAGTTATTCCTTGCTTACTACACTTCTGCGCTAAAGAATTTCTGTAGAATTGTGTGTGTGTGTGTGTGGGGGGGGGGTCTGTGTGTGTGAGAGAGAGAGAAACAGACAGACAGACAGACAGACAAACAGACAGAGAAAGAGAAATAAAAAGAGAAAGATACAGAGAGAGAATAAAGTTCTTTGAATCGGATTTTTTTATTTCGTCGTCGTCATCATCATCATCATCATCATCATCATCATCATCATCATCATCATCATCATCATCATCATCATCATCATCATCATCATCATCATCATCATCATTTTACAAATATATGTATTGGCTTTCAAATAGAAGCTATGCATACTTTCGCCTGCTGGAATCTCAGAAACTCAGAATACCATATTTCTCCGGACACTCTCTGGTCTCTAATACTTACTCCGTCTCGGTAGGTAGCCAATCAGACACGCCTCCGCTGCTTAATTAGATCCGTTTTACTTTTCCATTATGGCCAATTTGTTGTCCCCCATCCGTTAGCAAATAGTCAGACGCGCCGCTCCTTGGCACACACACGTTTAATAATAATAATAATAATAATAATAATAATAATAATAATAATAATAATAATAATAATAATAATAATAATAATAAAGTTGTTGTTGCATCAATTTTTATTCATCAGATTAACATAAGTTGTACTGATATTGTCACGTGGGGTTTATGGGCTCTGCACAATGGAATTATGGACCCTCACGTTTATTCGGTGGGAACTGCTAGTAAGTCACCCTTTGAATTACTTTAATAAATTTATTTGTTTAGCTCGTTCTGTGTTAAGGTTGGGATACAGAAATAGATAGAAAAATGGTAAAAGATTACTGTCACACTAGCTTTCACACGGCTATGAATCATATGTAGTCCAGCCACTTGATAACAGTTAAAATCACACATTTATTTCTTCTACTCTATACAAGATTCTCTAAGTACTAATCTAACTTAAAATGTCTCAGTCACTGCTAATAGTTCGATCGCTGATAGTCTAGGCAGCTGTTTTTCTTCCTCGGGCACTTGCTATAATATTTCATGTAGATTTGGACTACTGTGGTCCGTTTTACAGTTTCTGAAGAGTTGGACTACTGTGGTCCTGCTGTGATCAGTTTAAGTGCACCTTCGTGTTATGCACTTAACTCATGAGTGGGGGTTCGAAGTCCTTCTGTGAGGTAGCTTCTGGTCCACCTGTGTCGTTGTGTAGTTGGGTTCCCTTGCCACGCTGTGGGGTCTGACAGGGAGTTTTCCGGGTAGCTCTTTCCGTCTTGTGCGGTAGAGGATACTCCGCCAACTAGTCGTTTCTGTGGAGTGGTGCGCACAGGATAGCTCGGGATAGCTCGGGATAGCTCGCCTGCTCGTCTGTAATATAAGAGACGAAATTCTGCACAACCCTGAATAATCGGTTTGTGCAGAGCGTCTCACTGAAAGCCAAGTAGCCCTCAGTGATAGCTCCACATCTCTATACATAAGCGACGAACATTCTGCTACTTCCGGGGTCCACTGGAATCTCACTCTAAATTCCTATACATACATAAATATCAATCGTGTCTAACTATACACATACAGAATTAATAATATTATAAACATTCAGTGGTACAGCCACTGGTCTGCAAACATACATATAAGTTAAACAACAGTGGTTCCGTACGGGATACAACATGGCGGCGCAACCGGTCGTGTTTCGCCTCGTGCTCGGCTCTTCCACGTGGTCCCGCAAATTCGGATTAATAATTCACATTTATGCATAGCAAATTCCACAAACATAATTTCAACAATAATACAAATATATCACGATGAAACAGAAGGGTGTTCATTTACCTGTTTGACAAGTTCAGGCCCGTTGTGACTTGAGAGAATTCTAAGATTTCAAAGTCCTGCTTCCTGGTCTATGAGTGTAGAGATTTCTCTAGCTGTGGAGATGTTGACTCTACCTCGTCTCACACATGACTGATTCAAACTGTGTTAGGCTCGGACACAGTCAAACTGCTCTACCCACTGAGCCTGCTCTGATTGGTCAAAACGGTCCGATTCAAAGCTCAAGTGCTGACTCACTGCGCTAGCGTGGGTCGGGCTCGCGGTGTGTGGTCTGCTGTGTAATTTAATTGCTGCTGTGTTATAGTCTAACTTCTAAAGTTACAAGTACTACACATGGCTAAATAGTAAATGTGCAGAGTTAAAGCTAGCCAGTTCGTGACAGGCTCCCTCAACTGAAAAAAGGCGATGACTACTGGATTCGACCTTTTTCTACTACAGAGCCTAGTTTAACACTGCACTATCCTAGGGTCCTATTTACAAACTAAGTAAGTTGCTCTACCTGAGCTGCAATGCTATGCCAGGTAGCTAAGGACACTAGTGACAGGGTTTTACTGGACGGGGACGAATTCTGGTGCTGTGGCCCTTAGTTGTGTTGGGTGGGCGACAGCTGCTGTGTCCTCCACGAGATGGCGACTGAGGTAGTCGGCTCCGTGGTTTTCCTTGCCGGGGATGTACTCGATTTGGAATGAGTACGCCTGAAGGGTGAGTGCCCATCTCATCAGGCGAGAGTTCAAAGACTTGGAGGCTGCCAGGAACGATAGTGGTTGGTGGTCCACCTGAACTGTGAAGTGGGTCCCATACAGGTAGAGTTGAAATTTCTGTATGGCCCAGACTAGTCCAAGACATTCTTTCTCCGACGTGGCGTAGTGGGTCTCGGCGGGTCTCAATTTTCTGCTGGCGTAGGCGACAGGGAATAGCGTCTCTGCATCCTTGGGGTCGCGCTGTAGCAGTACTGCTCCGAGGCCTAAGTCGCTTGCGTCGGTGCGAAGAACGAATGGCTGAGTCAAATCGGGTAGGTGGAGCACTGGCGCCGATGTCATTCTGTCCTTGAGTGTTTGGAATGCTGTCTCGCATTCCGCTGTCCATACGACTTTGTCCGGGGCGATTTTCCGGGTTCCATTTGTCAGTGGTACGGCGATGCTGTTGTAGTTGGGGATGAGCTTCTTCCGCGATGGCGATGGCCATCCATGTGTGTGTGCTGGGGGTCGCTGGTCGGTCCGTGTACTTCTTGAGGAGATTGATGTGGTGGTATCGGGTTCTCCCGTTCACCTCTACTTGGTAGACTGTCTTGGATTTCTTGGCAGTCACCCGGTACGGTCCTCTCCAAGCGATGTCCAGCTTGTTGGTTCCACTTGGAAGTAAGAGTAGCACTTGATCGCCGACTTGCAGTTCTCGGTCCTTCGCGTGGCGGTTGTAGTACTTCGCCTGACGGGCTCTTGCCTTCTTCAGTGCTTCACCAGCTTTCTTCCACGTTGCTTTGAGGGTTTCCTGCAGGTCTGCGACGTACTTGGTGGCACCTCTTGGTGTGTCGTCTATCTTGGCTTCCGTCCAACTTCTGCGTAGGGCTTCTAGTGGTCCTGCTAGAGGTCTGCCGAATAGCAATGTTGACGGGGTGTAGCCTGTGGCTGCATGGGGCGTTTCTCTATATGCGAACAGTGCCGCATTTACGTAGGTGTCCCACGCTTCTGGATTGTCGTCGGCAACTTTCCTGAGGATGGTGAGAAGGGTTCCGTTCAGTCTTTCTACTTGTCCGTTGCTGGCTGGGTGGTATGGTGGTGTGCGAATGTGATGAACTTGTATCAACTCGAACACGTCTTGCATCAGGCGGCCGGTGAACTGAGATCCGTTGTCCGTTCTAATGCTGTCCGGGAATCCGACTCTGGTAAAGATGGCGATGAGTGCATCTGCAATCTTCTTGGTGTCAATCGCTGGCAACGGGACTGCTTCGCACCACATCGTACATGCGTCGACGAGTGTGAGCAGAAATCTGTTCCTCTTCTTGGTCATGGGCAGTGGTCCTACTATGTCTACTGAGACTTGCTGGAATGGCACGCCGACTACTACCGATGGTCCTAAGGTAACTGGTACGGTGTGATGTCGCGGGGAATATCGTTGACATTGGTGGCAAGATTTCACGTAGCGCTTGACATCCTCCGTGATTCCTGGCCAATAGTAGTGTGCGCTGATTCTCTGCACTGTGGCTCCAATTCCCATGTGTCCGCTGAGTGGCATGCTGTGGCCTAGTTCTAGTACTTGGGCTCGAAGGGTGGCTGGTAGTACTAGTTGGGTGTGATCTCCATCTCCTTGTCGATGTAGAACTCCCTCTTCCATGTAGAAGTCTCCCTTGTGCAGGGGTGTGTGCGCCTTGGGTAGCTTCTGGAAGCACTTCGCTATCGAGGTGTCTTCTTTCTGTGCTGTTTTGATCTCTTCGAGTCCTGGGTTCGGAGCGAACTCGGGCTGGGGTGGTTGGGTTTTAGCTTGGGCCCTGGTTTGCACTGCAGCTATCTCTACAGTTTTGGGGGGCGTGCCTAAGAACACATACCTACATCCTAGCACTAGATCATACAGGGGTTTCTGTAAAACAGCTGCTTGGATTCGTCCTGTGACGTACCTACTCTCTACTTCGATCCAAGCTATTGGGCAAGTAGTCGTCGGTTTCGTCAAGTCTGCTCCTTGTAGTTCGACTGTCTTGTCTGTCACGTCCGCGCGCGATACAAGAGATTCGCTAACTATCGCGTCGTATGATAGACCTGTGTCATACAGACAGTTCGCTTCTTTTCCGTTGACCTTGACCGTGTCTGTCACCGATGGGTGATCTCCGATCGTGTGTGGCTTGTTACCGCTGCTTTGAGTTAGAACTCTGTGCGCTGGCCGGCTTTCGCGCTCTTCCCTACGTTGTGCGGCCAACTTGAAACATTCTGCGGTGGAGTGATTGTTTCTGTTGCAGAACGAACAATACCGTCTCTGTTCTGCGGGACCTCTTTTCCCGAATTCCGTGTTGGGTCCTTTATTCTGCCCAGGTCTGGGGTTATTCGGCTTATTCGCGGTGCGCTCTTCCCGGTTAGGGCTTCGTTTCTGTGCCTCTTTCCCGTTAGGCTTTAGGGTCTCGCCTGAAGCTCTTGGCTTCTCCGTGTGCGGCCACGTACCTATCTGCGACCTTGACCAGATCTTCTAGTCTTTCCGCGCCCTGCTCTACTGAGAATGTCCTCAGCTCGGGGGTCATGGTTTCCCGTAGCTGTTCCCATACTAACAGTTCTGTCAGTCCATCATACGTCTTAGCCGTGGCTGACTGGCTAATCCACTTATCCAGCGTTGTAGACAACCGATCCGCGAACTGCGCATAGCTCTCTCCTTTCACTCTCCGATTGGTGCGGAACTTTTGCCGGTAGCATTCTCCTGTCAGTTCGAATCCCGTTAGGAGTGCCTCTTTTACTTTGTGATAGTCAGTCACTCTGTCAGTCGGTAGCTTACTGTAGATGTCATACGCCTTTCCTCTAAGCCCTTGACTAAGCTTAAAAGACCAATGAGTGGGATCTAGTTTGTACTCTGTTGCTAGACGCTCAAACCTAGTCAGATAGAGATCTAGACCTTCTTCTCTCTCATTGAATGTTCCCAGTGGAAATGACATTCCTTGTACAGGGTTGGGTGCTACCTCTAGCTGATCTGAGTGGGGAGGGGTTGAGGAAGAACTTGAAGCTCCTGATCCCAATCTTCTTAGCTCTAACTCATGCTGTCTGTCTTTTTCCTTTTCTGCCCTCTCATACTCCCATTTCCTAACTTCTGCTTCTCTCTCTGCTGCTAATGCTGCCTTCTTCTGTTCTCCTTCTAGTTCTAATTTCTTCTGTTCTCTTGCTGCTTCTAATTCTGCTTTCTTTTGCTCTGCCTCTAATGCTAGTTTCTTCTGCTCTGCTTCTAATGCTAGCTTCTTCTGCTCTGCTTCTAGTTCTGCTTTTCTCTGTTCTGCTTTGAGTTTCTTCTGTTCTCTCTCGGCTGCTCTCTCTGCCTTAGCCTCCTGTTTCTCTACCTCTGCATTGATATACGCAATTAGGTCTCCCTCTGCTAAGTGTAAAGCTTCTCCTAGTTCCTTGAAACGCAATCTCAAGGCCACTGGGTCCGACATTGCGAAACGTGTCTATGAACACCCTCTGAATCACGTGGAATACCAAAACACTAGCAATATTGCAATTCAATAACAACAATGCAAAGACAATCAAATTCGTAATCAATAATAGAATAAAACAAGAGTCAAATGGCATACAACAGTTACTTAAGCAAAACCTGCAAAAGAACAATGCAACATACAGGCACAAAAATATTTGAAGCAAAAAAGTTTTTAACTAAAGAATAGTGCACCCAAACTGATTAGTCCTTGTTACCACTATTCTAAGTTATTCTACTTCTACTGTTATCTAATTTTATTGTACTTAGATCCGGTTATACCCAATTCCTATTATCCACAGATCCTGGCTAGGCTCGCCAATTAAAGTGTCACGTGGGGTTTATGGGCTCTGCACAATGGAATTATGGACCCTCACGTTTATTCGGTGGGAACTGCTAGTAAGTCACCCTTTGAATTACTTTAATAAATTTATTTGTTTAGCTCGTTCTGTGTTAAGGTTGGGATACAGAAATAGATAGAAAAATGGTAAAAGATTACTGTCACACTAGCTTTCACACGGCTATGAATCATATGTAGTCCAGCCACTTGATAACAGTTAAAATCACACATTTATTTCTTCTACTCTATACAAGATTCTCTAAGTACTAATCTAACTTAAAATGTCTCAGTCACTGCTAATAGTTCGATCGCTGATAGTCTAGGCAGCTGTTTTTCTTCCTCGGGCACTTGCTATAATATTTCATGTAGATTTGGACTACTGTGGTCCGTTTTACAGTTTCTGAAGAGTTGGACTACTGTGGTCCTGCTATGATCAGTTTAAGTGCACCTTCGTGTTATGCACTTAACTCATGAGTGGGGGTTCGAAGTCCTTCTGTGAGGTAGCTTCTGGTCCACCTGTGTCGTTGTGTAGTTGGGTTCCCTTGCCACGCTGTGGGGTCTGACAGGGAGTTTTCCGGGTAGCTCTTTCCGTCTTGTGCGGTAGAGGATACTCCGCCAACTAGTCGTTTCTGTGGAGTGGTGCGCACAGGATAGCTCGGGATAGCTCGGGATAGCTCGCCTGCTCGTCTGTAATATAAGAGACGAAATTCTGCACAACCCTGAATAATCGGTTTGTGCAGAGCGTCTCACTGAAAGCCAAGTAGCCCTCAGTGATAGCTCCACATCTCTATACATAAGCGACGAACATTCTGCTACTTCCGGGGTCCACTGGAATCTCACTCTAAATTCCTATACATACATAAATATCAATCGTGTCTAACTATACACATACAGAATTAATAATATTATAAACATTCAGTGGTACAGCCACTGGTCTGCAAACATACATATAAGTTAAACAACAGTGGTTCCGTACGGGATACAACATGGCGGCGCAACCGGTCGTGTTTCGCCTCGTGCTCGGCTCTTCCACGTGGTCCCGCAAATTCGGATTAATAATTCACATTTATGCATAGCAAATTCCACAAACATAATTTCAACAATAATACAAATATATCACGATGAAACAGAAGGGTGTTCATTTACCTGTTTGACAAGTTCAGGCCCGTTGTGACTTGAGAGAATTCTAAGATTTCAAAGTCCTGCTTCCTGGTCTATGAGTGTAGAGATTTCTCTAGCTGTGGAGATGTTGACTCTACCTCGTCTCACACACGACTGATTCAAACTGTGTTAGGCTCGGACACAGTCAAACTGCTCTACCCACTGAGCCTGCTCTGATTGGTCAAAACGGTCCGATTCAAAGCTCAAGTGCTGACTCACTGCGCTAGCGTGGGTCGGGCTCGCGGTGTGTGGTCTGCTGTGTAATTTAATTGCTGCTGTGTTATAGTCTAACTTCTAAAGTTACAAGTACTACACATGGCTAAATAGTAAATGTGCAGAGTTAAAGCTAGCCAGTTCGTGACAGATATAATAATATAATAATAATAAAGAGGAGGACGAAGAAGAAGATGATGATGGGTATTTAAATAGCGCTTCTTCCCGAAAAGATTCGTCTCAAGGCGCAGTTCTGTAAGCAAATAAACCAACAAGAACAAAATGACAATAGAATGAACAACAAAGGAAAATGAGAAGAAATAAAAATACACAAAAACACACAAAATCTATATGAACATAAAGATGTGACAAGTGTGTAGTAGAGAGCGTATGGAACAGACCTTTTTGGGGGGTGGGTGGGGGTGGGGTAGGGATGGAGGAGGTGAGGGATGGGGATGTGGGTGGAGGAGGATGGTGAGAAGGGGAGGATGAGGGAAGGGAAAGTCTGATCAGCAAGGAAAGATGAGAAGAGATTTGTCATTAAATCACTACTTTCTAACTGATAACTTAACCTACAAACCAAAGCACTGTTACAATAAATATCATGATTGCGTGCTGGGAAGCATACAGCGTGTTTATAGACTTTAGTTTCAGAGTGCCTAAAGACTGATTTTTTTGCTAATTAACACTGTTGCAAATGTATGATGTTGAATACATGAGTATTTAAGGTCAGTTGTTTTGAATGTAAAGATGGGAGTGGTTAGCTTGGATTTTTTTTTCAAAACAAAGGAAAGGTGGAATATAGGAAATAATAACAAAAAAATCGGTGAAGCAAGACCGGCCATCCATTCATCTAGTCTTATCAATCTATTAAATTGCAAGCAAAACATTTATCATACGACTCATATTTTCGTAGAGACAGACAGACAGACAGACAAAACAGATACAGACAGACCAAAAATACCTACAAGAGGAGCAACATTATCGTTACAAACACGCGTCTAGGCAATTTAATACAGTGGATGGTCTGGCGTGCTGTGTCTGGCTTAGGACGTGGGTGGCATGCTAAATGTCCACGGCGTGCCTTAAGGGAAACTTTAGTCTACGTAGAGATAAAATCTTGACTCCGTAATAACACTTAGTGATGGAAAACCTGAACAGAACTAGTAGTCGTCCTGGTCGGTACAAAACGTTTCCAGCAATTAATATAGTTATGCTGATAAATCTATACGGAGGCACTGTGGTCTAATGGTAGTGCTTCGGCTTGCGGATCGGAAGGTCCCGGGTTCGATCCCTGGACGGGCCATTGTGTTGTGTCCCTGGGAAAGATGTTGTTGTTGTTTGTAGATTATAGTCACACGACACTTTCGCATATAGGTGACTACTGGACCGATTTATACTGACACCAGCGGGCCAGTTGTTGGTAAAGGGGAAAATAATATGATCACACGTTGACCAATCCGGGATTCGAACCAGCGACCTTTCGGTTACTAGCAAGACGCTCTTACCAACTGAGCTACCCGGCCCCCTGGGAAAGACACTTTACTCCTGTTTTTCTACTCCTTCGGATGAGAGTATAAACCGAGGTCTAGTCTGTGTCGCATACATTCCATCATAACGGACTTTAAAGATCCTGACGCTCATGTCAGACGCTAGACGGGTGAGTGCCGGTGACAAGAACACACCCAGCATGCACCTGGGTCCTTCTCCCCCATCCCTGGCTGCCCAGGATTGCGCTCAGTTGTCCGGGCGTCAGACCATGCACCCAAAGGCTGCGGGTGGGCGTCACGGGCGGCTCGGATCCTGTATCGGCCAGCGCCTTGAGCAGCTCTTGAGCTGGAAAAGCGCTATATAAGAACTTTTAAATAAAAAAAATACTAAACACTAAGCGGACAGAATCTCGAACGAGTCAGTGTGAACACGGGACAAAAATAATCTCTAACGAGTCAATGAACAATAAAATAGTTTGCATGCATGTATGATATAATGAGGAAAAGAATCTTGACCTTAAGGCGCAGTAAAAAAAAATCAGAAACAACAGAAATTTAATTCTATGTGGTATTTGCATGCAGTACGAGGTAAGAAAAGTAAAGGTTCGGTAGTAGAGGCGAGAAGAAGGGGCAACAGGGACCATTGTCTTTTCAGGGCAAACTTTATGGTGCTCATCGGTCCTCCTCCTACTCCTCCCCGTTTCATCCTCACTCTTCTCCTACCGCCTCCTTCTTCCCCTCCTTTTTCAGAGAGAGTGTACTGAGTGCACCAGGTTTTGCAGTCAAAAATTCCAGGCAGCGGGCACAGGATAATTAAAACACCTCCGCTCTGACCTTTATGCCAGCATCATATTGCGTGGCAGACAGTTTAAAAAAAAAGGCTGGGGAGGAGGATTAAAGGGGGGGGGGGGGGGGGCGGCGTAGGTGAAACACTGTCCTTGGCATTACAGCACTTTATAAAACTACGCCCTGATTATCAACAGCCTGCGGAGGCATTCCCGAACCTGAAGCTGCTCCAAGCCACAGACCTAGGATCCTAAGAATCCCAGATAACTTTATTTTCCGCGCGAGTAATGTTTCACTTTGTTTTCAGCTACCTATAACATTTGGACTTGTATTTCAGTTAGCTCTTATCTCCTAAAGATACTTTTTTGCTACATACATGTATAGGGTTAAGGTTAGTCTTAACCCTTTTAATGTGGTGTGTCGTATCTTCTTAGACTTTTCAGCTCTGCCTCGTCTGCTATAGTCTACTATGCGCAACTGATTTTCTACACAAGCGGTTTGTTCACTTGCTAAGCTCTTGTTCAGCTATCATTTTTGTTTGGTCTGAGAAGTCGGCTGTGGTATGCCTACGAAAACTACGATACTATAGCTTATCGGAAGCGCACTAAAAGTCAATCCTAAACCTAAAGAGAGAAAGAATGGCCCCCCCGTGGAAATTGAGCTGATTCTCCACTAAATTATATTCCCCGTTTCGAGGCCTAGCGGAGTCCTGATAGACTGTATCAAAATAAGTGTTGTAAAGCGCAGAGATTTAGTTAAGTGAGGGTATAGGCCCCTTTATGCCGTCGTCATTTGCGCCCAATTATCACTGAATGCCTCGTTTATTTCGACACAGCATTACAACTCTACAAACGCTGCACGATCCGCTGACTAGACTTTTTTGGACATAGACCTTTCCAGCCACTCAGCATGCGCACTCGCTCTTAGCTTAGCTTGGCGGCAGGGATAGCTCAGTTGTCAGAGCGCACGACTTGTGTAAGTGCGTTTTGGGCGACGTGGGTTCGAATCCTGACTTCAGCAAACTATTTTGTGATTGCTGGATATTACGGGCCAGCGCCTTGAGAAGCTCTCTGAGCTTGTAAGTGCGCTATATAAGAGAAATCTCTTTCTCTCTTTCTTGTGGGGCCGGGTAGCTCAGTTGGTAAGAGCGTCTTGCTAGTAACCGAAAGGTCGCTGGTTCGAATCCCGGATTGGTCAACGTGTGATCATATTATTTTCCCCTTTACCAACAACTGGCCCGCTGGTGTCAGTATAAATCGGTCCAGTAGTCACCTATATGCGAAAGTGTCGTGTGACTATAATCTACAAACAACAACATCTCTTTCTTTAGCTACTGTTGCCCCCATCTCACAAGCTTGTAGAGCAACATGGCGGCCGACTGCTCTAGTGCTAGCGCAAACGATGCGGTTACTTGCGTCCCGAATTCCATAGGCGTGCATCTTCTTCCGATATTCAATACAGTCTAAAACTGTATTAGTGAAATAAACAAGTTTTTCTCAACTATTTCCTTTGTACACCTCTTTCTCTCTCTCTCTCTCTCTCTCTCTCTCTCTCTCTCTCTCTCTCTCTCTCTCTCTCTCTCTCTCTCTCTTTCTCTCTATGTGAGAGAGAGAGAGATAAGATTACATAATATAATTCTTTATTTGACGAAGGTTATAGAATAAGCAGTGGTTTGCTCTTTACATCTGGCCCTCTACCGAAATTACAAAACAACATTTAAACGATTACATGTTTATAGATAAACTTGAATAAGAACACATGTATATATTATAATAATAATGGACATTTATATAGCGCTATTACTTGTCTTTTTATAACAAGCGCATAGCGCTTTACATGTACATGAAAAAGAAACAAACATGAAACAACTTACACTATTGCATTAGAAATTACAAAAATGAGAAAAACCCACATGCAAAATCAGACAATACATAAAGTTAACCTTCTGCAAACAAGTAATCACAATCACAACAAAATCCACAAGCATAGCCAAAAGCAGAATAAATATGTGTTGGGGCTAGGGTCTATAGAATGAAGGATTTAGTCAGGATAGTAGAGTTTGAAGAGGTGAGATTTTAGAGCTTGCTTGAATGAGGGTGTGGTCTGCTTGTTGGCTGGAAGAGTGTACATAACATGCATTGCAAAGAATGGGGTGTGGGGTTCCTCATCAATGTTTATTTATATTTAACAATTATAGAAGTGTAAGTATCAGTTGGTTTGTAAGCTACAAAGCTTATATGACACTATACGCATTAATTTTCATATATGCCTTAGTTTCCAAAATTAATGAAACGAAACAATATACATTACATAAAATCATCAGTAGCAAAACAAACATAATTGAGCTTGTAGGGCAAAACAAAATCTTATTTTTTTACATGTACAATGAAGTGAATATTTATTTTGACTTTATAACATGGGAAGCACATTTACTATGGAAAGTATTCATTACTTTCATGTTGGTAGTTTGGGAGAGAATTCCATAGACTGCTACCTGAATAAATTAAACTAGAGGTAAACACATCAATCCGAGGATGAGGAATGTTCAATCTCATGACTTGGCGTGAAGTTCTCAAAGTGAATTTTGAGCATAAATTATGGTTTCTGGTACATATCCAGTGATAATTTTGCGCATAAATGAACCACATTGCTTAGAAAGAGAAAGAGAGAGACAGAGAGAGAAAGTGTGTGTGTGTGCGTGCGTGCGTGCGTGTGTGTGTGCGTGTTTGGGTGGAGTGATCAACGAACTATACTGAGTTTATTAATTACTTCTGAAAAGTTAACGCTTTTGGTTGTAATAAAGTTATGTCACTGCAGCTCATTGAACTGCCTGGCTCGATTCCTATCAACCAGTGCCATGATGGCTGTAAAAAGGTGTGGAAGAGGAGGAGATTCAGGGTGCGGATGGCGTAATCGGCGAATACCCCCGTTGGGGTGCCGGGGGTTTCAGTGTAAATAGTATCCCCACTTTCTGGAAATTTAGTGCTTTAAATTCCCACTGTCGCTGTCTTTCTCATTTGCTCTTTCTCATTCCTGCTCTGTTCTATCAATGTGCTATACTATCGTCTTCTTCGCTAGACCAGTCTCCTACCTTTTTTCTTGAAAACTCTTCCGGGACAAGACTCCTTGTTTGTGTATGAGGTCTGTTGGATCAGCTTGGGAATATTGGACGCTTTCTGCCAGGTGGTCACTAGGGCTTCCTATGATGTTATTATTTAGCAATGTAGGCATTTTATATGTATGTGTTTTGTTGATAATTTATAATGATGTTTGTATTCTATTTTGTTTTTGTAAACGGGGGTTCGATAAGTTGGGGTGAAGCCTCAGCCGTCCCCTGCGTGGGATGTCTTTATTGTAAAGTGAATGGCTGGTGGAGAGCTTTCGGTTTTACCACTAGGGTTGTTTCAGCAGATCTTTTATGCGGATCGGGGGTTGTCCGGTCCTGATTTGGCTCGGAAGAGTCCGCTGGACCTAAAGCAATAATAATGTAATGTAGGCCTAATGTAATCGGCGAATTGTGCTGAGTTCATTACAACTTTGTTGTTAAAGTTAATGATTTGGGTTGTAATAAAGTTATTGAAATGTGTGTGTGTGCAGGTGTGTGTGTGTGTGTTGATTCGGTGTTATCAGTAAAACAGAAACACGGTGTAAAACATGAATATGAATGATGTCATTCTGGAATCATTCAACAAACGTAAACATCGGGCCGTTTGCAGTGGGTTAAGTGCGTCATGATGATAATGGCCGTGTATTCCACGATAATTATTCAACTAGACGTGTTGGTTAAAACATCATCATATTGCTGTAAAAAAAACATTATTGTAGCGTTCATGTTTTTATTGAGGCTTCGTTAGTTAGTCATTGTTATAGGGTCCAGCCAGCGGACTGCATAGAGCCGAATCAGGACCAGTAGCCAGATTGTGTTCTTTGTCGCTTTTTCTAGTTCTTGGGTTAGGAAAAGGCAGGAGTTTGCCGGTTATAGAATTGGGTTACCTGTCATAGCCATTGCAAGTCACCCACTGGCAATGACTAACTATTTTGACTGTCCTTGTAGTGGGGAAAAATACTAACAAAATGGAACGGTTTCGCTACTCGCGGTGTGTTGTCAAGTAAAGGCGTGTAGGGGGGCAAAATAGGTCTGCTGTCAGAATGTAGTTCCGAGACAAAGCTAGAGCTACGTTTTGATTGGTTGAGAATGCTTCGCGCGGAACGGCCTATTATTTGGGAGGTGAGGTGAAAGATGCGGTATGGGAGAAGGGGAAGGGGGGGGGAAGATTTGAGGGGATTGGAGAAGAGGTGTCGTGCTTGTCACTAGTGAATGTGAAATTCGGGTCCACGTTCTCATGGAAAACACGGCAGCCGCAGCGTAGAGCCGCCCAAGGCTAGAGAAGTAAGATCGTGTGGAACAATCAGTTGAGGACCCAGCAATTTTTATTGTATAATGTTGTCCTGATTCTTCTGCGCAGTCTCGTCCTCGAGATCTGTGAAAACAACGGCTTAGAATGTAAAGGGCCCCAAAATCACACAATTCAGTGTCACATATCCATTTCAAGTTCACAGTAAGTGTTGCCCCACTAGGAAAAAATGTTAGATGAAGCCATAATAATAATAATAATAATAATAATAATAATAATAATAATAATAATAATAATAATAATAATAATAATAATAATAATAATAATAATAATAATAATAATAATAATAATAATAATAATAAATAAATAAATAAATAAATAAATAAATAAATAATAACTTCTTTCAAAAATACGGTTTTTAAATAAGTCGACGCATTCATTTTTATATGTACACTTATTATTAGCATCGAGGTTGATTTTAAAAATAACACCGCAGAAAAAAGTGTGTATAGTGGGCACAGTTGTTTGTTTACACAGCAAGGAAGAGAGGCCTGATCTTCACAGCTTAGCGGTCGGTTGGAGCGTTGATATGAGCGTCAAGGAAAGCGAAGCATTGGTTGGACGGAGTTCAAAGTATTCGCTGTAACGATACTGGATAAAAGAAGCATTACTACCCTTGCAACATGTCAAAGGAGAAGAAGGAGGAATGCGCAGAAGAAGGCTAAGAAAAAACTGTCAAAACATGGACGGTGCTGGACATGCCACGCCTCCTGACCACAGCACCGGACAGACTGAAGTGGAGAAAACTCTCCGCGACAGCATCCGTCATGTCGGCTGTGGGGTTGGATAGATAGATAGATAGATAGATAGATAGATAGATAGATAGATAGATAGATAGATAGATAGATAGATAGATAGATAGATAGATAGATAGATAGATAGATAGATAGATAGATAGATAGATAGATAGATAGATAGATAGATAGATAGATAGATAGATAGATAGATAGATAGATAGATAGATAGATAGATAGGTTCTAGGTAGGTAGGTAGGCAGGCAGGCAGGTAGGTAGATAGGCAGGCAGGTAGGTAGGCAGGTAGGTAGGTAGGTTGATAGATAGTGTCAAATTCGCTGAGGGAGAAAAAACACGGAATCATTGATAGTACGTAGATTCATCATGTGAGGACAGGAAGCTGGCTTTTCATATGATTGACTTTACTTTCTACTTTTAAGCTTATAAGAAGGTTAAAAAAAACAACGAGAGGGCCCGAATTTGAGCGTTAGGGCCTATGGAGAAAGCAATGGCGTTACGGCACGGGGGTCTCTCGGGATAACCGGGTTTGGTTTTTTTTGGGTGAAATTGGGGGGAGGGGGTAGGAGGAGGGGTAGGAAGGGGGGTGTCCGAAAATAGCCAAAATCTGGCCCTTTGGTCGTCAATTGGCACGCGCCCCCTCTGCCTTTGTGATCACGCTTCGATTTTTCGATAGCATTTCGTGCCGGTCGATGCTCCCACCTCCCCTCTAGCATGCCGTTATGGGGAGATAATCGTTTTCCTTTTTCTCTTCTCTTTTCTGATGCTCTGGGAATTGTCTTCCTTTGCTCTGCGTCGCCGCCCCTGCTCATCCCACCCATTTTTCTCACGCTCTCTCCATTTCCTTTCTCTTTGCTCGTTTCTTTCCCCATCTTGTACTTTTTTTTTTAAATAAGCGCCTTTTCTTTTGTTTTCTCTTTCTTTCTTTTCTTAGTTTCCTTTAACGCAATCTTCGCTTTCTTTTGTCCTCCACAAGCTCACCTACAGTATTTCTTCTGTCTTGTCCGTTTCTTGTTGTTATAAAGATAGTCAAAAATGGATGTTCTTTTTTTTGCTTTCTGTCGCACCGATGACTCAAGTTCGATTCTCGTAGTGGCAAAAGACATTACATTACATTACATTATTATTGCTTTAGGTCCAGCGGACTCTTCCGAGCCAAATCAGGACCGGACAACCCCCGATCCGCATAAAAGATCTGCCGAAACAACCCTAGTGGTAAAACCGAAAGCTCTCCACCAGCCAGTCACTTTACAATAAAGACATCCCACGCAGGGGACGGCTGAGGCTTCACCCCAACTTATGGAACCCCCGTTTACAAAAAACAAAATAGAATACAAACATCATTATAAATTATCAACAAAACACATACATATAAAATGCCTACATTGCTAATTAATAACATCATAGGAAGCCCTAGTGACCACCTGGCAGAAAGCGTCCAGTATTCCCTAGATGATCCAACAGACCCCATACACAATCAAGGAGTCTTGTCCAGGAAGAGTTTTCAAGAAAAAAGGTAGGTGACTGGTCTAGCGAAGAAGACAATAGTATAGCAGATTGATAGAAAAGAGCAGGAATGAGAAAGAGCAAATGAGAAAGACAGCGACAGTGGGAATTTAAAGCACTAAATTTCCAGAAAGTGGGGATACTATTTATACTGAAACCCCCGGCACTCCAACCGGGATAGTGGGCAAGACAAAGTGGCCATTCTTCGCTGCCCATTCCAGCACTATGATTGCTCTGGTGGTTCAGTGCTGATTTAGATTCCTACCCCCCTCCCCTCCCCTTTCTTTCGGATTTTTATCTGCGTCTGCCTTATGGCCAATGGCGGGTGTGGACGTTCTACTTCAATTTTCATTTATTCCTCTTCCTTTCCTTCTTTCTTTCTTTCATTTTCTTTCTTTCTTTCTTTCTTTCTTTTCTTTAGTACCTTTTTTTCCCCCTATTTTCCCTGTTCTTGGCTGAGTGTGATTTCCGACACAATGCCTTCCTTTTTCTGTTTGTTTCTTTTCCTTTCCACTTCTATTGAAAAAAAAATACGTTCTTTCTTTCCCGTTCTTAGGTTCATTTCCTAATTTGCTCGCCGAATTCTTCTTGTTCTTCCCCTGGCCTTGTTCTTCTTTTTGTTCTTCTTTTTGTTCTTCTTCATCTTGTTGTTGTTGTTGTTGTTGTTGTTGTTGTTCTTCTTCTTCTTCTTCTTCTTCTTCTTCTTCTTCTTCTTCTTCTTCTTCTTCTTCTTCTTCTTCTTCTCCTTCTTCTTCTTCTTCACCGACATATTTTTTCTCTACCTATTGTTCTCTAATTGTTTTTCCTTCCTATTTACCCCTCCCCCACCTCTCCCACCCCCACCCCCCAAAAAAAAAATTTAAAAAAATAATACAAATTAATAAATAAAATAAATAAATAGAATTTAAAATTAGACTGATCTCAAATATTTAAACGTTATACACCAAATAGTTTGATTATAGGTGATATAAGAGTCCAATTACCCAAATAATTACGGTGTAAGCTCACCGGTGGTCGTCGGAGCACCTTAAAAAGACATTGGACTCCCTAATAATGTCACTGCGCGAATAGTTTATTGCACAGGGACCCTTCGCATTGTTCGGGACGCAACACAATTTAATGACTGTATCTGAAGTGCTTGTGTCACTGTGACTCAGCTGCTATATGTTAACTAGGAAGCATCACTCGAAACCACATGCACTATGCAATTCTGTTAACTTGGTTAATTCGCCACAACGCCTTGGAGTGTGTATTTTTACGCTCGGCTGCGTTTTTGCCAGTGTGCCCCAGCCCCTGTATTCTATAAATGAGGGATAAGCCATTTACTGCCTGCTATAGCAGACGATCGTTTTAACGCACGAACACGCAGTTTCGGTTCAGATTTGGCAAATATTGCTTTAAACAAAGTTTTATTCAAAGAAAAACACAGAACGACAAACCAACAACGCTGTTCGGGACAGGCAACAAACGATAAGCCTGCCCAGTGTAAATAACAATTCAATATAATAATTTGGTGACAGGCAACAATTTACTTACAATTGACAAAGATTTTAAATTAAATCTAATGAATAAATAAATTAAATATGTAATTGGAAGTCAAATAGATATAGTAATGAATAATTGAACATTTGGAACAAATATTAGAACAGCATTACGCCTTGCAAAGACCATCCTGCAAGGATGCACGGTGCAAGGAGGCAGAAGAAGAGTGAGACAGAAAAAGAGGTGGGAGGACAACATTCGAGAATGGACTGGCTTGACACTGAGCGAAGCCATGAGGGTTGCCGAGGACAGAAAA
>CM072512.1:25825200-25885200 GCA_036898135.1 Oncomelania hupensis
GATAAAGAATTCTATTTACACAAGATTCAAGCATCGGGGCTGAATCGACCATTGCCGCGGCCCCTTGGTCCTGATTTGGCTCGGAAGAGTCCGCTGGACCTAAAGCAATGATCATGTAATGTGACCATTGCCGTGTAACATTTGTGGGGCCACGCTGGCATAGATTACCTCCCCTCAGTAGCGTTGCCCGCCGGTCGCTGCAGAGGCACGTTAAAAGTTGTGGTATGAATGAACGGGCTGCGTGGATAATGAATTCTAGTTACACAAGATTCAAGCATCGGGGCAGAATCGACCATTGCCGTGTAACTTTTTGGGGGCCACGCTGGGATAGATTACCTCCCCTCAGTAGCGTTGCCCGCCGGTCGCTGCAGAGGCACGTTAAAAGTTGTGGTATGCGCAATTGATAGGCTCAAAACGACGAACACGCGTACATCCAGGTCGCTCAGCTGCCGGGGGCGTTTTTTGAGAGTCACATACAAACACGCACGCATACAAAAGATATAATGTCGTACGTAAATATCTTGGGATAGCATAAAGCTGAGACAAGACCTGGAGGAACAAAGCCCTAAGGGAACATAGGCCTGAAATGCTGTGAGGGAACATTAAAATACGGGAACACCGGGCTGACCCCATTCAGATTTCCCTGACAATAATTCGGCAGAGGAATGTTTTGCCTCAGTGGATAACAAATATGATTACTGCTCTCCTGTATGTGATCGATGCAGTTATAGGCTGTATCCGGCTTTAGCCTGTGTGGCGCTATTATCCTAGGCCCAGTTTAATCTTAGTAACGCTGTCAATACGAGTACGGAAACAATGATATTTAGATTGCATGCTATTACGAGTTCCAGTCTTCAGATTTCTTAGAACTTTGTTATTCCTTTGTCATGCGTGAATTCAACTTTATCGTGTTTCATCAGCGTCAGCAGAATCAACCTAGTTCTTTGATCATAATAATTATTATCGTCGGTGTCAACAGCTGCAACAACAGTGGCCTCATCATCCTCATCATCATCATCATCATCATCATCGTCGTCGTCGTCGCCTTCGTCGGCGTCGTCCTCGTAGACATTATCTCATCATCAGCATCATCATCACGAAGCGTTTATCATTGTTAATAATTCATTTTGAAGAATGTATTGCTTGTGTTTGTTGTTGTTTAAATGACAGTGTATATTATGCCAGTCGTCCTAATCAATCGTTGTGGTGTGTTTCAGAGCATGCGCTCAGCATCACGCGGGGACATCATGGACCTATCGCCGACCGACGAGCTGCCTCCAGACAGCAGCAAGTGGGAGGACAGACTTCACGATCCCTCCGGCTCCGGCGATTCCTACAACCACCACCACCACCTGCACAACCACCATCACGTGCATGCCTCCAGCGGTGGGCGAGGCAAACGCAGCCATGCTTCCAAGCGCGGCGGAGACAACCCTTCGTCACCGTCAGATTCGGGCGGTAGCTCTGAAGAGAACGTGGAGAAGAAGGCGCGAGGCGGAGCGGGCACCAAGCGGGCGGCACGGCGGCGGAAAGGCGTCAGCGCGCGGGAACGCAACATACGAAGGCTGGAGTCCAACGAGCGCGAGCGGCAACGGATGCACTCGCTGAACGACGCCTTCCAGGACCTGCGCGAGGTCATCCCTCACGTCAACCTGGACCGCAAGCTGTCCAAGATCGAGACGCTGACGCTGGCTAAGAACTACATTAAGGCGCTGACCAACGTCATCTGCGAGATCCGCGGCGAGAATCCCCCGTACAGCCTGCCCGCTGTCAGCGACAACCTGCAGAAGAGTGACGAGAACGAGGCCAGTGACAATGACGTGGCCAATGACGTGGACGAGTCCATGAGCATTGAGTCGTTGCAAGCCTGCTCCTCCTCCTCGCCCTCAGCTTCCTTCACACATTTACAACATCACCATCATAACGGACTGGCTGGCCCTTCCTACCTTCAGTGACGCCGTGACAGGCGGGGTCAGTGACACGCCAGCTTTAGTGACAGAGACACCTAAGAGAGTCATACATAAATTATATTTAAATCTATATTTTAGAGCGGGGTTTCCCGTTTGTGCTGTCCACCACTCAGCAGCTTCCCCAGGACTCTTATGAATAAAACAAGACAGCCGTTCCAGAGGATATTCCAGATTTGCAAAGAAAGAAATCTATATTTTTGTGTGAAGATTATTTTCCTTGTTGTGCTATTGATCATTATTATACTATGTACTTTCCACATCGCTTTGGTCAGTTCTTGATTGGAGGATGCCAAAAAAGATTGTTATTAACATTCCATTTCCAGACTGCTCTGAAATCAAAGTTCGGATGTTGCAGTCAGGATACATTATCAGCTCATGTTGTGAAAGGCCCATTGATTCGGTTGACACATTTGCAGTTCTTATGACTCGCTGAGTTTTGAGTTTTCCATGACGTAGAACATGACATTTTACTGCTTATTTGAAGAATGGTGGGTGTACATGGTCTGTGGCGATAAAAACGGTTTTCACGTGAACTGTGCGCTTTAATACTGACTGTATTGTCCAGGTTTGCATTCAAAGACTGCATGGCGACCAGTCGGTGATGACTGATGTTATAGACTGTTGTTGTGGACAATTGGACTGTTCACTTTAGGCACGAAAGCCTGCTGGTACAATGAGGAAGTGGTGTTGGACAATGCTTGGACTGTCGGTGACTTTATTGGAACTGAACAGCACATGAACTGAAAATTGAACAATGTAAATGTGAAACGAACTGTCTTCGTGCGTGGCAGACAGGGCAATTAAGATGGATTGGATTGCTACTTGGATTAACGATAGGGATTGGATTTTATCTTAGGAAAACCGATGTTAAACATGTCGTCATCATTAATTTGTTTGGACTGAGAAAGATTGCAAGAGTGTTTTGAAAAGCATTTCCTTACACAGAATATTGCACTTTTGACAGTGAGGTATAATATTAGTTCTATTATGCATCGTAACATACTAGAAACCATCATGTCATCACGTCACATGCAATGTTCAGTTTAGTTGTTAGAGATGGCAATACATATGAGTTATTATGAATGTGCGTCAGTGTTTGGGGAAGAATTTGTGCAATGATGGTAGTAGAAATACATTGTGTGAAGTGGTGTTAATCACTAAAGAATCAAAAACCGTGGTGAAAGAAGTTTAATAAGAGGTTTGAGTCGTTGGAGAAGACTGTCGATCGAAACTTAGAAGGAATTGTGCATACCATCATATGTATATCACAAACATTCTCCGCCCATTGTCATCCAAACATTCATATGTTTTGTTCCATGTCCAATCTTGTTGAATACAAATGAAAAGGGAACAGACTGACTGAAAAGAAAGGAGAGAGCTATATATCTGAGAATTGTCAAGAATAATATCAACATTCTTCCTGTAATGGGTCTGATATATTCAATATCGCTGTATTTATTATCAAGACAGTGTACGAAAGTTTTCCTTTGCAGTGAGGAAAACTGTGCGCCCTTTAATTTCCTATTCATGGATCAAGTTCTGGACTGAAAATGGATCACTCGTTAATGGTACATCTTTTTAAAGTTTTTTTGTTCGTGCACCTTCTTCTTCCACCTTGTTACTGGTCTTTGGACAGAGACGTGTTTGTTGCTGTAATCGGTAATCCAGCAGATAACGTGACTCACGTTGTACAAAGTAGCCTACTCTAATAGAAGCGTTGTGCTAAGAGAACACAGTCCGACTCCAAAAGTAAGACGCAAAACTGGAAACATGAGAGTTAAGTTTAGCTAGTCAAGCAAATATACCCAAGCTTATCTGCCCTAACTAAGAAACACGACAGCTTTGCTCAAGCGAACGTATCAGATATGTTCAAGCTGCCCAAATAAGATCTCCTCCAGTAAAGAGGTCAAGTTAAGCAAGCCCAAGTAGAGGAGGTCAAGTTTGTGGTTTACTGAGAGGATTATTGGTTAGGGTCGGTTGGCCGCAGCACATCAACTCAACTTTAACATACCAGAAAGACATTAGGTTACGCTTTATCCTCACGCTTTCCGTCTTTGTTGACAGTATACTACACTCGGCAGGATTGAGCGTCTCCTGTATAGCATGTACACTTATGCGTGCGAATGACACCACTGGTCTTTAAAGTATACAGACGCGTCCTGTTAAACATGGAGAGGATCGCAAGTGTCGGTAACAAGCAGATCCGGGGCTATCAGCTGCTCAGCTGCTCACGGCGCGATCACTGTAAATAAGGATCTCTTGAGTTCGTTAAGCTATGCGCAAGCTTGAGGAGGTCAAGTTTTTTGTTAACTTTGAGACGAGGCTGCAGGCGATCAGTATCATGGTTAGGTTGTCAACGGTTTGCCGCGCGATCTCTTTAGGGATCAAGACCCCGCGTAGGGGCCACCGTTCCGGGGACGTTTTCCCCGTTTTCTCGCCGCTTGACTCTACGTCTATTTGCCAGTCAAGACTACTACCTCCTACCTCACGAATTTCGTCTATGGACATGTACACTTGACTGCTGCGAGTTTCAACCTGACTGTCTTAAGTCACGTGGTCGTGCTGTAGTACTTTCAGTGTTGTGTACACTATAGATTCGCATGAGGGTTTCTTATTGAGGGGTGTGTTCTGCCTCTCGCAACCTATAATGCACTTACCTTCAACACCACAAAGACTTAGAATCCTCGCTTGGTCAGTCTTAAGATCTTGATAACATAATATCCACCCGCAGTTCAACATCACAGGTTTTGACTCATTTATATGCGTACCACAACACGCGGATGGGTCGTAGTTACTGATAGCTCGTACCAGGAGAATCGTTCATTATACATTGAGTTGTGTATTTTACAAAAAATATAGTATATCTTATTAAAGCTTACTAAGCATGCTGCCAGTTTCTAGCATGAGGATTTCCATGTATGATGTACTTTTGTTTATCCGGTTCGGGACTCGAGTAGATATTATTGACTGTTCTAAAGTATATTTCCGACAAGGAAACTTAGTAATGTGTTAATGATTAAAAAAAACATACTGACAGATAGTACGCTGATTTTTAATTGAAAAACTGAGCATATGACTTTGATTACAAAGAGAAAATAGCAGGACATGTATGTTGAAAAGCTTTTTATCGGCGATTGACAGTTCCTGTTACGTCAGCGCTAGCTGCTGTGGGCTGCAACTCCCCCGAAATAACGTTTGTTGTTACCGGATTATTCTGCACTGTAGCTGCGCCCCCCCACGGGTCATAAAGATCAAGATAATGTGTTAACAATTGAACTGCATATTTGCGCATGATAAGAGCAATTGCGCTCTACGACTGTACTCCGCACAATAAAGCTCACGTTTTGCGGGGGCGCGAACAAATGTTGTTTCAGGATGCACATCACATAAGCGTTCATGCGTGCTTTATACTGACCGCTTGCTCCTCCAGGTGAAATAGCGTCCGCCGCGGCCACTTGTAGAGTACCTTGAAGAACGTAGTGACCTGAGCGACGCATCAAGAATCCGAGCGCGGCACACGGCGAATTCTTCTGGATTGTGCAGACAAATTTCAATTAGAGCCAAGCGGAATAGGCCGATCTAAAATGTATATGCTGCATATGCTGACTGTCGGCCGAGACCCGCATCTGTCGGCGCCGCGAGGTCACTTGTAACTTTACCCCAGTGCTAGTTAAAATGTGCCCCCATCTCTGAAATTGGTGCTAACTCTGAGAGGTAAGCTAATCTATTTGTAGCGTATGGGCATGCGCTGCTTCACCGGTGTTGCTTTCTTATTTAACTCTGCAGTTTAAAACCGTTTTGCTTGGGACCAATACTTTGGAGCTGGGTGTCTGAAAAGGGCGCGATACTTTGCGTTAGTTTCCTGTTATTTTTCATACTTGGTTGGAGCTTTGAGCAGCGGCGAATAAGGGGTCGAATTTTATTGGGCGCGCTTGTTAAGCTGAATTTATTTTTTAAAATGGTTAAATGTTGGGGTTTATCCTGTCGTCCGGGGGCGATTATGTGGGGGGCGGCGGAAAAGGGGGAGTTAGCGCGAGTCAAAAAAGAATTTACAAGCTATGTTCTTATGTTGTTGTTGGCTTTTTTTTTTTTAACATAGGTGGTGTGTCATTGTTAGTCAATCGCCTTAATGAAACTACCGTTATATGTTTGATCTGTATAGTCTTTTTCACTTTTGTGTAATTTAAATACCACCATTTTACCGCTTTCTACCCCGTATGTATGCGATGTATTATAAACACAGTCATTGCCCATTCCCACAAAATTTTAGGTAGGGCCTCATGATTCTTAGCATTTCGCAAATATCTGAAGCCAATGTCATGAAAATTAGTTGCTTATGTAGTACTGTTTACTATAGGTATTTATTGATAACTGTTGTTGTGTATCGTGAAGTTGTTACTGCTGAACATACGTTCATCGAGATCGAGAATTTTTAATTACTATTTATTATAAATACCGAAAAACCAATTAGTTTTAATGATTTTTAAATGATAGGAGTTGGGGGAGGGTGGGAAAAGGCGGCGTGTGAAAAGGGACGTGGAATATTCACAGTACAAATTTGGTTTCAAATTTAATTAATTCCCAGTGGCTTTGGCACGGGCTGGCTTTTTTATATCTACCATATTTGTACATACTGCTGGTTTCATCCTTGTGGTCTTTAGATAGATGAAAACCATGGCTGAAGAGTGGTCCTTATTCGGCTCTTTGCAGTCTGCTGGACCCGATAAGCAATGAATAACTAACTAACTAACATGGCTGAAAGGCATTCCCCAGTCGAATTGTGTTATTTTTGATTTTAATAAGAAGATAGAACGCTGTTTGTTTCCCTCTTGTCGTTTTTATTGTTATGGTTATTTTTATTGGATTTTTATTTTAAGGATAAAGGTGAATCCTTTAAAGTAGAAAAGTTGTAATTATGAATTCCACTAATTTTCGATTTTGGGAAGGGAGGAGGGGGTAACTAGAAGCAGGTGCATGAGGTGAATTGTGAGCTGTTTCAAGCCATTTATGTATATCTTCTCTCGGCAGTTTTTGTTTTCTTTTCTGTTGATACATTGACTGTTCAAAGGCTTTTGTTATATCTGGATCAAAGTGATCTTTCGTCGTATGGACATGCTTTGACTAAGCAAAAACAACAAGATTTTTGTTACTGATTTGTTCCTGCTATAATTTTAATTTTTATCTTTCTGCTTTGTTAGTAATGTCTTTCTGGTATTAGGAATCTGTTAATATTGTAGGCATGAGGACTAAGCATTCCCACTGTCGCTGTCTTTCTCCTTTGTTCTTTCTTTCTTACTCTGTTCTATCAATCTACTATACTATAGTCTTCTTCGCTAGACCAGTCACCTACCTTTTTAAAAAAAAAAAACTTTTCCGGGACAAAACTCCTCAGTTGTGTGTGAGGTCTGTTGGATCAGTTTCGGAATATTGAACGCTTTCTGCCAAATGGTCACCGAGGCTTCCTAATATGTTATTTGTTGGCAATATAGGTATTTCATATGTATGTGTGTTGTTGTTAGTTTATAATGATGTTTGTATTCTGTTTGTGTAACCGGGATTCGATAAATTAGAGTATAGCCTCAACGTCCCCTGCGTGAGATGTCTTTATTGTAAAGTGATCGGCTGATGGAGTGCCTTCAGTGTTACCACTAGGGTTGTTTCGGCAGATTTTTTATGCGGATCAAGGGTGAGTCCTATTTCAGCGAAGTTGTGGTCTTGATTTTGTGGTCCTGATTCGGCTGGACCCTGTAAGCAATAACTAACTAACTAACTGACTGACTAAGCATTTATAGTCTAATGAAATAGACGAGTTTGTATTTTGTGTGTGTCTGCTGTCGTATTTTTTCCTCCCACTCAGTGAATTGACTGCCAAAGGCATTTGTTGCATCGGCGTTGTTACATCTTAGATCTATTAGACAAGGTTACACTAAAACCATTGTAAAACGAAGAAGAAGCGGATGGTATTATTTCATTCCTGGTATCAGTGCATGGAAGGAATCATCGATTCTGTCGTGCAAGCAAAGCAAATCGGATCTGTCCATATCCTGGGCAAATGTCAAAAGAATTCAGCTAAGTACTGTAGGTAATTGCTACCTGGGAAAAACGCCATTAAGTCGGCAAAATATACCCATAGGCTTAGGCTATATATACAGATGAAAGGGAACTAATATGAATATATTTTGGTTGACTTATTAATATAGGTATGTGATTCATAAACACACGAAAGGGAATTAGTATGAAGACTAGTTCTGACTGGCTGCTTTCTTGATTTTACTCTCTTATACTGATTATTTATTTGTCGCTAGAATGTTTTGATAAGCTTACCATAGTTGCCACTAACGAAACGCAATTATCACTAGCACCATCTCTTTGTACTGGTTACATTCGCTACTAATCATATCAATAGGTTTACCCTAGTGTACGTACTAATGAGATACTTATATATTAATGCAAATACTTTGGACACACCTCTGGCTGACTACCCTATAGGTCACTTTGAAATGCCGATAGTCTCACCCTCGACCTAAGACTTGTCAATCCAATTATTATTATTATTATTATTATTATTATTATTATTATTATTATTATTATTATTATTATTATTATTATTATTATTATTATTATTATTTCCCAAGAAGAGGTGCCTGGGGGTTTCTGTATAACTAGTTCTGGAAATTTCTGCTTTAAATTTCCACTGTCACTGTCTTTCTCCTTTGTTCTTTCTCATTCCTATTCTGTTTTATCAATAGTATCTTGTTCTTCATTACACCAGTCACCTACCCCTTTTCTTGAAAACTCTTTCAAAACTCCTTGTTTGTGTATGAGGTCTGTTGGGTCAGCTTGGAAATATTGGACGCTTTTTGCCAAATGGTCACTAGGGCTTCATAATATGATATTTTTATTTAGCAATGTAGGCGTGGAATGCCTTTATTGTAAAATGGCCGGCCAGTGGAGTGCCTTCAGTGTTGCCACTAGGTTTGTTTCAGCAGATCTTTTATACGGATCAGGAGTGAATCCTCTTTCAACTAAGTTGTGGTCCTGATTTTGTGGTCTTGATTCGGCTCTTTGCAGTCCGCTGGACCATGTAAGCAATGAATAACTAACTATTATTATTATTATTTTAAAATCCGCCAAATCTAGTAGACATAGTACTTACATGAATACATACAAAACGCAGTTAGTGTAGACTTACATTACATTTTTGACTCATTCTCTGTGACTGCTTATAGAAGGCTGGTATGCGCATGCAAGTACCGACTAGTACAAAAGCTGAGCTGTTATAACGTTCAGTTATTAATGAGGACCCTGTCCTGGAAGCCATTATACAATACCTGAACCAAGTAAGTGGATTCTTAGAGAATTGTATTGTGTAGGTAATAAACCTATGATTATTCTCATTGACCAAGTAGACCAAACAAAGTATAACTTCGGGCTCTTTTCTAAATTGCAAGTTTCAGGTTCAAATAAAATGCGCGCACATTATTTAGGTCGCGCAGCCGGTCGGGGGAGTTGATGCTACATTTGGCCCTTTGGACGGCTTGAGTAAAGGCCCTGTTTTGTCGTGGCGTGTGTGCTATTTAATAGCAATTCAACTCATTGTGTAAATCTCCATAGAGTACCAGGGCGCATTGGGTTCTTAGAAGATTATCCGTGTATGTGAGTGTGGGGGAAGGTGGAACGGGGGGAGGGTTAAATCTACAATAGTGATACCTGGCAAAGGTAAAGTAACTCTTCACATTACAAGTACAACTGCAGAATCAATAGAATGGATTCTTAGAATAGAAACATTGTCTTTGTAGGTTTACTACCTCGGTCATTGACGTGTTCGACCAAGTCATAGACTGCAAAGCTACTCAAGTAATCGGAGGTAGCGACTGTAGCAACGGTTGTCCTCAGAGTTTAGGTATACAATAATAATAAGACTTAACTAACGTATAGATAATTAGATCAGCGTACAAATAATTAGGCTAGTGCCCCCTTTAACTCTTATTAATTCTTATTATGGTTGCCTTTGGCCTCGTTTTTACAACGAGAAAGAGTTTTAGAATAAATATAAAATCTCGATTTTTATCTGAGGGCTATAAGTATCTTCTCTTGTTTTTCTTTCTACAGAAGCACTTGGGATAATTGGCGTAAGCTTACTATAGTTAAAGAGTTCATGAAGATGGAATTTTAGTAGTCATAGAGCTAAAATCCTGTGGTGGTAGTATAGAACTATGAACAATAGTACTAGAATATTCAGATGTTCGATTGTATTCTTGTCCAGCTAGTGTCTAATGAGTGCTAGGGAGTCTTCTATTTCCAATAAACATAGCCTGTCTCGTCCGGGAAAAGACTTCAAGAGGTCTTGGCTTCTTCTTCTTCTTCTTCTTCTTCTTCTTCTTCTTCTTCTTCTTCTTCTTCTTCTTCTTCTTCTTCTTCTTCTTCTTCTTCTTCTTCTTCTTCCTTGTTTCCTCTTTCTCGGTCTGCCTCCACCCCCTTGTTCTTTCTCTAGTAACTAAAGAGCTGGGGGTATCAGAGATCGATGCTGGCATTTGTTCGGGTAATCGATACACTGGACAAATCATGTTAAAAAGACTCCTTTGATGGTAAGTTAAGGGACGTCCATTACTTTTAAACTGTGTTACGTTCAAACGTCTTTACTTCTTTCCTTTTATATATTGCAGTTTAGTTTCTTAGATACTGGCGCCTTTAGCTAAGCTTTTGCCGTATTATTAGTAGAAAGCTCGCTGTGTGAGATCAGTAGTTTTAAATTTACTGGATTGGTGGTATTCTTGATACTTATAAAAATAGTGGTTTATTTTGTAGTTTAGTTTTTATTTTATTTTATTTTATTTTAGCGGTAGTTCCCAGGATAAAGAGCTACTTCCGGCATTGGCCATTTTACAAACTCTGCCATGCAGAAATAGCACGGCGCAGCCGAATCAGGATCGAACCACCCGCGTCTAATGCACACGCGTGCAGCAAGTGTAAGCCATAAACCACTGTGCCATCTCGTGTTTGTAAAGAAATAATAATTGAGTAGCGAAAAAAGAAAGTTAAGTAATTGTGGTCAACATTGAGGCATTCATAAATATATAGTTATTATTTTATCCCCAGTAAATATGAATAGTCATTGCTCGTATATCGCGCTCTGACCAGCTCCGATAACTTACTCAAGGTGGAGAAATCAAGTCGACCTATTATTGATTTTACTAAACTGGGTTGTCGGCTTTGTCTTTTGCCTTGAAGGCTTATTCCTATTTCAGTTTCCCTAAAGAAATAATTGATTGTATGGCACTTAAATGTGTTCCCTTCCACCTGCATCCATAGGATAACTTTGTTCACTTCATCCTTTTAGGTCCGGATGATTAGTTTGCGTATTTCACCACAGATTTGCTAATGTTGAGAGAATGAGAAGTTTGTGTGTAAATACTCTTGCTTCAGAAAAAAGGAGATTTTCACGAATACGAGTGTCAGAAGTACCTGAAGCACTGTACGAGCGCTAATTAACAATGCAGTTTTGTCAGTCTTGAGGAGTCGCATTTCGTCAATCACATCCAAACTACTAGTTTGTTATTTTTGTTCATGAGACTTGAAAGACACAACTGTGTTAAGAATGCCAGGACCAACAACATGAAGTACTGGAAGGCTCTGAATGTCAGAGAGCGTATAATAAAGGACGATTTTGCTAGTGGGTCGCACGACAGCCAAGACCGGTTTTGTTGGTTTGCTTGATTCTGAAGCACTCAGATGACAAGACTGCATTGAGAATGGCTAAGATTAACCACCTGGTGCACAGGACTGAATATAGGAGAGCTTATTTATGGGAGAGTTTGTTACAAATGACATTTCGTTAGACTAAATTTGTACTTCGTCAACCGCAGCCGAGGCCAGGTTGTTGGTATTCTTGATTCAAGCACTCACGACGACAAGAATTTGGTGAATGCCAGAATGAACCGTAATGTGTCTCAATACACTTTCTAATCGTGTAAGAGAGCGTATTATCTGACATCTTGTCAGTCTTAGTTAGGGTCGAGCTGCTGCGCGATGTCAGGACGCGGAGTATACACTCCAGGAAGATATTTGTGATTTTGTCCTAGATGCTATTCAAGATACAGAGTAGGTTCAGCACTCTATTAAAGCCTATTTCATAGATCCTGTTACCACTGTCCTGTTTGTTAAGATGAGGCTGTTGTTTTACTCTTGTTTTATGCACAACTGCGCTTAGCTTTAGAACCAGCAAGTTCTGTTATTGCAAACATCTGGTCCTTGGCTCACTGGACGTACGAATTGAACTTATCCAAGCTTTAGCTCTTGAGATGGCGAGTACTTGAATTTCAGGACATTTTGTTAACTGTGTAGGTTAGTGAGTGGTTGAGAGGGAAGGAGGTAAGAGAAAGAAGGGGTATATTTTAGAACTTGTTAGCGAAAGTAGTCGCCTCAACGTAATGTCACGTCGGAACTCTTCTGACATTTAGGTGGTGGATGATCCGTTAGATAGTAATTAAGTTGCTCCTTACTCAGTTTAGCTGACCATTGTTTTGCTGCTGTAATGGGCATGTTCTTTATTAATACGTTTCTCTCTTTAGTTGAATATCATACAGGAGAGGTATGTTTTCGTTAAAACGAAATTCGTTTTGTGTGATGGACCTTATCTTTTGGTTATTGTATCTAGACGATTATTTAATAACAAAGTATGTAGAAAGTGAAAATATAATTCTTCTCTTTTGTGTTTGTTATCTACTAGCAGAAGATGCTCATTTCGTTCAACAGAAGTTCGCGAATACCAACAGTTCTACTCTTTTGATAGTTATGGAAGACACGGGGATATTTTTGTTATTAACAAGTGTGTTGCGGTACGACGACAATATAATGTTCTTCTCTTGCTTGTTTGTATCTTGAAGTAGACGGTGACCGTTGTTTTCGTTCAAAACAAAGTAATGTATCGTGTATTCTGCGTAAAAAAATACTACTTCTTGGTGACTTATACGCGACAATGTATTCGGTGTATGGACTCTGTTATTTAGTAGGTGATTTAGTATCTTGTTTACTTACGCACCAAATCAGACCCATCTTGTTTACGTATTAAGCCAGATCCCGATCGTAAACTACTAAGAAAACTGTAGTTTTGACGTAGGGTTCTAGAATATCAACTGAAAAGACTAATCCTCTTGAGATTTCTGGACATCGGAAAAGTATCGAGTAAAGAAAGATTAATGAAATAAATGTTATGAAAAATATATATTTTTTATAATGTTTTTGTACAGGAAGAAAAAAAAGAAGTAAAAGAACAATCCAATAAGTTTGCATATAAAAGAACAAAGCTTTTCAATTTGATTTCCACTCTTTCTCAATATAGTAAAATACGAGGATAAATGCGCACAGTATTGTTTTTGCCCAGCATTCTGGGCCTAAGTAACTTATTAGTAGCATGGTAGTAAGCCTGTAGATTGTGTTAATATTTTGTTTACGTACTCGTACTAAGAAAAATCTAACGGTGACCTTTTAGACTGCGACGACAAAACCTCTTGAGCGTTTTATCAAATCTTTTTGACAACAAAAATTGGGTTGTGCCAAAATATCTGTTTTCTTTTGTTCGGCTTTCTATGCGTTAAAGGACACAGAGGACACACCCGCATTGAAAGCTTACTGGACATCTTAAGATAAGTAAGCAAAGAAGGATAAATTAAAAAAATTTTAAAAGTCGTCTGCTCAAAACAAAACAAAATATGGTCATTGCTGTTATGCGTTTTTTCCCCTCGCAAGTCACAAGGGAGTATACAGCGAAGATAAAGTTGTAGAGAAGAGACAAAAAGACGCAGTTGGCTTTTGACGACTTTTGGATGTTTTTGTCTAACAAAAAGAGAAGAAGCGGATTGTCCTGAGAGGTTTTTTCTCTCATGACTTTGGCTTTGAATGTACTACCAAAAATGAGTGATGGGGAGAACAACATCAAACCATTGTACGCTCTCGGACACAGGTGGGTCCAACGTCAGTAGCAAGACTCACAGCTTATAAATTCCGCCTATATCTTTATGTCTACCTTGCTTGGGAATAGGTAGGTAAAGAAAGAGGAAAAAAAGTGTGGGGGGGAAGGGGGAACGATTAGGAAGAAAAACAAACACACCATTGACAGACAACACATACTTCATCCGATGAATACTATAAGATGTTTTCGCCTTAGAAAAAGAGTTGGAGGGGAGGAGATGGGGGAGAGAGGGGAAAGCCTCGTTTCCTGAGGAAACGTTGGGGAGGGAGAGTGGGAGGGAGGGGGGGGAAGCGAAAGGGGTCTACTCCCCAGATGGCCTACCTTTTGGAGTTACTGAAAAGCAGTGACCAAAACAGCTTACGGTCTTTGGAGGCCACGTGGGGATGGATCAGGGACTACAGCAGACGACACTCACAACAAAGGAGGACAGAGGAGCCAATCGATGGCATCAACAACGGACACAAAAATAAACTGCCCGCCACAGTGGGGAGAAGGGTGGGAGAGGGGGGAGGGAGGGGGCAAACAGATCAATAAAGGCTTTGTTATACCAACCTCGGGCAGGCTGGCCTCCAGGTTGAACACAGCCACCTCGCACAGGCAGAGTCCAGTCCAGCTTCCCCCCCCCTCCCTCTTTGAAATTATTTGTGTGTGTGTGTGTGTGTGTGTTTTTTTTAATGTAGTAATTGGTAGTACATTGCTTAGCAGCGACGTGTCACGTTTGAGATTCTATCAAGTACACAACCGTCGTTTTGCCTGGAAGTCAAATTTATCCTGCAGTGTGTGTGTGTGTGTGTGCGTGCGTGTGTGTGCTGGGAGGAGTGAAGGAGGGGGGATTATTATCTTAATACGAGGACAAAGAAGACTCCCAGCTAGCTCTGTCTTTTCCTATTTGTAATGGAGGTGCAAATGAAGAAGTGCAAATACGAAGTCATTACCAGATGAAACGGGAATGCAAAGTAAAAGGGACGAAAAATAAACAAAAGGAAAGAAAGGAAAATTACCAAGGCTGGAATGAAGCAAGAAAATGGAAATACTTTTTTTTTTAAAACTAATATTTATTTGTCCTTTTATTTGCATGCCCTTTTGAAGAATGTTACTTTTTTTTCTTTGTTAGCTTGCTTATATATGGAATATCTTCCCCTAAGACATACCGAGAGCAAATAATTTCCTAATGTCCTATTATGTGCATGGTTTTGTTTCCCGGTGATGTTAGCCGCTGGGCCTGCTAGATGAACATAAATCTGTTTCTTCTTCTTCTTCTTCTTCTTCTTCTTCTTCTTCTTCTTATTATTATTATTATTATTATTATTATTATTATTATTATTATTATTATTATTATTCCTTATACTGTTTGAACAGAACACTCATTCTTTATAAAGGAGGGTGCAATTCTTGTCATTTAGACTTTGGCACAATTAAACGTTATTCCTACTACGATGAAAGGCTGATCATTGTAAAATTATGTGCTATAAGATTCTGTTTCACTGTGGCGTAGGGAGAAATGTACGCATTTTGTGGCAGTAAAAATACTTTTTAAACATAAAATTAATAAGTTAACTTCTTCTTTTTTCTCATAATGAAATGAAAATCAGTGTTTGTTGAAACTTAGTAGCCAGTCATTTGTATTGTTCACAATAAAATTATTGTCTTTCGCAGGCAGATAGTTGTTTCTAAAATGTGCATATAGGGGCGAAATCTTTTCTGCAGTGAAGCAAATGCCTTAAACTTAGTCTTTTCAGCTAAAACTTACAGCTGGATAACAAAATCAGTTATTTCTCTCAATCACTCCAAAACTATACAGACTGTACCGCCAGCACAGGAAAGAATGGTACAAAACAACGCCCCTGAGGACCATTTGGACAACCAGACACCTCTGGTTGCCATGGCATTGCAGGCGCGGTTACCATGGAATTACTTCGGAAGCCATTTGCCACCAGTGGTTGGGACTGGCACGAGATTGCATACGAGACTTTAAACCTGTATTGCGAGTCTTGGAATTAAAGTCACGCGCGTAGTAACGCGCTCTAAACTTACAGCGAGATGGCAAGTTTTGTGGGGTGGATTTTTGTTGCGAACTTAGTATCGAGCAAGTTAGAATAGAACTATATGACTGTAATCACTATGGCTGGTAGCGTTATTACAAGCGGTATTATCCATACGACACCAATCATTGCTGTGCACGAAAGTAACATCGAACGTTGTGCTTTTTACACAAATGGGCACTGGCTTCGATTGGACAGGACTTTTGTATTCACATGATCAGAATTTGACTTTGTATTTGACCCACTGTCTGACGGTTCCGGTATTGACGCTGTTAATCTTTTGGCAATGACCTGTTCACTTGAGCTGTTTAGCCTTGACCTATATCCTTTGTGCTGACTTTTAAGTGTTGTTAGATGGCCAAGTTATTAACACTTGTTACATTGTTGACTTGTTGACGTTTCCCAGCTACTCGTATGTTTATTCATGTTGAAAATAGTATCCTGTTAAAGTACTGCGCGTAGTATAAAAACATATATAGCACTACTTAGTCATTGTATTCTTGACTTATTGCTGTACGTGTACAGTGTCCTACTTGTGAATTGTATTGCTTCGCGTTGGGTCACTTTAGTTCCATACTTTCGCTATTGGTATTTGATAAATATGGATATTGCATGCAATTTTCTCTGGTTTTGAACTCCACGTACAGAAACATTTGTTTGGCAAAGTAACATCATCGCACGCATGAACAGTCTGCCATGTGTGTTAGTTTGCAAATTTCTTCGCCCTAAAGCATGCCTGCGACTTTGGTTTGCTGCCCTGTTCACGTACTTCGAGGTTTTAAACCGCGACTTCAATGCTCATTTTGTGATCTGACTGTTCATAGACCTACAGTAGCGTTTTTGAGTGGTGAATATAATTACCGTAGCTTGCCTGTGTAAAACGGTGTTCTGTCGAATTGTGAGAATCCGGCGTGTGCGTTTTGCTTGCATGCGTGTCGGTGACCCGTTACAGTTTGTAGTCTCGTCCGTCTTGTTTTATTTAATCACTTTTATTTAGCGTCTTGCAGCTCAAGAGCTGCTCAAGGCGCTGTCCGATACAGGACCTAAATCAAGCCGCTCGAGGCGCCCACTTTGGGCGCATAGTCTGACACCCAGACGACTGAGCACAATCCTGGACGATCATAGATGGGGAGTAGGGACCTAGTGCGCGCTGGGCGTATTTGCGTAGCCGGCATCCACCCGTCTAGGACATGAGAGTCCTGATCTTTAAATCCATGCGACGGAATACGAGCGTGCACAGACTAGGCTTCGGTTCATACTCTCATCCGACTTAGTCTTGTCCAATAAAGCATCTGTAATAGTTGTCTAGTTTTGTTGTTGTTTTATTGAAGCAATGCTATTATTTGTTGACAGTGATTCATAGAACTGAAGATTATTTTGCGCAAGAATAATTATGGCTATTGTCTACAACAAGAAACGAAGCAAACCATATTGCCCCACTATTCACGATCATATAATAATAATAATAATAATAATAATAATAATAATTATAATTATAATTATAATATTAATAATACATATAAATAAATAAATACATAAACATCTAAATAAATAAAAAATAAATAAATAAATAAATAAGTTTTTCCATAAATACGTTATTTCATAAATAAAAGTTTTCTTATTGTGGATTTTTATTTTCACTTGGAGAAGTGGATACAAAGGGCTAGTAGTTGCACTTTTTTCTTCGAACTGTATTTTTTTTTTATTTTATTAATTTAAAAATGTGGATGTAGTGTAATTAAAACGTTATTGGATTCATATCCAAAGAGTTCGGCCGGAGTTCAAATAACGTCAGTAACAGAAAATAGCAGTAACGATTAATATGAAGAATTGTAACAGCTATAATTTTGATTCTATTGGATTTAAACTGAATTTTTTTAAACGGGACAAACAAAGACATAAAGTGCTCACAAAAAACAAAGTTTAAATTAGATAGTGCTACCCTTTAATTCTGTTGACAAGAGGAAGCAGACGCTGACATTGTCTGTCTGGGTTTCCATCCCATTGATGACAGATTATTTTCTCCAATTATTTTATTCAGTAACAGATTACTTCATTAAATGTCTGATTACTTTATTAAAAATGTCAGATGGCCTTATTGAAGGACGGATTATTTTGTATAAAATGGGCATCAAAAATAACACTGTCTTAAAACTAGCCGTATGCCTCATATTTCATAAGAATTGCATAATCTTACTTACCTTTAAGTCTGTCGTGGCCGTGTGAGTATAGAAAAGAAGCTTTATTTGCTGACACCTCTAATCTGTGATGGCAAGATAGCTGACGAGCGATTGCATTACAAGTCTCTCGATGTGATGGGAATTTGAGATGTTCTAGTGATCCTAAATATAGGGAAAAAAATTTATTAACAATATTTTGTTTAGAAAAAAAAATTCTTTTAAAAACAGTTTAGTTATCATTCGTGCTTAGAGTAGATCAAGTGTGCACAACGACATATTAGTTCAATCATTTCTGGTGTTTCCTTTTGAAGATGCTGTTATTTAAAATGTTCTTATCTTTTTCATATAGGCTATGATTTCTTCTACTACCCACTGCTCAACCTACACAAAATAGAACTCACGCAACAGACACTGCACGCACGCACGCAGCCACCCACACCCACCCACACACACCCACGTGCTCTCACTGAAAAAAAGGTAGGCATACTGGAGAAGATAATCATAAATTTACATTATGGTGTCGTTATATAAAACGAATTATTGCTATTTTTGTTACATTAGATAAATGCATTAATGGGTATTTTATATTATCTTGTTCGCTAACTAAGTTTCCACTAACACTGAAATCAAGATGGCACGTCGGCATTGACGTCAATGTGTGGTCGGATATTATCTTACCTTTCCGGCGTTCTTAAAATAAGCTCTTTCGTCAAGGTCCTGTCAGGATCCAGTTTCCATGGTGCTGAAAGTAACAACATTAACATCATGTTGTTTTTCGCTCAAGTTAGTACAAAGATATGAGGATCCTGTTAGGTGTGGGTGTGTGGGCTTTTCTTTTCTTCATTTAAGCATACTATGGATCTAATTTTGTATTTATTTACATTTCAAAGTGTCGGTGACCCATTACATTTCTCACTCGCTCTCGCTCCTGTGTCGCAAGTTAAGCACCGTCCAGTGCGGTTAGCACTTGGATGGGTGACCGCAAACCGTGAAGTGACAAATAACAACGCCCCCAGTTGACTCAACTGTGACTGAGTACCTACTCTCTTAAGGGTGGGGAAGGTAAAGCAGCGAGGGAGAAAGATGGGCATCATCCTCATTACGCTGGCCCAAAATAAGTGTAATCTCCAACATCACGCTCCCCTACATTTTACATTTCAAAGCAGCGACAGGCGCTTTATTTATTTATTTATTTATTTATTTATTTGTATTATCACTAAAATAGCTTCAAATATTTAGGAGCCATTGTATCAGACAATGGGTCCCGACAGGAAGTCCTCTCCAGGATCGCACAAACAACTGCTGCCCTGACAAGGTTGAAGCCCATTTGGAAAGACAGGACCATCAGTCTACATTCCAAAGTAAGACTGCTGCGCTCCCTTGTCATCTCCATCTTCCTATATGCTTGCGAAGCATGGACCCTCACAGCAGATCTCCAACGAAGAATACAAAGCATGGAGATGAGGTGCTACAGAAGACTTCTGGGCATTTCCTATACCCAACACATCACCAACGACGAAGTCCGACAGACCATCACACAAGCCATTGGACAACACGATGACCTGCTAACAGTGGTGAAGAAACGGAAACTCCGATGGTATGGCCACGTCACCAGATCATCAGGCCTTGCAAAGACTATTCTGCAAGGCACATTGCAAGGAGGTAGAAGAAGAGGGAGACCGAAAAAGAGGTGGGAGGACAACATTCGAGAATGGACTGGTTTGACACTGAGCGAAGCCATCAGGGCTGCTGAGGACAGAGAAAGATGGAGTATGCTGGTTAAACGATCATCTGTGGTGCCCCTACGACCTTCGGGTTACGGGACAGGATAGGGGAGGATAGGGTATTATCACTTCATTAATTCTTGAACGGTTTGTTCTGAATGGCTTTAATGACCATATTCGTTCTGTCGGAGTTTAAACTTAGCTTTACTAACCATTCTTACTGTATGCTGCTTTGTATGTGTACTTGTGTGTAACCAGATCTGTCTGGAAAGAAACAGTTCTTACAGTAAATGGGTCTCTTGTGCTAAGAACAAAATGAGCTATGATGTTGTTCTTTTTTTTTGTTTTGTTTTGTATAAAGACAGTACGATTTTGATGAATCTGTGAAGTAAGATCTGGTTTTGGTTGCAAGGAAGAATTTTATGTGGAAGTTAACGGTAAAGTATGGTTTGGGTTTTGGTGGAAATATTCTTCGAAGCTGTAAAATAGATCTGGTTTTGACAGGAATACTGCATGCACTTACATGATATAGATGCTTGTTGTTTCTTCCATTTTGACGTTCTACCGTTCGGATTATCCGGAAACACTGTTCTTTTCTCATAATCTACTTTTCTTGGTTATAAATAAATGTGGATAATAGTTATAGTCTTTCTATACACTAGTCAAGCGTGGGATTTCTTTCACCACAAAGCATTTATTCCAAGTGTCACATGCATGGATTTTTTTTTAGTTTTTCATTGTGATAGTTTTACATCCCAACATTCTATTGACCGGTTTAAATATGCAAGCGGTCCTTTTGTAGGGCAAAATACTACTTTGGCTTTGAGCCATTCGGGCATGGATTTATGGTCTGAACTAACGCTTAATATAAACCTTGCAGCAGTATTTTTTTGTGGACCAACATACTATTACTGTCGAGTCAGGATTGTTACTGTTTCCCCGCGTAGGGGTCCCGGAGGTTTCTGTATAATTAGTACCCCCCACTTTCTGGACATTTAGTGCTTTAAATTCCCCCTGTCACTATCTTTCTCCTTTGTTCTTTCTCATTTCTACTCTGTTCTATCAATCTACTATCATCTTCGCTAGACTAGTCACCTACCTTTTTTTCTTGAAAACTCTCCCAAAACTCCTCATTTGTGTATGGGGTCTGTTGGGTCAGCTTGTGGGATGTTGAACGCTTTCGGCCAAATGGTCAATAGGACTTTCTATGGTATTAATATTTAGCAATGTAGACATTTTATATGTATGTGTTTTGTTACTATTTTATAATGCTGTTTATATTCTATTTTATTTTTGAAAACGGGGGTTCGATAAATTAGAGTACAGCCTCAGCGTCCCCTGCATGGGATGCCTTTATTGTCAAGTAACCGGCTGGTGGAGTGCCTTCAGTGTTACCATTAGTTGTTTTTTTCAGCAGATCTTTTATATGGATCAGGAGTGAGCCCTCTTGCAACCAAGTCGTGGTTCGTATTCTGCTCTTTACAGTCCGCTGGACCCTCTTAGCAATGACTGACCAACTAATTGTTGATACAATGACAATCAAATGTCGTGGCTTTGCATGGAGACGCACCCCCTTTATTCATCAAAATGCTATAACTGTATGAAATGCAACATACTCCGTTCCTTTAGAAGCTTTCTGCCAAATGGTCACTGGGGCTTCCTATGATATTATTATTTGTCAATGTAGCCATTTTATATGTATGTGTTTTGTTTATATTTTATAATGATGTTTGTGTTCTATTTTGTTTTGGTAAACGGGGATTCGATAAATTAGAGTATAGCCTCAGCGTCCCCTGCGTGGGATGCCTTTATTGTAAACTGACCGGCTGGTGGAGTGCCTTCAGTGTTAACACTAGGGTTGTTTCGGCAGATCTTTTATGCGGATCAGGGGTGTCCTCTTTCAGCGAAGTTGTGGTCTTGATTTTGTGGTCCCGATTCGGCTCTTTGCAGTCCGCTGGACCATGTAAGCAATGAATAACTAACTAACTCCGTTTCTTTATGCACCACAGTGAAGCCTTGAGCCACTCCCACCCAAAATAATCCTTTGCCGACAAGATATTTTATGATGGACCCCCGTTGGGGTACCGATATTTTCTGTATAAAATAGTATCCCCACTTTGTGGAAATTTAGGGCTTTAAATTACCGCTGTTTCTGTCATTCTCATTTGTTCTTTCTCGTTCCTAATCAATTCTATTAATCTTTTATCTTCTTCGCTAGATCAGTCACCTACTTTTTTTGTGTGGAAAACTCTCCCAAAACTCCTCGTTTGTGTATAGAGTCTGTTGTGTCAGCTTGGGGATATTGGACGCTTTCTGCAAAGTGGTCACTAAAGCTTTCTATTGTAGTTATTTAGCAATGTTTGCATTTTATATGTATATGTTTTGTTAATATTTTATTATGATTTTTATTTTTTTTTTTAAATAAACGTGGGTTCGATAAATTAGAGCAAAGCCTTAGCGTCCCGTGCATGGGATGACTTTATTGTAAAGTGACCGGCTAGTGGAATGCTTTCAGTGTTACCATTAAAGTTGTTTCAACAGACCTTTTATAGTTATACGGGATCAGAGGTGAGCCCTCTTTCAACCAAGGTGTGGTCCTGATTCGGTCTTTTTCAGTCCTCTGGACCCTGTAAACAGTGACTAAATAACTAACTCTATAATGGTTATCCTTTTTTCAGGTTTCTTCTTTTGCGTTTTCTGCGTTCTTTCCTTAAGTTTTGTTTTTCTTTCTTTCTTTCTTCTCCTCCTCCATTACCCCCTAGCCCTCCACTCCTTACTCCCCACCCCACAAAATTTAACTTTTGTCTAAGTTAATATTATTGAACGTATGATTCTTTGATGTTAGATATCAATGAGACACACATCCTATGCACATTTGGTCAACCTCACTCTAAGGACAAGGTCACTGGAGCTATCCAAAATCAGTTAGTATAGGTACTTTGAAGTGACCTTTAACCCTGAACTATCAGAGATATAAAGTTCACAAATATTGCTTTTTAGAGATGATATATTAATCTCTCATACGTGTTCCGTTTTAGCGTTGATCTTGAAGGTTAAGGTCAGCCTTAAGAGTTCTTTTCCCATAACACATTTTTTTAATACTGTCAAAAGCCTTTTTATAATCCATAAAAAGTACAAAATAATTTCTACGTTGAAGGTAAATTTCATTTTAGAAGATTGTTACATTCAAGACAAGCATATATCACATATATATAGCATATATTCTATCATTTATGATACTTGAGAAAAACTTCACAGGGAGAGGGGCGGTGTTATAATACAACTTTTGCTGTAGTTTATTTGATATTACATGAGTATATTTGGTGAAAAGAGGGCAACGTCATCTCAAGGTCAAGAGCATAGAAAGATCAAAGTCGGTATTACTTTGCATTTTAATGCCAGGTTTTATTTAGTTGTTTTTTTCTGGTCCGTCATTTTCATGTTAAATATGTCAAGTTCTATAAGGAGCATGTGAGTCCTTATGGGCTTTGCCTTTCTAAATTCCCCTCTCGCTCTCTCTCTCTCTCTCTCTCTCTCTCTCTCTCTCTCTCTCTCTCTCTCTCTCTCTCTCTCTCTCTCTCTCTCTCTCTCTCTCTTCCCTTCTCTTTCTCTCGCTCTCCCTCGCTCTCTTTTTTTCAAGTATATAGTAACTACCTATGATTTGTCGAACTTGATGTTTTTTAAACACATTGTTCAGTCCTTTCCTGCACTAGGGTTGTTTCAGCAGATCTGTTATGCGGATCAGGGGTTCTCCGGTCCTGATTTGGCTCGGAAGAGTCCGCTGGACCTAAAGCAATAATGATGTAATGTAATGTAATGATGTAGTCCTTTCCTGTTTTGAACTAGATATAGAATGTCACCTACATCCTTGTAATGGAAGGCACCTTACTTTATTTCTTTCTTGCTTTCGGTTTTCTACTTCTCATTTTTTTCCATCACCCGATCGATCACCCCTGGTATTTATTTATGTTAAACATACTACAAAAAGATTCGACTGTTCGTCAGTATGATTTGTATGTAGTGCTTATCTTTAAAGCCACAATTTCGTTTTTTAATGAGGAGATTTGTTAATCTAAAGAGGACTCAAGTGATTAATAAGTAACAACTCCCGTGGCGGTACCGAAGGTTACTATATAAATAGTATCCCCACTGTCTGGAAATTTAGTGCTTTAAATTCCCACTATCGTTGCCTTTCTCCTTTGTTCTTTCTCATTCCTACTCTGTTCTATCAATCTACTATACTATCTTCTTTTTCGCTAGACCAGTCACCTACCTTTTTTGGAAATCATTTCCAAAACTTCTCATTTGTGTATGAGGTCTGTTGGGTCAGTGGTCTTGATTCGACTCTTTGCAGTCCGTTGGACCCTGTGAGCAATGAATAACTATCTGTTGGGTCAGCTTGGGAATATTGGACGCTTTCTGCCAGGTGGTCACTAGGGCTTCCTATCATATTAGTATTTAGCAATGTAGGCATTTTATATGCATGTGTTTTGTTAATATTGATGTTTGTATTCTATTTTATTTTTGTAAATGGGAGTTCCTTGCGTGGGATGCCTTTATTGTAAAGTGACCGGCTGGTGGAGTGCCTTCAGTATTACCATTAGTTGTTTTTTTTAGCAGATCTTTTATACGGATTAGGTGTGAGTTCTCTTTCAACCAAGTTGTCCTGATTTTGTGGTCCTGACTCGGTTCTTTGCAGTCCGCTTGACCCTGTAAGCAATGAATAACTAACTAATTAATTGATTAATATGAAGACTGCTGTTACATTTGGATCTGTAAATGATGAACTTGCGCTTTAAAATGTGGACGTTGCGATGAGCTTAGGAATTTTTTTGTTTCTGTTACTAGCTGCATTACTAATTTCAAGCTGTAATGTTTCTGTTTCAATGGCAATTGCATAGTTCTGAAAGGCAAGGCCGGTTGTACCCTTGAATACTTGGCATGTGTGAATGGCCAGTGGCGCATTTAAGTAAATCTGGATCTTGTTGGAATATGTAACATATGTACAGTATTCTTCACTGAGTATCTGCATATTTTTTACATTTGCCTGGGACAGGGTTTTCTAAATTTTATTGGTGTTGATTGATTCCATATTTCTTTCTGTTGATGTGTGACCCGTTGTGATTGCCTAAAAAAACCGGCCTTTGAAATACATAAGTTATACAATTATGTTTTGATGATCAATAATAAAAATTGCCGTGCTTTTTTCTTCTCTTCCCTTCCTGAAATGCTTTGATAATGATTCTGAATACACTGAATGTACATTGTCATTATGATTGTTTTTGTGATATTGACAGGGTTATATTTACCACTGCATTGATTGATCAAGAACTGGAGTAGAGGAGAGATTTACTGAATACAGATTATGTATTTGTTTTGTTCGGGTTCCTAAATCAGAATTTGTTTTTTTCATTTGTAAAAACTTCAGGCATTCTGTAACTGTAATTGTGAGCGTCAAACGAATTGTTGAAACGTTTGAAATGTTTACCAATCTAAGTAATATTGACAAGATATATGAGCATCAAATTCCTCGAATTTTAGATTTTTTTAAAATTAGAATTTGTTTGATGTAAATTTGTGTTAGAAATTATAGAATATCACAGCAGTAATTATAGAATATCACAGCAGTAATTATGGAATATCACAGCAATAATGATAGAATATCACAGCAGTAATGATAGAATATCACAGCAGTAATTATAGAATATTACAGCAGTAATTATAGAATATCACAGCAGTAATTATAGAATATCACAGCAGTAATTATAGAATATCACAGCAGTAACGATTTCTGAGCAGTAAGTTGTGGGGATGATGTTGAGGTTAGGGCAGGAAACGCCAAAAGATCCATGTACACAGGCGCTTGCATACATTGTAAATTAGTTACCTCCGCTGTCTTAGGCCCAAAATTAAGTGCTCACAAGGATCATTGAAATCAAAATGTTGTGATCAAGTGCCTGTTAGGATGTTGTTCGTTAAAAGGTTGTTACGGATATTGTTGCAATCAGTAAATTATTTTTTTGTTATTTATAGTGAATGATATACAGTAGTTAAAAACAAAAGCAAAACGAAACAAAACTCTTTTCAGACCATTTACAAAAGAGGTCTTCATGGCTAGCTCGTCAGGCTATCTTACAAAATAATCCTAGGCGTAGGTTCTGATTTCAAGCTGAAGATAGTTCGACGTATTTATTTATTTTACATGCAGAGTGATGCAGGTGAACAAGGTATACCATATTTCTGTGATTTATAATGTGCTTTCATGTTTGAAGATCACTTTAGGGTCCAATGGTTGTTATTTTTCTTTATAAGAAACAGGGTTGTTTTCCTGTATTATGTTTACTCTGAAGGGAAACATGGTCTGTTAAGTATCCGTGACTTATTGTTCCAAATATCGTTAAAGTTGATTTAAATGATACAGGAACAAAAATGTCACTGCATTTCTTTCCCGCCAGTATAATTCAAAGTTTGTCTGCCTTTCGTTCTTCCGCTAATGTCACTAGCACAAATCGGAACGCTGCATGGAATTAAAATAAATTCTCCATAAATTTGTATGAAAAGTTCAAACAGGGTTTATTTGTCACAATATTTTAGGAAAAAAACAACGTAAACATATTTTTTGTGGGCCTTACCATTACCACCAGACATGGCAAGAGACATATGATTATGATGTTTTACGTCATGGGTTATAAGCAGAGGATATATGAGTTGTTTTCTTTTAAATATTGCGCCATGGATGTTAAAGAGCATATAATGTTGTTAGATGTTGTTAGATTATGTATAATGAACAGTATAAAGAGGGTTTCGAGCGCGGTTGGCGGTCATTGTCTAATCAAGTGAGTTTAGTTTCCTCCGAAGGGCTGTTTGTGTTTTATACTGCTGGCCAGTATGTTTTACCACTGAATCGTGAAGCATGGACAATGAAGCGAACGTTCTTTTTATTTTATTTTTATTTAGACGCAACGAGGGCATAGAAAGATATCTTATATCTCTGAAAATGTTCTACTTTAATTGATAATTCGTTTGAGCACGACTAAAGTGGTGCCTAATTCATGCCGACTTCAAAATGTGAAATATATGATCAGAACGAGCAGTGTTTGACTAGTTATTGATTTAGTTGCAATAGAAAAATCTATAATTATGAAGTCTGTTATTTACTCTTGTGCACATTTTATTATTTTACCTTTTGTTTTTACCCAGTATTTTTGTAAAATAATATCAAGACAAGATAGAAAAAAAGAGAAAAAGAAAACCACAACATTATATTGGGTCTTAGGTTAGGCCTATTTATTTTCATCAAAACTGGCGAAAGAGGAAATGTCCAAGATATTCTTATATTTGAAAGGCTTCTGTCTCATTTTCCTGAAGAATGAGCAATCATCCTTTCACAAGTCTTAAAGGTGATAAACTTCAAGTTGTTTGATTTTGTTTTTTTGTGCTTTCTGTGGTACCTGAGCTGAACTGTGTTAACAAAATGTCTGTGGCAAAAAACAAAAAAAAGCAGTTGTGGTTGCCCAACTTTTCAAAACCAAATTGTGTTGATACAAACGATTATTATACTTTCTGCAAGTATCCATAAAACCAAGGTTGTTAATTTGAACAAGTAGATATGTTAAAGCTTTTGCTTTTTTCTTTTAAGTTTTGTAAAGTCAACTCAAGTCAAGACTATTTATTTTTTCAATGAATTCACAATACATAGGATTTTGTTTTGGCGATGCGGTTAAAAATTCAGTCGCTCTACAACAACAAACATGCTTCCAGTTAACATTAAAACATTGAATGATCTAAGATAAAAGGTTGTTTTAAGAAGTAAAGCACACACACACACCCTATCACCCACACACACACACTCGTACACAATTCTACATGTGTATATAATTTGAGGCATAAACATCACATAATGTGCATTAAAACATCAAGAAATTGTGCAAAACTCGTGCTGTGAACAATTGAGGTCACTGGTAAGGAGAGGGCAGCTTCGGGAAAGAAGCTGTGTCTAAACCGACTGGTTCTAAAGTTTTATGCTGTGAAGCGCTTGCCTGACGGGAGGAGTTCGAACAGGTGGTTGGCTGGATGAGATGGATCGCCAGTGATGTTGCTGGCCCTTCTAATCAAACGCGTGCTGTATATAGACGCGAAGGATGGCAAATCGCAACCAATGATTTTAGGCGCGCGTTTTGCAATTCTTTCAAGTTGAGACTTCTCGCCCTTTTTTATGGATAACGTTTTTTTATGTGGATAACTCCTTAAACTTCGACTATATAAACTCGCACACACACGCACACTAATAATAATAATAATAATAATAATAATAATAATAATAATAATAATAATAATAATAATTGTACTTTTAATTTCATGATATTTCACTTTTAACTAGACTGTAAGTGCAGATTAAGTTATTTTTGAAGTTAGGAATAATAATAATATCATAATCATTGTTACATTTCCCGTTAGGCGCATTGCCATTAATTCAATCAAAATTGTGCGTAAGGCTTTTAGATAACAGTATACATAGGACATGTTTCCTATAGTTGATGGAAAATATTATTCGACGGTGCAGCAACAAATTATTATCCGACTGAGAATAATATCTTCATGAAACAACTAGAAAGAAAACCAATGAATTAATTATATTTCATTTCCTCACATCGAGTTTTGTATGGTGGGAGCCACAACTGCTTTAAATGTGCGGACACATGTTGTGAAAATATTAAATTTTTTGACATTTGTTGCTATTATTTTGGTGGGTTTATAATCCTGCTATTGAGTATTGTCCTCAAGGTTGTTGATATCGGCTTGATTGTGACTTTTCAAATGTCTTGTATATTTTCGGACCTTTTGTCTTGGAAACCTCTTTTACCTGTAAAGTAGCCTAAACCTTAAATAAAAGATACTGTTACGATATTTCTGTTTATAAAATGTAAATATAATCATCATTTGCTTTTCTGTTTTAAGTACTCTCTGTACATAGTTAACGTTAATGTATAACATATAGTATTAGTTCTTTCGGTTGCGCTTGTGAGGAATGGAAAAAAAATGTTCCTCTGCATTGTTGCTGGCTCCTGTTGTTGGCTCGTGTATTCAGAGAGATGACTATGTAGTAGCTTAAACGATGGAGAGTGGCGTAAGCTTTCTTATCTTGACCCAGCATATTGGAACCGCAAGATTGTATATTGTAGATGAAGTTGAAGAATAAAGAACATTAAAGTTTAACGACTACACCCACCATTGGCGATATGGCAGCCGATGAGAATGTATTTTTTGTGGATAGTTTACATTGAAAATATGGTGTCTTTTTTTCTAAAGTTCACAAATATGAATAGGCATTAAAATCAATCACTAATAACATTATTAAGACCACTGTATGTACGAGCTATGAGGTGTTTGCCTGTAACGTATCCGCAGTTAAGTAATCTTTGCATCATCTGGGTTGTTCTTGTAAATAGCTACAAAAAGCATTACTAGTTAATTACTTAATTAATTTTATTACCTGTATGGCTTTATTTACTAGCTTGTGAACACATTTTGAAGCAGTTTTCTAAAATCCACCCGTGTGAGAGCCGGGGGTTTCTATGTAAGTAGTATCACAACTTTATGGAAATTTTGTGCTTTAAATTCCCACTGTCGCTGTCTTTCTCCTTTGTTCTTTCTCATTCCTACTCTGTTCTATCAATCTACTATACTTTCTTCTTCTTCGCTTGACCAGTCACCTACATTTTTTCTTGAAAATTCTTCCAAAACTCCTCATATGTGTTTGGGGTCTGTTCGGTCAGCTTGGGAATACTGGACGCTTTCTGCAAATGGTCACTAGGGCTTCCTAAGATATTATTATTATTTAGTAATATAGGCATTTTATATGTATGTGTTTTGTTATTATTTTTATTGATGTTTATATTCTAGTTTTGTTTTTTGTAAACGGGAGGGGTCGATAAATTAGAGTATAGCCTCAGCGTCCCTTGCGTGGGATGACTTTATTGTAAAGTGACCGGCTGGTGTTACCACTAGGATTCTTTCAGCAAATCTTTTATCAGGATCAGGAGTGAGTTCTCTTTCAACCAAATTGTGGTCTTGATTTTGTGGTCCTGATTCATCTCTTTGCAGTCCGCTGAACCCTGTAAGCAATCCATAACTAACTATTTAACTAGCGGTCTTTCTCCTTTGTTCTTTCTCATTCACAATCTGTTCTATCAATCTACTATCTTCTTCGCTACACCAGTCACCTACATTTTTTCTTGAAAACTCTACCTTCGGTGTTACCATTAGGGTTGTTTCAGCAAATCTTTTATACGGATCCTTCTTAAAGCCAAGTTGTGGTGCTGATTCGGCTCTTTGCAGTCCACTGGACCCTATAAACAATGACTAACTAATTGTCTGAAAATGTGTACTTACTAGATTCGATTCCTTGCAATACTAACTGCACTGCAAATATACATAGTCTAGCATATAACAGCTAATAATATTGATTTTGATGATGATTATCATGATCATAAGGATAAGAATGATGATGATAATAATAATAATAATAATAATAATAATAATAATAATAATAATAATAATAATAATAATAGTAATAATAATAATAATAATAATAATAATAATAATAATAATTATTATTATTATTATTATTATTATTATTATTATTATTATTATTATTATTATTATTATTATTATTATTATTATTATTAACATGATCATCATCAATATTAATATTGGCGGTTATTGGAAGTACTACTAATAATAATAATTAGCTTCGATATTATAAGAGCTACACCACTAAATTAAGTTACATAGAGCATGTTTAGTGTTGTACTTGTATGCAATACGTTTCAGATGTTAAAACAATTTTGGATTTTGCTCGACTGAAACAACATTCAAAAGCATTGGAAAAACCTTACCTTACTTACCTTTTTTTTAATTGGAAAACCAATTTCACATTAATTTTATTGACATGATTTCTGTTCGAATTATGGTATTTAAAAACTTAATTCATACCATATAATTTATTCTAAGATTACACTATGTTTTTTGAAGTATGTTATCAGAACATTAATGCGTTTCCTTACCATCCAATAATTTATTATCAAGTAAAGACATCAGTAGTGTTCCCGGTGTGTATTTTGCAACCCAAATTCACAAACATCGCACCCATGAGTCTGATAGCGAGTTTCAAACTCTGTGTTTGCTCATACAGTGACTCGCAATTGTTATAAATGTATGCTACATTCCATATTATCAACATCATCTCGAAAACATTCACTGAACATTCAGCATGACTGTGTGGGACGTAAAGCTCTGCGTCATGCAAATCATCAACATTTTCAGCTATGAAGCAAATGCATTATTATTTCTGAGAAAACAAAAAAGTTCACTTCCAAAATGGTTCTGGAATGTTATAATAAATGGCTGTTTGGTTGTTCAGAAAGAAAAAACACATAAGATCTTGTAAGACTTTTTCACACTCATGCTATTATGACTCAGATATAAGCATACCGAAATATATAATAGAAGCTATTGTCTTGTTATTAGCAATGGATACCAAACTTAAATGAAAGCTGTTGTCTCTGAATAGGTTATAGATCTACCAGGCACTTTTTGTGAGTGTATAGTATTCATATGGCTTGCTCATTTAAGATATTGAAACTGCATACATTTTACCAACACAGCCTCACCTTCACTCTTGAATACAAACATAATACTTATTCGTCTTTAATCTTCTTTTTTTTCCTCCAATATTTGTTGAACAGATTTTGTGATTACCTTTAATATGTACACGGGAGTTGCTTGGCTTAGTAACAATGTTGAGCGCAACTGTTAAGAAAGTCTATGTATGGTCGATTTAAAAAAAAAAAGTTATTTGCTTTCATTTTATATTTTTAAATAAAATAATTGAGGAAAAATACCAATAATTATATATGATAATTTTATTTTGAAACTAACTTGGTTTTACAAAAATGGTACATCGTGCGCATCCGTAAGTGTTTGCACTCCCTGACTGTATTCATTGTGTCCATCCAACCATCACAGCTCGCAATGGCCAAAATATTATTATTAAATACAAGGGGACCATGATAAAACTTGTTGCTGGTCCTTGTTATTTTTGTGTGTGCAAATCGATATATAATTCTAGAGGAATATATAACATGCTGTGTATATAATATATATATCTACTTCATAACTATAATTGCCAGATTTTACCCCCATTAACTGCAGCAAAAAGACTCGCCAATGTTAAAAACGTCAAACATTTGCAAAAATGCGAATGATGTTGTATTTTGTTCGTGTGCACATGTACATTGTAATGTATGACATTTAAAAAAAACTAAGATTACTTGTCCTTGTATAATGTAAGAGGTTTTTAGTTGTGTCAAATTTGTTGACTGATTGCGCAACATTTGTCTTGGAAAGGGTTTTTCGTTTTCCTTTGACTTGAACTAACGTTTTTTGCCCTTTTTTTGGTCGATATGTAACTATTTATTTAAACTATAATGTGTACAAAATTATTTACTGTACAAAGAAATAGTGGCGTACTCGTAATTTATGACTCAATCTAATCTTTTAGATTAACAGCTTTGTTTTGTTCTTTTCTTTGATTTTCTCTTATAGGGTTTTCTGTTGGTGTTTTGTGAGAGAATTTTAGCAAATGCTTGAGCTTTGGGGCTAGACCAAGTTATGTTCTTGCAGATTGCTTTAGGGAGACAGCAATATTTATTTATTTATTTATTTGTTTGTTTTAAATCCAAATATACATAAGTTACAGTTTTGTTGTCTTTGCTATTATTGTCTTAGTATTTTTGCGTTTATTATGTTTAGCATTCAAAAGCCAGAATTGCAATGCATTAATTTTGAAACCGATCACCCGAAAAATAAAACCTTAGTTTCAATATTTTAGTTTCAATTCTTTGGTGATAATAATCACAATCAAGTTTCAATATCTTAGTTTCAATTCTCTGGTGATAATAATCATAATCGTTATCCTCAGGCTGCTAATACGCATCAGACATTTTGTTTCATGTATTTACTTTTGTTGTTGTTGTTGTTGTTAAAAGTTCAGATAATATACTTTGTTAAATAAACTTTCGACGGTGATTTTGTAGAGACGTTGAGATAAAACATTCTGTTAAATAGACTTTAAAGCACTTGTTTTACTCTAGTCGATTTTTGTTCATTAAGTTTTGCCGCATGAGGTTATTCCATTCACCTTTGTTTTACCAATATTGACAGCTTTTTATCTTTCTTGACAAGTATTGATTGTTTGCCTTAATTTATGATTTTGATGGTTTTTGCTAAAACAAGTAAGAGGGTTGAAATTATGTACGTTATCAAATAACTTGTCATTCCATTCTTGCTCTTCTTCTTCTTTCTGTGATATCTGGCATAAGAGTTAATCTAAAAGAAAAGCAAGTATTCATCTGTTATATATTCTCTCTATTTTCAATTATAATGAATAAAATCATGTTAGAATTACGTGTTTTTCTTTTAGTTGTTTTTGTTTTCACTACACATTCCTATTTCTGAGTTCTTAACATAAATTCAGCCTCTATTTTGCTTGTTCCTCTTCCTTTTTCGTCTTTTCTTCTTCTTCTTCTTCTTCTTCTTCTTCTTCTTCTTCTTCTTCTTCTTCTTCTTCTTCTTCTTCTCTCTCTCTCTCTTTTCCTCTCTCTCTCACACTCTCTTTCTGCTTCCTGTCATATTTTTCTTAGCTTTCTTTTCATTCATATTAAACTTTTTCCAATTTATCTCCTTCCTCCTTGTTTTTGTGTGTACTTTTACTGTCTTTTTGTCTCTTTTCTTTATTTTGCTTATTCATTAAACTCATCTGCTGTACAAGGTTCTAATATTCGCGTGCATGTGCACGCGCCTCACCAACACACACACACACACACCCACACAAGCACAAATACCTAACAGTTCACCAGCATCATCGCGTCAAAGATAAAATAACAAGAAATGACGTGCATGTGCACGCGCCTCACCAACACACACACACCCCCACACAAGCACAAATACCTAACAGTTCACCAGCATCATCGCGTCAAAGATAAAATAACAAGAAATGAGGGGGGTGATTTTAAAATCTCAAAAAAAGTATGTTTATATTGCATTATTTGTTTCACAAACGAAAGTATTTTAGTAATTGATTTTTAATAAATATTCCATCGTCAATATATCATCATCGTCGTCTTAAATCAATATATCATCGTCAGTATACCATCATCATAGGGAAACATGAGGGACACTGAGGCAGAGAGGTTTGTTTCCATTATGGTCTGTCAGCAGCTGGTGTCAGTCATGAGGCGTGGCACGGCATATGATTGATTGATTGATTTATTGTTGCTTTAGGTCCCGCGGACTCCTCCGAGCCAAATCAGGACCGGACAACCCCCGATCCGCATAAAAGATCTGCTGAAACAACCCTAGTGGGAAAATTGAACGCCCTCCACCGGCCAGTCACTTTACAATAAAGACATCCCACGCGGGGGACGGCTGAGGGTTTACCTCAACTACGCGAACCCCCGGTTACAAAAACAAAATAGAATACAACCATCATTACAAATCATCAACGAAACATATACATATAAAATGCCTATATTGCTAAATACTAACATCATAGGAAGCCCTAGTGACCACCCAGCAGAAAGCGTCCAACACTCCCAAGCTGATCCAACAGACCTCATACACAAACAAGGAGTCTTGTCCAGGAAGATTTTTCAAGAAAAAATGTAGGTCATTGATCTAGCGAAGAAGAAGATAGTATAGCAGAGTGATAGAACAGAGCAGGAATGGGAAAGAGTATATGAGGAAGATAGCAACAGTGGGAATTTAAAGCACTAAATTTCCATAAAGTGGGGATACTATTTATACTGAAACCCCCGGCACTCCAACGGGGGTACTGTTGCCGCAGTGAATCTGTCATGCCTACAAAGGCAAGACAGGTTTTCAACTGGGGCTTTCACTGTTCCCTTTATATGTTAGAACAATCTACAGTGGCAAGATTGCTCATGACCCCAAGAGGCATGGCACGGCATAAATATAACCTGTAAAAATAGGACGTGACGAACAATAGCGTCTCTTATAAAGCATGCATCATCAATTCTTGGCAGTCATTTAAAAATAAAAAAATAAAAATAAAAAACTCAAAGCGTTTTATATAAAACATAGGCTGCACATCATTTGGTATATCACGAACAAATTATATCTAACAATATACTCGTCATATTTATAGGTTTCATTCTTTTCTTCTTCTCCTTTTTAATGCGCCCGTACGAAAGATCGCATTTTACGTAAAATAAAATAGTAGGTACAATACAATACAATACAAAGTTATTGCTTTAGGTCCAGCGGACTCTTCCGAGCCAAATCAGGACCAGAGAGACGTTATCTTAAAATATTATCAAATGATTCAAGTCTTAAAAAACAAGCCTGTTACTCTTAAATACACAAACAAACTTTCACATGACACCTCTTTAAGAGACTTCTTTAAAACTGATGTATTAAAAATATATTCTCTTTCTTCAATCAAATCACTAAATTCAGTCCTAATAAAATCCAGACTAAACAAAACATGTCGATACAATTTATATGCGATAGAACAAACCAACATCATGTAAAAATTGAAACAGATGTTGACCATTACATACTTTAAAAATCTCTTTGAAAGGTATGGAACCAAAATATGTTTCCCTTTCCTCAATCAAATCAGCACATTCAGACATAAAATGGCGAACAGAAAAAGATTGATCACATGCAAAGCACCATGGTGGTTCTTCTCCTTTTAAAAGGAAACTGTGGGTGACATAAGTATGCCCAATATGAAGGCGAGATAACACTGTTTCCTCTCTGCGAGTGGACGCAAAGTTAGGCAAAGAAGTGGACAAATCGGGAAGAATTTGAAATAATTTGTTGTTGACATGGTTAGACCAGTCAGTCTGCCACAGTCGTTTACAATAAGATCCAGTCATACAACGTAGGTCAGAGTAGGGCACAAACTGGAAAATCTCTGGAGGGAAATCGAGATGTAGAGCATCTTTAGCCGCTCTGTCTACTGCAATATTGCCGCGGATGCCCATGTGACCAGGTACCCACATAAAAACTATCTTTTTACCCTCAGAAACAAGTTGTGTATGGAGGTCATGGATCTCTGCCAGAAAAGGGTGTGATATCTTTCTCGTGGAAAGAGCCTGAAGTGCTGACAATGAATCGGACATGATTAAAAATGAGGTTCTTTTGGATTGATAAACTTGTTTCAGAGCTAAATGAATTGCCTTGAGCTCAGCTGTATAAACAGAACAAAAATCAGGTAAACGCTGTTGCAAAGGCTGGTCTAAGCGTCTCTCGGAGACAGACGCAGCAGCAACTGAATCTCCTTTCTTCGACCCGTCTGTAAAAAGTTGTTCTTTAGACCATAATAATCTCATTGTCACACATGGACAAACAAACATAAAAATAAATCTAAGAACTTACCATGATCATAATGTATGAAGTCTGCCTATACGTCAAAGATCCCGCACCCCTAAATCTAGAACTGTCAGAATGCAAAGCACCTTCATTCCAAAATCCATCAGTTTAATGAATAAATCTTTATCATCGATCATCCCAATGACTATCGCCATCTTAGTTCTGTCCGACAGTTTGGGGGGCTTTTTGTTATAATTTTTAATAAAAATTTGTAATTTAAAGTTTAACTATCTACTTTTTTTAAAAAAAATCTATATACCATTGTTGTTTTTCTACTTATTCACCCAATCTTCTGAGCAGCATAATTTGATTTATGACAGTTCATTACTGCTATTAATTAATGTTATGCGATATCTTGAGCATTCTTACGTTTTGGTGATTATGACGCTTTATGTTGATTTATTGTCAATATTGCTGAATGTTATTGCTTATTGTTATGTATAATGTTTATGTGTGTGTGTGTGTGTGTGTGTGTGTGTGTGTGACCGTCTGTGCATCAAGCAAGAGTGTGCGTGATTGCGCTATTGCATTTTTATTTTTATTTGTAATTTTTACCACCTGCTGTCTTACGACTGATTGTATTGATCGGCCAACCTTCTTGAGTATGAATTGTCCGTGTAAGGATGGTGCATGTATGTGTGCTTCATCATGGCTTTGTGATTCATTGTTCTTCATCATGGCTTTGTGATTCATTGTTCTTCATCATGGCTTTGTGCTTCATTGTTCTTCATCATGGCTTTGTGATTCATTGTTCTTTATCATGACTTTGTGCTTCATTGTTCTTCATCATGGCTTTGTGCTTCATTGTTCTTCATCATGGCTTTGTGATTCATTGTTCTTTATCATGACTTTGTGCTTCATTGTTCTTCATCATGGCTTTGTGATTCATTGTTCTTCATCGTGGCTTTGTGATTCATTGTTCTTCATCGTGGCTTTGTGATTCATTGTTCTTCATCATGGCTTTGTGATTCATTGTTCTTCACCATGGCTTTGTGATTCATTGTTCTTCATCATGGCTTTGTGATCATTGTTCTTCATCATGACTTTGTGATTCATTGTTCTTCACCATGGCTTTGTGATTCATTGTTCTTCACCATGGCTTTGTGATTCATTGTTCTTCATCATGGCTTTGTGATTCATTGTTCTTCATCATGGCTTTGTGATTCATTGTTCTTCACCATGGCTTTGTGATTCATTGTTCTTCATCATGGCTTTGTGATTCATTGTTCTTCATCATGGCTTTGTGATTCATTGTTCTTCACCATGGCTTTGTGATTCATTGTTCTTCATCATGGCTTTGTGATTCATTGTTCTTCATCATGGCTTTGTGATCATTGTTCTTCATCATGGCTTTGTGATTCATTGTTCTTCATCATGGCCCTGCATGCATGTGTTAATGCTTTACATGCACGTTTTGTTGTTTAGTTTGAAGCTGTGCACCACACGTACATTTCTCGTTATTTGAGATAATAAAGTATTCTTATCTTATCTTATAAAAAGTGACATTACTACGAAACTGTACCAACTGCGGACATGTAAAGTATACGGGCATTGTCTATTATCGCGGGACTATGCAATAACATTTCAACGGATTCTCCAATATTGATGTTCTTTTCTTTATATAGTGGATTAAAATAGGACATTCATATAAAATATGTTGAACAAATATTGAATGTAAACATGTACAAACTATTCTTTTTTAAAAACTGGTGCTCCATGAATTTACTCTTAGTTTATTAATAAGTCTACATACATGTCTTGGACAAGAAAAATTCTCAACTTTCTTATTGTAAGGTAGTTTAGAATATAAATGATTTTCTATTAAGGATAATAATTCAGATAATTAAGTTTTTATATTATTCTATGTGGTAGAATTATAGACTTCTATTGCTCCTTGTTTCGCCAATTTATCAAATACATCATTCCAATAAATGCCGGAATGAGAAGGAATCCAGTAAAAGGTAACTCCAATACCTTTAGATATAACACAATGTAGTAAAGATTTAATTTCAAATGTTCTTATTTTACAAGACTAATGTTGCAGAGAATACAAAACAAAATTTGAATCAACACATGTTGATGTTAAAGAAAGCAATTGGAGAGTTACAAACGATATTTAAAGCCATAAGGATAGCGTACAATTCTGATAGCTGTCCTCATGTTCTGTCTTATGCGCTTGCATTTTCTTTGCTGCCAAGACCTATAAATAACAATGAATAGTAAGAACCTGTTGAGACCTGCACCTGAATACCAAAGAGAGATTTGTGGTCCTTGTCTTGCGATTTTACGTTTAGATTTCAGCAGGCGCTGATACTTGGATTGACCAAGCGTGTGTGGGTGTGTGTGTGTGTGTGTGTGTGTGTGTGTGTGTGTGTGTGTGTGTGTGTGTGTGTGTGTGTGTGTGTGTGTGTGTGTGTGTGTGAACAGGCCTGGTCGGGAAAGCAGACACATAAACATCATTGGACACTAAAAGGAGGCTTTCGTCCCAAAGACCTTCTACCAGCAAACCACAAATCGGGATAAATATGTTAAAGTGGAAATAACCGGGGATAAAGGGAGCATAATCAGCGGCGAAGGGGTTAGGGGCCCAGCTATGAATAATGCATGTATTCTTCGCGTACCACTACCATCTTTTTCTGCTATAAACGGAATCGCTGCTCTTTTGCACTTGTGTTTATGTGCGTCGAATTCTCTTGCGCTGAGCTATTGTCTTGAGAAGCAAGTGCTTGCACTGCGCTGAATTGTGGTGTTGTCAGGATGCAAGTGCTTTTGTTTTAAACGTTGAATGGAAGTCCTGTGGCGAGCTGTTTCTCATGGAAATCGCCCACTAAAAGAGTCTTCTGAGTTTTGTTTTAAAGACTGACACAAAGCCGTAGCTCAGTGGTTACAGCGCTCGACTGGCACATTGATGACCCAGGTTCGAATCCTGCCTGCCATATATCACCGATGGTGGGTGTAGATTTTAATCTTCTATGTTCATTCAAAGACACACAAGCAGTCACGCAGTGATTCGTGCACGCACGCTTGCTCGTGCACACACACACACACACACGCACACCCACACCCACACACACACCCCACACACACACAGTGTGTGTGTCACAGTCATTCAAAACGCACGCACAAACCCATATACACACGCACTGTTAAAGAGAGTTAGTAGACCAACCATGACCTCATTCAGACAATCAGATTTAACGTCTTGTATAACTCGTTTGTTACGCGAGGAGAATTAGGGGTCTGTAGGTAAACTTTTAACTATATCTTGAATTATGCTTCTGTAAGAGAATTGCTAATGCCTTTGAACCTTGGAACAGTTACAGTTAAAGCTCACAATCTGTTAGTTGTCTCCACATGCGTTTGAATGAGAGGACTGAAAATGTTACTTTGGTAGCTTTGAACTTTTAAACTTGAATCCAGAAACCAATTTGCTTTGTAACCGATAGCGGTGCTCAATGCGTTTTTATTTGACCTCTTAATAAATACAGTAGTACTAATACAGGACGCTGTATCGGGCCTTTTCTTCGAATCGAACTCACAGCGCGGAGATCTGAAAAGATCGCTAATACAGAGAAAGAAGGCTGGAAAGGAAATATATGTTTATTTTTTACATTTAGATTGACTGCACCCAGTACCATTATTGAAGGGATTGAGGAAATCGGAGTACCCGGGGAAAACCCCGAAGGGTTTCGTACCTAAGTCACGTAGGTTCGTCCCATGCGGGGTTCGAACCCGCAACCTTCGGCATAGGAAACCAAACTCATTATCCACTGTACTACCAGGTCACTCCCATCTTAATAATACCACGTTAGCATCGCTCATAAGACAGCGTAATGCTTTATACCCAAACCAATTAGTCTAGCACGCTGAGCGTGGAGAATGACTATGCACATAACAAGGTTACTTTAAACAAGGGAGACAAAACGTTTACGTTTGTAGTTGACCTTTAGGCGAGACATCTACAGACTAAACTTTTTGTCTCCCTTGTTTTATACTCTCTCGAAGTCGCTTTCTTCCCTAAAACTGCTTTCAAACATGAATCGTAAGAGGACGGTTTCATCAACCTGTGCATCCGGGCACTGAATAGAATAGACCCAACGTTTTCCCGGCGTGTCGTAAGAGGCGACTAACAGGGGTGACGTCAGCACGGCATCACTGGGCGAAAGTCTTCTACACAGAAGGTACCAGACAGGACGGAGGAACAATAACCTGGAGTAGATTGGGCCCTGCAAGGTCTTTTTTGCCCAAGACACATCGCAGGATGAGAAGAACCACTCACTCCATACCGGATCGGTCGTCGCCCTGATCACCAACGACCGCATCCCCATTGGCCACCAGGACGGAGGTGATGGACAACTTCGCAAGATCCGCACCAGAAATAACATCGTCATAGAAACCTGGAATGTCAGGACCCTAACTGCGTATGGAAAATCAGAAGAACTGGCCCACGAGCTGGACCAATATTGATGGAACATTTTAGGTACCAGTGAACTGCGTTGGAAAGGCCTAGGTGAAACAACGACCGACAAAGGCCACAAGCTTTATTTCAGCGGTAGAGATGACAGGCACGAACACGGCGTTGGATTCTTAGTGAAGACACGGAAACTCCGATGGTATGGCCACGTCACTTGAGCATCCGGCCTTGCAAAGACCATCCTGCAAGGCACAGTGCAAGGAAGCGGAAGAAGAGGGAGAAAGAAAAAGGGGTGGGAGCACAACATTCGAGAATGGACTGGTTTGACACTGAGCGAGGTCATGAGGTTTGCTGAGAACAGAGAGAGACGCAGTGCGCTGGTTAAACGATCATCTGTGGTGCCCCAACGACCTTCGAGTTGCGGGATAAGATAGGATAGGATAGGATTGAATCCAGGGACATTTTGTCTCAATCTGTTCATCAAACTTCTGATTCTCTGTTTATTCCAATACCCCTTGTCTCACCGGACTTTCGCAGCCCAGGATTGTGCCCAGTCGTCTTGGCGTCGGACTATGCGCCCAAAGCCTGCAAGTAGGCACCTCGGTCGGCTTGAGTTATATCCCGTATCGGCCAGCGCCTTGAGCGGCTCTTGAGCTGAAAAAACGCTTTATAAAAATGATAAAAGAAATAAATAAAATACATTGAGCTGGTAAAGCGCTATACAAAATTGATTTAATAATAATAATAATAATAATAATAATAATAATAATAATAATAATAATAATAATAATAATAGTGTATTTTCTATAGCGCGGAAACAAACTTAAAGCCTGCTCTAAGCGCTCGCACGCATACACATGGATAAATATTTAAACAATATGGCACAACGTTATAAAATAAAACACGTTAAACATCGTAAAAAATAATAACAAACATAAGATGTAAGTATAAAACGGCATGTTTAAAAAAGAGAAGGGGGTAGAAAAGATTTCAGCTATTTCAAAAAGCAAAGAAAGGTTGAAGCAATCTGAATTTTTATTTCCGATCTCATTAATAATATTTCTGTTACTGATAGTGCATTTCTCGTTGTTATGGGGGTAAAGGACTAAAATAATGTTTGTGGTTATACATTTTCAATGGGGGAAAATGGTTGCCATAGAAGACGAGCACATTTGTCGGACCAGTAGACAGCACATCTAGAAAAAATTTTTTTACAAAAATTCTCTCTCTCTCTCTCTCTCTCTCTCTCTCTCTCTCTCTCTCTCTCTCTCTCTCTCTCTCTCTCTCTCTCTCTCATTCTCTCTCTATCTGGAGTTCATGGCCCTCTTAATGCAACAATCAGCTAAAAGAATGGGGATTTGAAGAAGCCGTAAATAAAACACTAGGCCATAGGCTTTCCTTCAGCGTTTCTTGTTGGGAGGGTATAGCGACTCTAAAACTAACCATGACAGCTGACAGCCTGTTAGATCAAAGGAGATACTTGATCCATAAGACATTACACAGGGATATCGCAAGCTAAAGGAGATAGCAATGAAAGATACAATTTCAATTTCTTCCTCCCGCCCCCACCCACTCCCTCAACTCCCTTTCCCACCCACCCCCCACATACACAAAGAGAACAGTCTGAACAAGAACAACAGCAAGAAGGCCTACCAGACTGTGAAGCGGCTGACAACTGTTAAGCAGACCAAGGTCTTCACGGTCCAAAGCAAGTCTGGCATATGCCTTACAGAAGAACAAGAAGCCTTGGATAGATGGACAGAGAATTGCTCTGACCTTGTGCAACCACACACCAAACGGAGACACATCAGTTTTAGCATGTTCCCAGAACAGAGAAGAAGAAGAAATCTTCCCAATTCTTCGAGAAGAAGTTGAGGCAGCAGTGCAATCGCTGAAGAAGGGGTAGTCAGCGGGAGTGGACAACATACCCGCAGAATTTCTTTAAGCAGGAGGAGAAGCAATGATTGACGCTCTCACCAGTATCTGTAACAAGATCTGGCACAGTGGAGAATGGCCCACACCATAGACCCATTCGCTTGTCATCACTCTTCCCAAACCTTCAGGAATGTGAAGATTACCGCACCATCATCCTCATCAGCCATCCCAGCACAGTCCTCCTAAAAATCAAGCTGAACAAATCATATTGAAGAACAAGCAGGATTCATGGCAGGGCGAAGTACCCCACTGAACAGGTTTTCAACCTCAGAATAATCTGCGAGAAAAACCTTCAGCATTAATATAATCTATATCGTGTGTTTGTAGACTTTAAGAAAGCGTTTGACCGAGCCTGGCATGCAGCCCTGTGGGCAACAATGAAAGTGTACAACATCAGCCCTAAAATTATTGAAGTCATCAAAAATCTGTATGCCAAGGCTACCAGTGCAGTCCTTTACAACACGGCCATCGGGAACTGGTTCAGAACAACAATCGGTGTGCGTCAAAAATGGCTACTCTCTCCAACACTCTTCAACATTTTCCCGGAGCGCATCATGGCAAATGCCCTGGCAGATCACGAAGGCATAGTCAGCATAGTGGGTATAGCAATCTCGAACCTCCGTTTTGCGGATGACATTGATGGATTGATGGCTGGAGAGGATCAAGAACTTGAACAGCTGGTCCAGAGGCTTGACACCACCTCCAGAGCCATTGGAATGGAAATAAGTACAGAGAAGACCAAAATGATGACCAATAACACCAATGGCATCAACATGGACCTCAAATTCCAAGGCCAATCCCTCAACACAGTTCATAGCTTCAAATATTTAAGAGCCATTGTATCAGACAATGGGTCCCGACAGGAAATACTCTCCAGGATCGCACAAACAACTGCTGCCCTGACAAGGTTGAAGTCCATTTGGAAAAACAGGAAAATCAGTCTGCATTCCAAGGTAAGACTGCTGCGCTCCCTTATCAACTGCTGCCCTCACAAGGTTGAAGCCCATTTGGAAAGACAGGGCTATCATTCTGCATTCCAAGGTAAGGCTGCTGCGCTCCCTTGTCATCTCTATCTTCCTATACGCTTGCAAAACGTGGACCATCACAGCAGATCTACAACGAAGAATACAAAGCATGGATATGAGGTGCTACAGAAGACTTCAAGGCATTTCCTATACCCAGCACATCACCAACGACGAAGTCCGACAGACCATCACACAAGCCATTGGACAACATGATGACATGCCCACAATGGTGAAGAAACGGAAACACCGATGTTATGTTCACGTCATCAGAGCATCAGGCCTTGCAAAGACTATACTGGAAGGCATGGTGCAACGAGGCAGAAGAAGATGGAGACCGAAAAAGAGGTGGGAGGACAACATTCAAGACTGGACTGGCTTGACACTGAGGGAAGCCATGAGGGTTGCTGAGGACAGAAAAAGATGGAGTACGCTGGTTAAACGATCGTCTGTGGTGTTTCAACGACGTTCGAGTTACGGGATAGGATATAATAGGATAGAATACACACCCCTAAACCCCAAACAAAAAACAGAAAAGATGCGAACTAGCAGAAACAGCAATATAGTAATATTAGTTTTAAACGATTGATAACAATAAAAGCGATAGAAAAACTACAACATAAAACCTTAATTTAAAACAAGAAAACAGTAACAGCAACAACAATAATCATTTTTAAAAACTGCTATGAGGAGGCTTCCTGTCTGATTTGAAACCAGAAGCTTACAAAAAGTATATATTATTGACACTTATACAGCATTATTGTTCTAGCAAGCAAGAAAATCCACGTGAATGTATACATAGATACGATGAATGGGGCGGATATTCTCCTCTGCATAAGTCTTCATTTTCTATCCAGCATGCGCTTCTTAACTGAACATAAAAATAAATAGGTAATAAATAAAGGCTTACATAAATAAATAAATAAAATAAAATAAATAATTTAAAAAACATAAAATATAATAAAATAAAATATCAATTAAATAAAATAAAACAACATAACCCATACAAATAAAATAAAATAAAATAATAATGAAATGAAATAAAATAATCATCAAATAAGAAAGAAACGACGAATTTAATAACTAAATAAACGCAGTACATCCTTAATTTAATCGTCCTTTAATAGAACGATTCCAGCTCAAGAGCTGCTCAAGGCGCTGGCCGATTCAGGCTGAGGATTTAAGCTAATACTAGGTGCCCACGTGCTGCATTAGGGGCATCAAATAATTTACTTAATTTATAGAAAGAAGGCCTATCACGGCAAGGCTTCATTTTAAGAGGCAACGATATGTTTCACAGGAAAAAAATTGTTGTCTTACATGCTTGCTTCCCATTAACGGGATGTTTTTACGCGAGGCCACGATAATGTAGAAACCTGATATTGTCTGTCAGCAGCTCATCTTCATCGTAAACAAAACAAGAAGGCAAGCCATTCAAATGTGTGTTTTTTTTTTAGAGATTCACACTCATAAATACACGAAAAAACACGCATTTTCAAACTGTTAATTTTCTTGGTGGTATTGTGACTCGGCTTCATTCTATTGAATGAATGAACATTGAGGCTTAACGTCTACACCCACCATTGGCGATATGGCAGACGGGGATAACCATCCCAGGGAAAGATGGGTAGGGGCCTGAATCAACACTGAACCACCAAAGCAATCATACTGCTAAAATGGACAGTAAAAATGGCCACATTTTATATCGCCCACCACGGGATTCGAACCTGGGTCATCGGTGTGCCAGGCGAACGCTCTAACAATTGAGCTACGGCGTTGGGACTATTCTATTGAAGCAAAAGGCAAACGTGGAATGGTAGGCCACGATCTAAACTATCTGCAAGCACAAAGGGGAAAAATATCAAAAACCTTTTTTAGAAAACAGTGATGCACAATGACCTTGATCTGCGAGAAAGTAAAAAAAAAAGAAAACAACAAAAAAAAAAACACCCAACGGTTTAGCAGTAGTGAAAGTATCTGCAAAGTAAAAATGATGAATTTTGGTTCAGTTATTCTTGAGATAAAGCAACATGTGTGTTTTGGACAACAACAACGACAGTGAAATTCGGAAAGACGGGCCGACCGACTGACCGACACCCACACTGCTACCGAGGAATAGCCACGATTTAAAGAACCTGTGTAACCAAAGCTCAACAAAATGGGTTGAACCGTTTTTGAAATATTGAGCAATACGCGCTTAGCAACATAATAACATATAGTGACCTTGACCTTTGAAGTAGACCAACTGGGATGGCAAGTAATTTTTCTATGAAGGTTGGTCAAAATCCGTTCAGTGGTTATTGAGATATGTCTTCCAACGTATCGATAGACCGACGAACGGACCCACGAACATTTGGCTCGTTCTGATTCCACCGACTATTTTAAAGTATTTCCAGATAAATTTAAAGTTCAAAACTAAGGGAAAAACAGAGAAGGCAATGCGAAGAGAGAGAGAGAGAGAGAGAGAGAGAGAGAGAGAGATATAGATAGAGAGAGAGAGAGAGAGAGAGAGAGAGAGAGAGAGAGAGAGAGAGATTTAATTTTATCTCTTCAATATATTTCATAACTGGTCAATCTGACCTCTAACTCATTGCCTTCATCATTTTAGAACGGCGGTCCATTAGTTTTCCGGTCTCAATTCTCAGGCCAATTTGGGACTTCCGTTGGCCATCATCAAATGGAAATGGGGTTGTTTGTTTGTTTATTGCTCCTGCTGTCCACGCTTCTTCGAATTACAGGCAGGCATCGCGAGAAATAATCAGAATGTTTTGAAAACACAGCTCTTCGCTTGATTGGAGAATTGCCAGTTACGGAACTAACAATTAAAAGGTGAAGCTCTCTTTCATTGATTTTAGAATTTGAAGTGAAGCCGCAAAACATTTTTTTTATCTATCTGTATCGAAGTCTTCCGCCATCACCTACTAGTTTCTAAAAACACAGTTGCACAAGAAAAAGCCTTATTAAACTAAAACATTCATACTGTAGAATCAGAATCAGAATGTTTTAAGACTAAAAGTTATTAATTTAAGAATGTATTTAATCGTGTAAACACATTTGTATATTTCTGAATTTATTTATTTATTTAATTATATTTATTTAATAAATCTTATATAGCGCGCTTTTTCCGCTCAAGGCGCTGGGTATTAGTGGAAGGGTAAGTAAGCACGTTTCTGATCCTCATATCCTATGCTATCCTATCCTATCCTATCCCGTAACTCGGAGGTCGTAGGGGCACCGCCGATGATCGTTTAACCAGCGTACTTCATCTTTCTCTGTCCTCAACAAACCTGATGGCTTCTCCCAGTGTCAAACCAGTCCATTCTCGAATGATGTCCTCCCACCTAATTTTCGGTCTCCCTCTTCTTCTACCTCTTTGCAATGTGCCTTGCAGGATGGTCTTTGCAAGACCTGATGATTAAGTGACGTGGCCATACCATCGGAGTTTCCGTTTTTTCACCACTGTGGGCAGGTCATCGTATTGTACAATGGCTTGTGCGATGGTCTGTCGGACTTCGTCGTTGGTGATGTCCTGGGTATAAGAAATGCCCAGAAGTCTTATGTAGCACCTCATCTCCATGCTTTGTATTCTTCGTTGGAGATCTGCTGTGAGGGTCCATGTTTGGCAAGCATATAGGAAGATGGAGATGACAGGGGAGCGCAACAGCCTTACCTTGGAATGTAGACTGATGGTCCTTCCTTTCCAAATTGGCTTCAACCTTGCCAGGGCAGCAGTTGTTTGTGCGATCCTGGAGAGGACTTCCTGTCGGGACCCATTGTCTGATACAATGGCTCCTAAATATTTGAAGCTATGCACTGTGTTGAGGGATTGGCGACTTTGATGTCCGTGTTGATGCCATTGGTGTTGTTGGTAATCATTTTGGTCTTCTCTGCACTTATTTCCATTCAATAGGCTCAGGAGTGGTGTCGAGCGTCTGTATCAGCTGTTCAAGTTCTTGTTATTCTCTAGCTATCAATCCATCAATGTCATCTGCAAAACGAAGGTTGGAGATTCCTCCTCCTCCTGTGCTGACTGTGCCTTCGTGATCTGCAAGGGCATCTGACATGATGCGCTCTAGGAAGATGTTGAAGAGTGTTGGAGAGAGTAGGCATCCCTGACGCACACCGATTGTTGTTCTGAACCAGTTTCCGATGGCGCTGTTATGGAGGACTGCACTGGTAGCCTTGTCATACAGGCTTTTGATGACTTCAATAATTTTAGGGCTGATGTTGTACACTCTCATGGTTGCCCACAGAGGTGCATGCCAGACTCGGTCAATCGCTTCTTTGAAGTCTACGAACACATGATATAGATGTTGTTGGTGCTGTAGGTGTTTCTCGCATGTTATTCGGAGGTTGAAAATCTGTTCAGTGGTTCTTCGCCCTGCCCTGACTCCTGCGGTAATTTCCACATTCCTGAAGGTTACCTTTTTTGGGAAGAGTGATGACAAGCGACTGGGTCCATGGTGTAGGCCACTCCCCACTCTGCCAGATCTTGTTACAGATAATGGTGAGTGGGTCAATCATCGATTATCCTCCTGCTTGAAGCAGTTCCGCGGGTTTGATGTCCACTCCCGCTGACTTCCCCTTCTTCAACGATTGCACTGCTGCCTCAACTTCTTCTCGGAGAATTGGGAGGATTTCTTCTTCTTCTCTGTTCTCTGGACATGCTAGAACTGATGGGTCTCCGTTTGGTGTGTGTGGTTGTAAAGGTCAGAGCAGTACTCTGTCCATCTGTCCAAGACTTCTTGTTCTTCTGTAAGGCATACGCCAGACTTGCTTTGGATCGTGGAGACCTTGTGCTGTTTAACACTTGTCAGCCGCTTCACAGTCTGGTAGGCCTTCTTGCTGTTGTTCTTGTTCACACTGTTCTCTATTTCCTGTTTTTGATCTTCTATCCAGTTCTCCTTTGCTGTGCGCATGCCTTTTCGGATGTCATTGTTGATTTTTCTGATCACTCGCACGAAGTGCTTTTTCTTAAAGTTGACTGCCTTGGGCGCACGCTGGACATTTTTCGTTAAGCAACGGCCAACAAAAAAGGGAGGTCCTAACATCCCCTCCTTCCTTCCCTCCACCCCTCTCCCTCTCTCTCTCTCTCTCTAAACAACCGAAAGCTTACGGGATCACCTGCGCCTGTGTACTTTTTTCTGTCACCCCCCCCCTCCCCCATTCCCTCCCCATCTCGTCTCCCGTTTGGTTTTGCGGTCGTGACGTTTAAAGCGACGTTGGCAGATTTAGCTCTATTGACGATTGAAAGAATTATGTATACAATACGGGGCTGTACAAAGAAAAAAGAGAAAACAGGTGAGTGCTCCACCGATCTCCGTCTTGGAATTCATCACTGAAGGACACATAAACAATGAAACTAGCGCAGCATTAACAGCTATCGTCAGAAAAGGACGCAAGACGGGATTTTAAAAAAGCAAAAAAAAACAAAACAACAACAACAAATACAAAACATAATATAGTGCATTCGATGCTGCTAAAAGTACAGGCATTATGTAAAAGAGAGACAAACATGCGTGCACGACACATAAATTGTTTGGTAGTGTTTCATGCCTTTAAACTTTAAAGGGACCTATTTTGATCAAACACCCTCAACAGATTTTTTTAACATTCACAATGAGTGTTACCCCATTGAAAAAATAAGCTTACAACAACAACAACAAAAATCTTTCGAAAGTAAGGTTATTTAAATGAATAAATTTCGTAGTTTGTGTACCTACTCGTCAGTATTGTACAAACAACCCTCTTTTAAAAAAATTAAGGCGAACAATCAACCTGCACTTTTCTTTAAAATTTTGATAGCGTTTCATCATGAACCGTTGCACTCTCACTGGAAGACGAAACAAAATTAAGCGAAATGACATCACATTCCCACACTCATAGCCCACATAAAGTTAAAAAAACAACATCTTTTTAACCCAAAAATAAAAACAACAAACGATTCGCTTTGATCGTTTTCAAATTAGTTTATTTTAACTTCAAAAAATTGATCATTACTTTTCTTTCTTTCTTTGTTTCTTTTTCTTTCTGAAGGGAGAAACGAAATTAGGCAAAAACAGTTGAATGACGCACTCCCACGCACTGTGTATAAGAACCTTCTTTAAAACAGAAATTGTATCTTAATATATTATTAATGGTTTTCAGTGTTAGGTTTCTGAAGGGTTTATGACAATCATTAGACTTAAAGTTACTGAGGTTCAAGGGTTATATCACATTTCTGTATATGAACACCTCACATGGAGCTGACGCCTACCGCACCTGGATAGAAGATCAGTGCAAAGAAATAGAGAACAGTTTGAACAATAACAACAGCAAGAAGGCCTACCAGACTGTGAAGCGGCTGACAAGTGTTAAACAGCCCAGAGCCTCCACGATCCAAAGCAGGTCAGGCATGTGCCTTACAGAAGAACAAGAAGTCATGTATAGATGGACAGAGTACTGCTCTGACCTTTACAATTGCAAATCAAACGGAGACCCATCAGTTCTAGCATGTTCCCAGAACAGAGAAGAAGAAATCCTCCCAATTCTCCGAGAAGTTGAGGCAGCAGTGCAAACGCTGGAGAAGGGAAAGTCAGCGGGAGTGGATAACATACCTGCAGAATTGTTTCAAGCAGGGAAAGCGATGATTGACGTCCACACCATTATCTGTAACAAGATCTGGAAGCGTGGGGAGTGGCATACACCAGGGACCCAGTTGCTTGTCATCACTCTTCTCAAAAACGACATTGATGGATTGGATGAGAGGAACAAGAATTTGAACAGCTAGTACGACTTGCCACCACCTCCAGAGCCTTTGGAATGGAAATAAGTGCAGAGAATACCAAAATGACGACCAACAGCCCCAATGACATCAACAAGGCTATCAAAGACCAAGGCCAATCCCTCAACAAAGTACAAAGCTCAAATATTTAAGAGCCATTGTATCTGACAACTGGTCCCGACAGGAAGTCCTCTCCAGGATCGCAGAAACAACTGCTGCCCTGGCAAGTTTGAAGCCCATTTGGAAAGACAAGACCATCAGTCTACATACCAAGGTAAGGCTGCTGCGCTCCCTTGTCATCTCCATCTTCCTATACGCTTGCTAAACAGCAGATCTACAACAAAGGATGCAAAGCATGGAGATGAGGTGCTTCTGGGCATTTCCTATACCCAGTACATCATCAACGGCAAGGTCCGACAGACCATCACACAAGCCATTGGACAACAAGATGACATGCTCACAGTGGTGAAGAAACGGAAACTCCGATGGCGCGACCACGTCACCTGAGCATCAGATCTTGCAAAGACCATCCTGCAAGGCACGGTGCAAGGAGGCAAAAGAAGAAGGAGATCGAAAAGTGGTGGCAGGACAACATTCGAGAATGGACTAGCTTGACACTGAGCGAAGCCATGAGGTTTGCTGAGGACAGAGAAAGATGGAGTACGCTGGTTTAACGATCATCTGTGGTGCTCCAACCACTTTCAAGTTACGGATAGGATAGGATAGATAGTATTTGTTCGTGACAATGAGTTTATGGGAATTTACATTGTGTGTTGTTGGTTAGTTGTTGTTGTTGTTATTGTTGTTGTTGTTGTTGTTGTTTTTACATTAAAAGATGATATTGTGGGCTATCGTTGCTTAAACCCACACCAGGGCTTTGATTTTTCTAAAATATGTATTTATCTATTTTATTATAATTTTTATTATTGGTTTCGTTTCCTTAATATGGAAAACAAACGACTTTACTGCTGTGACGGTGGGTCTATTGTTGCTGGGCTCTGCACAATGGAATGCTACTAACCACTCGTCTTTCGTCTGCGGAGATCGGCTAGTATATGACTATGACTAATCTTAACACATTTATATGTTTAGCCCGGTCTGTGTGCGGATAGGGTTATAGAGATAGGGAGAAAATGGTAAAAGATTCATTGACACACTAGCTCTCGCACGGCTATGAAACATAGGTAGTCCAGCCACTTGTTAACAGTAAATATCACACATTTATTTCCTCTACTCTATACATAATTCTCTAAACACTCTATTAACTTAAATGTCCAAATTCACTTCGAATAGTTCGCTTCTTGATGGGTCTATGCTGCTACTGCACAGTCCTTCTAGATCAGTGTGTGTGCAATTCTTCTTGTGCTCTTAGCTGATTCGTTGAGGTGTGGTGATGGTGTCTCCTCCTTGGTTGTTGACTGTTGGGCTATCCGAGCTCAGTGCTCGATGCTCCACTGCAGGCCGAATGTCAGGGTTGGCTCTCAGTGGTCTATCTCCTGCATTGGACCAACAGGCCTGCTCGTCTGCAAAACATAAGACGAGTTTCTGCAATGCCTTGTATACTAAGGGTGTGCAGAGCGTCTCACTGATGGCAGAAACAGCCCTCAGATGAGATCGCATCTACTTATACAAACAAGGGACGAACAATCTTCTATGTCCGTGGTCCACTGGGATCTCCAACATAATTCCTATACACATACATACATCATGGCTATACTAAACAACATGGAGAAGTAATTAACAATATACGCATTCTCCGGTACAGCCACTGGTCTGCAATGATACACATAGGAGAAACAACAGTTGGACAGTGGAGCTACCTCATGGTTGCAAAAACCGGTCGCGGGTCAGCCACGTAGTCAAGCTAAGTTTTACAAACATTCACAATCATAAAACATGGCAAGACTTCACAAACATAATCCAATAATATTATCAATAATCGCGGTGAAACAAAAGATTGATCATTTACCTTTTTGACAATGTCAGGCTATGGCTATACTGTGATGAATGAATTTCACCCGTCACCTGCTTAGTCTTCTGCTAGAGAGATCTTTCAGAGCGTTGCTTTCTCCTGTGAGGTTCAAACAAAGAATGACTACCTAACCCTTTGGTCAGCCTAAGCCCGCGAAAACTCGTGATACCTAAGCGCCTCCTAGCAGGGGTGGCGGATATATACGTCAGCGGGATGAGGTCACTGCCTGCCCTAGTGAGAGTTAGCTTACACATGCTTCGCACAAACCCTTACTTCTGTCGTCTTCTAGACATCGACTGTAAATTACAAAGGCTACAGCAGGATGAAGTGTTTGAGGCATGAAACCTTAGTGCAGGGTGTAAAATAGCCTCTCGTGACAACTGCGTTGTGAATAATTCTACACACTTTCGTTGCGCTGCTCATTTATTTAGTATGTATCAACCTTGCTGCTGCTTTATAACAAGCACATAAACAGAGTTTAGTACTTGGATGTGTTACCACGCTTGGAAGGCAACCCCCCCAACGACATAAAGATTGAAACAAGAGCGCGACACGCCCCAGTCCACCCAGCTGTGAATTGGTACTTGGATTTGTTTAGAGCCTGGGAAGGCAAAGCAGCGAAGGAGAGGAGAGAGATACTGCCCCCACTAAGCTGGCCTAGAGAAAAGGAAGGTCCCAAATGCTTTCTTACCCAACGACCGAAAGGTTATAGGATTCCTTTTATTTTAAAATTAAAACCGTACTTTTGAAAAACAATATGGAGGGGGAGGGGGATATATGGTAATCTTAGTTATGTTTTCCAGTCGGGCAACGCTCATTGGGAATTCTAAAAGATTATGTGAATCGCTGAACATGTGAAGCTTATTAATTTTAAGATGAAAGGACAAACGTAATTATTAAAACCATATCGAACTCCCATACAACAATATTTAAATTTAAATAACCCTGTTGGGTTCAAGGAATATAATTTAAAGCTAAGTTAGTAGAGCTACCAACTCGTGTCCCTCTAGAGGTCGTAGGTTGGATCACCGTTGACCTATTAATTACTACTGCCTATAGGCACTATTGCATGGCCGCAGTCTACCAAAGACCCAGGAAGTTTCCTTTGTGTGGAATAAAGAATGCTTTGACTCTGACTTTGACTTATACGCCATCTTACTTCTGCCATCTGACTGATGGCTGTTTCCTTTCAAAGCGTGTGAGATTATCTGGTGGGATTAAGGGAAGGTTAGAATTAGGTCTACCTATGTTGGCGGGTCCTAACACCCTAGTCTTGAGTAGCAATGCATTGTGGCTGCTTTCTTTTGTTGATAAAGTTCTAAACCGAGTTTCATCCGCAAGTTGGCTGACATAGAATGGTAGCTGTGGTGCCCACTGTTGGTGGGTGATTGGTTGTGTTGTTGTTGGGTTGTTGTTTTTCCACCCACATCCAACATTCTTTAAAAAAAAAAAAGTTCACTCTGAATGTGTTTTGTTTTTGTTTTGGATTAGTTTCCAGAAAACAATTCGTGACGTTCATTAAACTCTTCGATGATAAAATGAAACAAACTGAAAGCAAAGCAAACCGCATTCCCTGACAAGTATAGCAAGTTCAAACAACCCCCATTATTCCAGCACGACACAAAGACGTCACACATTTAAAGTAGCAGACGGTGCTGACTTTGAAGAATTGCCTCCCTTTGCAGAAATAGCAGCAGGAGAGAAACAGAACTGCACCGCTACCAAGAATACAGATTTCAAAGAAAAGACACGCTTTTCTGCAGACAAATGAATCAGTTTTATATAGCGCGCGCTTGCCAGCTCAAAGGACTGCTCAAAAGAGATTTAGGATATACCACTAGTTTGCTGCAATCAGCATTGAAACCATGTTTCCCAAGATTCACGTTTAGAAGGTTTTCTTCTGCACCATGGACCCCTGAGTCACACACACGCTGAAACAGAATGAAAGCAGTCAGGCAAAGTGTCATCTGGCCTAAGATGCATTAGATCTATAATATTTTTTGTATTATACACTATTTTGCTTTGACAGCCCCTCATACATTTGCGAAATGCCGAGAATAGAATGATGTGCGGGCCTTCTGTTTTATCTCCTGTTCTTTTGCGTCTACTTCATCTTCAGTCTCCGTCTTTCATTCCTTTTAAATTCAGCCGAGGACGCATCATATCACGGAGAAACTTTCCCTGGCTGCTTACAAGTATTCAAACAGAATAACACTATAAGGCAGAAATCCTACGAAACTACGAACATTTAGAAGTTTCAATAATGCGAGAACTTGGAAAAGACATCAAATGTAGTTTATCAAGTAACTGTTATATGTGTACTGCAGGTGAAAAGATAAATCAATAAGAGGACGATAGTGAAATAGAAAAATTATAAGGGTATGGCCTTTTTGTATTAAATATTGTCCGTTCTGTCACAAGTTTGTACTGGCGCTAAAAATAAATAAAGAAAAAGAATATTTAACTATAAAATGTAGAACCTATCATGGGTAGGAACAATTGCAGCCCGCCCCCGTTGGGGTGCCGGGGGTTTCAGTATAAAAAGTATCCCCACTTTCTGGAAATTTAGTGCTTTAAATTCCCACTGTCGCTGTCTTTCTCATTTGCTCTTTCTCATTCCTGCTCTGTTCTATCAATCTGCTATACTATCGTCTTCTTCGCTAGACCAGTCTCCTACCTTTTTTCTTGAAAACTCTTCCGGGACAAGACTCCTTGTTTGTGTATGGGGTCTGTTGGATCAGCTTGGGAATATTGGACGCTTTCTGCCAGGTGGTCACTAGGGCTTCCTATGATGTTATTATTTAGCAATGTAGGCATTTTATATGTATATGTTTTGTTGATAATTTATAATAATGTTTGTATTCTATTTTGTTTTTGTAAACGGGGGTTCGATAAGTTGGGGTGAAGCCTCAGCCGTCCCCTGCGTGGGATGTCTTTATTGTAAAGTGACTGGCTGGTGGAGGGCATTCAGTTTTCCCACTAGGGTTGTTTCAGCAGATCTTTTATGCGGATTGGGGGTTGTCCGGTCCTGATTTGGCTCGGAAGAGTCCGCTGGACCTAAAGCAACAATTATGTAATGTAATGTAATTGCAGCCCGTACAGGTTGTTTCGAAGCCGATTGACGGCTTGGAGTAACAAAATATACTATTACCCTGAAACATGGCTCAGTGGTGACCTGTACGGCAACAACAACAAAATGTAGCATTGAATGTCAAACGATAACATTGCGGCCTGTACGTTCAGTAGTGCAAAACTGGCTGACTGCCTACATATGAAAAAAATTTAAAATATAATAATAATAATAATAATAATAATAATAATAATAATAATAATAATAATAATAATAATAATAATAATAATAATAATAATAATAAAATCACTAAAATCACCCTGAGACACTGCGCTATGCTCCTTCAGATGAGATATTATAATAATAAAAACGAATGGATGCTAGGCTATTATACGCGCTTTTCCCTCAAATCCCCAATCTGGTTCAAAGCCAACATACACGCTCACATGTTTCACCTACTCACACACACACACACACACACACACGTCACACGCACGCAAACACACACACACGCATACATGTTGGGGTAAAGGCAGGCAGATCACTATTACAAGACGGAAAGAAAATCAAATTTTATTTTTGGAAATTATTGACTGACTGCAACCAGTATTGAAGTATAAACAGAGATCTAGTCTGGACACGCACGCTTTCTATTGCACGGGCTTTAAAGATCCTGACGTTCATGTTCTCGACGGGTGAGTGCCGGCTACACAAATACACTCGGCAAGCACTAGGTCCCATCTCCCCAATACCCGCTCGCCAAAGATTGCGCTCAGTTGACTGGGCTGCTTGAGTTAGAGCCTGTATTGGCCGGCGCCTTGAGAAGCTCTTCGAGTTGGAAAAGCGCTGTATGAGAACGATTACATATAAATAAATAAATAAATAAATAAATAAATAATGGGTACGGTGCGCATGAACCTGCATGCACTCTTTCTGAACTACACAAACATTCACACAGCGCTGTCATAAAACTTTCAAAACTATGGAAACCGCGATGATGGAAATAGCAGAACTGAAAATTGAAATGCAATGCGTCTGAGTGCCAGAAGATGTTAATTAACTCTTGACACCGGAATGACGACCGAAGTTACCCGAACAAAATACAAAAGACTGATATTTCCTACAACGATTGGATTACAGTGTCCCATGTTTCTCAAGTTTACAGACAGTTTACACCCTCCAGGAAAAAACATCGAACAGTAATGGAAGCGAGTGCAAGACGGTGACATGTCGTAACTCTTCAACCATGAGAGACAAAACGGAAATTGCAAGGACAAAAATACAAAAAACACGATATTACGTCCTGATAATTGTGTCTGCCTGTTTTTACATGCATCACGGATAACTGACGTTTGAACGGGTATGCTTTTAAGACAGTGCAAGGAAACTGGTCTATCTGAACACTTCAAGATGAAATCTTTAAGCTTAAATTAACGACGACAATGAAGTTACAAGTGAATTGCACCTATACGATAGCGAGTGTTGTGGCTGCATGGTCTATGGCGGGACTAACTTGCCTTGTCCACAGGCTAGAAACCAATGGCGCTTGATTTCTATGAACATCTTCAGGCTGCCCTTGACCAAGTGCCGAGGCCGAGGAAGGACATGGTCATAGTGCAAGGCGACTGGAATGCCAAAGTTGACCAAAATGCGTACGCCAACCGGGGAGACACATGTCGACCCCACTGCAAATACGAGACAAATGACAGAGATATGAGACTGTTGGAGTTTGCCAGATACAACAATCTGATACTGGCAAACAAGCTTGGACCCCACAAAGAATCCAGACGATGGACATGGCACAGTCCCAGCGGGGAGCATCACAACCAGATTGACTACATCATGGTCAAGAAACGCTTCAGACCAAGCGTCAACATTGGCAGGACATGCACTTTTCCAGGAGCAGACATCGGAAGTGGCCACGATCTCTTGATGATGTCTTTCCGGCTCAACTTGAAGCGAGTAAACTCAGCAAAGTGCACCAGACTGAAGTTCGACCTGGACGAACTGCAAGACTCGGAGATGGCAAAAATATTCCAAGCCACAATTGCAGGAAACTTTGCACCACTGCTCATTTTTGGGAGCTGATGAAGTAGATGTGAACATCATGACTACCACCTTCAACTCAGCTGTGACAGATGCCGCCACTGAGATCCTTGGCAGGCACCGCCCAAAAAAGAAACCTTGGATCACACCTGAATTTTTGGACCTGTGACAAATGAAGAGAGATGAAAAAGAAAAAAGAACACCTCACATGGAGCTGATGCGTACCGCAAAATCAACAGTGATATCCGAAAGGTATGCGCACAGCAAAGGAGAACTGGATAGAATATCAGTGCAAGGATATAGAGAACAATCTGAACAAGAACAACAGAAAGAAGGCCTGCCAGACTGTGGAGCGGCTGACAAGTGTTAAACAGCCCAAGGCCTCCATGATCCAAAGCAAGTCTTTAATGTGCTTTACAGAAGAACAAGAAGTCTTTGATAGAATACTGCTCTGACCTTTACAACCACCCACCGAACGGAGACCCATCAGTCCTAGCATGTCCCTAGAACATAGAAGAAGAGGAAAACGAAATCCTCCCAATTCTCCGAGAAGACGTTGAGCAGCAGTGCAATCGCTGAAGAAGGAGAAGTCGGCCAAAGTGCACAATATACCCGCAGAATTGCTTCAAGGAGGAAAAGAAGCGATGATTAACGTCATCACCATTATCTGTAACAAGATCTGGCAGAATGGAGAATGGACCCAGTCGCTTTGTCATCACTCTTCTCAAAAAAAGGGTAACCTTCAGGAGTGTGAAAATTACCGCACCGTCAGTCTCATAAGCCATCCCAGCAAAGTCCCCCTGAAAATAATACTCAACAGGTTGAAACCTCAAGAGAAACAAATAATAGCTGAAGAACAAGCAGAATTGGCAGGGTGAAGTATCATTGTACAGATTTTCACTCTCAGAATAATCTGCGAGAAATACTTACCGCACCAACATCATCTATATCATGTGTTTGTAGACTTCAAGAAAGCGTTTGACCGAGTCTGGCATGCAGCTCTGTGGGCAACCATGAGAGTGTACAACATCAGCCCTAAAATTATTGATGTCATAAACAATCTGTATGACAAGACTATCAGTGCCGACCTCCACAACAACGCCATCGGGAACTGATTCAGAACAACAATCGGCGTGCGTCAAGGACGCCTACTCTCTCCAACAATCTTCAACATATTCCTGGAGCGCATTAAGTCAGATGCCCTTGTAGATTACGAAGGCACAATCAGCATACGGGTTAGAGCAGTCTCCAACCTCCGTTTTGCTGATGACATTGAATGATTGCCTGGAGAGGAACAAGAACTTGAACATCTGGTTTAGAGCCTTGACATCACCTCCAGAGCCTTTGGAATGGAAATAAATGCAGAGAAGACCATAATGATTACCAGCAACACCATTGGCATCAACACGGACATCAAATTCCAGGGCCAATCCCTCAACACAGTGTATAGCTTAAAATATTTAGGAGCCATTGTATCAGACAATGGGTCCAGACAGGAAGTCCTCTCCAGGATCGCACAAACAACTGCTGTCCTAACAAGGTTGAAACCCATTTGGAAAGAAAGACCATCAGTCTACACTCCAAGGTAAGGCCGCTGCGCTCTTTTGTTATCTCCATCGTCCTATACGCTTTCGAAACATGGACCCTCACATCAGATCTACAACTAAGAATACAAAGCATGGAGATGAGGTGCTACTGAAGACTTCTGGGCATTTCCTATACCCAGCATATCACCAACAACGAATCCGACAGACCATCACGTAAGCCAATGGACAACACGATGACATGATCACAGTGGTGAAGAAACGGAAACTCCGATGGTATGGCCACGTCACCGGAACATCAGGCCTTGCAACGACCATCCGGCAAGGCACGGTGCAATGAGTCAGAAGAAAGGGGAGACAGAAAAAAAAAGTGGGTGGATAACATTCGAGAATGGACTGGCTTGACACTGAGCGAAGCAATGAGGATAGAGAAAGATGAAGTACGCTGGTTAAACGATCATCTGCGGAGCCCTAACGACCTTCGAGTTACGGGATAGGATAGGAATAGGCACTTGACAGGTGTGGGATCGATCCCGGCTCGGGGCGTTATGTTTCTCCGAATATTATTTACCTTCGACTCAGCCAGTGTCTTGGTTTTTTTCGGGTTGCTCCCCCAATGCAGCAAACATTTAAAAATACAAAACCAGTTAATTTTATTATTATTATTATTATTATTATTATTATTTAATCGTTTTTATATACCGCTTTTTCAGCTCAAGAGCTGCTCAAGGCGCTGGCCGATACAGGATCTAACTCAAGCCGCCCGAGGCGCCAACTTGCAGCCTTTGGGCGCATCGTAATAACGCTCCAGACAACTGAGCACAATCCTGGGCAGCCAGGGATGGGGGGTAAAGACCTAGGTGCATGCTGGGTGTGTTCTTGTCACCGG
>CM072512.1:25890200-25942700 GCA_036898135.1 Oncomelania hupensis
TTCTCCTCCTCTCCTTCTTCTTCTTGCTTGGCAAGCAAAGTTGATTGGCGCTTTGTTTCGCCGTGACTACACAACAACAACAACAACAACAACAACAACAACAACAACAAAATAACTCCACTCGACAGATTAGATTGAAGCAAGCGGTTTCTAGGCTAAGCTGGGATTAACAAAATACATGCACAGTTTGATTAGAGTCTTGTATGCCTGTGTCTACAAAAGAACTAGCACCAGTGGCTACGGTTTACCAGGAGTTGTTTTTTTCTTAGAATCCCACACTAAAGTAAAGGCTTACGCCGTTGCCCACACAACAGGCTAGCTTTATTGGCTTTGATGTATCAGAACGAAGCGAGAGGGCGAGTTTCTAGACTTTAGTCAAGAGTGCCAAGCCAAGTGGCTGCTTTGGACAGTCCTGCAGATTGTACAGCACAAAAAGGTTTACCAGCCATCGTTGTGACGTGTCTACATTGGCGAAGTGCTCAGTGTTGCCACGCGTGCATGTCACCTGTACCCCTTCCACATTGACAAGAGGGATTGCATTGTATCGCCTTGAGAAGGAACGAGAGGGGACACCAATTTGAAGCAAGCAATGGAAGTGTCACCTCCCACTACTCACAAGCTCTACCTTACCTCAATACAGACACTACAATTAAATAATAACGTTAATGATTTTTGTGGTGGTTTAGTGGGTGGATGGGTGGGTGGGGGGGGGGGCGTGAACCGTAATTACTCTTTCTTGCACTGATATTGGATTGTCGCTAGACATTTTGCTGTATATAACCTAATACGTGGATCGAAGAGAAAAATACATTTGGAGTAAGCAATGGAAGTTTCACTTGAGATCCCTCTTCCCCCCCCGCCCCCCACCCTTTATTTTATTTTATTTAACGTCTATTCATATTGGTGGTATTAGACACCCTATTAAATGATAAGCGAATTCAGGTAAAAATAAAATGATTAAAAGAAATTTAATTAATTTGAACACAAGTAAATGATGTATACTACAGAAACTACCGCTGTATGCAACCCTTTAAAGTATCTTTCGTGTGCACTGTATTAGGTTCTCTCCCTTCAGCTTTGACATTGAGAAAGTTCAGAGGATATTCTGCACTGTATCACCCTCCAAAGAAACGACAGTGGAAAGGGTGCAAGGAGAACAGCTGGTGTTTAAATATCACCCGATAGATCCCAACCATTAATTAAGGTTTTAGGCACAGCAACTGTAGCGTAAGGTTGACAATTTTCTGCAGCAGTACATCAGTATTCATTTACGTAACTTTCAGCTAATCCAGAGAATAACATTTTGGAGTCCTATTTTAACCTATCCTATCCCATAACTCGGAGGTCGTAGGGGCACCACACATGATCGTTTAACCAGCGTACTCCATCTTTTCTTGTCCTCAGCAACCCTGATTGTTTCGCTCAGTGTCAAACCAGTCCATTCTCGAATGTTGTCCTCCCACCTCTTTTTCGGTCTCCCTCTTCTTCTACCTCCTTGCACTGTGCCTTGCAGGATGGTCTTTGCAAGACCTGAGGATCTGGTGACGTGGCCATACCATCGGAGTTTACGTTTTTTCACCACTGTGAGCAGGTCATCGTGTTGTCCAATGGCTTGTGTGATGGTCTGTCGGACTTCGTCGTTGGTGATGTGCTGGGTATAGGAAATGCCCAGAAGTCTTCTGTAGCACCTCATCTCCATGCTTTGTATTCTTCGTTGGAGATCTGCTGTGAGGGTCCATGTTTCGCAAGCATATATCTTATCTTATCATTTTGGAGTACGCAATGGAAATGTCATTTGAGTTCACAGAAACTAGCGCTGTTATTTAACCATGTAGAGGATTTTTCGTTTATTTAATTTAAGGTCTGTACATATAGTGACCTTATTAGACCGGGACAAAAGAGGATAATTATAGAGGATATTTTGCAGTGTATTACCCCCAAAAGACGAAAACGATTTGGATTAAAGCAATGAAAGCGTCGACCCAACACTTACGCTTTAAATGTCACGTTGGAGAGGAACACAGGTTTGATTTCAAGCCTTCTAAAATCAATGCAGTTCTACGCACTGTTTAAAACTTGTAAAAAGTTAGTTTTTTGCACATGTTCAGAAGTATACAGAACTGTACCGCTAAAACTGCCCCTATGAATACACGTTATGGAATGATAGAACCTTTCAGCTTACATAGCACTCAACACAACCAACACCGAGTTATGCAACCTCAGGTGACCTGGCAGGCTGCGGGTGTTGACGGTTAAAGGGGGACTTTAGTATATGTATCTAATCCCTCCGCCTGTGGGTTGGGGAAGACGTCATGGATGCTGTCGATGAGAGTTCTCGCCTTTTCGTTTGTTGTCAGGAAGCAGAAACATGTCCAGCGTTTTGACAGCTACTGCCAAGCTAAATATTCTTTGCCTTCCTCTGCGCTTGCCTCCGTCCACTCCTTGCAAAATATCTATCTATCTATCTATCTATCTATCTATCTATCTATCTATCTATCTATCTATCTATCTATCTATCTATCTATCTATCTATCTATCTATCTATCTATCTATCTATCTATCTATCTATCTATCTATCTATCTATCTATCTATCTATCTATCTATCTATCTATCTATCTATCTATCTATCTATCTATCTATCTATCTATCTATCTATCTATCTATCTATCTATCTATCTATCTATCTATCTATCTATCTATCTATCTATCTATCTATCTATCTATCTATCTATCTATCTATCTATCTATCTATCTATCTATCTATCTATCTATCTATCTATCTATCTATCTATCTATCTATCTATCTAATCTATCTATCTATCTATCTATTGTTGTTGCAAGGGTGCGTGCCGTGCTGTGCGACGTGACCAAACCACGCTAACTTTCTCCTCCTCACTTTGCTCTCGTGTTTATACTCAGCGTTTTGTGCCGTTCTTCGGTAGCGCTTAATTGAAAAGGCTTGAATACGTGATTTTCCGACCAACAGGATGAAACAAAATGCTAAACATGTTACGCTAACATACCTGCTGTTGCATTAATATTCTTGACTTAATCCGATAGAACTGTAATTTGTACAAAAGTTTTAATTCAACCAAAGAGCTTATGATAGAAAGAGGGCGAACTTGGTACAGAACCGCGAGACGAAATGTACGAGTTATGCTCCCTTGTCGACATGCTGAAAATGGCTCGTGGCAGAAAGTCAAAAGGCGACCGAGTGAAACAGGGCGGTGACTTTTGCACACCTATCAATTGCCATAATGCCAGATACAAGAAAAGTTGTGTTGGCAAGTCCTTTTTCAAATTTCTAAGAGACAAAGAAAGGTAAATTGCAATTGAAAAACTTCATTTTTTTGTGTTTATGTAGGCCTAATCTAAGACCGATGCAGTGTTGTTAGTGTTAAAACAACCGGAGAGCGGCTTGAATGATTCATGTTATACCTATGTGCTAAATCCAAAACAGTTTGCTTGCTGACAGTTTACGTTCAACAGGTCGCTCACTGTTTACGTTATTGCTAGGTTGTTTGACTATATTTGGGCTTATATTTCAAAAGTAGATGTCAGATTGGCAGTTTGGCTTCGTGAAACTGCTTATGTTAACAAGTTAAATTAGACTAAGTCTGTTTTCTCCTCGTGATCAAATACTGTGCAAAATAACCCCTTACCTAGGCACAAAAATGGTCCTTGATCTGTTGTAATCCCTTTTCGTTTGAGAGTAAACGGGAAAAAAAAGTAATGTAGAAACTCAGTCCTTGTTCTGATCTGTGAATTTCTGCGCATTAGATCTATATTGCGTGGAATGTTGTAGTCTAGCCAGTAGGTTCTGATTGTTCTGTCTGATTAATTAATTATTTTCCATGAAGTGACTGATGTTATTAAGCCAATGATGTGGGAGGTGAGAGGGTTGGGGGTAGGGGGACACCTGATATAAATTAAATTCACACTATTAGTGAAACATTTTGTTATTGTGCTTTATTGTGATTAATTGATTGAATGACAGAGCTCTCTCTCTCTCTCTCTCTCTCTCTCTCTCTCTCTCTCTCTCTCTCTCTCTCTCTCTCTCTCTCTCTCACGATTATGGATTTACAGTTTCGGATAAATGAAACAGTCTGTCATGCATATTTTAATTTTAAAATATCTGTCGTTGATTAAAAAATAATAAATTCCAGGGCAGAAAACGAACCTATGACATACACACATAAGCAGCATAAAAGCACCTAATAAATGTCAATAAGTAAACATAAACAAAAACAAAACAAAAAAGACAGCAGTAGCGGAATGTTAATAATAATGATGGTTAAAAGTTTGGTTTTTGCAAACGTTGCCATAAAAATGTCCTTTTGCAATGGCATAGGCTCAATAAGTTAACACACACAGATCATTCATATTATCTAAATAATAATATCATAGGAAGCCCTAGTGATCATTGGGCAGAAAGCGTCCAATACTCCCAAGCTGACCCCACAGACCTCACACACAAATAAGGAGCTTTGGAAGAGTTTTCAAGAAAAAAGGTGGGAGGACAACATTCGAGAATGGACTGGTTTGACATTGAGCGAAACAATCAGGGTTGCTGAGGACAGGGAAAGATTGAGTATGCTGGTTAAACGATCATCTGTGGTGCCCCTACGACCTCCGAGTTACGGGATAGGATAGGATAGGATAGGATATTGTATTATGGATTTTAATTCCTAAATCAGCATATTAACTAAAGAAGGAGAAATCTATTAAATACTTTCCAACAATATGGTGTGGTGTGTGTGGTGTTGTTGTTGGTTTTTCTCCAATCAGCACGTTTCTAAAATGCTGAAGTCACGCGAGCAACAATTCTGTTACACTGTATCGACAACATTGTTAAGAAACTTTGTTTCAAAAGTGTTTTAGCAACGCATGTAGTCACACGGTAAAGTAAATATATCTGAAACGTCAACATCTGCGCGAAATCAATGCGCACTCTGCAATCTTCCGAGAGTTGTGTTCTCTTTGCGCGGCTGCTTGGGTTGTAAAATAAAAAGGCCGACTGAACCGAGAAAGTCTCCTCTCTGAAAATCCTTACCGGGAAGAGAGGGGACTATAAACTGATTAAATAAATAAAATAAATAGATAGCGATGATTAGATTATTAGTATTGCTCTGTATACAGTACCATAAATTGAAAGCGGAACAAAATAGGAGGCAGTATTGGGTGAAACCTTGGCTGGCTCCTAGGACTACTATTCTACAGCGCATCATCGAATGCGGCTTTAGTGCCGCCAATGGGGAAATGTAGGCATTTTGATTGGCTACAACAATGTTGTTGCTACGCAAATTTAGAGCAGGTGCATTTTCAGAACAGTTGCACAACAGATACTTCAGTCATGGTCACACCATAGAACACAGTCACACCAAAAAATAAATAAATAAATACAAAAGAATTTGTGTTTCACAAATGCTTCGTGTTTTCTGTTGTTTGTATGACAGCTTTAGAGTAACAAAAGTATTAATACAGTACACAGTACCTCATGTTATTTTTTTATTTACTGATTTTGTATGTATGTGTATCAGTTTACAGTCCCCTCTCTTCCCGATAAGGATTTTCAGAGAGGAGACTTATATAGTTTTAGATTGTGAATTTATATAGCGCACATATCTCACACAAACAAGTGTGATTCAAGGCGCTATATGAATTCTCCTCTTTGGGTAATACAGATTTGTTGACTGGACTAATAAAGAAGAAGAAGGGTATGTTAAGGGGGAGGAGTGCGGGGCAGGGGAAGGTGGGGTGGGGAATCAGTGGAAAAATAGAGTTGGGGTGTACAAAGCACTGTCCAATGTGAATAAACACTTTGCAAATGCAACAATGTGTGGACTTGCGGCAAATGAAGTCCAGTCAACAAATCTTTATTACCCAAAGAGGAGAATTCATACAGCACGTTGCAACTCAGCGAATAAGAAACGAAGAAAAGGAAAAGCTATTAAAATAAAATAGAGTAATACATAAATTTGCGTTATACTTTCAACTTTACTCTTAAAACACACACACACACACACACAGACATAGACACACACAGACAAACAAATACACTCGCGCGCGCTCACGCACATACACGCTCACTCAGCCGAGGTTACACAGTATTATCATGACTTTCCCGACACGCCACATACGTTGTGGTGACAATGGGTCATATTTCGTCCCCATTTTTAAGTACTTTGAAGTGTTCGAACCTAACCTTAACCCTAACCCAACCCTAACACTAACGGTTCATTATTCTGACGTCAAAACAAGTAGGCATATCAATACAACTTATGTAGATGTTCACTGATTTGTCCAGATAACACCGTGTAAACAAGGACACACACACACACACACGCACACACAATATCTCTTCCAGTTCTTTCTTACCACTAACGCACATACACCTGCATAATAACTGTGGACTTATTGTATTTGTCTCATTTTACTTGTTTGTGTGTGTGTGTGGGTGTGCGTGTGTGTGTGTGTGTGTGTGTGTGTGTGTGTGTGTGTTGCTGTTGTTATTATTGTTGCCATGTTTCATAAACATTATTTTACATTTTCCCTAAGTTGTTCAAGATACAAGGAAAAAACAAAGTCGCTTTAAAACTTGCAAAGAAGGCAAAACTCGTTTATGCTAAATATGGTGTATAGGGACGCTAGAAATTTCCAAATCAAAGGAAATGGTCATTACAACTTCCACTGCAGGGGACGTATGCAAATTCGTTGATTTAGTGTTATCTAACTACACACGTAAAGCATTTTCTTTGTCATTGAGATCGTTTTAACGTTATTTCTTAGTTTTATTCCAGGGAAGTTATCTGATTAAGGTCTAGAAATTATAACCTCTTGGGAGTGTATGTTGCCCTGGAACTTAATAACATGAATACCCACCCACAAATATTCACACACGCACTCATGCTCGTACGCATACACAAACACACATATCCCTCCCCCTCCCCCTCCACGTGGGGATCCGAGGGTTTCTGTATAAATAGTATCCCCACTTTTTGGAAATGTAGTGTTTTAAAACTACACGGATCAGGGGTGAGTCCTCTTTCAACCAAGTTGTGGTCCTGATTTTGTGGTCCTGATTAGGCTCTTCGCAGTCCGCTGGACCCTGTAAGCAATTAATAACTAACACAACCACCACCACCACCACCATCACAATAATGCTCTGATAATCTATGTAATTATATAATTGATGATGATGATGATGATGATGATGATGATGATGATGATGATGATGATGATGATGATGATGATGATGATAAGAAAGAAAATGGTTAGGAGAGAGGAGATATGAGAGTCTTAAAAGAGAAAGAAAAGGAAAGGTTTAAGAGAATGATCCTTTGTGATTAAGGAGAGTGGGTTATGTGTGTGTGTGTATGTGTGTGTGTGTGTGTGCGCGCATATTTACACGGCGTTATTTGGACAAACTAGTGCACATCTACATACGTTCTTTGGACAGACCTCCTTGTTTGGACGTCCATTTAATGATCCGTTAGAGTTAGGGCTAGGGTTAGGGTTATGGTTAGGGTTAGAACACTTAAAGTACTTAAAAAGGGGGTCGTAGCACGACCCATTGTCCACACAACGTATGTGGCGTTTGAGGAAAGTCCAAATAACGGTGTCTGTGCAAGTATTTGTGTGTGTGTGTGGGGGGGGGGGCGTTTGTGTGTGTGTGTGTGTGTGTGTGTGCGGGTGTGTGTGTGCGTGTAATCAAGTTGGATACTTGTTCTTGTTCTTCTTGTTCTTGTTCTCCTCCTCCTTCTTCTTCTTTTTTTAAAATGCGTTGTCTTCTAATATAAATAATGTTTAGTGTAAATAGGCGCGAGCCTCATTCACTTTAATGAAATAAAACAGCAACAACTTCTTCTTCTCCTCCTTCTGCTTCTTCTGGTGTTTGTTTTCCTTTTCCCTTTTCATCTTTTATTATCTCTCTTTAATAATTTGTTTTCTTATCTTTTATCATTTCCTGTAATATAATTCTTTTTTCTCTTTCAATATTACTTTATTTATTTTTATTTCTGTATTTCTTGTTCTCACTCTCTTCCTCGTTTGAAACTCTCGCCCTGACATCTCCCTCAAAACCGAAATTTCCTACTTTAAAAATTGCTTTGGAATGGACTTGAAGACCGTGAGTGCCCAAAGTCTTTTAACACTTGGGCAAGGCCGACACAGTAAGAAGCCAGTACTGAGCAGCAGAGGCTCTAGGAATCGAATCTCGGTCGTTCCAACTATGATAAAGGGAGGTTAGTTGGACATGAGGTCAGTAAGTTCAGTTTATCATCATCATCATCATCATCATCATCATTATCATTATCATCATCATCATCATCATCATTATCATCATCATCATCATCATTATTATCATCATCATCATCATTATCATCATCATCATCATTATTATCATCATCATTAACATCATCATCATCATCATCAATCCCGCAGCTGGTAAGACCGTTGGTGATACACATGAGGAATGCTGACGGAGAAAAGATTTCGCCACTTTTGTCTGTCTGCATGCAGCTATTGTTAGGAAGGGTGGAATGGCCAGCGCTGTCCATGTTTTGACATAATCTATACATCTCTTTCTTCGTCATCTTCGGCGCCTTGCAGGACGTTTTATTTATTTATTTATTTTTAATGATTGGTGTCGTGTCGCGTGAGGTGACCAAACCACGTCAACTTTCTCCTCTTCACAACGTCAAAGAATGATCGTTCTTGAGGGCCCGTAAAGAGACGTGACAAAGTTCCTGACGTACTTGTTGGTCTTGGGTCTATACCAGGGAATTTTGCAGCATTCTACGATAGCAAAGACCATATTCGCTGCTGGTTAATATAGGCTTATATGTCGATTTTTTTCTGCCGTCTAAGACTCTCTGAATGTTCGAGTCTTTTACAAACTTAATCACTGTCAAATCAGTAAGACGCCAATACTGCATGAGCAACAGAGATTCGTTGATTCGGGTCCTCTTCGTTCTTAACCGATGCACCGCTACGGGGAACTAGTCATTCGTCAGTGTTTTCTGGTGCTCAAGACTTTCTGAAGGTGTGTCTTTTAAAACTTCACAAAGGCCAAGACTGGAAGAAGTAAACACCGACTATTGGAGAGGCTGAGAACCAACGAAAAGTTCCTTTCTCATGCAACTGATGTTAAAACAAACCTTCCAACACAAAGTCAGTTTCCTGCAGGCCCAGGACTCTGAATTTCGGAACACAAGGAATCTCTGAATGTGAGAACCCAACAGATTCTTTGAATGTCAGCTCAAGACTCTGCGAATGCGAGTCCCTACAACAGTGCGTCACAGGGTCTGCCAAATAAATGTGGATCTCGCGTTTCACACGCAACCGTGCAATTCTCCATAGCCCCTGCTTGTGTCAGAACGTACCCACTGGAGATTCATTTTTCTCTTCCCCAGCTCATATTACCGAGCCAGGCCCTAAAAGAGTAAGGGACCCGTTTTTCCGGCCCTGCAGCTCCGTGCAAAATCGCGGTTATGTAACAAAATCTTGTTCCCTAATTGCCAGACAGTAGCACCTCGAGTATCCGTAGTCGATGCGCACCCACAAAGTTTGGAGTAGTTTGCCATGTATTGAGTTTCTCGCGGAATAGTGAAGGAAACCAAAACGAAGAAGAAGAAGATGATGATGATGTGGAGGAGGATGAGGATCATGATGATGATGATGAGGAGGATGATGATCATGATGATAATGATCATGATGATGATGATGATGATGATGGATGAAAAAGAAGAAGATGATGATGATATGATGATGATGGAGGAGGAGGAGGAAGAGGATGATCATGATGATGATCATGATGATGATGGATGAAAAAGGAGAAGAAGAAGAAAGAGGAGAAGGTGAGAACATCCGTGATGCAGTCTGCACATGAAAACACCTTAAAAATGTCAGTGCAACCATACAATTATGAGTAGTCACTGACAATCACACAACCGCTGTATTACAAGCGTCACACAATTGCGTGATAGTGTTGAAAACTGATAATTATTGCAGCCGGTAAGGGAACAGAAGTTACCATAAAAATCCGTTTTCAAATCACAAAATCATCATCATCAGCAGCAGCAGCAGTAGCAGCATCAGGATCGTCATCATCAGCAGCAGCAACCTTCTCCTACTTCTGTAAATCATCTTCTTTCGCTTCCCCGGAAATTAGTACTACCATTATCTTATTTTACTTGCACTGTCATTGTCGTCGTCATCACCGTCCTCAAATGTATCATCATGATATGTATTTTCTTCCATTCTAATCATCATCATCGTCATCATTATCATCAGCAGCAGCATCATCATTATCACCATCATCATTACCATCATTATCATTACCATCATCATCTCCTTCCTCCTCCTCATCACCACCATTATTATCATCATTGCACATATAGAACTCCATATTCACGGATCTCCACTGTTGCCAAGGCTGTAGCGTCTTGTTTTATCCGGTAAGCTCGTATGTCTGTTTCTGAGGATGTTTGCAAATCAAGGTAGAGAATCGTTTTGCGTGATTGAGGGAAATCTATCTTGCTAGCCGTCCTTCTATTATTTGCACGATAATTACGCTCATTTTAAGGAACACAACTGGCCCTGTCTCATCTGATCATGATTTAAATATGAGCAAATAGAAGTGCGTGTACTGTTTCAATGGTTGTCCTCTGAAGAAAAATCGATGACACTATAATAACTGAAGAGATACAGATTCTGGAATGGCTTATGATATTGTTAGGATGGTCTTGATGGTCCCCGATCCCCTCCCAGTCATTCGACCCACCAAAGTAAAATAGACTTTCAAGACAGAATGACCATGCGCATCGCGCGCGCACACAGGCACACACCCACGCACACACACGCACACGCACGCACGCAAATCCTTTCTCACTCTCTCTTTCACACACACACACACAAACACACACACACACAAACACACACACATACATATAAACATACATCCATACATAAATACATAGTTAACATCACCACATTACCAAAACACTCACCACACACATATGACGATGATGATGATGATGACGATGATGATGATGATGATGATGATGATGATGATGATGATGATGATGATGATGATGATGATGATGATGATGATGATGATGATGATGATGATGATGATGATGGCGACGATGGTCTAATGCTTGCTAGAAGCCACATCAGAATCGACCCAGTAGCACCAACGCATGCTACTGTTTGATTCACAAACATTAACTCGCATTTCTTCCCCATGCCTTGAGGCACATGCAATTTTGCGATTTATACAGGTGCTGTATCTCTTACTGCCGGACCAGCATTAGGCAGACCCCCAAGCGCTGTCGGAATGCCCGCCACTGAACAAAACTTAAGCATCTTAATCTGTATTTCTCTCTCTCCCTCCCCCTCCCCCTCTCCTTATCTCTGAAATCATCCTTTCAAATGTTATGTCGGGACGCATTGTCTGATACAATGGCTCCTAAATATTTGAAGCTATGCACTGTGTTGAGGGATTGGCCTTGGACTTTGATATCCGTGTTGATGCCAGGATCGCACAAACAACTGCTGCCCTGGCGAGGTTGAAGCCAATTTGGAAAGACAGGACCATCAGTCTACATTCCAAGGTAAGGCTGCTGCGCTCACTTGTCATCTCCATCTTCCTATATGCTTGCGAAACATGGACCCTCACAGCAGATCTCCAACGAAGAATACAAAGCATGGAGATGAGGTGCTACAGACTTCTGGGCATTTCCTATACCCAGCACATCACCAACGACGAAGTCCGACAGACCATCACACAAGCCATTGGACAACACGATGCCCTGCTCACAGTGGTGAAAAAACGGAAACTCCGATGGTATGACCACGTCACCAGATCATCAGGTCTTGCAAAGACCATCCTGCAAGGCACAGTGCAAGGAGGTAGAAGAAGAGGGAGACCGAAAAAGAGGTGGGAGGACAACATTCGAGAATGGACTGGTTTGACACTGAGCGAAACAATCAGGGTTGCTGAGGACATGGAAAGATGGAGTACGCTGGTTAAACGATCATCTGTAGTGCCCCTACGACCTCCCAGTTATGGGATAGGATAGGATAGGATAGGAAATGTTATGTATAGATTAATGTACTGTATATTTCAACACTTAGGTCTACATTATTCAAAGTCGATTAAAGTAAGGTTCACCTGCAAACCTGTCAGCATCTTAATCCACTGAAAGGAGTTATTTCAGGCCGGATTCATTTACATTATTCCAGCCGTTTTACTTTATCACAACGGATTTTTTTAGACCTGACTTTGGTGTCGTGCGGCATCTTCGGCAAGGTATGGGACATTTTGAGTGGGGGGGGGGGAGAGAGAATGGTCTAATTAAAATCTGCCTTAGCCTTACGTTACTGCGCAACTAGGAGCAGATTTTGGAGCTTTCTCAGTCTTAATGTGTGCCAAGGGAATTGTCACACCACTCATACACACACACACTGACTATCTATATTATTTATATAAAACGTTCAACTGGGAGGAGTTTCAGATTCTGAGTGTGTGTCAAGATGAAAGTTTAAAGACCATGCTAGGAAAAAAAAAAGAATCGCGCGTCTAAAGCTTTCTTAAGTTAGAGGTCCGGTTAGGCGCCAAATAAATTTACTTACATAAAATTATAATTGTATATGATGTGATGAACTGGCAAGAGTTTCAGAGTTTCCTTTCAAAGTGTCAATGGTCAGTCAACGATAAGGTTTAATAAGCCTAGATCAAATTCCTCTAAACAGGTGGCCTTGACGCTAGCTTAGTGTCAGAAGTCTATCAAGCAATTAAGCTGTGTGTTGGCACACCGACTCAACCAAAGCTTTTAGGTTTTGAAGCTAGTTCAGCCAGGCTAGCTATAAATAGCTTCGGCTTTGCTCTTCTTTCTTTTCCTTTCACTGGAAGGGAGTGTAGGCAAGTTATAAATAGCCCGCAGCCAGCAAAATGTGGGAGAACCTAAGAATGCTGGTCACATAGGCATTGAGCTGGTGTGATGTCCTCAACAGCCTGGGACACTCAGATTGAGGTCAGCGTCCCTTCCGGGCTGACTGCCTATATAATCTTAGTAACAGCCCGATCGCATGCAGGCAAAAGGCCTATGGATTATGTTAGAAATAGTCTCTAACTATACGCTGGAGATGCGTAACCTTCTGTCCAGCTAGGAGTAGTGTCATGGCAGAGCTTCCTCATTGAAGCCTGATTGTGTGCCAAGGTGAAGGCTTAACGCTCTTGTGAAGGAAATGGTCCCTCAACACGCCATCCCTCCATTGTCCCTCCGCAGAGACTGACCTGGCCCGCCTTGTCTTAACTCCCGCGTAGTACAAGGCGACTTCCCATGTAATTTGTTAATATTGATAGCACGACCAAAGCGATGCTTCTTTTATTATTATTATTATTATTATTATTATTATTATTATTATTATTATTATTATTATTATTATTATTATTATTATTATTATTATTATTATTATTATTATTATTCAAGACATCCTTAGTTACGAAAGAAGATTTTTTTAGTGAAGGGAAACGATGAGGGGGTTTACGGAGGCGTATGAATACAAACAGGAAAAAGGAGGATAGTTGAAAAGTTATCATGCATGAAAGCGCGAGAACCGTGCTTTGAGCTGATTTACTTAGGAAAAAAGGGAAAAAAGCGCTATATACAGACAAGTAGTAGTAGTAGTAGTAGTAGTAGTAGTAGTAGTAGTAGTAGTAGTAGTAGTAGTAGTAGTAGTAGTAGTAGTAGTAGTAGTAGCATACATATCTTTGCAGATGCCAGAAAGAAGCTAAACGTGTGATTGTTCAATGTAACATCTTTCAAGTACACCTGGCTTATATGCGAGTAGTTTGGTTTGTGTTGTTGTTTTCCTTTTCTCAACACAGTGCATAGCTTCAAATATTTAGGAGCCATTGTATCAGACAATGGGTGCCGACAGGATCGCACAAGCAACTGCTGCCTTGACTTAGTTGAAGCCCATTTGGAAAGACAAGACCATCATTCTACATTCCAAAGTAAGACTGCTGCGCTCCCTTGTCATCTCCATCTTCCTATATGCTTGCGAAGCATGGACCATCACAGCAGATCAACAACGAAGAATACAAAGCATGGAGATGAGGTGCTACAAAAGACTTCTGGGCATTTCCTATACCCAACACATCACCAAGACGAAGTCCGACAGACCATCACACAAGCCATTGGACAACACGATGACCTGCTCACAGTGGTGAAGAAACGGAAACTCCGATGGTATGGCCACGTCACCAGATCATCAGGCCTTGCAAAGAACATTCAGCAAGGCACAGTGCAAGGAGGTAGAAGAAGAGGGAGACCGAAAAAGAGGTGGGAGGACAACATTCGAGAATGGACTGGTTTGACACTGAGCGAAGACATCAGGGCTGCTGAGGACAGAGAAAGATGTAGTATGCTGGTTAAACGATCATCTGTGGTGCCCCTACGACCTCCGGGTTACGGGACAGGATAGGATAGATAGGATAGGTTTTCTTTTTACGTTCACAGCAATATTAACTTAATTTGCCGAACCTTTGAATACCAGGCAGTATAGCAATAACGCTGCAATCATTACAGCGTATTTTTGTATCGCTTCTTTGGTTAATATTATAATGCTGGCCTGCTTTAAAAAAAAAAAAGACAAAAAGAAACAAACAAAAAAAAAATAATAAAATAAAATAAAAAAACTCTGACAGTCAACAGCACCTAATCCCATTTACTTATTTAATAAATGTTTTAATTAGTAATCATTATCAGATGGAAGCCAAATGGTACCTCTTGAAATAGTAATTGTGATTTTATTTTATCAATCTAGATACCTAGTTGTATTGAAGAACCCTGTCATAAACCCCCGTGCGTGATTTATTATTTATGCATTTGATATCACATTATTACCAGAAGATTTATACAAACTTCTCACGAGTTTGCTAACAATTTTTAAACATTTAAATTCTATACATAACGCGCACAAACATATAAGTATTCCTTCCCTCCTCGTTAACTCAAGTTGAATGAGAGAGAAATGTCACAACACATCGAAACATACAAGTAGCAGAAAGAATCAAGAATAAAACGAATATGCTTTTTTGATATATATATATATATATATATATATATATATATATATATATATATATATATATATATAGATATAGATATAGATATAGATATAGATATATAGATATAGATATAGATATAATTCAAGACTTTAACTTCAATCTAAGTAATTAAGCCAGCAAAGTAATTAACAAAAAGGTAAACATTTTCATATAATTTAGTCCCTAATACTTCAAATAATTATTCAATCTTCAAACACATTTGCTTTACCATTACATAGTAGATATAAAACAGTTTTGATATGCACAGTGATAGTCAATTTTACATTATATTTTGAATCCACCACAACTAACGCAATATTTTCACCTAACACCACAACAATATTGTTCACACCTTTTTAGACGTACTCACTCCATCCAACGCTACACCTATCTACTATAGTTCATTGTGGCAGGGATAGCTCAATCGTCAGAGCGCTCGACTTGTGTACGAGCGTCTCGGGCGACGTGGGTTCGAATCCTGACTTCAGCAAACTATTTTGTGATTGCTGGATAGTAGTGGCCAGCGCTTTGAGAAGCTCTCTGAGCTTATAAGTGCGCTATATAAGAGAAATCTCTTTTCATTCACACTTCTAGCACCCAGTCACAATCACCCAGAGAGAGAACTTTATTTCTCCCGGGCACCTGATTTTATTGATTATTCTTTGACTCATCACACCCAATGAGTCCGCTAATTAAAAGAAGTTCACTAATAAGGACAATGAATTCATAGTTACAAATCTTCCGCCCACGCTGTTAATCACGCTGACCGTGCTAGTTACTATTAGTCCACCAAAAGATGTGAGGCACTGTAAATTAAACTATTCAGTTCGTGCCGAATCTCTCAACCTCTACCCCCTAATCCCCCGATCCCCGACGCCCCCTCCCCTCCACCACTTCTTCTCCCATCCCAATCCGACCCCCGACCCAATTCTTCTGAAGATATAAGCAGAATCATAAGCCGTTAAGAGTATTTAGGACCAGAAAAAAAATCAAAACTCCGTCCTCTAAAAACACTAATTCATTACAATAGAAGATTGTTGAAAGCGACAAGTATAAAGAGAGCAGCTCAAAAAATGTCTTTTTAAACGCCCGGTTAACAGTATTGTACAAGAAATGGGTGGGGCTTTTAAAAATAAAGAAGATTAGATTTAATGCGAGAAGCTTAAATAAAAAGAAGAGGAAAGATGAAAAAGAAGAGGGGGAATAAAATGAAGAGCATCACCATCAACAACTACAACAACAGCAAAGAAGAAGAAGAAGAAGAAGAAGAAGAAGAAGAAGAAGAAGAAGAAGAAGAAGAAGAAGAAGAAGAAGAAGAAGAAGAAGAAGAAGAAACAAAAACAAAACAACAACAACAACAACAACAACAAAGAGAAGAAAAAGAACAACTACAACAACAACAGCATAACAAACTAGCAACAACAACAAAGAAAATGATTTTTGTTCCCATATGAACAAGAAGAAAGACAAACTAAATTTAATGTCGAAGGACCCACGTTTCGTGTTAACGAGCCGAGGAAGCCGCAGAAATGAACGTAGAGAGAGAACCATCTATCTGGCAAAGAAGAAAATAAAGAGCCAGAAATAAAGTGTGATCAATGAACAACGTAATGTCAGCTTTATCTCTCAAAGAAAGGGCAGTAAATCCGTTCAACGTCCTGCTCCCAATTGTCTCCCTTGACTTGAAAAACATCGGCTAGGGCAAGTGGTTTTTTTTTCGTTGTTTTTTTTCGCTCTCTCTCTCCTAATCCTTGTTTTAATCAGAAAAAAATGAAAGTACATGTTCAGTTTTATTTTTTGGATCTATTAAATAAACATATTAGAAAATAATGCAGTTATCAGAGTATAAAACATAATCCTGATACCTAACGGTTAGATGAGGTTAGTGGAGGGTAATGAGACACAATACCTTCTTCACAATAAACTATTCCTTTCTCGCCCTCTTGCCCCACTATCCGTTATATGTTCCCCTATATCCTCATTCCCTAGTCTAAAACACTTCGGCGAAAGAGTGGTCCTGATTCAGCTCTTGGCAGTCCGCTGGACCCTATAAGCACTGAGTATCTATCTATTCGGCGAAAGAAAAGTCTTTTAAAAGAAAACAAACAATACATTATTGAGGCCTGATGCATGTAGCATCCCAAAACAGTAATTGTCCTAAAAAAATACAGTACTTTAAGTTCAAAACAATTTGTAACCGATGGAGTTTGTCCCATGTTTTAGAACCAGACATCTTGTCGTTATCTCAGTCTATGATAACAGTCCTGATGATTATGCATATATAATGAAACACACATTCTTTTTTATTTGTCAAACTGTGACTCTTACACACACAGAAAGCAAGAAAAGAAGCTCTTCTTTGAAGAATCTGTTCATTACAATGTGGACAAATTAAAAAGTCTTCCTATTTGCCTTTAGACGTTACTTCAAAGCAGTCTTTCCTAAATCATGATTAAGTAGAGTTGCAGAAAGGAAATGGTACAGGAAACAACGATCGCTCAATAGTAAGTAAGGTACAGCATTCTAAGACCAGTATATGTGTTTTGGGCGACATGTGGTTTTTGTTGTTGTCATTTCTGATCTCGGAAAACATACACACTCACAAACACACCCACACACAGACACACACACACACCCACACACCCACACACACACACACACACACACACACGCATTTTTGTAGAAACGACGTTGTGATGACTATCGTGAAACTCTACATACATTATTTTGACACATTTACCATTATTTTGACATTTTTTTAAGCTATCCCTAACCCTAACCCTAACCCACACCCTTTCCCTTAACGTAACCCTAAGCCTAACACAGCCCTAACCCTAACGGAACACTAGTTTGACGTCAAAATAACGAGGCGGTCAAAAGAAAGTACGTAGAGGTTCAAGTGTATGTCAAAGTAACGTCGTTTCTACCTAGCCACACACACACACACAAACACCCCCCCCCCCACACACACACACATACCCACACACAACACACACACACCCTCTCCATTCTTACGCAGCTATATCCTGTATCCCACCCCCACTCCACAGTCCCCTCCGACCGTTCTTCCACACACACGACACACACAAGAAACACAAATCCTTCCGTGAGACAGCGGACGTCGTCATTAGGCTCATGCGCGCAGAACGGATATGGGAGACCGAGGGCTGATTGCGCAACTGCCGTGACCTATGACCCTCGTGCACGTGCAGTGCGTGTAGGGAGTGATGGATGGCTGGGACGCTGGACGGGCTATGCTTGCTTAAGTGGACAAGAATCCGGAGTGACATTTTCGGGAGCTAGCTATGGACTACAACTGAGTAAGGCACTGCAGGGCTTCACATTTATTCTAGCTGTCCTTGTGTGAGGTCTGTGGGCAGGGAGGCATCCTATTGAGTATCACAACCTGTTAAGCTAAGGCATCTACATCAGTTGCAGGGTATACCTCCGCTAATCAACCGACCAATATCAGTTTATACTTTCTTCTTCTTCTCTTATTCTTCTTCTTCTTCGTTCGACCAATTTACACTACTTTTTTATTCATGTGCCTAAAACCTTATTATATAGGTTAGGATCCAATGGGTTAATTTTGCATGAACACCCATCGTTCCCTTGTCACACTTAGTTTTATAATCAGTTTGAACGAAGTATATGTTATATAGGCCCATTATTGCTCATTCCGATTATCTGAGATCTATTGAGGACTCACGTTTGGCGTAGATCTCAGACAGTCTCCTATATTCAATAAAGCTACCGCGCAGACATAATTATCATTGATGAAAAAAATACACCTATCTATGCTGTCATACTGTCTGTCCTCACTGACTAATTGTATAGTGACACCTACAGAAAAAAGATTATTCCAAAACTTGGCAGCATATGAACAAAATGAAAGAAGGGATGAAAAAAAAAAAACGAAAGAAGAAAGAAACTTAGGAAGGAAAGAAAGAAAAAAAATCATTACAATTAAAATTTGCCAAGAACCTGTGAAATTGCTGCTTCGGTAAAGGTCAATTCCGAATTTATCATATGAACTCCATTCTACAGGCACAAGTAGGAAACTACGCTCTTTCCTATTGAAACTTGCAAACGAAGAAAAAGAAGGAGTACTAGAACCAGAACTAGAGCAAGAACAAGGACAATTGCTGCATCGGTGCAAGTCAAATAACCAATTTCTCGCACGAACTTAACACGCACGAATAGGCCATAATTGTGATGATGAAGAAGAAGACGAAGAAGAGCAGAACAACAAGAAGAAGAAAGTCTGTAATAATAGAGGAATGGAGAGGAGAAGAAGAAAGCAGATAAAGTAACAGGTGGAAAGTTATAAAAGTAAAAGTAATTTTAAAAATAAATAAAGAACCACAACAGCGGCGAGATTTAAATTTATAAAAAAATATTACCGTTAATACCAACCAAACGACGCACATAAAACCACAAGAAAACTGCCAGAATAGAATTTAGAACTACATCTTTTGAAGTAGGTTACGTAAAAGGAACTTTTACTACTAAATGAAATAATGGGAAAAACTGAAGTTATGTCAAATGTCATCTTCGGAGGTTTTACATGAGGGAAAAAAAAGAAGCTTTTACCTTTATTCATTCAAAAGGAAGGAGACCGTCTGAAGATATTTTGAAAAGCCAATCTCCGAGGTTTGGCGTTGCCAGAATGTCCATCCACTCACTATGAACACTGCACACGCCAGACGATTTCTATACTACTACCGCCTACAAAGAAGCTTTCAATTCAAAACGCATCAAAGCCTTCTAAGGCTGTAGAAATTATACATACAAAATAACTACGACAGAAAGAAAGAATGAAAGAAAGAAGAACAGAACCGAAAATTACAGAAAAGAGAAGATAAGAAAGAAAAAAACAAATCAAAGAGTTCTAGATCTTTGGGAGACTATTAGTTTGCTGTTGTTTTTTTCCTGTGGGCTTGGTCTGCCCGAGGAAGAGCATGGCTGGAAAATGTTCATTGTGTTTGCTTTGTCTGGTTTTTGTCCAACCCGGCATTCTTAAAGTTTGTTTAACCATGTGTTTCTCGTTATGGTAAACCTTGAATGCTAAGTTTCTTCGTTTTATTCCACAAATCAAGGCTTAAAACAAAGAAATAACATATATGTGGTTGGATGGATGGGTGGATGGATGAGTTGATGGATGGATGTTTGAATGGATGGATGGATGGATGAATTAATGGATGAATGGTCAGAAAGACAGACACGAGGAGGGAGGCAGAGGTAATCCCTATCCTATCCTATCCTATCCTATCCTATCCCATAACTCGGAGGTCGTTGGGGCACCAGCGTACTCCATCTTTCCCTGTCCTCAGCAACCCTCATGGCTTCGCTCAGTGTCAGGCCAGTCCATTCGAATATTGTCCTCCCACCTCTTTTTCGGTCTCCCTCTTCTTCTACCTCCTTGCACATGTGCACTGCAGGATGGTCTTAGCAAGGCCTGAAGATCTGGTGATGTGGCCATACCATCGGAGTTTCCGTTTCTTCACTACTGTTGTCCAATGGCTTGTGTGATGGTCTGTTGGACTTCGTCGTTGGTGATGTGCTGGGTATAGGAAATGTCCGGAAGTCTTCTGTATCCTATCATCTCCATGCTTTGTATTCTTCGTTGTAGATCTGCTGTGAGGGTCCATGTTTGGCAAGCGTATAGGAAGATGGAGATGACAAGGGAGCGCAGCAGCCTTACCTTTGAATGTAGACTGATAGTCTTGTCTTTTCAAATGGGCTTCAACCTTTCCAGGGCAGCAGTTGTTTATGGGATCCTGGAGAGGACTTCCTGTCTGGACCCATTGTCTGATACAATGGTTCCTAAATAACTGAAGCTATGTACTGTGTTGAGGGATTGGTCTTGGACTTTGATGTCCGTGTTGATGCCATTGGTGTTGTTGGTCATCATTTTGGTCATCTCTGCACTCATTTCCATTCCTTAGGCTCTGGAGGTGGTGTCGAGCCTCTGTACCAGCTGTTCAAGTTCTTGTTCCTCTCCAGCCAATCCATCAATGTCATCCGCAAAATGAAGGTTGGAGATTGCCCTACCCCCTGTGCTGACAGTGCCTTTGTGATCTGCAAGGGCAATTGACCTATGCGTTCCAGGAAGATGTTGAAGAGTGTTGAAAAGCGTAGGCATCCTTGACGCACACCAATTGGTACCCTGAACCAGTTTCCGATGGCGCTCTTATGGAGGACTACACTGGTAGCCTTGTCATAAAGGCTTTTGGATGACTTCAATAATTTTAGTGCTGATGTTGTACACTCTCATGGTTGCCCACAGAGCTGCACGCCTGACTCGGTCAAACGCTTTCTTGAAGTCTACGAACACATGATATAGATGTTGTTGGTGCTGTAGGTACTTTTCGCAGATTAATCTGAGTTTGAAAATCTGTTCAGTAGTACTTCGCCCAGCCCTGAATCCTGCTTGTTCTTCAGCTATGATTTGTTCAGCTTGGGGTTTCAACCTGTTGAGTATTATTTTCAGGAGGACCTTGCTGGGATGGCTGATGAGGCTGATGGTGCGTTAATTTGCACACTTCTGAAGGTTACCTTTTTTTGAAAGAGTGATGACAAGCAACTAATTCTGGGTCTCCGTTTGGTTTGTGGCTGTAAATGTCAGAGCAGTACTCTATCTATATATGCAAGACTTCTTGTTCTTCGGTAAGGCATATGCCAGACTTGCTTTGGATCGTGGAGACCTTGGGCTGTTTAACACTTGTCAGCCTTCTTGCTGTTGTTCTTGTTCAGACTGTTTTCTATTTCCTGGCATTGACCTTCTATCCAGTTCTCCTTTGCTGTGCGCATGCCTTTTCGGATATCATTGTTGATTTTTTGGTAGGCATCAGCTCCCTGTGAGGTGTAATTTTTCTTTTTCACCTCTCTTCGTTTATCACACAGGTTCAAAAGTGCAGGTGTGATTCACGGCTTCTTCTTTGGCCGGTGCTTGCCAAGGATCTCAGTGGCGGCAATCTGTCATATCTGAGTTGAAGGTTGTGGTCATGGTGTTGAAATCTACTTCACTAGCTCCCAAAATGAGCAGTGGTGCAAATTTCCCTCCAAGTTTGGCTTGGTATATTTCTGCCACCTCCGGGTCTTGCAGTTTGTCCAATTCGAACTTCAGTCCAGTGCACTTTGCTGAGTTTAATCTCTTCAAGTGGAGCCGGAAAAATATCATCACCACGAGATCGTGGTCACTTCAGATGTCTGCTCCTGGAAACGTGCGTGTCCTGCCAATGTTGATGCTTGATTTGAAGCGTTTCTTGACCATGATGTAGTCGATCTGGTTGTGATGCTCCCTGCCGGGACTGTGCCATGTCCATCGTCTGGATTTTGTGTGGAGACCAAGCGTGTCTGCCAGTATCAGATTGTTGTGTCTGGCAAACTCCAAAAGTCTCAGACCCCTGTCATTTGTCTCGTTGTTGCAATGGGGTCCACATGTGTCTCCCCAATTATGGTGCGCATCTTAGCCAACCTTGGTATTCCAGTCGTCTTGCACTATGACTATGTCCTTCTTCGGTACTTGGTCAAGGATAGCCTGTAGATTTTCATAGAAATCCTCCAATTCGCTGTGGTCGTAGTCTGATGTTGGGGCATAGGCCTGGATGATAGTGATGTTAAAAGGAACTGCCCTCAGACGTATGGTAATGAGTCTACTGGAGACTGGTCGACAACCCATGACAGTGGCTAGAATGTTCTTGTGGACCAAGAATCCAACGTCGTGTTCGTGCCTGTTATCTCTCCCGCTGAAATAAAGCTTGAAAGTTGAAACTGAAACTGTAATCGGATAAAGGTTTTAGGCATAGCTTAATCTTAATACTTGTCCTGTAACATACACAATAACAGTCACTTTAATTTTAATGATTACAACACGTTCAAACCATTGATACATCACATTATTCGTACTCACTCTCAGGCAGTCTCACACTCATACTCTTAACAAACCCACCCGATCTAGAAGTACATTATAGGGGTTAAAAATTTGTGTTTTAAACGAAGAAAGTGGTGTTCCATGTGTTTTTCACTTCCGGTCTAGATAGATAGATAGATAGATAGATAGATAGATAGATAGATAGATAGATAGATAGATAGATAGATAGATAGATAGATAGATAGATAGATAGATAGATAGATAGATAGATAGATAGATAGATAGATAGATAGATAGATAGATAGATAGATAGATAGATAGATAGATAGATAGATAATAGATAGATAGATAGACCCTTTCGCAGCAAACAGACTTCTACAAGATCAGCTAGACAATGGCTGCGATCACCATTTTGCGAGCAACAGGTCACGGAGAGAAGAAGACCTGGAGTAATCAAGAAAGAAATATAGAAAGAAAAAGAAGTACGAAAACAAAAACATAGTTTACAAAACAAAATAAAAATAATTTTAAAAATAACTACTGATTTCTAGATCCGTCTTTGTCACCTATACCACTATCCATGCATGCAACACGTCAATAAAGGGAAGGCCTAGTTCTCTCAGAAGGACACTCAACTATTCTCAGCAGGGCTGGAGACGCAGACAGTTTCTTTTTTCCTATGACCGATGCCCCGACAGATGCTGTCATTTCCTACATGCCAACTCAGGAAGGAAGTTGTTGCGCATACACAATTAAACCCACCACACTCCTTCGTACCGGTGGTTTCGTTGAGACCCCGCGATATGACAACTAAATCACCTCTTCAGGGGGGAAAAACACACCAAAAACAAACTACTATCAGTATCAAGGACAGGGTCCAAGTCCTTTGGTAACAAACTGGGAGAGTTTTTTTTTTTTTGAGTTGGGGAGGGTTCAGTTGTTGAGGGGTTTAAGGCGTTCAGAACTTAAGTTGTTGAGGTGTTGGTTAGGACATGCAGAACGGCTGTCTATTGAGGCATACGCTTGCTGTATTCATTGCTTTTGTGAGATTGGAGATGAATCAGAATCTTTATTGTCCCAACAAACAGCAAGGACATTTTTTTTGCCAGTGTACAACAATCACTGACAGTCGCATTCACACACAACACTCCGTATAGAATAACACGTCAATTCATAAAAGAATGTAGCACCACATTTCCATTTAACTATTCATTTCAGCTTACAGCTGAGCTGAAAACAAATCCGAAAATTCAGCCCCTCCATCCTCCTTTTACGCACACTCCCCTTCCCATCCTATTGCGTTTTGAAGCCACGGCACGTATAACCACCGGGCACAACCGCCGTATTCAACTTGTCATTCGCGGTATCTACTTCTCTCCATGAAAACGACAGTAATCAAAAGCAATAAAGCAAGAATCACAAAAATAATAGTAAAAATCATAGTAACAATTAACAAACACAAATTATACATCAAACCCCCTCCACACTAACGTTTGCTTTTAGAATAGACCTCCTTATTACCGATATTAATAAATAACTACCATAAATATAATGAAGACAACAAAGATTGTTTGCTTTTTTTTTTTTTTTTTTTTTGTAAGTGGGAGAATAAGAACAGAAATGGGGAAGGCGGAAGGAGGCGTTGAAAGCACCCGATACACATTGGTCGAAGGCTACCAGAAGCATGCTGTAGTAGTCGCCTCAACAGGCCATAAAGCATGCTCTCATGCTTCAGAGCACTGCTTCCTATACGCTTCAAGCCCTAGACCAATGAACTCATGAAAATAGAAAATGTAAGTTTCGTCTCCTCTAGGGGACGAATTAGGTCAAACTGTATTTGTTTCTAGGTCAACTGTCTTTTACAAACAGTTTGAGAATGCTTTTGAACCGTTTGTTGACGCCGGATAATGTCCTGACTTGGTTTTATACAATTTAAGAATCCAACAAGGCAAATGGGTTTTTGAGACGGAAAGAGCGGAAAGTTGTAGAGCAACATTGGGTATATATTTACAGTGAAATTGCGCTTTTTCCGTCACTATAGAGCTTGAAGCGTATAGGAAGCAGTGCTCTTAAGCATTAGAGCATGCTTTATCGCCTGTTGAGGCGACTAGTAAAGCATGCTTCTGGCAGCCTTCGACCAATGTGTACCGGGTGTTGAAAGCCGTTAGGGAAGGAGGTTCAGTTGTCAGGGCAGCTTCTTCAAGAACTATTATAGCTCACATACTGTCGGGGCCGGCGTAATAAAAAGAAAAGACTGACTGAAGTGGAGTGATTTGAGGATGGCGATTAGTAGGTGAGGGATGTAAGTTTCTGGAAAAAAAAACTTCGAGTTTGCCGGTAACGTTCAGCACCTATCCCGGACACATCTGCTACAAGTTGGTGAGATAATGGATGTGGGTTGGATGCCAGCATTGTTCACACTGCATAGATGAGACGACGTGCTGATCCTTACGTTCGCCTAACCGAAGCTTCGGCGGGTATCAGCTACGCAGTGCCATCATTGTCGTGACTTTTGGTTGGATGGGAAATTTGGGGTGGTTTCAGAACGGTTTGTGTATTCAGAGCCTCTTTATCTGATGTAAGAATAGAGCATAAAAGGGATAGAAGGATCAGAGAAGAAAGGGGAGGAGAGAGGGAGGGAGGGGGGAGAAGAGAGAGAGAGAGAGACAGAGAGAGAGAGAGAGAGAGAGAGAGAGAGAGAGAGAGAAGAGAGAGTTTAGCAATTTGACAACTTAATGCATAAACGACCTGAGGCTCATTGCAAACACACGTGCAGAGAGAGAGAGAAAGAGAGACAGACAGACAGACAGACAAATCAGACAGACAGAGAGAGAGAGAGAGAGAGAGAGAGAGAGAGAGAGAGAGAGAGAGAGAGAGAGAGAGAGAGAGAGCAATTAAAGAAAAGTAAACAAGATTTTTTTTAAAGTGCAAAACATTCATTTCCAAAATACCTTAAACAGAAGCTCCACTGAAAGAGACTCGGTGCCTCCATGACGCCTTTAAAAACATTCGTCTCCAAACTAAAAATAAAAAATGATTGCAGATTTGCTCAAAAAGACAGTTTTCCTGATTCCAGACTCGGCTGATTTCACTCGTGACGGCTCTAATATGATTGGATTACGCCAGAGTCATCAGGAAAATCACATGCTATTTGAGAGAAATCTTATTTTATTTTATTTTATTTTGTTATATTTTTCAGTTTTAATGTGCCGCACTCTTCATCTTTTGCACGTAGATACAGAAAGTAAAAATAACGTATTGCATTATTGGGTCAAATGGTAGGCTAATAGAAAATAGACTAGTGTTTGAGCTACAAATATTATTAATAGATTTTTCTTACTCTATGTCGATGTTAATCGTGTTATCACTTTTAACATGGAGCTGGTAAGCACGAACTATAGAAAAGAACAAAAAAATGAATGGCGGAGTGAATGAATGAACGAATGAAAATGCATCAAACACATTACTAATTCCACACACAAAAAAAAAACCTTCGTGTTTGTTATCAGCGTATATTATGGATTTCTAGTAGTTATTCTTTAGCAGTTAAACTTAACATACATGCATGAATAAATACCATCTCTACAGATTTCAATTCCATCAACGGAAGAACGGTTTGTAACGGAAGCTCAAAATCAGAAAGAAAACGATATTGCGTAGATCTAATTAAATGTCTGATCACCTCACTATTCCTCTCCGCCCCCAACCCCTTTGCACTCGCACCCTCTCCCCTCCTCCCCCGCCATCCTTTACACTCACACTGCTCCCCACCCCGCGCAGCAACGAATGCTGTGGATTTCGTAATGTGGAGAGATGTTCAGCATAAACAACTTTAGTAACAGCAATAAAACATTTTCTTGTCTATTTTGAAATGGAAGAACATGAGAATCTGACATAAAACTATTATTAATATAGTAAGATGTATAGAAATTCTCATTCCTGTGGTGTGTATGCTCGCGTGCATTATCATCACAAGGGAGGGAGGCGTGCGTGTACCCTTGTGCGTTCATTGGCTTGGGGATTTTGTTTTCTTGTGGTAGAAAATTTGTCATTCAATTCTGCCCACTTTTTGTGTGTCTCCTATGCTTCCTGGCAATCAAATCGAGTTCTCCCGAGAGGACACGGAGGGATCTACGCTTGTGGAAATCCTTCCGTGGAGTGATGGAGCTGAGGTGAAGTCTCGTGAAATCTTGTTGAGTCTCACTCTTACTGTGCACTTCCTCTATAGGCGGTAACTGTGACGCGCCTTTCCGGTAGCGGTTCGTGCGCAGGTTTCACGATTGCACCCTCATTTCAAGGGAGATTACTTTTTTCTAAAAGAAACGTAATTGCCTTGAAGTTTTGTTCGCTTCTTCCTTAGTTTTGTTTCTTTTCTTTTCTTTTTAAATTCATTTCATTACTTTATTTTCTTGTAAATGTTTCTTGTTTGTTTGTTTGTAGTTGTACTTTTTAGTTGTTGCTGTTGTTGTTTTTAATACATATGTTTATTTTGTTTGTTTCATTGTTTATTTGTCGGTTACTATTTGTTCCATTCTGAGTTATAATGAGATGGTAGAGGGGGGAGTGTGCGGGGAAATGTAGGGGGAGTGGGGGAAGAGTTGGGGTGTTAGTCTTGATTCAAGAAGGAGCTTACTTACGTACTCACACACATAACAATTTACATTCTGACAACAACTCTTTTAAAGCTTCACTACTTAGCTTACTATACTGCTTGCAAACTATATCCACGTTAGTGCAACAGGACTTCAAGTGCTGCACATAAACCACAAATATTACTTTCTGCTACAAAACTGCAGACCGCAGCGAATATTGACAAACCCTCGAACGATTCGAGGTAAACTGGCAGCGGCTAAATCGCCTCTAAAAAACGAAATGATTTTGCACTGAAAAACAACAATTTTGCAGACTTAATAGAGGCCAGTCAGCCTTGAAACAGCATGCTGAATTTGCTCTGAGAACCATGAATGTAAGTACGAGTTTCTCAGTCGTACTTCTTTAGTGGTCAGTGCCTTGTGCACCGCTTTGAGTGGGTGTGGGTAAGTTTGCCATAAAACTCACGTCTCTTTGTTTAATGTCAGCCAGCTTGTCCCATGTCCAGGGATTATTAAGAACTCACCAATTGATTGAAACAGCGGACAGGACGTAGCAGACTTTAGCACTGACTTCTTACAAGCCGAATCAGGACCACAAAATCAAGACCACAATTTGGTTGAATGAGGACTCACCCCTTATACGTATAAAAGATCTGCTGCAAAAATCCTAATGGCAACACGGAAGGCACTCCACCAGCCATCCCACGCAGGGGACGCTGAGGCTATACGCTAATTTATCGAACCCCAGTTTACAAAAACAAAACAGAATACAAACATCATTATAAAATATCAACAAAACACATACATATAAAATGCCAATGTGAGAGTGGGTGAAACATGTCAGCGTGTATGTTGGTATAGATCGGCGCTTTTTGTGTCTGATTTGTGATTTGGAGAAAAGCGCGTTATAATAATAATTATTATTATTAAATAATAATAATAATAATAATAATAATAATAATAATAATAATAATAATAATAATAATAATAATAATTATTATTATTATTATTATTATTATTATTATTATTATTATTATTATTATTATTATTATTATTATTATTATTATAGTACACTCTTGCTGTCTTCGATGTTGTTTTGTCATGTCGTGTTAGGATCAGGGTTCGGTTGGGTAACAGCGTGCTAAAATCTGAGCTATGCCCTGAAACAGTGGTTAAGATCTCGATGCCTCATCAGTCTCTGATACGTTTGTTGTCTTTGTACAAGTTGTAGCACCAAAGGTAGTAAGGCCTGTGGATGTCTACGCTATGGTCTGAAACAATGATTCAAGAATTGACGTCTACGATACTGCGCCCTGAAAAGGTGATTCAGGAATTGATGTCTACGCTACTACGCCCTGAAACAGTGATTCGGGCGTTGAAGAAGACTACGCTACTGCGCCCTGAAACAGCGTTTCTGGCGTTGAAGTCTACGCTAGTACACCCTGAAACAGTGATTCATGCGTTGAAGAAGTCTATGTTAGTACGCCCTGAAAGAGTGATTCAGGCCTTGAAGAAGTCTACGCTACTACGCCCTAAAACAGTGATTATACTACGCTCTGAAACTGCGAGGGTAGCCGTTAGCAGTCTCCAAGACTGGTGCTGTCTTTCGATGTTGTCTTGTTGTGCGGAGCTGGAATCACATGTCCGGAGGGCCACATTCAAGCTAGCACTCACCCACACAACATCCATCTTGCAGCGTCTCTACTGTGTTGTCTCACACCATCGGAACATCAGGCCTCCTCTTCCTGTTATTAGCCCTTGACTGTGCGAAGCTTTGTTTTTGTCTTCTGGGAAGAAAGGTATTGCAGTAAGGTGCGCAATTTAATACAAGAAAAACTTAACTGTATATAGGCCTAACAGAAGCAAGGCTGTAAATGTTTTTAGATTCCCGTGACTCTATGACAATACGCAGAGGTAACCATGACGTCTCCATGAACATCGAATGAAGTTGTTTGTTCGCCCCCATTGCCGGTAGATGATACAGCTACATGTAGACTGTGTTGTCTGTGCATGACCACAATCCGATAGCGTTCCAGAAACCAAACGCAATCCTCATTGGGAACGCTGTTATACTTATAGTTCTATTTTCTTACTGAAAGAAGACACGTGTGGGAATATAATCAAGATAAACATGGTGTCAACAGCAAAATAGTCAGCACGTTAATCAAGTTAGTTTGCTCCGCTGCGGCTATGATCTGAATAAAGTGCGTACTACCACAAAATTCGTTTTATCTGGTATCATTGTAGTTCGTTCAGATATTATCTAGTATCGTATAAAAAGAAATACGATCTAAAATGAGATCTTTTAGGTTAATAATAAAAATTAAATCCCTTGTATGAGATACATTTGCGTACATTTTAAAACTAAAACTGATTCATCCCTGATAAAAGTGAGCTATCCTCACTCCGTGTGATGAGAGTATAAACCGAGGTCTAGTCTGTGCACGCACGTATTCCATCGCACGGACTTTAAAGATCCTGATGCCTGTGTCCTAGACGGGTGAATGCCAGGTATACAAATACATGTCCAGCAGGCACTACTGGTCCCCTTCTCCCCCATAGCCAGTCGCTCGGGATTGTGCTCAGTTATCTGGGCGTCGGACAGTGCGCCTCATGCAGCACGTGGGGTCCGGGGCAGCATGGGTTAGATCCCTTGAGCAGTTCTTTAGATGAAAAAGGGTTTTACAAAACCGAGTAAATATATATATATATAAATATATATATAATTCTGACCTGGGGTTTCTTCTGTCTTGTCACAAGAACTTGGTACTTTATATAATATAATCAAGTCTACTTATTGTTTGTTTTTTTAAACTCCATCCGCAAGAAGTCCAGAAGTGGTCTATAACTATTCAGGTTAATCAAATATGATTTCTCCAGCCATTTGTCCCATGACTGCAAACTTACCATTGCAAACAGAAGCATTGCGAAGTCTGCTGATGGTTATTCTTGGAAAATGTGCTCCCAGCCCTACACCAAACTTGGACGCAACACAAACATTTTGACGTCATGCACTTGCAGGTTTTGTTTGTTGCCCAAACTGGGAGGGATGGACGAGTGGGCTTGATGATTTGTATCTTCTTTCTTTGGCTACCTCATCGATCATTTCCTTGGGGCCGGTTGCATTAGAAAGGAGCGGCTTTTCGTGAATGAAATCTTTGTAGGCCAAGTAACAGCGTAGCAGCAATTATTAATAGATATTTTTAAAAAAAAATATTCCAAAGGTATAAACATTGAAAATGAGAGATTTTATTTATATTTTTGTGTTAATAAATCTTCAATGAGTTAACCGTTCGGAAACCCCTTGGGGTCATGAGCAATCTTGCCACTATAGATTGTTCTAACCTATAAAGGGTACAGTGAAAGCCCCAGTTGAAAACCTGTCTTGCCTTTGTAGGCATGACAAATTAACTGCGGCAACAGTTCCCCCCGTTGGAGTGCCGGGGGTTTCAGTATAAATAGTATCCCCACTTTCTGGAAATTTAGTGCTTTAAATTCCCACTGTCGCTGTCTTCCTCATTTGCTCTTTCCCATTCCCGATCTGTCCTACCACTCTGCTATACTATCTTCTTCTTCGCTAGATCAATGACCTACCTTTTTTCTTGAAAACTCTTCCTGGACAAGACTCCTTGTTTGTGTATGAGGTCTGTTGGATCAGCTTGGGAGTGTTGGACGCTTTCTGCCGGGTGGTCACTAGGGCTTCCTATGAATGTACTATTTAGCACTATAGGCATTTTATATGTATATTTTTTGTTGATAATTTATACTGATGTTTGTATTCTATTTTGTTTTTGTAATCGGGGAGTTCGCGTAGTTGAGGTCAACCCTCAGCCGTCCCTCGCGTGGGATGTCTTTATTGTAAAGTGACTGGCCGGTGGAGGGCATTCAATTTTCCCACTGGGGTTGTTTCAACAGATCTTTTATGCGGATCGGGGGTTGTCCGGTCCTGATTTGGCTCGGAAGAGTCCGCTGGACCTAAAGCAATAATAAATCAATCAATCAAACCGTTCGGAAAACAAAATGAAAATTTCAAGATATTGTATCTATTTAAACAAATATTGGGTAATCAGTTCTTGTGCGTGCGTAGATTACCGTCCCCGGACACAGAAGCGTATAGGGGATGAGTTCTTGTTGTTGTTACTGTTGTATTTATTGCTATTTAACTATACTGTTCGGTATAAAACCCTAGTTTAATTAGGATTTACAGGTTGCGTAAAGCCATCACCAGAATCGACCAGTCCCAATTACAACTGTTATGTTCAAATCCTCTTAAACGTTTTTTTTTTTTTCAATCTAAAATCGAACACTGTACAGAAGAAACGCTCCTTAAATCCAACTATTACAAGCAGCGTGTTTAAAAGATTCTTAAGGTCGAACTTTTTGTCTCTCAAATGTTTCAGATAGCGTAATATTCTACCTATATTTTCATTTCTCAAATGCTACAGATTTAGCATATTGTACCGATATTTTAATCTCAAAAATACAGATAGTGTAATATTCTACCTATATATTTTCACTTTTCAAATGTTGCACATAGCGTAATATGGTACCTATATCTTCGTTTCTCATGTTATTAACATCGAACACGATATGAGAAGAATATTTGCCATTACAACTGTTATAGGCAGACTGGAACATTCTGCTAAGGTCGAGGTATATGTCTTTCCTCAGACATTACAAATTCATTATTCTACCAGCCGAACCTCATGATGGCCGGCCAGTTCTTCTTACACATGACTCTAATTTGTTACATGAAACTCAGCCCAAGCTTGAAATTGCCTGTGCCGTAAAAAGACTGAAAAAAAAGAAAGAAAAAAGGTCTTCGGAGTCAGAGCAAAAACTTAATTGGAAAGCAGCGGCGTGTGTTTTCATTGGGGTCTTAGAATGGATTGCTGGTAATGTGCCATGTGGATTTATAAAGAAAGATGTAGGCGGCGGAGGAAAAAAACAAGATTGTTTGGTTGGTCCGTTGTTTTATTAACGTCTTCTTCATCGAGATGACAAGACAAGAAAGACAAGACAAGTGGAAGGTGCTTTCTTCAGTTTAAGGTTTTGAGTTTAATAATAATACTAATACTAATAATACTAATACTACTAATACTAATACTAATAGTAATAATAATAATAATAATAATAATAATAATAATAATAATAATAATAATAATAATAATAATAATAATAATAATAATAATAATAATTTATTTTATAAAGCACAATTCCAAAGTAAAAAGTCTGCTCAAAGCGCTCACGGGGTGTCGGATAGTGCAGTGGTTGGAGCACTCGCTACTGTGTCGAAAGTGAAGCACCGTCCGGTGCGGTTAGCACTTGGATGGGTGACCGCTAAGGTGTGAAGCGACAAACAACAACGCCCCCAGTTGACTCAACTGTGATTGAGTACCTACTCTCTTGAGGGTGGGGAAGGTAAAGCAGCGAGGGAGAGAGTTGGGCATCACCCTCATTACGCTGGCCCAAGATAAGTGTGATCTCCAACATCACGCTCCCCTACGGTCACAAGGCTATGGGACTACCTTTACCTTTTTTTTTTTTTTTACCAAAGCGCTCACACGCATACTCTCACAGAAGCACTCGTACAACACACTTAGACATGGAGTATATAACCAAAACAAATAAATAAGTTTTTTTTAACAATAAAATACACTGACAGAACTTAAACTTGACACTCTGACTGATTGGTCGGGCCAAAATCAGTTCAGTTCAATATTTTAATTTTACTTCTGTTCACTCTAGGTGATATCAGACAACCAAAGAAAAATAAAATAAATAAATTGAAAGAACATAAAATAAATTAACATTTTAAACAATCTACCAATTGGCGATTTTAAAATAACATGAACAATATTATCAATTTTTGTATGATCAAAAAAAATGTCTTCCTTTGATTGACCGTATTTCTTGGTATTAATACCACGTTATTCTAATTTTAACGTAATAATTGGACATTCAAACAAAATATGTTGTACAGACATTTTTTGTGGAAACGGACAATTAACGTCCAAAAAATATTTTGTACACCAAGAATGTATTCATAACCTAATTACTATCTTTGATACGTTTCTTTGATAATTAATTGCTGAGTAGTTGTATGTATTATTTATTAACCTCTCAATTTTAGAAATTATTTCATTATATGACAAACTTAAATTATGAACAACTATTGTTCCAGTATTATTCTTAGCTCCCTCTGGCCAATTGATTGCTTGATTGTTGCTTTAGGTCCAGCGGACTCTTCCGAGCCAAATCAGGACCGGACAACCCCCGATCCGCATAAAAGATCTGCTGAATACAATACAATACAATACAATACAATATAACTTTATTGATCTCAAACTGAGAAATTCAATACATGGTCTACAATACAATCCGACATAAAAATTTTAGAGTACATGGGAGAGAACTAAGAAACGTTTTAGCACATTATGCATACATAATTATATAACACATCATATTCATTTCCTTACTCCTTATACGGCATATAGACTGGACATTACTTTCAAGTTCTTGCACAGCACACACTTACTATCACATTTATTCTAACATTGAACATGTCATTTCTCTAAGATACATAGACTAAATATTGCCTTTCGCACAGCACACTTACTTTCACATTTATTCCAACATTAAACATGTCATTTTTCTAAGATACATAGACTAGATATTGCCTTTCTCACTGCATATTATTACAACGTTAATTCCAAACTATCTTCTCATCCTTCACACATACCCTAAACAACCCTAGTGGGAAAATTGAATGCCCTCCACCGGCCAGTCACTTTACAATAAAGACATCCCACGCAGGGGACGGCTGAGGCTTTACCCCAACTACTCGAACCCCCGGTTACAAAAACAAAATAGAATACAAACATCATTATAAATCATCAACAAAACACATACATATAAAATGCCTATATTGCTAAATAATATCATCATAGGAAGCCCTAGTGACCACCCGGCAGAAAGCATCCAACACTCCCAAGCTGATCCAACAGACCCCATACACAAACAAGGAGTCTTGTCCAAGAAGAGTTTTCAAGAAAAAAGGTAGGTCATTGATCTAGCGAAGAAGAAGATAGTATAGCAGAGTGATAGGACAGATCAGGAATGGGAAAGAGCAAATGAGGAAGACAGCGACAGTGGGAATTTAAAGCACTACATTTCCAGAAAGTGGGGATACTATTTATACTAAAAACCCCGGCACTCCAACGGGGGTACTGTTGCCGCATTGAATCGGTCTTGCCTACAAAGTCAAGACAGGTTTTTAACTGGGGCTTTCACTTTTCCATTTATAGGTTAGAACAATCTACAGTGGCAAGATTGCTCATGACCCCAAGGGGTACTCTGGCCAATTAATCACATATGTCAGTCCAATAAATTCCGCTGTGTGATGGGACCCAGCAAAAGTCTAAACATATTCCTCTTAAAATACTGTAATGAATTAAATGTTTTATCTCATATAAAAACTCACTTCTGACCTTGCAGCTCCAGTCTTTCAGAGCATAAAACAGCTTTAGAAAACACAAACACAAACCAAAAATCTCTAATGGAACATTGATTATATAGTTTAGTGCCATCATAATTGCATATAACTCAGCCGTAGATATAGGATATCCTATTCCTAAATTATACGACTTTTTAAGATTTAAACTAGGTATAACAAATCCAGATCCAGCATCCGTTGTCTCTAGCCAGACTCATGTGTAAATATTTTAGTGTAATTTGAGTACAGAATTTCTAAATGTTCTTTTACTTCATTAATTAATAAGTTTGTATTCTCATCCTTTTTTTGTTTTACTGTAATCAATATCATAATTTGCTCATTTATGTTTCCATGGTGGCATTTGTGGTATTAAAGGCATTACTGGAATTGTATTAATATCCATATTGCATTTATCCATTAAATCCTGTGTATAGTTTTTTTTAATAGGTTGCAAATATTTAACATGTTTTGATCGCTCTTGAAAATCAATGTCAGCATCATAAAAAATTTCATTATGTACAGAATTTGGGACCGATAAACTTCCGATCAGACATTTTGCGCTACATAATTGACGCTGTTGATTTAGAGGCAATATTTCTGCTTCGTGATATGTTTGGGAGGTGTTAGAATGTACTGGCACACCTAATGCAATTGTAATAGCTCTGCTGTCAATATTTTATAATTTGTTTAATAAGGTATTATTTGCTGAAAAATATACCTCTTAACCATAAATAAGTTTACAACGAACAAGAAATATAAAAAGATGTAGGAGTGATTTTGTATCTTGTCCCCATGCCTGTGCACTTATAAATTTGTTATAAGTTCAATGTTTTTCTAGCCTTTAATATTAAAGTTTCAATATTTAATTTACAATTTATTGTGGTTGTTAAATATACACCAAGAAATTTTACTTACTGTTTATTGCAAGTATTTCTTCATTTAATTTTAGAATATGAACATATTTAGGATTAGGAAAAGCATTAGAACAGTGTTTTCACTAGATAATTGAAGACCAATATTGTTCAAATATAAAGAGAAAGTTCTTTTTTGAAAAAGATTCTGAATATAATCAATTACTCTCTTTTGTTTGTTCATTTTCTTAATGTAGCATTAATCCATAAATCATCTGCATATTGAGCAACATCTGTTGAATTAGACACAACTGACGGAAGGTCATGAATTATAATTGAATATAATAAAGGGGATATTATTGAGCCTTGTGGAATCGGGCCAAGATGGGATGTAGGCTTAATTTATTTGAGGTCAGGCTGCTTAGAATCATAGGTTATTATTTAAGCCAGGCTAGATTAATTCTATAGTACTGTAATGTCCTGTAGCTGTAACACAACTTGTTATCAAGAAATAAAGAAGGCGGGCGGAAAACAAAAACTCCGAAATAACTTCAAACAATAATGGTGTGGTTGTTTGTTTGTTTGTTTGCTAGTTCCAGAGCTGTAAGCTCTGAAGCTATTGGTCTTTGGCTTTGTCGTTTGTCCGGCGTCCGTCCAGTGTTCGGCGTCCGTCTGTCCTGAAGTGACATTTGCCCACTTTTCTCTTAAACTAATGGTTTCGGTGTTAGTTTCTTTTTTTTTTTTTCACACACCTTACTGTTTTGGGTCCATATTCAGAAAGACCCGCTTGCAAACCCTTCGATAGGTCGTTTATCTCAAGGTATAGACCTTGCGGTAATTTTTTCTTACGTTAGGGTTGGAGAAAACTGCCGGTAAACTTATCTCGGTATTCAAGAAGGCCTACCTGACGATGAGCTTTTCGATGACAACGACACAAGGACTTCCGTGGCAGACGACGGATTACATGTAGGAAAAAGCAACTTTTCCAATAAAAAATATTTCGTTTAATTTTAATTGAAAGAGGAAACCAAAAACATTTTACTTTCGTTCTTCGCTTGATAAATCTACCATCAAAAAGAAAGTATTTTACGGCAATTTTACTGGCACAAGGATAAACAGAACTGGAAATCTGGTGCTAAACACAGTTGCAGTGAAGGAAGAAGTGACGATGCCGGTTCGCATGTTTCATATCTACTCCTACTTCATCCACAATTCGCACGATGGCGATTCTTCGAAATGTAAATTTTCTGTAATGTACTACATCATCAAGTATATTTAGATGATTTCATCTGTCCCCGTTCCTTCGTCTCCGATGCAGAATCATTGCGAAAACAATTGGATTCGCCATTTTTACCTCGACAAGGGAACGAGTTACCGGAGAGGGGTCGCGTCGGTAAATTTATCTGCCGTTAGGCCGAGTGGCAGGGAGTTTCAACTTCTCTGAATACCAGACAAGTCCAAACCAGCGGAAGGTAAAGATTTTACCCCTCCTCATGGTAAATTACCAGCGGGTATCGCCTTTTCTGAATACGGACCCTGGTGGGTGGTCTAGTACGGCAGCAGTTTATGGACACGCTACATAATGTTTGATGAAGCAACGTCGGTCCAAGTTAGTACTTGGATGGGTGGCGATGCTGGAAAGACAACCATCATTAAATACAAATACTGAAACAGGCACACACAACGCACATCGTACCAGTCCACCCTGCTGTGATCGGGTACCTGGGTCTGTTTAGAACCGGGGAAGGTAAACCAGGGGAATGGAGAGAAGACCGAAACACCTTTACGTTTTACCTTTCAATGTTCTAGGATTGTGTTCAACATTAAATCATTGATCATTTAATTCCACGATCTCATTCATCCATCAGTTAAAATTATTGGTATGGCCTTTTAATAATGAAAACTCAAAGAGCGCTACTGATTTGACAAATATTAGTACCGCCATCACATACCTCAAGATCAAAGGTCTCCACATATTTCCGCAAATGTGTAATTATATTAGATTTCTGTGTCTTCTTTTTAAATGCTTTTATCACAAGGTCATTAACCAAGTAGAATGTATCATCGATAGCAAAATGAAAGTGGATTCTCGATAGCGTGAGCTGTAGTAGTAGTGCGTGTGTGTATGTGTGTGTGTTTATGTATGTATGTATAGATAGATAGATAGATAGATAGATAGATAGATAGATAGATAGATAGATAGATAGATAGATAGATAGATAGATAGATAGATAGATAGATAGATAGATAGATAGATAGATAGATAGATAGATAGATAGATAGATAGATAGATAGATAGATAGACATACATACATACATACATGCACAAACAAATGGCTGTATATTCACCGCTGAGCTATCCAGGATCTACTACCTCCATCCCCCTATCTACCTCTTTCCCCCCTTTCCTCCCTCCTCTCCTCCCGTCGCGATATCGGAGGATCGGCCCAACTAGAGTTCAGGTCCTTGTAGCTTTTAGAAATTAATATACAAAACTGGAAAATGATGAAAATGTTTAATTATTGTATATTCAATTATTTTGGAAAGAAGATGGTTTTCACCAAATCTATGAGGTAGCGTCGGGAGCCCGGAATAGGAAGAAAATATGTAAGAAAATAGTCCACTCACTCTGTCTGTCTCTGTCTCCCTCTGTCTGTCTATCTCTCTCCCTCTTAATTTTAATGCCATACTACTACTATTACTACTACTACTACTACTACTACTACTACTACTACTACTACTACTACTACTACTACTACTACTACTGCTGCTGCTAATAATATTAATACCCCCGTTGGGGTGCCGGGGGTTTCAGTTTAAATAGTATCCCCACTTTCTGGAAATTTAGTGCTTTAAATTCCCACTGTCGCTGTCTTTCTCATTTGCTCTTTCTCATTCCTGCTCTTTTCTATCAATCTGCTATACTATCGTCTTCTTCGCTAGACCAGTCTCCTACCTTTTTTCTTGAAATAATGTAATGTAATGTAATAATAATAATTCAAACACTTAAGCTTGACATGTAATACCAAAGTATAATGCTCAGTTTTTCATTGCGATGCACTCAACTGGACTCATTTGTCACTTCTTTCCAAGAAGTGTCAAATGCCTGCAGATAAAAACCGCCTCCTAATGCCTTATAATGACGTGAAATCCGAGGCCATCTACACCGCTTCGATTTTCACTGTTGTTGCGTTGTTGTAATTTTTTTTAAGCTAGAGTTCAATTTCGACGGCTTAAGTAATAATGCTTTAAAATTATCGCACTCTGGAACTTTATTGAGTTGTGCAAGGTGAAGTTTGCAGCTTTAAAAAAAAAAGTTTTGGACGGTTATTAATTGTAAAAGTAATAAACAAGGAGAAAGTTATAGACGACTTGGTCATACTGGTGGTGGCGTTGAGGATGATGTTGGTAGTGGTGATGAGGAGATGAGAAGGAAGAGGATATTGTTGATGATGGTCATGGTTAGTTATTCATTAATGGTGATGATGATGATGATGATGATGATGATGATGAAGTTGATGATGATGATGGTGATGATGATGATGATGATGATGATGATGATGATGATGATGATGATGATGATGATGAAGTTGATGATGATGATGGTGATGATGATGATGATGATGATGATGATGATGATGATGATGATGATGATGATGATGATGATGATGATGATGATGATGATGATGATGATGGTAATTATTCCGCTGCTGTTGCTGCTACTAATGATGATGAACACTTGTTTAGCGGGATTCACTGTAGGATCCCTGTGTCGATGGGACAATGATGGGTTCGAAGATGGGTTTAGAACCTTTCGTAATTCTGCGTGTAAAATAATTCCCCCCCCCCAAAAAAAAAAACAAAAAAAAAAAAAAAATTTCAAACATCCAGCCACCTCTTATCAGGACCCCACCTCACAATTACCCATTCACCTCCCCATATATAACCCCCAACATCTACTCCTAAAGACTCGCCACACGATCACTCTCAAACATAAACTACACTATATCTACACTATAAACAAGCAGGATTAACGGCAGAGCGAACAGATTTTCAACCTCAGAATAATCTGCGAGAAATACCTACAGCACCAATAACATCTATGTCATGTGTTCGTAGATTTCAAGAAAGCGTTTGACCGAGTCTGGCATGCGGCTATGTGGGCAACCATGAGAGTGTACAACATCAGCCCTAAAATTATTGCGAAACATGGACCCTCACAGCAGATCTACAACGAAGAATACAAAGCATACAGATGAGATGCTACAGAAGACTTCTGGGCATTTCCTGTACTCAGCACATCATCAACGAAGAGTCCGATAAACCATCACACAAGGTTGGACAACACGATGACCTGCTCACAGTGGTGAAGAAACGGAAACCCCGATGGTACGGCCACGTCACCATATCATCAGGCCTTGCAAAGACCATCCTGCAAGGAACAGTTCAAGGATGTGGAAGAAGAGGGAGACCAAAAAAGAGGTGGGAGGACAACATTCGAGAATGGACTGGCTTGACACTGAGCGAGAACGCTGGTTAAACGATCACCTGTGGTACCCCAACCACTCCAGAGTTACGGGATAGGGTATGATAGGTTAAGATCTATACTCGCAGCAAGACACCTTCGCCCTGAGCAGTTATTTGAACTTAAAACTGCGCTATGTAACAACAATTATATTGCATAACGTGACACTAACAAAATCAAGAGCTCCATTACCTTGATTTGGACAGGAGAAAAACAACAGACAAAAAAATCACAAGCACCCAATCATTATTCTTCCAAGATTTTATTTTGTTATTTCTCTTCTTCAGATTGATAAACCACCGCGTTCCATATTACATTATGATATTGTATGTCTTGTTATTTGCTACGTTTTTCTTCTTTTTTTTTTTACACACAGGCTATCGCTTGGCCGCTTTAATAACAACAACCGATCAGGTTAGCACACTGAGCTGTAAACTGATGGAGGGTGCCTCTTTCTCTCTTGACATAAAACCACCACGATCCTTCTTCACATGACAATTCTCTATGTTCTCACTCTCTATCTGTCTGTTTGTCTCTCTCTCTGTCTGTTTGTCTGTCTGTCTGTCTGTCTCTCTCTTTGAGCTGGATGTGTTCCGAAAGAAGACTGCCCCATGCTACTCGCTGTTCGAAACATCATGTCAGGCAAATTCAAGTGGTTTTCATCTAAAACGCACATCTGTAGGGTTTGTTATGTATGCATGAATACATACAATAGGGAACAAAAGAAAACACAAATGTAAGAGAACAGATACTTTAAAATCATCATTTGTTAGGGACGAGCGGTAAGCAATGCCAAGGAAATCATACTGCCATGACAGCGCTATTCCATTGGTTACTTCATGTGCGTCAAGCGACAAACCTTATTTAAAGAAAAATTTAAAAATTAAAAAATAAAGAAAAATTAAAGAAAGAAAGCGGCTGAGCATGAGAAATAAAAAGAGGGAAAGAGTAGTCCATATTTACATCTCAGTCGGTTTGGCTCCAGACACTTGAGAATTATTAGCTCGCCTTGAAATTTCGCACAGCCTACTTGCAAAACAAAACAAAATAAAACAAAACAAGCAACAAACAAACCAACCACTGCTTGAAGGATTTTTGTCCCCTTTTATCTATTTAAGAGACCCTCCTCTTGTAAATCACATTGACAGCTGTGTTTATCTTAACCGTAGGGATCCAATGAAAGCGACGTTAATCTTCCCTATTACTCTTCTCTCTTGTCCAATTTTATATAAATGTGTTTATTTTTCTTTCCTCCACACCACCCACCATTCACTGTTTATTTCTCCATTTATGTTCCTCATATAATTATGCGTGGACCATCTCTAACGTTTTCCATGCATCTGCTCTTGCGCCATGAAAATGGATTAGTCTGGCAGAGGATGGCACTATACATCGATAAATCATCATCTCAGTTCTCGTCGACATCGTCTTTCTATGTGAACATCTCTACTAAGTTTCTTGTTCTTCCCCCCCCCCCTCTCCCCCTTGTTTCCTTCTGGCTTTCTTCCGCTGTTTCTCTAATAGTAATGCTTCCGTCTTGTAAATCATCATCATCATCATCATCATCATCATCATCATCATCATCATCATCATCATCATCATCATCATCATCATCATCATCATCATCATCATCATCATCAATTCCCCTAAAATCTTCTTCTCCCTCCTCTGGCTCTTCCTCTTTCTCATCGTTTTCTCCATTTTCCTTTTTATAATTTATTACGCAATCCTCGTTCTCCTCCTCCTTCTTCTTCCTCCTTCCCTTCTTCTTCTTCTTCTCCCATCCCTCCTTTTCTTCTGTCTCTTTCTTCTTGTTGTAGGCCAGTGTCAAGTCTCTCCAAAATAAGCTAGCCGAGACTAAACGAAGAGGACAGACTCAAGATCTAACCGCGGACATTAATTACGATTGATTTTGGCCCATCGCCTTGGATAGCCAATTTCTGTCAATTATCACTCTTTCCCCTTCTTTCCTTGCCAGGTTTCCAATGACCAATTTTTGTGAGGGCATTTCCAAAAGAGATGGTCAGCGTTGGACCACTGACAAACACCCACTTAATTCGCACCGTAGATGACCACTTGTAGGTTGGGTGGTGCATGGCAGCTAATGCTGGTCAAAGAACGAGCTCTCAATCTGATCTTAGACCTTTGAACCAGTAGCAGACGCCTAATCTCCAGTCATAATCCTAGAGTGGTAAGTAAAAGTTGGGGAAAAACTAACATTCGTCACACGGAAAGTGCTGACGCTGACAAACACTTACTTCTTACCGTAGCTGACCACTTTAGATTGTGGTAACCACTGCTGTTGGTCAAGTGGCCGAGCTCTCGGTCTGATTGATCTCACAAATCGTTTGGTCACTTCTAGATTAATTTCAAATTGCGGTCAGTAGCTTAGATAAAAACAGGAGGAAACGGCAACTGTCAGATGGATTTTGTATTTTTATTTTGCACCGCATTCTAAATATTGCAGTACATTATTGCCAAAGTTATAACAAAATCTACATCTATAATTCAGGCTAGGGCTAGATATTAAGATTAAACGGGAAAGTTGAGGAGTGGAAAGCACCCCTCACATAATATGTTTCTTTGTGCTGCGAATTAGAAATACCTGCAGCTAGATTCAAGATTTAATCCCGTTACTTGCCCCTTCTATATATATAAATTGCTTAGCCGGAAGTCCTTCTTCGCCTCTACTATAAAGTTTGTCTCCTATGGACGCTGATCTGGGCAAGTGCTGAGCGCCGCTGATCGGCCTGCTGTGTGCTCAAAACCAACCAAATCGTTATAGCCGACATTTCCTTACCGAGCGTTTAACCGTTTCTGAAATAAATAAATAAACAAAATGTCCACAAACTGCAATAGCCTCATTCCGCGCGCTTCCATTAAAAATCAAATTGAGGTTTCAGCATGTTTTCCCATATAGACCAAAAAATTCATGGTTTTTCTACGAAGCCTTGGTAGCTTAGTGGGTTAATCTTTCGCCTACGGTTTCGGGCGACCCAAGATCGATACTCACGCGGGCCATATTTGTTTTAAGTTTTATTTTTTTTTAACACTACAATATGGATATTTTTTTTTAAATTTAGACTTTTTACCTTTAATTTATTATTATTATTATTATTATTATTATTATTATTATTATTATTATTATTATTATTATTATTATTATTATTATTAAACTAATAATAATAATAATAAAAAATTATTATTATTATTATTATTATTATTATTATTATCCCAGCAAGGTCCTCCTGAAAATAATACTCAACAGGTTGAAACCCCAAGCTGAACAAATCATAGCTGAAGAACAAGCAGGATTCAGGGCAGGGCGAAGTACCACTGAGCAGATTTTCAACCTCAGAATAATCTGTGAGAAATACCTACAGCACCAACAACATCTATATCATGTGTTCATAGACTTCAAGAAGGCGTTTGACCGAGTCTGGCATGCAGCTCTATGGGCAACAATGAAAGTGTACAACATCAGCCCTAAAATTATTGAAGTCATCAAAAGCCTGTATGACAAGGCTACCAGTGCAGTCCTCCACAACAGAGCCATCGGGAATTGGTTCAGAACAACAATCGGTGTGCGTCAAGGATGCCTACTCTCTCCAACACTCTTCAACATCTTCCTAGAGCGCATCATGTCGGATGCTCTTGCAGACCATGAAGGCACAGTCAGCATAGGGGGTAGAGCAATCTCCAATCTTCGTTTTGCAGATGACATTGATGGATTGGCTGGAGAGGAACAAGAACTTGAACAGCTGGTACAGAGGCTTGACACCACCTCCAAAGCCTATGGAATGGAAATAAGTGCAGAGAAGACCAAAATGATGACCAACAACACCAATGGCATCAATACGGACATCAAAGTCCAAGGCCAATCCCTCGACACAGTGCATAGCTTCAAATATTTAGGAGCCATTGTATCAGACAATGGGTCCCGACAGGAAGTCCTCTCCAGGATCGCACAAACAACTGCTGCCCTGACAAGGTTGAAGCCCATTTGGAAAGACAGGACCATCAGTCTACATTCCAAAGTAAGACTGCTGCGCTCCCTTGTCATCTCCATCTTCCTATATGCTTGCGAAGCATGGACCCTCACAGCAGATCTCCAACGAAGAATACAAAGCATGGAGATGAGGTGCTACAGAAGACTTCTGGGCATTTCCTATACCCAACACATCACCAACGACGAAGTCCGACAGACCATCACACAAGCCATTGGACAACACGATGACCTGCTAACAGTGGTGAAGAAACGGAAACTTCGGTGGTATGGCCACGTCACCAGATCATCAGGCCTTGCAAAGACTATTCTGCAAGGCACAGTGCAAGGATGTAGAAGAAGAGGGAGACCGAAAAAGAGGTGGGAGGACAACATTCGAGAATGGACTGGTTTGACACTGAGCGAAGCCATCAGGGCTGCTGAGGACAGAGAAAGATGGAGTATGCTGGTTAAACGATCATCTGTGGTGCCCCTACGACCTTCGGGTTACGGGACAGGATAGGATTATTATTATTATTATTATTATTATTAATAAACTAATAATAATAATAAAAAATTATTATTATTATTATTATTATTATTATTATTATTATTATTATTATTATTATTATTATTATTATTATTATTATTATTATTATTATATCAAATTTTCTTTTAAAACCTTGGTGTTTTTTATGACTTCTATTTGTATTATTCTATATTCAATATTAGTAGTAGTAGTAGTAGTAGTAGTAGTAGTAGTAGTAGTAGTAGTAGTAGTAGTAGTAGTAGTAGTAGTACCAAGGATCGGGATGGGGTGGTACGTGTAGGTAAAAGGGGGCTACGGGTAGGTTTAAAGGGGCATGGGTAGGCATAACGGGGATACGGGTATATATAAGGGGGTATGGTGATGGTCGATTCCTTTCATCCATACCTGCGAAACGATCAACGGGAAAGTATCAAGGAGGGTACAGGTAGGTTACAAGGGGGGTACGGAAGGTATCAAGGGGGTATGGGGAGGTATCAAGTGGGTTCGGGGAGGTATCAAGGGCCCCTGGGGGTATGGTGAGGCATCATGGGGGGGACGGGGAGATATCAGGGGGGGGTATGGGGAGGTATGAAGGGGGATATGGGGAGGTATCATCGTCCAAATGAAACTCGCAGACAACAGTTGTCTCTCTGTCTACATTTTAAACAGCAACCTGTGTACCCTGGCTTGCCAGGGTACAAAACCATTTGCAATAATTGTCAATAGTTTTGTGGGAACCATGCGTGTTTGCCAGCATCAGATTGTTGTATCTGGCAAACTCCAAGAGTCTCAGACCTCTGTCATTTGCCTCGTTGTTACAGTGGATTACAGTTGTGGTAATCCTCGGCTTCACTGTCGTCATAGTCTGATGTTGGGGCATAGGCCTGGATGGTAATGAGTCTACTGGAGACTGGGCGGCAACCCAACTGAGATTCTTGGCGTTTGCCAGATACAATAACTGGGGAGAAACATGTGAACCTCACTGCAACAAAAAGACAACAGCCTGGAAAGGATTGGGCCACGCCAGGTCTTTCTTGCCCAAGAGACCCTGCATGATGTAAAGGACCACTCACTACATACCGGATCGGTCGTCGCCCGGGTCACCAAGCACCGCGCATTCCTTTGGCAACCAGAACGGAGATGATAAGTGGGTTACTGATGGACAACTTAGCAAGATCCGCACGAGAGACAACATCGTCATAGGAATCTGGAATGTCAGGGCCCTAAATGCAAAGGGAAAATTAAAAGAACTGGCCCACGTGCTGGACCACTATCGGTGGATAATTTTTTTTAGCAGCGAACAAGCTTTATTTCATCAGGAGAGATGACAGGAATAAACAGGCGTTGGATTTTTGGTCAACAAAGACCTTCTAGCCACTGGTTTGTCTCCAGAAGACTCATTACTATCCGTCTGAGAGCAGCCCCTTTCAACATCACCATCATCCAGACCTATTTCCCAACATCAGACTACGACGACAGCGAATTCGAGGATTTCTATGAACATCTGCAGGCTGTACTTGATTAAGTGCCGAGGAAGAACACAGTCATAATGCAAGGCGACTGGAATGCCAGGATTGGCCAGGAGGCGTACCACAACTGGGGAGACACACTTGGACCCCAATGCAACAACGAGACAAATGATAGAGGTCTGAGACTCGTGGAGTTTGCCAAATACAACAATCTGATACTGGCAAACACGCTTGGTCCCCACAAAAAATCCAGACGATGGATCTGGCGCAGTCCCAACGGGTAGCATCACAATCCGATTGACTTTATCATGGTCAAGAAACGCTTCAGATCAAGTGTCAACATTGGCAGGAAACGAACGTTTCCAGGAGCAGACATCGGAAGTGACCACGATCTCGTAATCATGTCTTTTCGACTCCACTTTAGGGGCCATTGTATCAAACGATGAAGTCCTCTCCAGGATCGCACAAACAACTGCTGCCCAGACAAGGTTGAAGCCCATTTGGACCATCAATCTACACTCCAAGGAAAGGCTGCTGCGCTCCCTTGTCATCTCCATCTTCTCATTTGCTTGCAAAACATGGACCCTCACAGCAGACCTACGAAGAATACAAAGCATGGAGATGATGTGCTACAGAAGACTACTGGGCATTTTTTATTCCCAGCACATCATCAACGACGAAGTCCGACAGACCATCACACACGCCATTGGACAACACGATGACCTGCTCACAGTGGTGAAGAAACGGAAACTCCGATGGTATGACCACGTCACAAGAGCAACAGGTCTTGCAAAGACCATTCTGCAAGGCACGGTGCAAGGAGGCAGAAGAAGAGGGAGAACGAAAATGAGGCGGGAGGACAACATTCGAGAATAGACTGGCTTGGCACTGAGCGAAGCTATGAGGTTTGCTGAGGACAGATCAGAGAAAGATGGAGTACACTGGTTAAACGATCACCTGTGATGCCCCACCGACTTTCCAGTTATGGGATAGGATAGTCCATAGTACAATAGAAAATACATCATTCTGGCATTCTACAACCTCGAGGTTTTACGGTTTTCCTGTGCAAGAGAGAATCGATTGCAAATTACATTTCCTCTCAGTCTCAAATGTTTAAAATATTGAAACTACTCGCCTCCCATTGCAGCATAGCATTGATTACCAAATATTTGTTTTCCCCATCTCTGATTCAAATGCTTTAAAAAATTGACATTTTGAACATAATGAGTTAGGGCATACACACAAATATCTATCTATCTATCTATCTATCTATCTATCTATCTATCTATCTATCTATCTATATCTATATATATCTATATCTATATATATATATATATATATATATATATATATATATATATATATATATATATATATATATATATATATATATATATATCTATATATCTATATATATATATATATATATATATATATATATATATATATATATATATATATATATATATATATATATATATATATATATATATATATAAGATATTTGCTTGTATATATATATATATATATATATATATATATATATATATATATATATATATATATACAAGCAAATAGACATCTCTTAGCATGCCTATCCTATCCTATCCTATCCTGTAACTCTGAGGTCGTAGGGGCACCACAGATTTTCGTTTATCGTACTCCATCTTTCCCTGTCCTCAGCAACCCTGATTGTTTCGCTCAGTGTCAAACCAGTCCATTCTTGAATGTTGACCTCCCACCTCTTTTTCGGTCTCCCTCTTCTTCTACCTCCTTGCACTGTGCCTTGTAGGATGGTCTTTGCAAGACCTGATGATCTGATGACGTGGCCATACCATCGGAGTTTCCGTTTTTTAACCACTGTGAGCAGGTCATCGTGTTGTCCAATGACTTGTGTGATGGTCTGTCTGACTTCGTAGTTGGTGATGTGTTGGGTATAGAAAATGCCCAGAAGTCTTCTGTAGCACCTCATCTCCATGCTTTGTATTCTTCGTTGGCATTTTGGTCTTCTCTGCACTTATTTCCATGCATGCATTAGACATTTTATACATCTTATGCGCAATTTTATCTTTGACCTCAGGGGTACTACTTTAATTACCGACAGACGGTCAGCACAGTCACCGAGTGGTCACCAACAGCAAAATCACTCCCGCTACACAATCACATCAGCGGTCCAAAGAGAACTCAAGACCCAGCTGAGGACGGGAGCGTGTTGCAGCATGTTAACGAACCAATTTGGACGACTGTGATCGAAATGAAGGTGTTTCAATAATGGAATTTCTCGAGGTTTCAAGGTTGATGAAAGGTTCTTAGCTCAAGGGTATATTATTGTTGTCTTTTAAAGCCCCAAAATGTGTAAGCAGAGAAGTTGGGTATTGGGGAATGGGGAATTCAGACAATGTGATTCTCTATTATACATTAAAACACAAACACTCTCTGTCTGTCTGTCTGTCTGTCTGTCTGTCTCCTTTCTGTCTGTCAGTCTATCTCCTCTAACTGAGTGTATCTCTGTCAGTCTCTCTCTCTTCCTCTCTCTTTTATTCATTCTGTCTGTCTGTCGGTCTCTCTGTCTCTCTCTCACACACACACATGACACACACAAACATACGCACACACATTGTTGAAAATCCTTGGCGAGAGGGAGATGTTCTGCTTGAGCTTGCCTGGAGCGTAGATCTAATATGCAGTCAACACCGAGAAAAAAATAATTTATATTAATTAAAGTGTAGGATGAGCAAGAGGAAATTCGGTATATACAATCAGCGCGAACGTTGAGGTGTTTATTCATCATATACACTGCTTGTCTTCATCTAGCGTTACTTAGCTTCGGTAGATTGTGCAGGTGGAGAGTGGGTGGTGAAGAATATATTATTAATTCAGTAAGATGATAAACTCCTACAGGGTAACAACCTCACAGTTTCATTACATTTAAATAAACACTATTACCTGTGAGTGTGTGTGTGTGTGTGTGTGTTGTGCTCTCTTCGCGAATGTGTGTGTTAGTGTGTGTTTTGTGCTCTGTGTGTGTGCGTGTGTGTGTAAGTGTCTGCACATCTCCGTATATGCGTGCCTGTGCGTTTGAGTGAATGAGTCTTTCTGTTTATGCATGTGCGTGTGTTTTTGTGTGTAGTTTTAGTGTGTGCAGGTTGATCGCCCAAAATAAGAGTTTTCTCTACGATGACAAACTACAAAAAATTGATGGTCTTTATACGAAGCCTTGGTAGCTCACTTAGTAAGACATTCACCTACCGTGCAGGCAACCCAAGTTCAAATCTCCCGCGGGCCATATTTTTTTATGTTTTTTTTTTTTTACACTACATTATGAACATTTTTCTTTTTAATTTAGGCTTTTTACTTTTAACTTATTTATTATTATTATTATTATTATTATTATTATTATTATTATTATTATTATTATTATTATTATTATTATTATTATTATTATTATTATTATTATTATTATTATTATTTATAAACTAATAATAATAATACTATTATAATAATAATAATTATAATATCTTATATCAAATTTTATTTTAAAACCTTGGTGTTTTTTATGATTTCTATTTGTATTATTCTATATTCAATATTATTATTATTATTATTATTATTATTATTATTATTATTATTATTATTATTACCAAGGATCGGGATAGGGTGGTACGTGTAGGTAAAAGGGGGCTACGGGTAGGTTTAAAGGGGCATGGGTAGGCATAACGGGGATACGGGTATATATAAGGGGGTATGGTGATGGTCGATTATAAGTCTTCTCTCTGAAAATCCTTAACGGGAAGAGAGGGGACTATAAACTGATTAAAAAAAAAAGGTCGATTCCTCAGGGGGCCGGGTAGCTCAGTTGGTAAGAGCGTCTTGCTAGTAACCGAAAGGTCGCTGGTTCGAATCCCGGATTGGTCAACGTGTGATCATATTATTTTCCCCTTTACCAACAACTGGCCCGCTGGTGTCAGTATAAATCGGTCCAGTAGTCACCTATATGCGAAAGTGTCGTGTGACTATAGTCTACAAAACAACAACGTCGATTCCTTTCATCCATACCTGCGAAACGATCAACGGGGAAGTATCAAGGAGGGTACCGGTAGGTTACAAGGGGAGTACGGAAGGTATCAAGGGGTATGGGGAGGTATCAAGTGGGTTCGGGGAGGTATCAAGGGGGTATGGTGAGGCATCATGAGGGAGGGGGGGAACGGGGAGATATCAGGGGGGGATATGGTGAGGTATCAAGGGGGATATGGGGAGGTATCATCTTCCAAATGAAACTCGCAGACAACAGTTGTCTCTCTGTCTACATTTTAAACAGCAACCAAAAACCACTAGTAATATATCCTACAAACATGTTGCTACATAAAGTGAAAATAGTTAATGATAATAAATGCTCCTATTGTTGTGAAATAGTTGACCCTTTTTTGTAAAAAATTACTGTCTCGTGGTCAAAATGTTTTGGACAGACATAGACCAATACATTCTTCTGTTTTAAATTTGAACATAAAAAAGTTATATGTTTGATGTTTGGGACCTTAAATAATAGAGAAATAGATAAAACCGAGGTGGAAAAAAAAATACCATATTATACTAATAGCAAAAATGCATATTTTAAAAAAGATCAATGTTTTGACCTATGATTATTTTTGAAAAGCAAATGATGTTGAGACAGCTATAATAATTTGTTATTAAAAGCATCAAAAAAATTAAGAATGCCTTGAACTTTTAACAAAAATTGAAAAAAGTGGCATTAAAAATGGAAAAAAAGGACGCTCGGCCTGCATAACAACTGAGGTAAAAAAAAAAAAAAAAAAAAAAGAACAAAGAACTCAATTGTTGATTACAAACAGCGTCGACATCCTGAAATCATTCTTGGCACCCAGCAACGACATGTCAGTGCATAATATGTGACAAGCTATTCCTGTTTGAACTATAACAAGAACCCCATTACAGCAAGCAGCGTGCAAAAAAAAGAGCAACGTCCTCAACACGTGAGAACTAAAAGGAATAGAAAATTGTATAGGGTCACACGACTAGCAAATCACAACAGGCCATGTAAAATTAATACATCAGGCTAGGTTATACGTATATTGAGCGCGCACACACACACACACAAAATATATATTAAAAATAAACCATCACGCATACCCAAAATACCATAAATATGTTGTAATACAGGGGTGGAAAGTACAGATAGGTACTCAAGATGATGATTGGTAATAGTTCTGGGGGTCAGAAGGCCAGTTAAATCAAGAACAGGCTGTGGAATAATAACACATCAACCAGAACTATACAGCGGTTAGCATTTCCGAACACTGGATAACCATGTAAAAAAAGGAACTCCATTGAATCGTCAGCTTTGGCGGAAAATCTTCATTGCGGAACACTGATTTATTAGTTCCGGTATAAATGTTGATCGTTCCTATATATCGAGCTGGAATAAACCAAAGAGCGGCTCGAATAAATAATAAATATTCATACATCAAAGCAGGTTATGAAAAATAATATATCAGACTCAATTTTGATTCAGTTGAATTTGATCATTTATTTTAAAGTCTTTTGACATACATGTGATTTTAGACCAAACACTCTTTCTCATGCATGGACCAACAAACATAAATAGGCTTTAATGGAAATATTGATCGTTCTTATTCAGCGTGCTTGGCTCAAGGCGATGTTAGGAAATCGCTTAGGACCAGGCGATCAATAAATCAGAGTACATTATCTTTAATATTTGTCCTCAGTGCATGACGAGAAAACGTGTGTGCATCACACTTCACATCTAATACACTAAACAACGTAAAAGACAAGATTGCAAGCCATTCAAATGTATTTCCAGACATTCTACACCTTAGATGGAAGAAAGCATTTCCAAAAGCGTTAATTTTCGGTGTCTATAATTATGTCTAGGGGAGAGAAAAAAAAGATAACATGAAGCGACTGGCCACTCTTTGAACTATCTGCAAGCTAACATTTATCCAGATCGGTTTTAAGAGAATGTAAGATACAGCGCATAATAACGGTTTTAGAAAATGATGGAGGTCAGCGAACTTGACTTT
>CM072512.1:25945200-26000200 GCA_036898135.1 Oncomelania hupensis
CCACGTCGCCACCCTGACAACAATGATTATCATCATCATATCAAAGATGAGATCCTACGGATCTCTTTAATGGAGAACTTTCAATTGATCGTTGGCTAGTTATAAGCTCGAGTCTTCAAGGCATGAACAATCAGTTACCAATCCCCAGCCATCTTTTGTCCGCGGCTTGTTTCACAAACAACTTCATAACTCGTAGACGTGTTCCGGTAACGTGCAGGTTCGAGTTCTTGGTTACAGTAAATAATAATTGGATGTACCCTGGATTTTTTTTTGTTTTTGTATTAGCAAGCGCCTTGAGCAGCTCTCTGAGGTAGAAAGTGTGCTGTACAAAAGACAATCTGTTGGTATTTTGCTCTTTCTCTCTTCTCGTTCTCTCTCCTCGTGGCGCAGTGGATGTCACGTGGGGTTTATGGGCTCTGCACAATGGAATTATGGACCCTCACGTTTATTCGGTGGGAACTGCTAGTACGTCACCCTATGAATTACTTTAATAAATTTATTTGTTTAGCTCGTTCTGTGTTAAGATTGGGGCACAGAAATAGATAGAAAAATGGTAAAAGATTACTGTCACACTAGCTTTCACACGGCTATGAATCATATGTAGTCCAGCCACTTGATAACAGTTAAAATCACACATTTATTTCTTCTACTCTATACAAGATTCTCTAAGTACTAATCTAACTTAAAAAGTCTCAGTTACTGCTAATAGTTCGATCGCTGATAGTCTAGGCAGCTGTTATTTCTTCCTCGGGCACTTGCTATTTGAGTTTATGTAGATTGGACTACTGTGGTCCGTTTTACAGTTTCTGAAGAGTTGGACTACTGTGGTCCTGTTTCGATCAGTTTAAGTGCACCTTCGGAGAATACACTTAACTGCTAGGTGGTGCGTGCGAAGTCCTTCTGTGAGGTAGCTTCTGGTCCACCTGTGTCGTTGTGTAGTTGGGTTCCCTTGCCACGCTGTGGGGTCTGACAGGGTGTTTTTCAAGGTAGCTCTTTCCGACTTGTGCGGTAGAGGCTCCTCAACCAACTCGTCGTTTCTGTGGAGTGGGACGCACAGGATAGCTCGCCTGCTCGTCTGTAATATAAGAGACGAAATTCTGCACAACCCTGAATAATCGGTTTGTGCAGAGCGTCTCACTGAAAGCCAAAGTAGCCCTCAGTGATAGCTCCACATCTCTATACATAAGCGACGAACATTCTGCTACTTCCGGGGTCCACTGGAATCTCACTCTAAATTCCTATACATACATAAATATCAAACGTGGCTAACTATACACATACAGAATTAATAATAATATAAACATTCAGTGGTACAGCCACTGGTCTGCAAACATACATATAAGTTAAACAACAGTGGTTCCGTACGGGATGCAACATGGCGGCGCAACCGGTCGTGTTTCGCCACGTGTTCGGCTTTTCCACATGGTCACGCAAATTCGGATTAACAATTCACATTTATGCATAGCAAATTCCACAAACATAATTTCCACAATAATATAAATATATCACGATGAAACAGAAGGGTGTTCATTTACCTGTTTGACAAGTTCAGGCCCGTGATGACTTGATAGATTTCTAAGATTCTAAAGTCCTGCTTCCTGGTCTATGAGTGAAGAGATTTCTCTGCTAGCTATTGAGATGTTGACTCTTCCTCGTCTCACACACGACTGATTCAAACTGCGCTAGGGTCTGACACAGTCAGAACTGCTCTACCCGCTAAGCCTGCTTCTGATTGGTTAAAACGGTCAGATTCAAAGCTCAAGTGCTGACTCACTACGCTGCGTGGGTCGGGCTCGCGGTGTGTACTTTAATTGCTGCTGTGTCCTATACTAACTCTCTACTGTTACAATGACTACACAAGGCTGAATAGTCATAGGCAGAGTTAAATCTAGCCAGTTCATGACAGTGGATAAGCCGCCGGTTTCCTATGCCGAAGGTCGCGGGTTCGATTCCTGCAAGGGGCGAACATATGTGACTTAGGTTCGAGACTATTGAGGTCACCGAGGGTTTTCTCCGGGCACTCCGGTTTCCTCCCTCCCTTCAATAATGGTACTGGATGCAGTCAATTCACAATTTTCAAAAATAAAAATTCGATTTTCTTTTCGTCTTCCAATAGCGATCTTCCTGCCTTTACACCACCTTTTTGAATGATGGATGTGTATTTGTTGTGTGTTTGTGAGGGTGGATGAGACAGGTGAGCGTGTATTTCGGTACAGATCGCCGCGCTTTGAGCCTGATTGATTTGGGGAAAGGCGCGTACATAGCATCCTGTATTATTATTATTATTATTATTATTATTATTATTATTATTATTATTAGTAGTAGTAGTAGTAGTAGTAGTAGTAGTAGTAGTAGTAGTAGTAGTAGTAGTAGTATCATTATTATTATTGTTATTAATTATGAGTTCATGTATTTTTCCCCATAAAAAAGAATAGTGCACGTGCAGCTCAAAACAACGTTTTAAGGCGTTGGCTCCCGAGATCCAGCGAGCACCAGCAAGATACAAGATTCAAGATTTAATCCCATTACGCGCCCCTTCTGGGGTGTGGAGGATACAAAAACATAAGCATAACAACCATAAAACGGTTGTAAAAAAACATAACAGCAACATTATTAACATTCCAACTTTAACAATCACAACAATAACATTTTGCTATTATAGTTAATATTATTAGTATACGCCCTTTCCAAATTTTGTAAATTTACTCAATTTTAGTAACACATGTTTTCTTTTCCGAAACAAATGACACCAGCTTTTTCCGCCACTTTGACCAGTCACTTCCACCATATCTGTCTGAGGTACTCACTACCTACACTACAACTCGTTCTTTGCGCTCATCAGATGAAAAACTTTTGAAAACACCCAAACGTCGGCTTAAAACAATTGGTGAGCGGTCTTTTAGTTTTCAAGCACCCAAGGTTTGGAATGCGCTGCCTGCCGGTTTAAGACATTGTACAGACCTTGTTTCTTTCAAGAGCTGCTTAAAAACGCACTTGTTCCGCAAGGCGTTTTCTGTGTAAATAGTAAGAACGTTAATAATACTTTCTGAATGATGATGGACATGATGTAGTGCGAATGTTGTGATGATGCGTACGAATGATGTGTGGAGACACGGTGGCCTAACGGTAGAGCTTTGGCTTGCGGATTTGAAGGTCCCGGGTTCGAGCCCAGACCGGGGCTCTGTGTTGTGTCCTTGGCAAAGACACTTTACTCCCGTTTCCTTCTCCTTCGGATGAGAGTATAAACCGAGGTCTAGTCTGTGTCGCATACATTCCATCATAACGGACTTTAAAGAACCTGACGCTCATGTCCTAGACGGGTGAGTGCCGGTGACAAGAACACTCCCAGCATGCACCTAGGTCCTTCTCCCCCATCCCTTGCTGCCCAGGATTGTGCTCAGTTGTCTGGAGCGTTATTACGATGCGCCCAAAGGCTGCACGTTGGCGTCTCGGGCGGCATGAGTTAGATCCTGTATCGGCCAGCGCCTTGAATGGCTAAGTACGGCGAAATATGTGCGCTATACAAATCAATAATAATAATAATAATAATAATAATAATAATAATAATAATAATGTGTGTAAGCGCATTGAGTTGTTATTGCAATGAAAAATGCGCTATATGAATGCAGTTTATTATTATTATTATTATTATTATTATTATTATTATTATTATTATTATTATTATTATTACTATTATTATTATTATTATTATTATTATTATTATTATTATTATTATTATTATTATTATTAAGTTAAACATTGACTTGCACGATAAATATTTACAACAAATAAACATTTGTCGCAGATGCTTGTGTTTTGGACACTCAAAAATAAGGTGAAATTCATCCCCAATTGAACCCATATTGCAGTCCCTACAAAATCGTTATTTCCTTATGTAATGGGAAAAATTCATTTATATTTTTAAAAAAATTTACGAGGTGAAACCCGCGTCTCCCATTACGTTCAAAATATGAGACTTGTGCCATGGACACTAAGCCAACCTTGCCCCGCTCTGTCTGTCTGTGTCTGTCTGTCTGCCTGTCTGTCTGTCTCTTTCCCCCCTCTCTCTCCCTCTCTCTCTCTCTCTGTCTCTCTCTCTCTCCCTCTCTCTCTCTCTCTCTCTCTCTCTCTCTCTCTCTCTCTCTCTCTCTCTCTCTCTCTCACGCACTCTAGTAATACTGCCATTTATTTTTCCATCCTCTTATCAGTCTCCACGTCACCAGATCATCACGTCTTGCAAAGACCATCCTGCAAGGTACAGTGCAAGGAGGTAGAAGAAGAGGGAGACCGAAAAAGAGGTGGAAGGACAACATTCGAGAATGGACTGGTTTTTTCACTGAGCGAAACAATCAGGGTTGCTGAGGACATGGAAAGATGGAGTACGCTGGTTAAACGATCATCTGTGGTGCCCCTACGACCTCCGAGTTACGGGATAGGATAGGATAGGATAGGATAGGATATCAGTCTCCCTCCCTTCCTCTCTCCGTATCCCCTATTACCCTCCTTCCTCTCCCTCTCTCGTACCACTCATTATCAGTTATTCATTCTTCCCTGTCCTCTATCAGCTGGCCATTAACGGGGGACGTGATAATGAAAGGCCATCTCGCTAAAAGAGATCCAGACAGTTTAGTAGGCAGGCAACGGCCGTAAGTCATTTTAGATGACACAATAAAAGGCCGCGGTGTTTTAACGCAACCAGACTGACTTGGGAGGAGGCGGATAGGGGGGAGGGGGATAGAGGGGAGGGGGGGATAATTGTGCTATGGAGGTCTCTCTTTGGAGTCAACTGTTTAGACCCGTGGTTTAGTATCGTGTTCAAAGGCTGAACCATACGTATCACTGCTCACTGAAGGGCTTTCAAAATAATATTGATGAAATGGAGTGGTCAAACTATTCAACACTTTTGAACTGGGCGGCGTGAGTATTTTTTTTTAAAACAAAAGCATCTCATTTATGCGGCCAGCGAGCCACGTGTTCCCGTTGAAAAGACTCCCCATCGTTGATAGCCTTATAATTTGTTTAGGGCGGACCCAAATTCTGAATTACGTTTATCATCGTTCGTGAGATAATCACATTTCCTTGTCATTTATGGGGACAATAAATATATCTTAAATCTGGAATCAAAACAATGTTGTGTCTTAAGCTGTTCGTAAATAGACTAAAAAAAGATTTAGAATAAAAGAATAAGCGTTGTATTTCCATTCAACACTCTTTTGCACCGCTTCGAAGGTGTCATCCATCGGCGATCATCCCCATTTCAATTTCGTCCCGAACAAAAAGGCTGTCAACAGAGAGTTACAGAATGTGTTCCACGAATTTTGTTTCGTGTTGGTTGGACTGTGGGTTCGGGCATTAAATAGAATAGACCCAACGTTTCCCGGCGTGTCGTAAGAGGCGACTAACAGGGGTGATGTTAGCACGGCATCACTGGGCGAAAGTCTTCTACACAGAAGTCACCGGCCAGGGCGGAGGAACCTCACGTTACTACAGGTTCAACGACCATGTGCTCAGGGCCAAGGCGAGCCACACTGTATTCGTGGATTTCGGCTGTGGCCAACAGCCTGGAGAGGATTGGGCACCGCCAGGTCTTTTTTGCCCAAGACACACTACATGATGACACAACCCACTAATTCCATACCGGATCGGTCGTCGCCCGGGTCGTCACACGGCACAAGGACCGCGCCTTCCGTTGGCCACCAGGACGGAGGTGTTAAGTATGCTACTGATGGACAATTTAGCAAGATCCGCACGAGAAACAACATCGTCATAGGAACCTGGAATGTCAGGACCCTAACTGCGGAAGGAAAATTAGAAGAACTGGCCCACGAGTTGGACCACTATCGATGGAATGTTCTAGGTATCAGCGAACTGCGCTGGAAAGGCCTAGGTGAAACAACGACCGACAAAGGCCACAAGCTCTATTTCAGCGGTAGGGATGACAGGCACGAACACGGCGTTGGATTCTTGGTCCACAAGAACATTCTAGCCACTGTCATGGGTTGCCGCCCAGTCTCCAGTAGACTCATTACCATCCGCCTGAGAGCAGCCCCTTTCAACATCACCATCATCCAGGCCTACGCCCCAACATCAGACTATGACGACAGCGAAGTGGAGGATTTTTATGAAAATCTACAGGCGGTCCTTGACCAAGTGCCGAAGAAGGACATAGTCATAGTGCAAGGCGACTGGAATGCCAAGGTTGGCCAAGATGCGCACCACAACTGGGGAGACACATGTGGACCCCACTGCAACAACGAGACAAATGACAGGGGTCTGAGACTCTTGGAGTTTGCCAGATACAACAATCTGGTACTGGCAAACACGCTTGGTCTCCACAAAAACTCCAGACGATGGACATGGCACAGTCCTGGCGGGGAGCATCACAACCAAATAGACTACATCATGGTCAAGAAACGCTTCAGATCAAGCATCAACATTGGCAGGACACGTACTTTTCCAGGAGCAGACATCGGAAGTGACCACGATCTCGTGATGATGTCTTTCCGGCTCCACTTGAAGAGAGTAAATACAGCAAAGTGCACTAGACTGAAGTTCGACCTGGACAAACTGCAAGACCCAGAGGTGGCAGAACTATTTCAGGCCACAATTGGAGGGAAATTTGCACCACTGCTCATTTTGGGGGCTGGTGAAGTAGATGTCAACACCATGACCACCACCTTCAACTCAGCTGTGACAGATGCCGCCACTGAGATCCTTGGCAAGCACCGACCAAAGAAGAAGCTGTGGATCACACCTGAACTTTTGGATCTGTGTGATAAACGAAGAGAGATGAAAAAGAAAAAGAACAACTCACAGGGAGCTGATGTCTACCGAAAAATCAACAATGACATCCGAAAAGGCATGCTCACAGCAAAGGAGAACTGGATAGAAGATCAATGCCAGGAAATAGAGAACAGTCTGAACAAGAACAACAGCAAGAAGGCCTACCAGACTGTGAAGCGGCTGACAAGTGTCAAACAGCCCAAAGTCTCCACTATCCAAAGCAAGTCTGGCATATGCCTTACAGAAGAACAAGAAGTCTTGGACAGATGGACAGAGTACTGCTCTGACCTTTACAACCATACACCAAATGGAGACCCATCAGTTCTAGCATGTCCCGAGAACAGAGAAGAAGAAGAAATCCTCCCAATTCTCCGGGAAGAAGTTGAGGCAGCAGTGCAAGCGCTAAAGAAAGGGAAGTCAGCGGGAGTGGACAACATACCCGCGGAACTGCTACAAGCAGGAGGAGAAGCGATGATTGATGCCCTCACCATTATCTGTAACAAGATCTGGCAGAGTGGGGAGTGGCCTATACCATGGACCCAGTCGCTTGTCATCACTCTTCCCAAAAAAGGTAACCTTCAGGAGTGTGAAAATTACCGGACCATCAGCCTCATCAGCCATCCCAGCAAGGTCCTCCTGAAAATAATACTCAACAGGTTGAAACCCCAAGCTGAACAAATCATAGCTGAAGAACAAGCAGGATTCAGAGCAGGGCGAAGTACCACTGAGCAGATTTTCAACCTCAGAATAATCTGTGAGAAATACCTACAGCACCAACAACATCTACATCATGTGTTCATAGACTTCAAGAAGGCGTTTGACCGAGTCTGGCATGCAGCTCTATGGGCAACAATGAAAGTGTACAACATCAGCCCTAAAATTATTGAAGTCATCAAAAGCCTGTATGACAAGGCTACCAGTGCAGTCCTCCACAACAGAGCCATCGGGAATTGGTTCAGAACAACAATTGGTGTGCGTCAAGGATGCCTACTCTCTCCAACACTCTTCAACATCTTCCTAGAGCGCATCATGTCGGATGCTCTTGCAGACCATGAAGGCACAGTCAGCATAGGGGGTAGAGCAATCTCCAATCTTCGTTTTGCAGATGACATTGATGGATTGGCTGGAGAGGAACAAGAACTTGAACAGCTGGTACAGAGGCTTGACACCACCTCCAAAGCCTATGGAATGGAAATAAGTGCAGAGAAGACCAAAATGATGACCAACAACACCAATGGCATCAATACGGACATCAAAGTCCAAGGCCAATCCCTCGACACAGTGCATAGCTTCAAATATTTAGGAGCCATTGTATCAGACAATGGGTCCCGACAGGAAGTCCTCTCCAGGATCGCACAAACAACTGCTGCCCTGACAAGGTTGAAGCCCATTTGGAAAGACAGGACCATCAGTCTACATTCCAAAGTAAGACTGCTGCGCTCCCTTGTCATCTCCATCTTCCTATATGCTTGCGAAGCATGGACCCTCACAGCAGATCTCCAACGAAGAATACAAAGCATGGAGATGAGGTGCTACAGAAGACTTCTGGGCATTTCCTATACCCAACACATCACCAACGACGAAGTCCGACAGACCATCACACAAGCCATTGGACAACACGATGACCTGCTAACAGTGGTGAAGAAACGGAAACTTCGGTGGTATGGCCACGTCACCAGATCATCAGGCCTTGCAAAGACTATTCTGCAAGGCACAGTGCAAGGAGGTAGAAGAAGAGGGAGACCGAAAAAGAGGTGGGAGGACAACATTCGAGAATGGACTGGTTTGACACTGAGCGAAGCCATCAGGGCTGCTGAGGACAGAGAAAGATGGAGTATGCTGGTTAAACGATCATCTGTGGTGCCCCTACGACCTTCGGGTTACGGGACAGGATAGGATAGGATAGGATGGACTGTTTATTGTAGATGACGTAGACACTTTTGTGCCTCCGGTTCCAGAAGTCACGAATATTTGCAATGCAGGTCAACGAAACTTCGTAGAAAAGGCCTTTTCTACGAAATTAACTTCGGTAGTGTATATTTTATATTTAATATACCACTTGTAGCGTTATAGCAATTTTATTTTTAAAAATTAATATCTGCTGTATTATATTTCCGTCAATATTGGATACTTATGTGCTATTGACACGCGTACAAGTCTAAGGAGGCTCAGGGTTATCGCTGAAGCTGTCATGGTGCTTGTCGTGGCTGTATAGTTTAGACTTACCGAATCAAAATCTAGGGAACGGTTTAAAAACTACTACATCACTGTAACAAGTGGCCGTTTTACACAGCACAGTGTAAGCTCTTGCCTTGTTAAGTCAGTGTATCACAGTTGTATAGTGACGCCCGCACAGTGTAGTGACATCATCCAGCTTAAGGATAGAGCCGAATTTACATCCAATCAGATTTTACAACCAATCGGAACAGAGCGTGCTTAGGTAGAACCAGTTATGACTGGTAAGGCAGAGGCCAGGGTAGAGGGTCATTCGTGTGGAAAACTGGGAGCAGTACACAGCTACACTCTAACAGAAATCTCTCCATCCAAGACTAGACAGCAGGACTTGTTGAAAATTCGAATCAACGAAGTTAGCCACGGCCTGACATTGTCAAAAAGGTAAATAAACATACTTTTGTTTCATCGTGATGTATTTATATTATTGTTGAATTATGTTTGTGAAATTTTCTATGCTTAGAATTGAATTGTTAGTCCAACGTGGCCTGACCACGTGGCGAACACGACCGGGTTCGACGCCATGTTGTATTCCGTACGGAACCACTGTTGTTTAACCTATATGTATGCTTGCAGACCAGTAGCTGTACCAGAGAATGTGTATAATATTAATTCTTTCTCTATGTGTATAGTTAGCCATGATTTATATTTATATATGTATAGGAAATTAGAGTGGAGATTCCAGTGGACCACGGACTTAGCAGAATGTTCATCGCTTATATATAGAGATGTGGAGCTAAACACTGAGGGCTACTTCGGCCTTCAGTGAGACGCTCTGCACACACCTATTATACAGGGTTGTGCAGAATTTCGTCTCATATGTTACAGACGAGCAGGCATTGTATCGTGACCCAACAAGGCCAAAGACAAGAACAAGTCGTCGCTGAACGTTGGTCTGCAGAGGCCTCTAAAGCACTGAGCAACGAGAGCCCACCAGTCTAGCCACAAGGAGCAGAATCCACCCCAACACAGCTTATCAAGGAAGCAACCACAACGCAGCGCATCGACCCAATAGCTAAGTGCATATTCAAACAGTGCACTAAAACTGTATCAAAGGACCACAGTAGTCCACTCTTCCAGAACTCTGACCATTAGGGCAGAAAGTATCCAGTGCCCGATGATGGTAAAGTAGCTGCCTATAACTATCAAGAGCGAACCATTCGCAGTGAAATTTGAACTTTTAAGTTAGTTTTGTATTTCGACGATTGTGTATAGAGTAGAGGAAATAAATGTGTGATATTTACTGTTATGAAGTGGCTGGACTACTAATGTTTAATAGCCGTGTGAGAGGTAGTGTGACAGTGATCTTTTACCATTTTTCTATCTCTGTACCCCAGCCTAAACACAGACCGAGCTAAACAAATAAATGTATTAAGAAGTCACAGGGCGATTACTAGCGATCCCCATAGACTGAAGACGAGTGGGTTTTAGCATTCCATTGTGCAGAGCCCACCAACAATAGACCCACCGTCACAATCACATAAAAACACATTTATCATGATTAAACCAGATAACATATTAGGTAGTACTGATGAAAGTAATCCGTGATGTATTGCTAAAATTGCATCCCACTCTAGTTAGTCTCACAAGTATTTAGACCTATAAAAGGTTTTTCAAGATCGGTCGGTCTTGCTGCAGCCAACTCTCAGGAATTGGCTTCCTCCCAGCAGACACGAGCACGTAGAGGGCACAGCAGATCGTATCGACCGGTTTTCAGCAAGACAGATCTTAGATCTGCAAGGACAGGTCTTCTGCAAGACAGCACAGCGACTCAATCAAAGCTTTTTAGATTTTGAGGTTAGGTCAGCCAGGCTAGCTATAAATAGCTTCGCTGATGCTTCCTTTCCTTTCCTTTCACTGGAAGGGAGGGTGCAGACAAGCTATAAATAGCCCGCAGCAAGCAAATTGTGGAGGCACTAAACAGTGCTGCTCACATAGAAATTGAGCTGGTGTGACAGAGATGCTCAGTCAGTTGAAGTTTTCACTAAAAGACTGTCAACTCTCAGTCTTTAGTCTCTAAAACCCTCTCAATCTAAGTGACAGTGTTTTTATTCAGAGACATTTTGATGAACAGCCAGCGACATAATAGCAAGCATAGGTTGTGAAACATTTTTATTTAAATATTTTAAATTTTAATAAATTCATAATGAACACTAGCAGTTAGCCAGTTCAATGTCTGTGGTATTTCTACATTAAAACATAAAGCAACTCCAACGCTAATTGTCTAGAAAACCTATCCTATCCTATCCCATAACTCGGAGGTCGTAGGGGCACCACAAATGATCGTTAAACCAGCGTACTCCATCTTTCTCTGTCCTCAGCAGCCCTGATGGCTTCGCTCAGTGTCAAACCAGTCCATTCTCGAATGTTGTCCTCCCACCTCTTTTTCGGTCTCCCTCTTCTTCTACCTCCTTGTACTGTGCCTTGCAGGATGGTCTTTGCAAGACTTGATGATCTGGTGACGTGGCCATACCATCGGAGTTTCCGTTTCTTTCACCACTGTGAGCAGGTCATCGTGTTGTCCAATGGCTTGTGTGATGGTCTGTCGGACTTCGTCGTTGGTGATTTGCTGGGTATAGGAAATGCCCAGAAGTCTTCTGTAGCATCTCATCTCCATGTTTTGTATTCTTCGTTGGAGATCTGCTGTGAGGGTCCATGTTTCGCAAGCATATAGGAAGATGGAGATGACAAGGGAGCGCATAAGCCTTACCTTGGAATGTAGACTGATTGTCCTGTCTTTCCAAATTGGCTTCAACCTCGCCAGGACAGCAGTTGTTTGTGCGATCCTGGAGAGGACCTCCTGTCGGGACCCATTGTCTGATACAATGGCTCCTAAATATTTGAAGCTATGCGCTGTGTTGAGGGATTGGCCTTGGACTTTGAAGTCCGTGTTGATGCCATTGGTGTTGTTGGTCATCATTTTGGTATTCTCTGCACTTATTTCCATTCCATAGGCTCTGGAGGTGGTGTCAAGTCTCTGTACCAGCTGTTCAAGTTCTTGTTCCTCTCCAGCCAATCCATCAATGTCATCCGCAAAACGAAGGATGGAGATTGCTCTTCCCCTTATGCTGACTGTGCCTTCGTGGTCTGCAAGGGCATCTGACATGATGCGCTCTAGGAAGATGTTGAAACCACGATGTCTGGAAACCACTGCGACGAAATCCCGCGCATTCGAAAGCACTAAAACCCACTGCCAATTTCGTCATTGTTCCTGCGCGCGCCTTTGGCGCAAGAATCCAGCGCGAAACAAAACGTCGAACGAAACGAATTTCCTTTCGGCTTTCTGTAATTCCTAATGTCTGATAGTTTATTCGTGTTGCAACCAGTTTCAATAAGACTACGGATAATGTGATAGTTTATTCGTGTTGCAACCAGTTTCAATAAGACTACGGATAATATAGCGGTGTAGAAATTGTCTCAGAGGGCTCGGTACGGATCGTAGAAAGTATTATGTAGGGTCTGTCACGTGTAGAATTCCCTGTCACCTGGCAGCGGTAAAATAAATTGAGTGGGTTGGCACTAAAGCTCCAGAGACGTTGATGTAGTACAGTACTTAAACTGAAGTACGCGTTCCAGCCGTGAAATTGTCTGTAATACTGTCTTGCTCAAAGATGCCATACTCGCGATAATGTACAATTCAATTCAAGTCAATAATTTATTTTAATGCCTGCAATTATGTACCCACTTGCCCTTTTCTCTTGATAGGGTCCTAGAACAAGGACAATTTCAAGTTTGAGTTTGCTTTTCTCAGATAACTAACATTCAAATGCAAAGGTAGTTAGTTATTCATTGCTTACAGGGTCCAGCGGACTGCAAAGAACCGAATCAGTACCACAAAATCAAGACCACAACTTGGTTGAAAGAGGACTCACTCCTGATCTATATAAAAGATCTGCTGAAACAACTCTAGTGGTAACACTAAAGGCACTCCACCAGCCAGTCACTTTATAATAAAGGCACCCCAAGCTGGGGACGCTGAGGCTATACTCTAATTTATCAAATCCCCGTTTACAAAAACAAAATAGAATATAAACATCATTATAAAATATCAACAAAGCACATAAATACAGGGTGTTCCAAAAGTCTTGGGCACATTTTGACATTGAATATTTCCGAAACTATTAAGGATATAAATACGCATCTGGTAAATTCAGAAAGCTTGTAATCTCAAGTTTTACATGGAATGTTCAAAGATGTTCAATGTGAGCACCATTGGTCACACGACACACATCAAGCCGATAGTCAAATTCTTGCCAAATGCGTCCTAGCATTTTCTAGTTGAGTGAACGCCAATGGGTCTGAAAAGAAATAAAAAAATAAACAGCTTTACAAAAAACTTAATGTAATTAGCTTTAAAATGGCACAACTTTTATCTTACTACCATTCATAGTAATTGAGATATGGGGACTTCAAATGTGCCCAAGACTTTTGGAACACCCGGTATAAAACGCTTACATTGCTAAATAATAATATTATAGGAAGCCTTAGTTACCGATTAGCAGAAAGCGTCCAATATTCCCAGCCTGACCCAACAGACCTCATACACAAATGAGGAGTTTTGGAAGAGTTTTCAAGGGGAAAAAAGGTAGGTGATTTGTCTAGCGAAGAAGATAGTATAGTAGATAGAAGACTCCAGGTTGTTGTGTATTGTCTTCCACAACTAACATACGCTTGGCTTAGCGTTTTGTTTCTTGTTTCTTTTGTTTTGTCGGTTTTTCTCCAGATTTTTTTTTATCTCCGAACGTTTGGCAGTCTACTTTTAGAACCTTTGAATCATCTTGTTCTGAGCTGTGTACAGTATGGAAATGCATCATTTTTAAAGGGGAACAGGAAAGAAAACAAGGTAGACAGGAGGTGTATGTGCGTGCATGTCTACAGACATAATTTTGTACTGCTTGTACGCATGAGTGTATGCGTGTGTATTTGTGTCTATGTGTGTGTGTGTCTATGTGTGCGTGTGTGAGTGTGTATGTGTTTGCGTGCGTTTACATCTCACTACAATCAGAAGCCGATGCGATGAATGATAATGCTTTGTCGAAATTTATGAATATGAGTGCGTTTGTATGAGTATTTGCAAGCGTGAACTCTTCCCTACGAATGCTTGTGTATATATATACGGAGGGAGGAGGGGGAGGGGGTACAGTTGAGAGACATAAAGACAACTCGCACGCCGAGAAAAAAAAAGCCTACACACCTTGACCTTTTCCCAGATGTAAACAAGTTTATCATAAGCCTTTTTTTTTTCTCTTATTAGGCGTTGGCGTCGCTCCCGTCAACCTTTGCGTTCAAATCACAGGCCCCAAAGGCAATCGGAAAGGGGGCAGACAGGCTAAATGGGAGAGAATTCCACGGCAATGATGGCGAGTCTAAATAGAGTGAGGTATCGTTCTTTTTAATTTGGCACAGGTATGGTTGACCAAATGTCAGGAAATTGCTTCGACCTATGGCCAGAGGGCCGCGGGCATTGCTTTCGTGAAGCTTTTGCTTTTGTAAAATAAAAATAAACATAGTAGCAAAGGTTAGAGTTACTAAACAATGGATGATCAGGTAGAAAAATAAGGAACAATAACTCAGGTGTTCTCAATGAAGATTTCGGTTTCTAGTTGACAGTATCACACTACACTGCCTTATATTTTGAAGATAAAGTGATTGTCTTTCTAGAATACTTTTCCTCAGCTCTTTATAAGGGCCACTGTTGATTGAGAGCAAAGTGTGTGACAGCTGTTTCGACCTTTGAAGGTCATCATTAGAAACACGCTGGATCACTCTGTTGAAATAATGTATGGCTCGAGTCCGACATCAAATAAATAATGTGCAGATGTAGTTGTAAAAAAATCTGCATATAGAGAAATAGCTCTAAATCTTCGTTCCAGTTTAAAAGGAATCGTCACTAGCTACTGAGAGTATAGATCTTGTGCATGTTCTCTTCTTGCCCGAGTGTTCCATAAACCGACGGTTACGTTTCAGTTGAATTGCTTATCAGGCTTATGATATGCCAACTTAGGTTGAAGGGAAAATTCGCTAGAAACTCGCTGTGTAAGTTTCCATGGGTCTAGCACTCTTGTAGTCAGGAAGACTAATAAATTTGATATTTATTCCAGTTTGCCTCATCTGTAATAAAATACGGGGGAACAGGCAAGAGCTGGAAGGTTTAGGGGGAGGTGGGGCACACCCCACCCCACACCTCACAAACACGCACGCACGCGCGCGCACACACACACACACATAATTCAGCTACCATACTGTTTCCCTTCTATAGATCAATATTTCCTTATTCTATTTCGGTTGGAGAATTTGAGATGGATTAATTCTATGAGGATAACGACCACACGGAAGGCTGAAGGCAAATTGGTTTAAATGTGATTATCAGATTTTTTCATTCAAATTAATTCTGAATTCAAGGCAGAGACCTGCACTCATTGCTATAACTAAATTACCCCCTATTTCAAACCTATACTCTTTATGTTGGTACAGATCGCCGCGCTTTGAGCCTGATTGATTTGGGGAAAGGCGCGTATATGGCATCCAGTATTATTATTATTATTATTATTATTATTATTATTATTATTATTATTATTATTATTATTATTATTATTATTATTATTCCTTGCAAGAGGAACTTCTGATTTATTTTTTTCTTACAAACAAATTACGAATAAGGATGTTTACTAATAAAAAAATAATAATGTTGTCCCATTGTATTTATTTTATTTTATTTTATTAATGTATTTAATCGTTCTTTTATAGCGCTTTTTCAGTTTTAGGGCTGCTCAAGGCGCTAGCCGATGTAGGATCTATCTCAAGCCGCCCGAGACACCCATTTGCAGCAGTTGGACGCGTCATTTGACTTTCATCGTGTCGCCTCGTTGTCACCTTAATGAACTCAATCATTGAAGAAGAAGAAGAAGAAGAAGAAGAAGAAGAAGAAGAAGAAGAAGAAGAAGAAGAAGAAGAAGAAGAAGAAGAAGAAGAAGAAGAAGAAGAAGAAGAAGAAGAAGAGATAGGAGGATAAGGAGGAGAAAAGAAAGAAAACTGCACAGAAGTGCCTATACTGTCCAGAATTCATTGTTTTCACAGTGACAAATTAGCCACCAATTCAATTTCCTCTCCCACGCCCGGCAACAACATCAACGATCTCTTGAAAGAGGCAGTTAACATACGCATGCAGAGTGTAAGAGACAGCGGAAGTCTAATCTAAGCTTAATAGTCAATTAATCGTTGAGCCTGACGTTTTCAAACCAAGTATTCTGCAGGCATTTGATTTTCTGGGTAGCAGCTTACGAGATCTGTGTAGGTGATCGCGCTAAAATTTGATTTTCTGGGTAAGGAACGACCTACGAGATCTGTGTAGGTGATCGCTCTAAGTCTTAGAATAATATCAGAATCTGTCCCCCCCTGAATGGAATTAAGAATCCTGTTTATGTCAGCTTTCATCTTGAAATAACTTGCTTAGTCATTTTCATCCTACGGGGAAAGGAGATACACGTCAACAATGATGTTTATTAAAGGTTGGCTGCCAGTTGTTGTGCTGTTGTACTCTGTGCTAACTACTAACCTGTATTAACCTATGTACTATGTTGTACTATAATTGTGTGGTACATACGTTTGATTATATATATATATATATATATTGTGTTATTGCTGCTTTGTTGTTTATATTCAACTATTTCTATAAAGGGTTTCCCATGTCTTACTGTCGTTGGGAGAAGACGTACTATAAAATTAAATACCTTATCACAGAACCAGCTTCAAGAGGGGAGTGGTTATTCATTTGCCTCGTTGATTTTCCTACCATGGCGAATAAGAAGCAGAAGAAGGACAAGAACAAGAAGAACAAAGACGATGAGACCGGCGAGGAGGCACCCGGTACACATTGGTCGAAGGCTGCCAGAAGCATGCTTTAGTAGTCGTCTCAACAGGCGATAAAGCATGCTCCCGTGCTCCAGAGCACTGCTTCCTATACGCTTCAAGCTCTATAGAGAAGGAAAAAGCGCAATTTTACTGTAAATATATTGTTCTACAACATTCCGCTCTTTCCGTCTCAAAAACCCATTTGCCATTTTGGATTCCTAAATTGTAAGAAACCAAGTGAGGACACTATCCGGCGTCAACAAACGGTTCAAAAACATTCTCAAACGGTTCGTAAAAGACAGTTGACCTAGAAACAAATACAGTTTGACCTAATTCGTCCCCTAGAGGAGACAAAACTTACATTTTCTATTTTCATGAGTTCATTGGTCAATGCTCCTAGGGCTTGAAGCGTATAGGAAGCAGTGCTCTGAAGCATGAGAGCATGCTTTATGGCCTGCTGAGGCGACTATTACAGCATGCTTCTAGTAACCTTCGACCAATGTGTATCGGGTGGAGGAGGAGGATGGAGGAGGAGGAAGAAGATAAACAATAAGAAGGGAAGATTACTTTTCTAGGGCTCTTCCGCACAAAAGAAAATACGTTTTTACTTTAACAGAAGAAGCTACAATAATTTTTCGTTTTGAGCTGGAAAGAGTCCTTGCAACGTACTGAAGTAAACGGAAAATACACGAAGGCGATTCTGCAACACATATAATAATTATCTGATATGTCGATTCCTCGCTGTGGATGCTTTTCAGTAGTGAAAAGATAAATATTATCTTGTAAACTATCGCCGTGAAAGATTGAAATAGGGCAGCGTTTTGGACGACGTGGATCCAATCCTGACTTTTTTTGGACGAATTTTGATTTTGCTGGATCAGGGGATGGTCACGAATTTTGGCCGGACTGGATCAATAACTTGATTGGTAAGCTGATTAACTGTTGCTTGTTGAAATGACTACATTAGTTTGACTTGTAAACCACTAATACAGCAAAACGATGGAGTTCTGAGCTGCTTTAAGTTGGAAAATACCTTGTATCATACAAGCTCTCTATTTTGAATTTATTGGTGGATGTGTGCACACAGTCAGAGGTCGTGAGGCATGAGATCGATGGTTATCCATCTGTCGCTGACGGCAGGACAATGGACTCATCCTTCAAAGGTGCTGAATGCAAGATGCCAAGAGAGCAATGACCATTGCACAATAACATAGATGAGAAATAGTGAGAAGAAGAAGAAGAAGAAGAGGAAGAAGAAGAAGAAGAAGAAGAAGAAGAAGAAGAAGAAGAAGAAGAAGAAGAAGAAGAAGAAGAAGAAGAAGAAGAAGAAGAAGACAATGGAGAAGGAGACGGAAGGAGCATTGGAAAGAGAAAACGACGAACACTGCAGGAGATGGCTGCTGCTACATTTTTATAAAAAAATCTAGGAAAAATAAATAAAGAAGGGGTAGGAGGAAGACTGGCATAGAAGCAAAGAGAGGATGAGATGAGAAAAACAAGAATGAAGAAGAAAAGGATGAGAACTGACGAAGAGTAGTACACTGCGGAGGGTTCTTGAATTGTTACCTTATTTGCTAGGGACAGTTTTCTGAGCCCAGCTCTTGAATGGTTCATGCCAGATGAGAAAATGGGAAGATAACGGTCTCTGTTGTCTGGGAGAGAATCAGTGTGCTTTGGTAGGATTTGAAGAAAACGTTCTGAACAACAATAATAGAAGAACAGACGAAGAGAAACTGCTCAATTTCAGCACGGTTGTAGAGCGAGTAACCCCACTGACCAAGCCATCTTTTTCAGTCATGACACTGCCTCGTGGGATTGGTACCACCTAAACGGTCAATACAGTACTACTGCGTTATTACGTACAGAACCTCGGGTATAGCTTATCTTCCAGTATTTTACGGTAGGGTAGTCTTATTAGTATTTTGTCGCCTCCTTTCATTGAATTAAAGTGTACAATTTCATGTAGGCAATTTTTTTTAAATTAATAATTTATTTTATCTTTCTTATATAGAGCTTTTTTCAGCTCAAGGCGCTGGCCGATGCAGGATCTAACAAGTCGCCCGAGAAGCCTACTTGTTCCGTAAGGCGCATCGCAGGACGCCTTCACAACAGGGCACAATTCTGGGGGATGAAGGAGGGGGGACCTAACGCTTGCTGGGTGCTTTTGTAACTGGCCCCCACCCATCTAGGACATGAACGCGTGTATGTTGGTACAGATCGCCGCGCTTGGAGCCTGATTGATTTAGCATCCAGTATAATTATTATTAACGCGTCAGAATCTAAAATCTTTACGTGCGTGCACAGTCTAGATCTGGATTTGTAGTCTCATCCGATTGTGCGTGTTTTTAACTTTATACATGGTGGCAACACAAGAACGCAAGAACGCAGAGGCTACCGAACTGTAGCCATTTATTTGGGATTGTGCTGTGCGCTGCTAGTGGATGAGATTGTGTTGAGAAGGCAGGTTGAATGTGTCCAGCTTGGTTACAAATGTGTTCAAGATTAAAATCCAGAACTTGTAAAGCGTGTAAAGCGCTTTGTGATTTTGGAAAGCGCTGTATAAATTGCCTGTTATTATTATTATTATTATTATTATTATTATTATTATTATTATTATTATTATTATTATTATTATTATTATCTTCCATTCCTCCTGGTTTAGTCGTTTGTTAAAAAGAAAAACCACACAAAAACAACATAAAAACTTACAACTACACTACACTATACTTTACTACAAAATATTTTTTTTATTACAATACAATACAACATATAACTTCATTCATCTCAATTTGAGAAATTACAGTCGCAGAGAGAGAGACAGAGAAAGAGAGTGACAGACAAACAGAAAGGGCACAGGATGAACGAAGTTGAACTGTTGTGATCAATTCACCTTAAGTTTGGGGTGGACAACCGGAACTGGCCATTTCTACCGGTCTTTGCGAGAGGGATGACCTTTAGAAAGCGGAATAACAGCTTAGAAACGGTTTCGTAATGATCTCATTAATCTCGTCTACACACTGGTCTAAAACCATTTCAGACCAAGAAGGTACTGTGGACCAAGATGAAACGTTCTGTTTACGTACCGAGGTCAGCCTCGCGGTTTTAGAATGAGGAAATAGGATCAATATTTCTCTTGTTATTACTTAATTTCTTATGAAATAGGAGTATTTACTGCCTAAATTTAGCAGTTTTAACATGATAATTTGTTTACTACGATTTCTTATTTCGTTATTAAAGAAGAGTGACTGCTGTTGTGTACAAACAAACAAGGGAGACAAAACGTAGTATAATTATCTCCCTTAATTTTTTACTTCGTCTCATTGCCTTTGGAATGAGAACATACAACTAGTTTTAGCTCCCATCTCCAATTATATGAACGAAACAACTAGTTCAAAGTCTATACTTTTAAATATTTTGCAATATATACAGGCCTATTTTATTTCTTTTGAGACGATAGGGTTTGTTTTCGGATATTAAGCAGAAAGAGCAGCTGTTCAACTATGGTTGGCATAATGGTCTTTCCATTCTACAACTGGCAAAAAGAAATGAGCTCAAAAACCTACTATTGAACATTTTGCACTACGTCAGGCAGGTGAGTCTGTTTCTCTAATGATAAGAAACTCAATAACGGTATTGGATGCAGTCAATCTACAATTTCACAAATACAAAAATTCGATTCCCTTTCCGTCTTCTAACAGCGACGTTCCTTTACACCACATGTTTGAGTGACGTATGTGTGTTTGTTTGTGTATGTAGAAGTGTTTGTAACATGTGAGCGTGTATGTTGGTTACAGATCGCCGCTCTTTGAGGCTGTTTTAGGAATAAGGCCATACGGCGCGTGTAGCATCCATTATTATTATTATTATTATTATTATTATTATTATTATTATTATTATTATTATTATTATTATTATTATTATTATTATTTTTCCTAGAGCGCATCATGTCAGATGATCTTGCAGATCACGAAGGCACAGTCAGCATAGGGGGTAGAGCAATCTCCAATCTTCGTTTTGCGGATGACATTGATGGATTGGCTGGAGAGGAACAAGAACTTGAACAGCAGGTACAGATCACCACGAGGCTTGACACCACATTTAAAGCTTATGGAATGGAAATAAGTGCAGAGAAGACCAAAATGATGACCAACAACACCAATGGCATCAACACGGACATCAAAGTCCAAGGCCAATCCCTCAACATCAACACAGTGCATAGCTTCAAATATTTAGGAGCCATTGTATCAGACAATGGGTCCCCACAGGGAGTCCTCTCCAGGATCGCACAAACAACTGCTGCCCTGACAAGGTTGAAGCCCATTTGGAAAGACAGGACCATCAGTCTATATTCCAAAGTAAGACTGCTGCGCTCCCTTGTCATCTCCATCTTCCTATATGCTTGCGAAGCATGGACCCTCACAGCAGATCTACAACGAAGAATACAAAGCATGGAGATGAGGTGCTACAGAAGACTTCTGGGCATTTCCTATACCCAACACATCACCAACGACGAAGTCCGACAGACCATCACACATGCCATTGGACAACACGATGACCTGCTCACAGTGGTGAAGAAACGGAAACTCCGATGGTATGGCCACGTCACCTGATCATCAGGCCTTGCAAAGACCATTCTGCAAGGCACAGTGCAAGCAGGAAGAAGAAGAGGGAGACCGAAAAAGAGGTGGGAGGACAACATTCGAGAATGGACTGGTTAACACTGAACGAAGCCATCAGGGCTGCTGAGGACAGAGAAAGATGGAGTATGCTGGTTAAACGATCATCTGTGGTGCCCCTACGACCTCCGGGTTACGGGACAGGATACAATAAAATTATTATTATTATTATTATTATTATTATTATTATTATTATTATTATTATTATTATTATTATTATTATTATTAAACCAGAATGAAATATGTTTCGAGTTGTAATCATTATCCTTATGAATTTATCTACCGAAATCTCAATCTGACCAAGAAAACGTCTTTACGTCGGACTCTGTTGATTCTTTTAACTACGTTTACTTGCTTTCTTTGACAACTGTTCTTCTTCTTCTTCTTCTTCTTCTTATTATTATTATTATTATTATTATTATTATTATTATTATTATTATTATTATTATTATTATTATTATTATTATTAGTCAGAAAATAGAATCTAATTCAATCTACGATGACAAAAATTGCTGAACGACATTATCTACTCCTGATTTTGGAACGAATAATTGCTGACTTAATTTTTATTAATATGATCAGTTACGGTTTTTAGTTCTCAAATTAGGGTTTGTGATGAAATGGGAGTTAGTGTATGAAAGCAAAAAAAATAATATTTTGTCTCTTCCTATATTGCTAAAGTAAGTCTGATAAAATTGGAGAAAACTTTTAAAAATATTTAGTTCACATGGTAACTACATGTATTTGCTTATATTATATTCATATGTGGCTATACCATCGGAGATTCCGTGTCCTCACCACTGTGAGCATGTCATCGTGTTGTCCAATGACTTGTGTGATGGTCTGTCGGACATCGTTGTGGGTGATGTACTGGGTATAGGAAATGCCTAGAAGTCTTCTGTAGCACCTCATATCCATGCATTGTATTCTTCGGTGTAGATCTGCTGTGAGGGTCCATGTTTCGCAAACCTATACGAAGATGGAGATGACAAGGGAGCGCAGCAGCCTTACTTTGGAATGTAGACTGATGGTCCTGTCTTTCCAAATGCGCTTCAACCTTGTCAGGGCAGCAGTTTTTGTGCGATCCTGGAGAGGACTTCCTGTCGGGACCCACTGTCTGAAACAATGGCTCCTAAATATTTGAAGCTATGCACTGTGTTAAGGGACTGGCCTTGGACTTTGATTTCCATGTTGATGCCTTTGGTGGTCATCATTTTGGTCTTCTCTGCCCTTATTTTATTGGAATGGTAGAGAGGTCCTATCATATCCATATCCCGTAACTCGGAAGTCATTGGGGCACCATAGATGATGTTTAACCAGCGTACTCCATCTTTCTCTGTCCTCAGCAACCCTCATGGCTTCGCTCAGTGTCAAGCCAGTCCATTTCGAATGTTGTTCTCCCACCTCTTTTTCGGTTTCCCTCTTCTTCTACCTCCTTGCACTGTGCACTGCAGGATGGTCTTTGCAAGGCCTGATGATCTGGTGATGTGGCCATACCATCGGAGTTTCCGTTTCTTCACCACTGTGAGCAGGTCATCGTGTTGTACAATGGCTTGTGTGATGGTCTGTCGGACTTCGTCGTTAGTGATGTGCTGGGTAAAGGAAATGCCCAGAAGTCTTCTGTAGTCCTCTGCGATCCTGAAGAGGTCTTCCTGTCGGGACCCATTGTCTGATACAATGGCTCCTAAATATTTGAAGCTATGCACTGTGTTGAGGGATTGGCCTTGGACTTTTATGTCCGTGTTGATGCCATTGGTAATGTTAGTCATCATTTTGGTCTTCTCTGCACTTACTTCCATTCCATAGGTTTTGGAGGTGATGTGAAGCCTCTGTACCAGCTGTTCAAGTTCTTGTTCCTTTCCAGCCAATCCATCAACGTTATCAGCAAAACGGAGTTCGGAGATAGCTCTACCCTCTATGCTGACTGTGCCTTTGTGATCTTCAAGGGCATCTGACATGGTGCGCTCTAGGAAGATGCTGAAGTGTGTTAGAGAGAGTTGGCATCTTTGACGCACATGATTGTTGTTCTGAACCAGTTTCCGATGGCGCTGTTATGGAGGACTGCACTGGTAGCCTTATCATACAGGCTTTTGATGACTTCCATAATTTTATGGCTGATGTTGTACACTTTAATAGTTACCCATAGAGATGCATGCCAGACTCGGTCAAACGCTTTCTTGAAGTCTATGAACACATGATATAGATGGTGGTGCTGTAAGTATTTATCGCAGATTATTCTGAGGTTGAAAATCTTTTCAGTGGTACTTCGCCCTGCCATGAATCCTGCTTGTTCTTCAGCTATGATTTGTTCAGCTTGGGGTTTTAACCTGTTGAGTATTATTTTCAGGAGGACATTGCTGGGATGGCTGATGAGTCTGAGGGTGCGATAATTATTACACTCCTGAAGGTTGCCTTTTTCTGGAAGAGTAATGACAAGCGTCTGGGTTCATGGTGTAGGCTCTCTGCCAGATCTTGTTACAGATAATCATCGCTTCTCCTGCTTAAAACAGTTCCGCGGGTATGTTGCCCACTCCCGCTGACTTCCCTTTCTTCAGCGTTTGCACTGCTGCCTCAACTTCTTCTCGGAGAATTGAGAGGATTTCTTCTTCTTCCCTGTTCTCTGGATATGCTAGGACTGATGGATCTCCGTTTGGTGTGTGGTTGTAAAGGTCAGAGCAGTACTCTGTCCATCTGTCCAAGACTTCTTGTTCTTCTGTAAGGCATATGCCAGACTTGCTTTGGATCGTGGAGACCTTGGGCTGTTTAACACTTGTCAACCGCTTCACAGCCTTCTTGCTGTTGTTCGTGTTCACACTGTTCTCTATTTCCTGACATTGATCTTCTATCCAATTCTCGTTTTCTGTGCGCATGCCTTTTCGGATGTCATTGTTGATTTTTCGGTATGCATCAGCCACTTGTGAGGTGTTCCTTTTCCATCTCTCTTCGTTTATCACACAGGTCCAAAGGTTTAGGAGTGATCCACGGTTTCTTCTTTGGGCGGTGCTTGCCAAGGATCTCAGTGGCTGCACCTGTCACCGCTGAGTTGAAGGTGTTGGTCGTGGTGTTGACATCTACTTCACCAGCTCTCAAAAATGAGCAGTAATGCAAATTTCCCTTTAATTGTGGTCTGAAATATTTCTGGTAGGGAGGTAAGGATATATTATGTCTCTCGCCTTCTTATGGCTAATATTGTTTCATACAGTTTTAAACGGATCAGCTTCAGTTATTGAAGATGAGGCGAAAAAAATTGGAAGGGGTGGTCGAAAATGGGAAAGGAGAAGGAAGAGAGGGCATCATTTTATGTCTGGCCTTTTAAAGGACTAAAATTCGTCTCCTACATGTTTTAACTGCAAGGGCTTCATTGCCAGACATCCCAGTCTGAATATTGTCAATACTGTCGCGGTTGGTACGGGGTCGCACCTCAAATTGCGTGACAGGAAGTCTAGCTAAAGCGACGTTGATTTGGTTCAGGATAATGCCGTTTCGAAAACGAGGAGGATGAGGAAGAGGATGAGGAAGAGGAGGAGGAGGAGGAGAATAAGAAGAAGAAGAAGAAGAAGAAGAAGAAGAAGAAGAAGAAGAAGAAGAAGAAGAAGAAGAAGAGGAGGAGGTGATGGATAAGTAGGAGAAGAAGGATGATGACGTGGACATTTTGACGACAGCAAATATGATGACGGCGACGAAGACGGCGACAACGAAGAAAGAAGAAGAAGAAGAAGAAGAAGAAGAAGAAGAAGAAGAAGAAGAAGAAGAAGAAGAAGAAGAAATAGTAAAAATAATAATAATAATAATAATAATAATAATAATAATAATAATAATAATAATAATAATAATAATAATGGATGATATATACGCGCATTTCCCCAAATCAATCAGGCTCAAAGCGCGGCGATTTGTACCAACATACACGCTCACCTGTCTCATCCACCTTCACACACACACACACACACACACACACACACACACACACACACACACAAACACATCAAATACACATCCATCACTCAAACAGGTGGTGTAAAGGCAGTGAGAACGGTATTGGAAGATGGAAAGAAAATCGAATTTTTATTTTGAAATTTGTATATTGGCTGCATCCAGTACCATTATTGAAGGGAGGGAGAAAACCGGAGTGCCCGGAGAAAACCCTCGGAGACTCAATAGTATCGTACGTAAGTCGCAGTACGTTCGCCCCTTGCGGGAATCGAACCCGCGACCTTCGGCATAGGAAACCGGCGACTACTCCACTGTGCCACGAGGCCACCCTAGAAAAAAGACGAAGAAGAAGATGATGATGATCGGCGACTAATCCACTGTGCTACGAGGCCACCATAGAAAGAAGAAGAAGAAGAAGAAGAAGAAGAAGAAGAAGAAGAAGAAGAAGAAGAAGAAGAAGAAGAGAAGGAGGAGGAGGTGATGAATAAGTAGGAGAAGAAGGACGATGACGTGGAAATTTTGACGACAGCAACTACAGCAACTATGATGACGGCGACGAAGACGGCGACAACGAAGAAGAAGAAGAAGAAGAAGAAGAAGAAGAAGAAGAAGAACAACAACAACAACAACAACAACAACAACAACAACATTACATTACATGGTTATTGCTTTAGATCCAGCGGACTCTTCCGAGCCAAATCAGGAACAGAAAAGTGAAAGAGGACTCACCCCTGATCCGCATATAAAATCTGCCGAAACAACCCTAGCGGTAACACTGATTGATTGATTGATTGATTGATTGTTGCTTTAGGTCCAGCGGACTCTTCCGAGCCAAATCAGGACCGGACAACCCCCGATCCGCATAAAAGATCTGCCGAAACAACCCCAGTGGGAAAATTGAATGCCCTCCACCGGCCAGTCACTCCACAACAAAGACATCCCACGCAGGGGACGGCTGAGGCCCCACCCCAAACACTCGAACCCCCGGTTACAAAAACAAAATAGAATACAAACATCATTATAAATTATCAACAAAACACATACATATAAAATGCCTATATTGCTAAATAATAACATCATAGGAAGCCCTAGTGACCACCCGGCAGAAAGCGTCCAACACTCCCAAGCTGATCCAACAGACCTCATACACAAACAAGGAGTCTTGTCCAGGAAGAGTTTTCAAGAAAAAAAGGTAGGTCATTGATCTAGCGAAGAAGAAGATAGTATAGCAGAGTGATAGGACAGAGCAGGAATGGGAAAGAGTAAATGAGGAAGACAGCAACAGTGGGAATTTAAAGCACTAAATTTCCAGAAAGTGGGGATACTATTTATACTGAAACCCCCGGCACCCCAACGGGGGGCGGTAACACTGAAGGCAATCTACCAGCCGGTCACTTTACAATAAAGACATTTCACGCAGGGGACGCTGAGTTAATACTCTAATTTATCGAACCCCCGTTTACAAAAACAAAATAGAATACAAACATCATTATACAATATCAACAAAACACATACATATAAAATGCATACTGTTACGTTGAAACGCGCACGATAGTAGCCTACGTGTGAGACGCGCACGATAGATCCGATCGTTTTGTTTTGCAAAGTATGCAATAATAGAGTGTATTTACCATTTATTTGATTTTGCCTTGTAGTTGGAAGAAGTTTTGTATAATGTTGATAATTTTTGTTGGTCGATATTATTGGAGAATTTTTAGGTTTGCTTGTTTACTATCGATCGAAGCGGGTGGATAGACCTGGTGGTAGCTTTGAGATGTTCTAACCTAAATAAGGTTATATGACGTAAGACAGTGATGACAAATTTCATTGTGACTGGTTATAAGTGCGTCAAGCTGGAACATTCGAACGTTCTCTCGAGTATAGAGAGACTATATAATTATGTACCGCACTGTTTCAGTTCAGAGAGAGAAAGTGGAAAAAGCGATTGCGCGATTGTATGCAGTTGTTGATATACGCTGAATAAAGTTGGAAAACTTCATACGACGACTCCTGCCTTGTTGCTGAGTGAACAGGTTGCGTGGATAAACGAATCCGAGTTACACTTATCAGGATTTAAGCATTGGGGCTGAATCAACTACTGATAAAAAACCAACAACGAGTGTAACACCTACAGTGCTAAATAATAACATCATAGGAAGCCCCAGTGACCATTTGGCAGAAAGCGTCCAATATTCCCAAGCTGGTCCAACAGACCTCATACACAAATGAGGAGTATTGTTGCGGAAGAGTTTTCAAGAAAAAAGGTAGGTGACTGGTCTAGCGAACAAGAAGATAGTATAGTAGATTGATAGAACAGAGTAGGAATGAGAAAGAACAAATGAGAAAGACAGAGACAGTGGGAATTTAAAGCACTAAATTTCCAGAAAGTGGGGATACTATTTATACTGAAACCTCCGGCACCCCAACAGAGGAGGGGGGGGGGGGGGGACAAGAACAACAACAAGAACAACAACAAGATGATTATGATGATGATTGTCACAACAAGGAGGACCCAAAATAACGTATGACCTCATGCAGACATAACTCATTGACTTATTCTCAAACGTATTGCATGGACACATTGTTATATAATCATAAAAGTTTCTCTAAACTCAATGCACAAATAAACTCAAATAAACTCTTAAAACATACGATAATAGTACTTTCAAATAGTCACACAGATGTTCCGATGATTGTATTCGCCGCAGAAACATTCATTCTGGATGAGATCACGCTCTTCCTTTAACTCCACAGTAAATACCTGCTCTCCTTCAAAATGGATGGACTTCGGAGTTGTTCGCGAACTCAAAGTTAATATCGATCTCTCACAGTCACGGCTTTCTACCCATTGTTAAAGACTTCATTTCGCTGCTGAAGTTCTTCCCAAGGTATTGAAATACTCTTCCTCCGGTTTGAAGTTCTCTTCTCCATGTTTGGCAGTGCTCCTCCCCCTCCCTCCCTCCGTCCGTTCGAAGCATCTATCACATATTATATAACATATTTCCTATTAATCCCTTGCTGCCTCCACGACAGTCACTTCCGCCGGCGCAAGGACATATTAGTTTCTTTGACAACCGTTAATGGCTTCCGAGATTTACGAATTATTCCGATCGTTTCCGAACGTGAATAATCAATAACAAAATAATAAATGGAATTCAAAATTACATGCACACATATAAATCTGAAACATTCCCATATTCCACGCAATTACCTTCACGAACCGAATCGTCGGTAAATCATTTTGGCTCAACGAATCTTGCCCAGTCGTCTAATCCAATGTCCCTCTGCGCCCGATTCTCCGTTGACTGACTTTAGATCCTTTCCGAGCACGCGCCCGATTATTGGAAGATTTCCGGACTGAGCCATATAATATACCAACTTCCCTAATGAAAAAAAGAATTTACACATACCCAATGATGCGTAAATACAACACGACTGTTTTTGTGCCCTTTAACGCTGGCCGTTCGAAGGATCACTGGTCCGTCACTCCCTTTTCAGTTAGAATTTCCTCACACCTAGGTTGTTGGTCCCACTACACCATTAAAAGGATGCAGACCACACACCTATGCACCATTTTGTCCCAACAGCATCACCCACTGTTTGGGCAGCCCAGTTCGGGTGCCGGATCATTTTGTATAAATAGTATCCTTACTCTGTGGAAATTTATTGCTTTGAATTATCACTATTTGGGTCAATCTCATTTGTTCTTTCTCGTTCCTAATCTGTTATATCAATCTGCTATCTTCTTCGCTAGGCCAGTCACCTACCCTTTTTCTTGAAAACTCTACCAAAACTCCTCATTTGTGTATGGGGTCTGGTGGGTCAGCTTGGGGATTTTGGACGCTTTCTGCCAAAGGGTCACTAGGGTTTTCTATGGTATTGTTTAGCAATGTAGGCATTTTATATGTAAGTATTTTGTTAATACTTTTTAATGATGTTTACATTCTATTTTTTTTTAACGGGGGTTCAATAAATTAGAGTACAGCCTCAGTGTCCCGTGCATGGGATGCCTTTACTGTAAAGTGACCGGCCTATGGAGTGCCTTCAGCGTTACCATAAGGGTTGTTTCAGCAGATATTTTATACGGCTTGGGGTGAGCCCTCTTTCAACCAAGTTGTGGTCCTGATTCGGCCCTTTGCAGTCCGCTGGACCCTATAAACAATGACTAACTAACTAACAGTTTGGGCTCTCTCAGTTCTAAATCTGTGCCGAGCACCAAATCACTGACCGGTATTTTCATCCCTCCACACACAAACTAATCCTTTACGTCATACACAATTAACGTCATCACAAATGCACGCGCCTATCTGAACTTCGAACTTCTACATAATACACATAATTATATCTACGTAGTTCATAGGAATTGAGACATTGATGATGAGGAGGAGGAGGAGGAGGAGGAGGAAGAGAAAGAGGAGGGGAAGGAGAAGGAAGATGAGGTGCAAGTAACAAAGAAGACTATTATAAAGAAGAAGAACAAGAAGAACGGATAAGGAAATATTGGGAAAATGTCTGCCGGTCTTTCAAAACAAAATTGGAAACAAGAAACCGCCTTTTTTTTTTTCAAAAACAGGAAGAATGCAGGTAGACGAATAGATATGATAACTTTGCTTCATGTCTAATTACAAATGATAAAACCTCTGGCTGGCCCTCTTTGCATTTTAAATCTCCCCGTTCATCGTTACGACGTCCGGAAATTAGGAAGTTAGATCTATATTTGGCTAGTAATAGTTATCAACTTTGTCAGTGAATTAGTCAGTGAACCAATAGATCAATTAATCAGTAAATTAAACATTAATTAGTTAATACCTTCATACCTACATAAAGTCAATCGACAAAAATTAAATACTACTTTGGGTGTATAAGCAATCCTGGGGAAACATCGCATCACTGGAAGTTTGATATATTTCTCTACTAATAGGCTAAGCATGGAATTCCCTTTGTAAAATCTTTATTGGCGATTTTTTTCGGTGTTTCTTTAAAACCACTTTGAGCTAAATAGTATTTATATAGAAGGATATTTTCTAAATAGCTTAATCATTTGTTTACAAACAATGTAAGATTTTTCTATATAAAATATTTTCTGCGTACAAAACTTATTATTTACCTAAACAATACATTAGGTCTTTCCACAGATTGTGTATCCAAACTTTGTGGTAATTATTTATTTGTCAATATAGACTACATCACTCCACAAATTCGATGATAAAACGTATGCAACGTCCCGAACATAAACAAAAGGTCAAGTCACTTTTGTGCGGGATATTTAAGTGTTCTCAGTATTTCCGTCAGAAGAAAAAAAATGAATTCTTTCTTTTTGTATATACTCCAAAACACAGAGATGGGAGTAGAAGAAGTGGCAGTAGCAGGAGTACTGAATTGTTGAAAAACTAGAATCAACGCTACTGATTTTTTTTTCTCACGAGATCGCGGTTAACTTGCGAGTTCTCCATGTTTATTTACTCTGAAGGCAATCCCAACAATGCAGAAATAATAATAATAATAATAATAATAATAATAATAATAATAATAATAATAATAATAATAATAATAATAATAATAATAACGAATTTTTATATAGCGGGTACTCCAGCCTATGACCAGACTCACCACGCTTATGAGAAATAATGAGAAGCTTTTACCGTTGCAATTTCGTATATTAATACTGTTGCGAACACATAACAAATAGAGCGAATAAAGCAGTTGCCTCATTTTAAGTCGCAAAACAGCGTAAAATCATGATTTCCCAATTTTCTTTAACACTACAAACAATCTCACAGTAATACCACTTGTATCTGCGAATCCCCTATATAATAAAAATTGCAGTTTCTAAGCAATGAATTGTTTACGTAAATAAAGCATTATTTAGCAACATCTTCTACATGACACATTTTTTATCCAATTCTGGAAAACAAATAATTATTTAGTTTCACACAATCTGCTATATAAGAAAATAATTCCTTATTTAGCAACAATGCCTTATTTATCTATGTAATGCTTAATTTACCTAAACAATATATTGTTTACATAAATAATAAGTTATTTACCGACAAAATATATTATTTAGAGAAATCGTACATTGTTTGTAAACAAATGATTGTTTAGAAAATATGCTTCTAAATAAAGATAATTTAGCTGGAAGTGGTGAAAAGAAATATCTTAAAAAGGGAATTCCATAGCTATGTACAATAGTGCCTGAACGGATGTGCACGTCTTTCTACCAAATCTGCTTCTAAACAAATCATATTATGCTCTTACGATTTGTTTTGGCAGAGCGAGATAAGCTTAATTAGGATAATGTGAATTGAAGGAGAAGAAGAAGCAGAACGACGATGATGATAATAATGACGACGACGACGACGATGACGACGACGAAGAAGAAGAAGAAGAAGAAGAAGAGGAAGAAGAAGAAGAAGAAGAAGAAGAAGAAAATTTAGGCAAAGTTAAGCACAAGTCTTTCAAAGTACATGAACATAGGATACGTTTTTCCAGGACGGCAACTGCTCCTAAAAACACAAAGCTGTATATTTAGAATAAATACATAAACAAATAAAATTGTAAAAACAACGCCTTTATACTTGGGATCAAATAATTTGCGGAAAAGAAGGGAACTAACACCAAATTCGTGGACGATGATAAATATTTGAACATTTGTTTGTTGCATATTCCTACCAGAAATGTTTCTAAATATAAAAAAATACCTTGTGTTATACTAAAATCAAAACTATCAATTGTAAAAGAAAGCGTCTACATTTTTGCATGTTGCAACTACAACCATGGAAACGATAGAATGCAAAAAATATGTGAACGCACTCGAATACTTGAACTTGTTTCACAGTGGTGCATATTCGACCGGAAGTGTTTCTAACAACATGGCTACCTTAACCCAAAAGTAAGGGACGTTTGCTATACCAGGCAATCGATACTGAGGACGTGACCAGAGCGGACAAACAGCGGCTCAATAGCAATTGAAAAAACAATAGGTCGCAGGCACAGGCAAGTGACTCTAATGCGAAGCTAACCAGTCTCGTGACGCAATGCACGTCACTTCTGTCCAAACTGGAGGAGAGAATGGATCCAACAATTTCCCCCTCATAAGGACCTCTACCGCTTGACACTCCAGTGACGTCAAGATTGCTCCACTGACGTCAATTTCCACTGACGTGATAATGAGTGTAGAAACAGTTGTGTCGAAAAAAGCATCGTCTCTTTTCTAAGGATTGGAGTGGATATGGAAGAGCGGTGTGGGCGGCTAAGTCTGGAGTGGTTATGTTTCGCGTGTGTGTGTGTGTGTGTGTGTGTGTGTGTGTGAGTGTCTGTGTGTGTGGGAGTGGAAGGGGGAGGAGGGGGCAAGGGGAGTGTTTGTGCGTGTATGTGTGCGTGTGAGTGGGTATGTGTGCGTATTTGTGTGCGTGCGTGCGCTTGTGTAAAGAAGGCATGGAGTGAGAGAGTGTAGAAGTAGAAATGTTGGTGGCAGGGAGTGTATGTTATTGACTTATTTAAGCTAATACAAGTTTTATTTCTAGCAAAGTAATAAGGCGACAGGTTAAGGTGCTTCTAAAATGAGAAATTCGTCCATTTGTGGCTATCTCACAGAACAGAACAATGTGCACGGATAGTTATGCAGAAGTCAGATCACATGGAAATATTTAATACAGCCTACCTAAACAGGCCATCTTTCGTTGATAGCCAATTAGGTTTGATCGTGTTTTAAGTAAACCATTCTATACTAAAAATATCTGGCAGGTGACCAGCGCGTTATAAACGTAAAAACAATACATACAAGTTATAAACTAGACCAAACTATATTTATTTGTACCTGTTTAAGTATATGAACAAAACGAAAATACTTATAACAATTTGTATTTAAATATCATCAGAGGTACTTGTTATGACTATTTAATTATCATCAGAGATATTCGTTGTGAATATATTTATTAATATATAATAATAATATATAATTTATTATATATATAAATATTTAATTTTTAGGAGGCAATTGTAAACTTGAAAAAACTAATGAATGCCAGACAAATTAATTTACCCTCTATACTTACAAAATTGCAGGTGCTAATCTACACAAAAGTGTAAAATAAAGTGCTTTAATATCTATCTAACTATCTATCTATCTATCTATCTATCTATCTATCTATCTATCTATCTATCTATCTATCTATCTATCTATCTATCTATCTATCTATCTATCTATCTATCTATCTATCTATATATATTAATTTATTTAATTTTAAATAATAATAATAATACAGGATGCTAAATACGCGCCTTTCCCCAAATCAATCGGGCTCAAAGCGCGGCGATCTATACCAACATACACGCTCACCTGTCTCATCCACCCTCACACACACCAAATACACACCAATCACTCAAACAGGTGGTGTAAAGGCAGGGAGATCGCTATTGGAAGACGGAAAGAAACTCGATTTTTTATTTTTGAAATGTGTATATTGACTGCGTCCTGTACCATTATTGAAGGGAGGGAGGAAACCGGAGTGCCCGGAGAGAACCCTCGGTGACCTCAATAGTCTCGTACCTAAGTCACATACGTTCGCCCCTTGCGGGAATCGAACCCGCGACCTTCGGCATAGGAAACCGGCGACTTATCCACTTCGCCACGAGGCACTTTTGCGCAGATTAGCACCTGCAATTTTCGAAGCATAGATGGTAAATTAATTTGTCTGGCATACATTAGTTTTTTCATGTTTACAATTACCTCCTAAAAATTTCAGCTTTAATGTTTCAACGTGCGTAGTTGCAGCACGTGAAGACTGAGTGAAGATAATTTATTCAATCCAGTGTCGACTACAGCATACTTCGTATAACACACAACTCTATGCGTAGATCACATGCTAAGCAAAACAGCAAAATTAATGCGCGGAGAGAGAGAGAGAGAGAGAGAGAGAGAGAGAGAGAGAGAGAGAGAGAGAGAGAGAGAGAGAGAGAGAGAGAGAGAGAGAGATTGTGGAACACAGGAACTATGGAGGTTTTTTTTTTTATTACATAAATAAAATCCTATCCTATCCTCAAAAAATAAAAATAAATAAATGAAAACCATTTTAAAAGCAAATTAGGTCGTGTATACATTTAGGATGCATATAGCATATACTTGCAACTTAGTTATTCCGGTACCTTGGTAACTTAATGTTAACGTGACTGCTTCGAAAATACACGTCCTTAGTTGACACGGTATTTCCGTTCTTTTCTTTCCATCCAGCTTCCAGCTCAAATGACATTGACTCGATCTGGACTAGATCGCCACTGATTAGGGTAGATGCAAAGCCTGCCACCCACATATCAAACCTTCTTCTTCTTCTTCTTCTTCTTCTTCTTCTTCTTCTTCTTCTTCTTCTTCTTCTTCTTTGTCTACAACATCATGATCATGATCATCATGATCATAATCATCATGATCATCATCATCATCTTCTTCTTCTCCTCATTTTTATCCTTAAGGAAAAAAATCCAAAAGAAGAAAGATGGGGTTGCGTGCTCCATAGCGATGGAAAATCTTTCCGAAACAAGCAAAATCTATGGTTAGGGAAGAATTTGGAAGTTGAGACTTCGCACGCTACTTTTTCAACGACGTCCACCAATCCACTTCTTGACTACAGCAACAATCAGAAAGGGAGTTCTATCCAGAAGGAATTTGATTACTATTGACTCTCTTGGAACGACATCTTAGGTTCAAAAAGTTTTGTTGTTGTTGTTGTTTTAATGGTTGAAAGATGGCGTGCCTGCTGCGACAGTGTGTGTGTGTGTGTGTGTGTGTGTGGGCGTGTGTGTATGTGTGTGTGTGTGTGTGTGTGTGTGTGTGTGTGTGTGTGTGTGTGTGTGGTTTGTTAAAACTTTTCAAATATCCCTATCCTATCCTATCCCTATCCTGTCCCGTAACCCGGAGGTCGTAGGGGCACCACAGATGATCGTTTAACCAGCATACTCCATCTTTTTCTGTCCTCAGCAGCCCTGATGGCATCACTCAGTGTCAAACCAGTCCATTCTCGAATGTTGTCCTCCCACCTCCTTTTCGGTCTCCCTCTTCTTCTACCTCCTTGCACTGTGCCTTGCAGAATGGTCTTTGCAATGCCTGATGATCTGGTGACGTGGCCATACCATCGGAGTTTCCGTTTCTTCACCACTGTGAGCAGGTCATCGTGTTGTCCAATGGCTTGTGTGATGGTCTGTCGGACTTCGTCGTTGGTGATGTGTTGGGTATAGGAAATGCCCAGAAGTCTTCTGTAGCACCTCATCTTCATGCTTTGTATTCTTCGTTGTAGATCTGCTGTGAGGGTCCATGCTTCGCAAGCATATAGGAAGATGGAAATGACAAGGGAGCGCAGCAGTCTTACTTTGGAATGTAGACTGATGGTCCTGTCTTTCCAAATGGGCTTCAACCTTGTCAGGGCAGCAGTTGTTTGTCCGATCCTGAAGAGGACTTCAGGTAGGGACCCATTGTCTGACACAATGGCTCCCAAATATTTGAAGCTATGCACTGTGTTGAGGGATTGGCCTTGGACTTTGATGTCCGTGTTGATGCCATTGGTGTTGTTGGTCATCATTTTGGTCTTCTCTGCACTTATTTCTATTCCATAAGCTCTGGAGGTGGTGTCAAGCCTCTGTACCAGCTGTTCAAGTTCATGTTCCTCTCCAGCCAATCCGTCAATGTCATCCGCAAAACGAAGATTGGAGATTGCTCTACCCCCTATGCTGACTGTGCCTTCGTGATCTGCAAGAGCATCTGACATGATGCGCTCTAGGAAGATGTTGAAGAGTGTTGGAGAGAGTAGGCATCCTTGACGCACACCGATTGTTGTTCTGAACCAGTTCCCGATGACGCTGTTATGGAGGACTGCACTGGTAGCCTTGTCATACAGGCTTTTAATGACTTCAATAATTTTAGGGCTGATGTTGTACACTTTCATTGTTGCCCATGGAGCTGCATGCCAGACTCGGTCAAACGCCATCTTGAAGTCTATGAACACATGATATAGATGTTGTTGGTGCTGTAGGTATTTCTCACAGAATATTCTGAGGTTGAAAATCTGTTCAGTGGTACTTCGCCCTGCCATGAATCCTGCTTGTTCTTCAGCTATGATTTGTTCAGCTTGGGGTTTCAACCTGTTGAGTATTATTTTCAGGAGGACCTTGCTGGGATGGCTGATGAGGCTGATGGTGCGGTAATTTTCACACTCCTGAAGGTTACCTGTTTTGGGAAGAGTGATGACAAGCGACTGGGTCCATGGTGTAGCCGTAGGCCACTCCCCACTCTGCCAGATCTTGTTACAGATAATGGTGAGGGCATCAATCATCGCTTCTCCTCCTATTTGTAGCAGTTCCGCTGGTATGTTGTCCACTCCCGCTGACTTCCCTTTCTTCAGCGATTGCACTGCTGCTTCAACTTCTTCCCGGAGAATTGGGAGGATTTCTTCTTCTTCTCTGTTCTCGGGACATGCTAGAACTGAAGGGTCTCCATTTGGTGTATGGTTGTAAAGGTCAGGGCAGTACTCTGTTCATCTGTCCAAGACTTCGTGTTCTTCTGTAAGGCATATGCCAGACTTGCTTTGGATCGTGGGGACTTTGGGCTGTTTAACACTTGTCAGCCGCTTCACAGTCTGGTAGGCCTTCTTGCTGTTGTTCTTGTTCAGACTGTTCTCTATCTCCTTTGCTGTGCGCATGCCTTTTCGGATGTCATTGTTGATTTTTCGGTAGACATCAGCTCCCTGTGAGGTGTTCTTTTTTTTTTTTTTAATCTCTCTTCGTTTATATCACACAGATCCAAAAGTTCAGGTGTGATCCACGGCTTCTTCTTTGATCGGTGCTTGCCAATGGTCTCTGTGGCGGCATCTGTCACAGCTGAGTTGAAGGTGGTGGTCATGGTGTTGACATCTACTTCGCCAGCCCCTAAAATGAGCAGTGGTGCAAATTTCCCTCCAATTGTGGCCTGAAATAGTTCTGCCACCTCCGGGTCTTGCAATTTGTCCAGGTCGAACTTCAGTCTCGTGCACTTTGCTGTATTTACTCTCTTCAAGTGGAGCCGGAAAGACATCATCACGAGATCGTGGTCACTACCGATGTCTGCTCCTGGAAAAGTGCGTGTCCTGCCAATGTTGATGCTTGATCTGAAGCGTTTTTTGACCATGATGTAGTCGATCTGGTTGTTGTGCTCCCCGCCGGGACTGTGCCATGTCCAACGTCTGGAGTTTTTGTGGAGACCAAGCGTGTTTGCCAGTACCAGATTGTTGTATCTGGCAAACTCCAAGAGTCTCAGACCCCTGTCATTTGTCTCGTTGTTGCAGTGGGGTCCACATGTGTCTCCCCATTTGTGGTGCGCATCTTGGCCAACCTTGGCATTCCAGACGCCTTGCACTATGACTATGTCCTTCTTCGGCACTTGGTCAAGGACCGCCTGTAGATTTTCATAAAAATTCTCCACTTCGCTGTCGTCATAGTCTGATGTTGGGGCATAGGCCTGGATGATGGTGATGTTGAAAGGGGCTGCTCTCAGACGGATGGTAATGAGTCTACTGGAGACTGGGCGGCAACCCATGACAGTGGTTAGAATGTTCTTGTAGACCAACCTGTTCGTGCCTGTCATCTCTACCGCTGAAATAGAGCTTGTGGCCTTTGTCGGTCGTTGTTTCACCTAGGCCTTTCCAGCGCAGTTCGCTGATACCTAGAACGTTCCATCGATAGTGGTCCAGCCCGTGGGCCAGTTCTTCTAATTTTCCTCCCGCAGTTAGAGTCCTGACATTCCAGGTTCCTATGACGATGTTGTTTTTCGTGCGGATCTTGCTATATTTCTAAGTATATTAGCTATTCGGATTTCTTAGCCATCAAGTCACACTTCTTTTAACTTGTTATGCTGCAGGAAAGCTGAAATGAACCGGAGCTCGGGTATAAATTGTCTTGGAAACGCGAAGTGAAGAAATGAGATGCGAAGATGCAGCGATAGGGCAGGGCGCAGCAAATAGCCAAAGCATAAAATCAAACGTCAATGAATAAATAAATAAATATATAAATAAAGTAATATATAAAAATATAAATCAAGATTACGAAGAACAGAAAGAGAGAGAGAGAGAGAGAGAGAGAGAGAGAGAGAGAGAGAGAGAGAGAGAGAGAGAGAGAGAGAGAGAGAGAGCACAATAAATAAATGAAATAAAAGAAACCCATAAATAAAGATAGAAATAAATACATAACAAACGAGTTTTAGTGTTTTCTTCCTAAATGATGGCACTGAATTTAAAAAAAAAAAATCAGTCGCAGTCCAGGACTACGTTTTGATTTTGCATAGATATTTTATCTGTTACTGCTCAGCATATCAGTACATAATATACTCGATGTAAATACTCCAATGTAAGCCTTTATCGTGTTTGACGGCAATGCAAATGGATGGAGTCGGAAAGAAGACAGTTTATTAAGAGAGACAAGATGTACAACCAGGGATAGGAAACAGTCGGGTTTGATTACACAGTATATCATGCCAGACTCTCTTAGTTTTCCACTCTCCTAGTTTTTCCACTGTCCTAGGGCAGTGAGTCGGACAATGGATCATTCGCGCGTCTGTCGATATAATTTTCCCCCCTTCCTTCCGCTTTTTCTTTCTTGGTAAGCTTACTTCCTGTTCCGGTGTCACAGACGACTTTTGAAATGGGTGACCGAAGGCGGGATTCGCGTTGTGCTGTGTGTATATATTATATATAGATATATGTATCCTGTCTCTTTTTCTGTCTGTCTGTCTGTCTGTCTGTCTGTCTGTCTCTCTGTCTGTCTCTCTCTCTCTCTCTCTCTCTCTCTCTCTCTCTCTCTCTCTCTCTCTCTCTCTCTCTCTCTCTCTCTCTCTCTTAAAAATGTAATCACGTATATATAGGGCTTTTCATGCAAGCTCAAGAGCTGCTCGACGCGCTGGCCGATACAGGATCTAACTCCAGCCGCCCACCTTCAACCTTAGGGCGTAGACTATAGTCTGACGCCCAGACGACTGAGCACAATCCCGTTTGGCCGGGGATGGGTAGATGGGACTTAGTGCGTGCTGGGTGTATTTGTGTAGCCGGCGTTCACCGGTCTAGGACATGAACGTCAGGATCTTTAAAGTCCGTGCGAAGGAATTCCTTGCGTGCTTGGACTAGACCCTGGTTTATACTCTCATCTGGCCACGAAGTCTTAAAACTATCACCGTGTATTAAATTAATTACCATAATGGATATATCTTTTGGTCATGAAGGACAAGTTGTTGATTTTTATCTCCCAGTGTTTCCATTTTCCTTTCTGTTTACTTTTCTTAATATGATTAATTTTGTTGGTAAGTGTTATCGGCGCGGTATAATTATGTAACAAAGAACAGAGAGGTCAGGTAACTGACCAATAGGATCTTTGCCTTTATTCAATACATATATGTTTAGGAAAATCTCTCTTTCTTTCACTCTTAAGAACCCAACAACCTGCACTTCATGACCGTATATTATATTAATTAATGTAACATTTGATCCGTTCTCCACAGTAATAATTTTCCACAGCAGATCACCCGCGTGAGCCCAACCCGTCGCGTATCACAAGTCTCGGGTGGAAATTTTATTCATGCAGAAGAAAAAAGCAAATAATAATAATAATAATAATAATAATAATAATAATAATAACAATAATAATAATAATAATAATAATAATAATAATAATAATAATAATAATAATAATAATAATAATAAATAAATAAATAAATAAATAAATAAATAAATAATGGAAACAAGAAAACATACTCTATTATTATGCGTATATTAATTTGACATCAGTCACCTCCCGCCCTCAGCGGATGAGAGTATAAACCGAGGTCTAGTAGGCTACTCTACGCAACGGATACTTTACATCACACGGCATGTAAAGATGCTGAAGCTCATGTCCTTATAACCTAGACAGGCGAGTGCCAGATACAAACCGTCCCTGCAACACTTCTCTCAGTTGGTAGTGAGCGGCTTTCCAAGGCCGAAGGTCGCAGGTTCGAAACCCGCGTGGGACGAATTTTCGTGACTTAGGCCTACGATACTTTTTCAGGGCACCGAATTTTTTTTCCTCCCTTCCCCCCAATTTCCTTCCGATGCAATTAATCTAAAATTTCCAAACTAAAAATTGCTTTCCATTCCGAGTACTGTAATAGCGATCTTTTTAGATCGCTGCGCTTTGAGTTCGATTGAAGAAAAAGCGCGTGAAAGTATCTTTGTAATATCGTGTATTACTATTATTATTTAACACTATGTCCCCAAAATGGTATCACTGTTCAATTATCGCGGGCAGAAATGTTATCCATACAGATCAGTAGCGAAGCGCAAACATTTTTTTTTTAATATCCAGCGATATCCTTTGGGGTTTTTGATTATTAATGACCTGTCTGCAGGCTTGTAAATTATTTTTACCGGCAATAACGGCCTTCGCCAACACTGCGGCGACATTCCCCGTTTATCTTTCCGGCTGCTCTTACGCCGATGTGTAGCTTGTGTGCATAAAATGCACAGAGGTGGTGATGATTGTTTTTCTACTGAATGTGCTTTACTTTAAAGCAAAAGGTATCATGCACAGCAGTTCTTTGTAGATGCAACTTTCTTCGTTTTGTATTCATATCTTTCGATGAATACATAACATTTTGTAAGGCTGTTAAGCTGTCAACGAGATGTAAGATTTCTTAGCATTCTTATAAAGACTATCAAAGAAACCAAAGATTTCTTACTACATGAAACATTAATCCTTTATATTCATTTCTTTAATGCAGAGCATTATTCTCTCCACCGACAGACGGACTTAAGAAGGCTAAAACGGAGAGAGAGAGAGAGAGAGAGAGAGAGAGAGAGGAATGGAGAAAGAAAGAAAAGATGGTAAGCCATTCAAATGTATTTCCAGATATTGACACACGTAGCCAACAATTATGCATTTCCAAAAGTATTAATTTTCTTGGAGATGTGACTCGGGCTTTTTTTTCTAACGGAACAAAATGAAACCCTGGAATGATAGGTCACGATCTGACCTATCAGCAAGCAAAAATATGATCCAAAGTGGTCGGGCCAATTTGTAATTACAGCGCAAAACGTGTTCCTAAAAATGGTGAAGCAAAATGATGTTGAGCTTTGCATACGTACACACAATGACCCAACATGCTTAGCAGCAGTTAACATATACGCAAAGTAAAGATTATGAATTTCGGTTCAATTATTCTTCATATAATAATAATAATAATAATAATAATAATAATAATAATAATAATAATAATAATAATAATAATAATATTATTATTATTATTAATAACAATAGCAGGAAATTTATACAGCGCTTTCCAAAATCACAAAGCGCTTTACACAAACAATGTAAACAGAACATGCGTACATTGGTCAATAACACGCAACCACATACACATCCCAACACCAAAAATAGCTAACAACACTCACTCATGCCGCCTAAGAAAAGGCCTCTCTAAAAAGATGCGTCTTCAAGTTCATTTTAAAAGACGCTAGTGAAGGACATACAGTTTGTTTTAAACAAAAAAAAAAGGGGGGGGGGGGGTGAAATTCAAAGCCGACCGACTGACCAACTGACAGACACCGGACTGCTACTGAAGGGTGGCTCATGATTTCAGGTACATATATACCAAAACTCAACCAAATCGCTTCAGCCGTGTTTGAAATATTGAGTAAAGCGTGTTTAGAAACAAATTGTGATCAGTGACCTTGACCTCTGCGGTAGAGCAAAAATGACGGCACAGAAGGTAGGCCACTAAACTAGGTAATGCTCGTCTGAATTTTGGTGAAAATCCGTTCAGTGGTTCTAGAAAAATGGCTTAGTTCCAAGGAAAGATGCTATACCCTCCGGGAAGTCAGGGAAGAATGGACTATGGCAGGAAAGATTGGCCGTATCTTCCCTTTTCCTGCTAAGATATCAAAGACTCCTTTTTAAATATAAACATCACACTTCGGTCCTAAGATTAGCCGAAGCTTGCACTCGCCTCTCCACGGATACAATACAATACATTTCAATACAATACAATACAATACAACTTTTATTGTTCGATAGAAACCCAGAAATTTGGCTTATACGCAAAGAGAGGTCTGGTATGAAATCGTATGGAAGAGGCGGCCAGTTTAAGCCTCGGAGGGTCGCAGCTACGCAGTATGGTATTCGTTGATATTTATTCCTAATTGGTCGTTAATATTTGTCTAATTCCAAAATTCAAACAGCCACGATTTAAAAAGACACACACGCGTACACAAAACACACACACACACACACACACACACCCACGCCCACACACACACACACACACACACACACACACACACACACACACAACAAAGCAAACATTTACCTATTTGATGTAATGCACTTCGTTTATATTGCTGTTATCCATAGATTATTTAATTTTGTGTGGACCTTGCAAAATAATATGGTTTCAGTATCAAGCGCTCTTTATATTTCAAGTCTACATAACGTTTTAAAAAAACACACAAATACAGTGTATTTATATTATATATCATAATATTCAGTCTTTGTATTTTGCTTCTGACATAACTTTAAAAAAAAAGTATGTTCATATCCTTCATTTAATAATAATAATAATAATAACAACAACAAGAAAAAGAAGAAGAAGAAAAAAAAGAATAATAACAATAATAATAACAATAATAATAATACTGGATGCTATACGCAACTTATTTCTAAGTCAGACGCAAAGCGCGGCGATCTGTAACCAACATACAGGCTCACATGATATACCCCTTGGGGTCATGAGCAATCTTGCCACTGTAGATTGTTCTAACCTATAAAGGGAAAAGTGAAAGTTCCAGTTGAAAACCTGTCTTTCCTTTGTAGGCATGACCGATTCACTGCGGCAACAGTACCCCCGTTGGAGTGCCGGGGGTTTCAGTATAAATAGTATCCCCACTTTATGGAAATGTAGTGCTTTAAATTCCCACTGTCGCTGTCTTCCTCATTTACTCTTTCCCATTCCTGCTCTGTCCTATCACTCTGCTATACTATCTTCTTCTTCGCTAGATCAATGACCTACCTTTTTTCTTGAAAACTCTTCCTGGACAAGACTCCTTGTTTGTGTATGAGGTCTGTTGGATCAGCTTGGGAGTGTTAGACGCTTTCTGCCGGGTGGTCATCTTCCTATGATGTTATTATTTAGCGATATAGGCATTTTATATTGTTGATAATTTATAATGATGTTTGTATTCTATTTTGTTTTTGTAACCGGGGGTTCGAGTAGTTGGGGTAAAGCCTCAGCCGTCCCCTGCGTAGGATGTCTTTATTGTAAAGTGACTGGCCGGTGGAGGGCATTAAATTTTCCCACTAGGGTTGTTTCAGCAGATCTTTTATGCGGATCGGGGGTTGTCCGGTCCTGATTTGGCTCGGAAGAGTCCGCTGGACCTAAAGCAACAATCAATCAATCAATCAATCAATCAATCACATGTTATAAACACTCCCACATACACAACAAACACACATTCATCACTCAAACATGTGGTGTAAAGGAACGTCGCTGTTAGAAGATGGAAAGGAAAAATTTTTATTTGTGACATTTTAGATTGACTGCATCCAATACCATCATCGAAGGGAGGGAGGACACCGGAGTACCCGGAGAAAACACTCGGTGACCTCAATAGTCTCGTACCTAAGTCACATAAGTTCTCCCCTTGCGGGAATCGAACCCGCGACCTTCGGCATAGGAAACCGGCGACTAATCCACTGCGCCACGAAGCCACCACATATAATCTTCTGGTTAATTTTTTTTCCCACCTGCAAAATATAAATAAATTCTAGAAAACAAAGCGTTTTCGGTTCGGTATAAAATAAAAAGTTCGTTCATAGTTAATTTCCTGGGTTTTTTGTTGTTGTTTTTTTCTTCTCACACCTTGCAGAATAAAGCTACGATATGTGAAGAGCTCCTGGTATTTCTTAGGAGTTGCACGATTTTTCCTTGATGATATTGATATTTTCATTCATGTTTCTATCATGAATACATAATTTCACATTGCAGTTTGATTACCAAAGATTCTTAGACTTCATTTAAGAAATGTTTTAATCCTCTTAAATTGCGAGTGCTATTGTACATTAGGTTAATGGCTTTAAAAATGTATCAGTCTTTGTGAAAATCGAAAAAGGGAGGTTCTTTTTTTTTTTTTTACATGTTTGTTTTCCTCCTCCTCCTTCTCCTTCTCCTCCTCCTAATTCTTCTTCTTCTTCTTCTTCTTCTTCTTCTTCTTCTTCTTCTTCTTCTTCTTCTTCTTGTATCAAAACCTATCCTATCCTATCCCATAACTCAAAGGTCGTTGTGGCACCACAGATGCTCGTTAAACCAGCGTACTCCATCTTTCTCTGTCCTCGGTATGAAAACGTTACCGTAATAAGTTGTCTTTCTGTCTTTCTTTCTTTCTGTCTTTCTGTCCTATCTTTCTTTATTCCCGTTACTTTTTATTTCCCCTTCCTTTCAATTTTTTTTTCATTTATCCACTACCTTCTATGTTGTGTCTGTCTATCTGTCTGTCTCCTATCTTCTCATCTTTCTCTCTCTCCCCAACTCATTCTCCCCCTCTTTGTTTCTTTCTCTCTTTCTTTCCTTCCTATTAAAAATTTGGTTCTCCTTTGTTTGTCTTTTTCTCCCCTTTATGAAGGAACTTAGTGCGATGCCACCTTTACTAGAATAAATGGATGTTAATTGGATCATGTTGTCAGCCTTCGCGGCGTTCAATGATTTTTGTAGATAATAAACGGGGTTTATATCTGCAAGGTGCATTAAATGCACTAGTTTCGATATAAATCAATTAAATATAACCTTTGAGAAATATAAGATATTCAAGAGGGGAAAGAAAAAGGAAGAAAAAAGAAAAGAAATATTGAATTTAAATGAAAGTACAGAAAGCAAAAGACATGACGTGCATTATATTTATTAGATCAGCAGAAATGAAGCAGCACTATAACTAGGACAAAACAACAACATTTAAGACATTGAAATGACGAAAGAATGAAAATAAAATTAAATTAAATGAATTAAAAAAAACACCGTAGGAAAGAATAACTAAGAAACAAAAACAAAAACAAAATCGAAGATAGAGAAAAAAAAATGCATTAAATACATTAGATCATTGTAGTCTAGATCAAACAAAACACACGAGACACACACCCACCCACCCACACAAACACACACACACATGCATACAAACACCAAAACAAACTTACACAATCGCAAACGCACATACTCACCCACTCACACACATACACACACACCCACACACACACACACACACACATTCTCACACATACACACACACGCACATCAAAACAAAGTAACGCATTGAAAGAAAGGACGAAAGAACTTACAAAGAAAGGAAGAAGGAAAGTGGGAAATTTAGAACGAAAAAGGGAGAGGGAGAAAGGCTGACAGATTACAAAACAACAGAAAGAGAGAATGTAAAATAAATATAATAACTAACATTTGAAAAAATATACATATATATTTTTAAAAACTATTTTTTAAATTTATATATGTTGCTTTTTTCATCGAAATAATAAAACAAGAGTATAAGAGATAATAGAATCTTTGCATTGCACTTTTTTTTGACTTCCATTGAACCACTTTTCTGCATATTTAAGCATTTCGATGATATGACTATTATTAAGATTTTTTGAATACAAGTGCACCCTATTTCTAGCTGAGAAATCAAATAACTGTCACAAATGTAATGAAAAAAAAATTGATGTGGACGAAAATAGCTTCAGACAGGGAAAGGAATTGGTTTGATCTATTCTTAATGTAATTTTGCCCGCTTTCTCCCTTGTTGTTGTTGTTGTTGTTGTTGTTGTTGTTGTTGTTGTTGTTGTTGTTGTTGTTGTTGTTGTTGTTCTTCTTCTTCTTCTTCTTCTTCTTCTTCTTCTTCTTCTTCTTCTTCTTCTTCTTCTTCTTCTTCTTCTTCTTTTTCTTCTTCTTCTTTTTCTTCTTCTTCTTTTCTCTGTCTCCCTCTCTCTCTTTCTCTCTCTCTCTCTCTCTCTCTCTCTCTCTCTCTCTCTCTCTCTCTCTCTCTCTCTCTCTCTCTCTCGCTCCTTTCTCTGTCTCCCTCTATCTCTCGATTGCACCCTCTCCCCCTCACTCTCTCCTCTTCTCTCCATACCTCTCTCCATCCTTTTTTTTCCTCCAAGCCTCTATCTATCTATTTCTTTTTCTCTCTCCCCCCCCCTCTCTCTCTCTTTGCCTCCATCCCTCCCCCCTCTCTCTCTCTCTGTCGCTGCCTTTGTCCCTTCTTTCCTCTTCATCACTCTCCCTCTCTCTATCTCTTTATCTCTCTCCCCTCACCTCTCCTCGCGACCCCCCCCTCAACCTACGCCGTGGGTGTGCCAGGGGTTTCAGCATAAATAGTATCACCACTTTCTGCAAATTTAGTGCTTTAAATTACCACTGTCACTGTCTTTCTTCTTTGTTCTTTCTCATTTCTACTTTGTTTTATCAATCTACAATACTATCTTCTTCTTCGCTAGACCAGTCACCTACCTTTTTTCTTGAAAACTCTTCCGGTACAACACTCCTCATTTTGTGTTTGAGGTCTGTTGGATCAGCTTGGGAATATTGGACGCTTTCTTCCAGGTGGGCACTGTGGCTTCCTATGATGTTATTATTTGGAAATGTAGGCATTTTATATGTCTGTGTTTTGTTGATATTTTGTAATGATGTTTATATTCTATTTTGTTTTTGTAAACGGGGGTTCGATAAATTAGAGTATAGCCTCAGCGTCCCCTGCGTGGGATGTCTTTATTGGAAAGTGACCGGCTGGTGGAGTGCCATCAGTGTTACCACTAGGGTTGTTTCGGCAGATCTTTTATGCGGATGAGGGGCGGCGTCCTCTTTCAGCGAAGTTGTGGTCTTGTTTTTGTGGTTCTGATTCGGCTCTTAGCAGTCCGCTGGACCCTGTAAGCTAGGAATAACTAGAAAATGTCAGCTTTGCAGGTAGAATGTTTCGCTCGGCCCACACCGATGACCCATGCTCGAATCCCGTCGTGCACACGATAAAAGTGGCAATTTGTCACTGTCCATCTTGTCGGTGTGATTGTTCTGGTGGTTCAATGTTGCTGTAGGACCCAACCTTTCCTGGGATGGTTATCCCGGGCCCCGTCTGCCAGTGGTGGTGTTAAACTTCAATGCCAAAAACCACACAAAGAAGGAAACAACACACGGCACACCCCAATCCACACAGCTGTGAATCGGTGCCTTGACATTTTTTATACCCGGGGCCGGGGAAGAGGAGAACAGCGAATGAGAGGCGATAGACTCCGCTCTCATTAAGCTGGCTTAGAGAAAAGTGAGGTGCCTCGCTTTCCCCAACGCCCGAATGGTTCCGGGAACACCTTTACCTTTGGCTTCGCTTCAAGTCACAGTCACGATTCCGATCGCCCAAACTTCAAACTCCAATGATACCTTCCAAAAGTCTTCACTTTTTTTTATGCATCATAGTATTAAAGTAAGTTTTGATTCCATGGCCCACTCATTAACCCCACTAAACCTTCAGTCTTCAAATGTAACTATTAAACTATCAGTGCCATGGTTACAACCGCCCACTACTTACCATTTACCCCAAAATACCCAATGCCAGCTTCAGTCTCCAAAATTACATAGAAAGTACCTATGTTCGGTCTTGAAATCTCCCACTCATTAAGCTCCTTTGAAAGCTCCAGACAGCTTTCACATTTTAATAGTAAAATATCAATGTCCATATATATTCCAACCACCCACTTACCAAGCTCCAATGAGAGCCACACAAACAACCTTCAAAGGCAAATCTAAAAATAGCAGTCAGTGTTCGGGCTTGAAATCTCCTCATCATCAGACTCTTAACATTTTCGGTCTTCACCACTTTAAAAGGATAATAATAATAATAATAATAATAATAATAATAATAATAATAATAATAATAATAATAATAATAATAATAATAATGATTATGATGACGATGACGACGATGCTGCTGATGATGATGATGATAATAATAATAATAATAATAACAATAATAATAATAATAATAATAATAATAATAATAATAATAATAATAATAATAATAATAATCATGGATGCTATATCAATGTCCAGATCGCAGTCGGTCACCCAAACCCTCGATATCTTCAAAAAAAAAACGTCTTCAGCTTTATTTTGTGTAATATCAATGTCAGAGTGGAAATCGCCCTCTCACCAAACTCGCATCCATCCCATTTTTACGATAGCCCTAATTTTTTGCCTTTCATGGCCAGAATCTTCGTTTTCTTGCTTCGACAAACAGCATGCAAATTCTAGCTTCGACAGAGTGGAAAACCCTGGTCTGGTGTATATTGGGAAAAAAAAAAGACGAGTCTAAGTGGTGAGGAATGCTAAACACAATTTGCACGCCGCAGCAATTTTCAAAGATGCTACGGGTCTCTCACTGGCCCATTAAAAAGGCATTAGATTCTGACGACAAAAATATTAATCATTGCGAGCCCGGTGTCAACACGGCGAGCGCGCAATTGGGGAAGGAAATACGGCAACAAATCAAGTTAGGGCAAAAATTAATAGAGCATTGCTGGGGCAACAGCCAAGCAAACCAAACGCGCTCTCAAAGCCAGCAGCGCAGGCTGGCAATATTCATCGTCATTGACTTTACAAGAGGAGGATCAGAGCAGGAAGAAAGAGAAGGAAAAAGGGAACAGCTGCAGTTAGCTAGCAATAGCATAATTATATTATATTATATTATATTATATTATATTATATTATATTATATTATATTATATTATATTATATTATATTATATTATATTATATTAGGCCTATATTATATTATATTATATCATATCATGTTATATTATATTATATTATATTATATTATATTATATTATATTATATTATATTATATTAGGGAGAAAAAAAAGGGAGGGGAGGTGGGGGGGGGGCATCACATGATAGCTACTCATTGGGGCATCGAGTCTTCAGTTAGCATCCCCCGTTGGGGTGCCGGGGGTTTCAGTATAAATAGTATCCCCACTTTCTGGAAATTTAGTGCTTTAAATTCCCACTGTTGCTGTCTTTCTTATTTGCTCTTTCTCATTCCTGCTCTGTTCTATCAATCTGCTATACTACATTTGTATTTTCTTCTTCGCTAGACCAGTCACCTACCTTTTTTCTTGAAAACTCTTCCGGGACAAGACTCATTATTTGTGTGTGAGGTCTGTTGGATCAGCTTGTCGGGTGACATCATACTTTGATGTGCGTGTGTTTTCTTTTTTTCTAATCCTATTTTCTCCTAATCTACTGGAGGAATTTGGTTCATGATTGGTATGTACTTAGACTTTACCTGTGCCTCCCAGGTAAAACCAAACGTATGCAAATCGGTAGACGTAATCATCGTAAGGTCATTTTAAACTAAATTTTTACAGTATTTGTTTTTTTACTTCCTATATAATTAGAGTGTACAGATGCCTTGATACTTGAATTAACTATGGTATATTGGGTGAAAGCAACGTATGACATTGTTATTTCTAATCTTATTTTCTCCCAAAACCACTGGAGGGATTTAGTTCAAGTTTGATAAATAATGAGACTTTACGTATGCTTTTAACGTAAAACCAAACTTATGCAAGTCTTACGCAGTCGAGTCATGATCGTCACCTTTTAATTTTTGTGTTTAAGCATTTCCTGTAAACTTTGTATGTAATGAGAATGGACAGATGCGTTGAGCCTTAGTCAAAACGTATGTATATTGAATGACCTCATCGTGGTAACGTAATATTTTAATGTTCATTTAGTCATTTATTTTTGCACACTTTTCTCTGAAATTAACGGACCGATTTCTTTGAAACTTGGTTTTTAGTTACAAAATAGTGAACCCTACCGGATGACTTATAATTAGGCCTATCGGGTGACGGCATCAGGGTGACGTCATAATTTGTTGATATTTTTCTAATCCTATTTTCTCCCAAACTAATGGAGGGATTTGCAGTTTAAGAGCTGCTGTAGGCACTGGTGGATACAGAATCTAACTCAATCCCAATCCCCCCCCTCCCCACCCCTCCAAGGCGCCAGCTTGCATTCTTAGGCACATAGTCTAAGGCCTCAATCTTCGTATTTATTATGTAACTGGCACTCATCCGCCCATCCTATCTTATCCTGTTCCGTAGCTCGAAGGTCGTTGGGGCACCACAGATTATCGTTTAACCAGCGTACTCCAGCTTTCTCTGTCCTCAGCAACCCTCATGGCTTCGCTCAGTGTCAAGCCAGCCCATTCTCGAATGTTGTCCTCCCACATCTTTTTCTGTCTTCCTCTTCTCCTGCCTCCTTGCATCGTGCCTTGCAGGATGGCCTTTGCAAAGCCCGATGCTCTGGTGACGTGGCCATTCCATCGGAGATTCCGTTTTTTTTTTCACCAATGTGAGCATGTCATCGATCGTGTTGTCAAATGGCTTGTGTGATGGTCTGTCGGACTTCGTTGTTGTTGATGTGCTGGGTATATGAAATGCCCAGAAGTCTTCTGTAGCACCTCATCTCCATGCTCTGTATTCTTCGGTGTAAATCTCCTGTGAGGGTCCATGTTTCTTAAGCGTATAGGATGATGGAGATGACAAGGGAGCGCAGCAGCCTTACCATGGAATGTAGACTAATGGTCCTGTCTTTCCAAATGGGCTTCAACCTTGTCAGGGCAGATGACTTCCTATCGGGACCCATTGTCTGACACAATGGCTCCTAAATATTTGAAGTTATGCACTGTGCTGAGGGATTGACCTTGGACTTTGATTTCTGTGTTGATGCCATTGGTGCTGTGGTTCATCATTTTGGTCTTCCTCCAAGGCGCCAGCTTGCATTTTTAGGCACATCGTCTAACGCCTCGTCGTATTTATGTAACGGGCACTAATCCGTCTAGTTATTATTATTATTATTATTATTATTATTATTATTATTATTATTATTATTATTATTATTATTATTATTATTATTATTATTAATTATTATTATTATTATTATTATTATTATTATTATTATTATTATTATTATTGTTGTTGTTGTTGTTTTTGTTGTTGTTATTATTATTATTAGTAGTAGTAGTAGTAGTAGTAGTAGTAGTAGTAGTAGTAGTAGTAGTAGTAGTAGTAGTAGTAGTAGTAGTAGTAGTAGGTATAGGAAATGCCCAGAAGTCTTCTGTAGCACCTCATCTTCATGCTTTGTATTCTTCGTTGTAGATCTGCTGTGAGGGTCCATGCTTCGCAAGCATATAGGAAGATGGAGATGACAAGGGAGCGCAGCAGTCCTATTTTGGAATGTAGACTGATGGTCCTGTCTTTCCAAATGGGCTTCAACCTTGTCAGGGCAGCAGTTGTTTGTCCGATCCTGAAGAGGACTTCCTGTCGGGACCCATTGTCTGACACAATGGCTCCCAAATATTTGAAGCTATGCACTGTGTTGAGGAATGGCCTTGGACTTTGATGTCCGTGTTGATGCCATTGGTGTTGTTGGTCATCATTTTGGTATTCTCTGCACTTATTTCCATTCCATAAGCTCTGGAGGTGGTGTCAAGCCTCTGTACCAGCTGTTCAAGTTCTTGTTCCTATCCAGCCAATCCGTCAATGTCATCCGCAAAACGAAGATTGGAGATTGCTCTACCCCCTATGCTGACTGTGCCTTCGTGATCTGCAAGAGCATCTGACCTGATGCGCTCTAGGAAGATGTTGAAGAGTGTTGGAGAGAGTAGGCATCCTTGACGCACACCGATTGTTGTTCTGAACCAGTTCCCGAAGACGCTGTTATGGAGGACTGCACTGGTAGCCTTGTCATACAGGCTTTTGATGACTTCAATAGTTTTATGGCTGATGTTGTACACTTTCATTGTTGCCCATAGAGCTGCATGCCAGACTCGGTCAAACGCCATCTTGAAGTCTATGAACACATGATATAGATGTTGTTGGTGCTGTAGGTATTTCTCACAGATTATTCTGAGGTTGAAAATCTGTTCAGTGGTACTTCGCCCTGCCCTGAACCCTGCTTGTTCTTCAGCTATGATTTGTTCAGCTTGGGGTTTCAACCTGTTGAGTATTATTTTCAGGAGGACCTTGCTGGGATGGCTGATAAGGCTGATGGTGCGGTAATTTTCACACTCCTGAAGGTTACCTTTTTTGGGAAGAGTGATGACAAGCGACTGGGTCCATGGTGCAGGCCACTTCCCACTCTGCCAGATCTTGTTACAGATAATGGTGAGGACATCAATCATCGCTTCTCCTCCTACTTGTAGCAGTTCTGCTGGTATGTTGTCCACTTCCGCTGACTTCCCTTTCTTCAGCGATTGCACTGCTGCTTCAACTTCTTCCCGGAGAATTGGGAGGATTTCTTCTTCTTCTCTGTTCTCGGGACATGCTAGAACTGATGGGCCTCCATTTGGTGTATGGTTGTAAAGGTCAGAGCAGTACTCTGTCCATCTGTCCAAGACTTCTTGTTCTTCTGTAAGGCATATGCCAGACTTGCTTTGGATCATGGGGACTTTGGGCTGTGTAACACTTGTCAGCCGCTTCACAGTCTGGTAGGCCTTCTTGCTGTTGTTCTTGTTCAGACTGTTCTCTATTTCCTGGCATTGATCTTCTATCCAGTTCTCCTTTGCTGTGCGCATGCCTTTTCGGATGTCATTGTTGATTTTTCGGTAGACATCAGCTCCCTGTGAGGTGTTCTTTTTCTTTTTTTTTAATCTCTCTTCGTTTATCACACAGATCCAAAAGTTCAGGTGTGATCCACGGCTTCTTCTTTGATCGGTGCTTGCCAAGGATCTCAGTGGCGGCATCTGTCACAGCTGAGTTGAAGGTGGTGGTCATGGTGTTGACATCTACTTCGTCAGCCCCTAAAATGAGCAGTGGTGCAAATTTCCCTCCAATTGTGGCCTGAAATAGTTCTGCCACCTCCGGGACTTGCAATTTGTCCTGGTCGAACTTCAGTCTCGTGCACTTTGCTGTATTTACTCTCTTCAAGTGGAGCCGGAAAGACATCATCACGAGATCGTGGTCACTTCAGATGTCTGCTCCTGGAAAAGTGCGTGTCCTGCCAATGTTGATGCTTGATCTGAAGCGTTTTTTGACCATGATGTAGTCGATCTGGTTGTGATGCTCCCCGCCGGGTCTGTGCCATGTCCATCCTCTGGAGTTTTTGTGGAGACCAAGCGTGTTTGCCAGTACCAGATTGTTGTATCTGGCAAACTCCAAGAGTCTCAGACCCCTGTCATTTGTCTCGTTGTTGCAGTGGGGTTCACATGTGTCTCCCCAGTTGTGGTGCGCATCTTGGCCAACCTTGGCATTCCAGTCGCCTTGCACTATGACTATGTCCTTCTTCGGCACTTGATCAAGGACCGCCTGTAGATTTTCATAAAAATCCTCCACTTCGCTGTCGTCATAGTCTGATGTTGGGGCATAGGTTTGGATGATGGTGATGTTGACAGGGGCTGCTCTCAGACGGATGGTAATGAGTCTACTGGAGACTGGGCGGCAACCCATGACAGTGGCTAGAATGTTCTTGTGGACCAACCTGTTCGTGCCTGTCATCTCTACCGCTGAAATAGAGCTTGTGGCCTTTGTAGGTCGTTGTTTCACCTAGGCCTTTACAGCGCAGTTCGCTGATACCTAGAACGTTCCATCGATAGTGGTCCAGCTCGTGGGCCAGTTCTTCTAATTTTCCTTCCGCAGTTAGAGTCCTGACATTCCAGGTTCCTATGACGATGTTGTTTCTCGTGCGGATCTTGCTATATTTCTAAGTATATTAGCTATTCTGATTTCTTAGCCATCAAGTCACACTTGTTTTAACTTGTTATGCTGCAGGAAAGCTGAAATGAACCGGAGCTCGGGTATAAATTGTCTTGGAAACGCGAAGTGAAGAAATGAGATGCGAAGATGCAGCGATAGGGCAGGGCGCAGCAAATAGCCAAATCATAAAATCAAACGTCAATGAATAAATAAATAAATATTTAAATAAAGAAATATATAAAAATATAAATCAAGATTACGAAGAACAGAGAGAGAGAAAGAGAGAGAGAGAGAGAGAGAGAGAGAGAGAGAGAGAGAGGGAGAGAGAGAGAGAGAGAGAGAGAGAGAGAGAGAGAGAGCACAATAAATAAATGAAATAAAAGAAACCCATAAATAAAGATAGAAATAAATACATAACAAACGAGTTTTAGTGTTTTCTTCCTAAATGATGGCACTGAATTTAAAAAAAAAAAATCAGTCGCAGTCCAGGACTACGTTTTGATTTTGCATAGATATTTTATCTGTTACTGCTCAGCATATCAGTACATAATATACTCGATGTAAATACTCCAATGTAAGCCTTTATCGTGTTTGACGGCAATGCAAATGGATGGAGTCGGAAAGAAGACAGTTTATTAAGAGAGACAAGATGTACAACCAGGGATAGGAAACAGTCGGGTTTGATTACACAGTATATCATGCCAGACTCTCTTAGTTTTCCACTCTCCTAGTTTTTCCACTGTCCTAGGGCAGTGAGTC
>CM072512.1:26002700-26038855 GCA_036898135.1 Oncomelania hupensis
TGACCTTTCAGCAAGCAAAAATATTATCCAAAGTGGTCGGGCCAATTTGTAATTACAGCGCAAAACGTGTTCCGAAAATGGTGAAGCAAAATAATGTTGAGCTTTGCATACGTACACATAACAATGACCCAGCATACTTAGCAGCAGTTAACATATACCCAAAGTAAAAATTATGAATTTCGGTTCAATTATTCTTGATATAATAATAGTAATAATAATAATAATAATAATAATAATAATAATAATAATAATAATAATAACAATAACAATAACAATAACAGGAAATTTATACAGCGCTTTCCAAAATCACAAAGCGCTTTACACAAACAATGTAAACACAACATGCGTACATTGGTCAATAACACGCAACCACATACACATCCCAACACCAAAAATAGCAAACAACACTCACTCATGCCGCCTAAGAAAAGGCCTCTCTAAAAAGATGCGTCTTTAAGTTCATTTTAAAAGACGCTAGTGAAGGACATACAGTTTGTTTTAAACCAAAAAAAAAGGGGGAGGGAGGTGAAATTCAAAGCCGACCGACTGACCAACTGACAGACACCGGACTGCTACTGAAGGGTGGCTCATGATTTCAGGTACATATCTACCAAAACTCAACCAAATCGCTTCAGCCGTGTTTGAAATATTGAGTAAAGCGTGTTTAGAAACAAATTGTGATCAGTGACCTTGACCTCTGCGGTAGAGCAAATAGGCCTATGACGGCACAGAAGGTAGGCCACTAAACTAGGTAATGTTCGTCTGAGTTTTGGTAAAAATCCGTTCAGTGGTTCTAGAAATATGGCTTAGTTCCAAGGAAAGATGCTATTCCCTCTGGGAAGTCAGGGAAGAATGGACTATGGCAGGGAAGATTGGCCGTATCTTCCCTTTTCCTGCTAAGATATTGTTACACTCAGTTTGATGTTGGTGTTTTCTATCAGTATCCGATTCAGCCCCGATGCTTGAATTCCTGATAGGGTGTAACTCAGATTCGTTTATTCACACAGCCCGTCCAAACAGCATACAAGTCACAAAGTCGACGTATGAAGTTTTCCACTTTTATTCAGCACACATCAACAACTGCATACAATTCTCAATTCAACTCAACAACTTTCACAGCAACTTTCCAAATCACTATCAACAACTTTACTGTCTCAACAGCAACTCGGCACACGATTAAATAACCTCTCTCTCTTCCGGAAGGATTTCGAATACTGTAGAAATGACGCACTGCCACCAATCGAATAAAAGATCGTCATCACTGACTTACGTCAATACATATTTTTATATCTTCCAGAACGACCTCTTGCTTCGACATGCATCGGGAAATTTCTATCAAGAGTAAACACGCATATCCAGAAGATTCTCAAATAATATCGACTAACGCAAATTATCAACGTTATACAAAGCCTCTCCTAACAACAATGCAAACTCAAATCAAAGGTAAATAAACTCCATTATTGAATACTTTGCAAAACGAAACGATTAGATCTATCGTGCGCGCTTCCGACATACTTTCGTTCACGTTTCAACGTAACCCCCCACTCAAGAAGAAATTTACCCAATTTCTTTCAACAACGTTGAAACGTAATGCACAAACAAAATCCTCAATTGAAACTAATTTAAGACTTTCTGAATACTGTAATTGCGCTCAGCTTATCTACACAGAGTCAATGGTTTTCATCTTCAAATCTGCCTGGATAATGTCAATGTTCACAGTTCATTCACACAGAGTCAAAGTTTCTCATCTGCAAGTCTTTCTGGATACTGTCAATGTTCACAGATCATTTACCCAGTCAACGTTTTTCATTTTCAAGTCTGTCATTACCAATATTCTTAGTTCGTCCACACAGTCAATGTTCTTTCGTTCACAAGGAATCGACGCCCTCGTCAGTTGCGGTCGTCATCGGCCCAGGGTCAAAGACGATGATCGCGTGGGCTTCCCCGGAATCAGTGCGTCCTCCGTTGTCTCCTTCTTCCATCGGATGTCCGACGCAGTCGACGTTGTCAGCTCCCAGAATGCATTCGCTGGGTCTCACGGTCAGGTTGGCTTCTGCGGGACGGTGGAACAGCTCCCTCAAGGTCTGCAGATGCTCCTTCCAGGTCTGGGTGTGGACTTCATGTTCGACCAAAGTCGTAGAGCCTGGGACATCACTGAAGCTACGGGAAATTTGCCCATAAGGTCCTCGAGCTCCAACGTTTGACCTTCCGTCAAGCTCGGTCCTAGCTTAACATCATCGATGCCTTCTTTGCTGTGGAAGTCTCCAAGTTCCAACAGTTCTTTGCTGTCAAAGCTGTCGTCGGTCACAGCTGCTGTTGCTGCATGTACAGTCTCTGGCGGCCTCTCCACGTACAGCTTAAGGAGGTTGGCGTGGTATATTTTGGAATGCTGGCCGACCTTCACCTTGTAGTCGTTGATCCCCACCACGGTCTCCACTTCGTACGGGCCTTTCCACTGCATCAGCAACTTATTATGATCAGTAGGTAGCAGCACCAGCACTTTGTTGCAAGGTTTAAACTTCCTGCTCACAGCCCTACGATCATAGTAGTGCTTTCCACAGTCCTGGGACTTCTTCAGGTTTTCTCTGGCTATCTCGAGAGTCTGCTCCAGCTTCTCCCGTAGCTCAAACACGTACTGGTAGCTATTCTTCACCTCTGGGGTCTCTACTTCTTTCGTCCACAGTTCTTTCAGGATGTGCATCGGCCCTCTGATGGTTCTTCCGTACAACAGCTCGAACGGAGAAAAGCCGGTGGACTCCTGCGGTACTTCCCTGTAGGCGAAAAGTAAGGCGTTGATGTAGCGATGCCATTGTCTGGGCTGCTCGCTGCACAGTTTCTTCAGGGTGGACTTCAGCGTAGCATTGAACTTTTCGACAAGCCCGTTGCACATTGGATGGTAGGGTGTCGTAGTCAAATGCCGGATGCTCAGCAGTCTGTTGACCTCCTTCATGCAGTCAGAGACGAACTGCGTCCCGAGGTCTGTCAGAATTTCTTCAGGCACTCCAAGTCTACTGAACATGTCCACCAGTGCCTCTGCTACAGTTTCAGTGTCAATCTTCTTCAGTGGCACTGCTTCTGGGTACCGAGTCGCATAGTCTACTAAAGTCAGTACCCATCGATGACCTTCTTCACTCGGAGGTCTTATTTCGCCGATTAAGTCTAAGGCCACCCTCTTGAAAGGTCGGTCGATCAAAGGCATTCTCTGCATTGGCACTGTAGGGACCCTTCCTCGAGGTATGTTCTTCTGGCAAATGTCACATGATCGACAGAAACGGCTGACGTCCGCATGAAGTCCTGGCCAGTAGAACACCGCCTGGATTCTGTCTGACGTCTTCTTGATGCCTAGGTGACCTCCCATGATTGAGTCATGCACTACTTCCATCACCTGGCGCCTTAGGGGTAACGGTACCAAGACTTGACGTAGTGGTTTCCCTCCGTTGACCCTCGGGTGCTGGAAGATTCGATACAGGATCTTGGCCTTCACCTCAAAATAGACCGTACCACTGCCTTTGGTCACGTGGTCTTGGCGGTTCCTGTACTTGTTTAAAGTACTATCAGCTTCCTGGAGCTGGATCAGCTTATCTCTGTCCACGATGGCAGCTTTGGAGTTGTCGGCGACCTTCAGTGGCGTAGACATCTTGTCTCTCTTGGCCTGGGCCCTGGTTGTAACAGCACCGACGATCTCTGGTCGGCAGGGCTGAGCCGGAGTAACCACATTATCCCGTAGCAGCTCTGTAAGGTCTCCATCGGGAAACGGCAATGGATCCTCCTCTACAACTTCGACACGTTGGGTTGAGGCAGGACTCCACTCTGGATCGGGGTTGTCGGGTCGTCTCGCGCCGTCGATATTCCCGATCATCAAATCATACAGCGGCTTCTTCAGGCAAACCGCTTCGACTTCGCCTATGTAGAAAGGGGTGTTGACATGAATCTTCGCAACTGGCGCTTTCAAACATTTGCTGTCGGCCATAAGTGTCCATTTTGAATCGCCAGTGAACTGTTCTTTAGCGATTAGGTCTTCTCTGACGATGACCCCACTGCAGCCAGAGTCTCTTAATACAGTCACTTCATGATTTCCGACGCGTCCCTTCGAAACTGGCATGTTCTGGACGGTCACAGCTGCGCTGGCGACGACGGGGATGGATTTTCCGTTGGCAAGGAGAAGTTGGCCATCGGTCATGCACTCTTGCACGTCCGCAGGAGTAGCTGTGCGCTTAGTCTCACTCGGAAGAATGACGCTCCCGCCGCACACTTGATGGTCAGATCTACTGTTTTGCCGTTGATTGGAGAACCGCCTCTGCCGGTTGCCCGCCGCTGCGTTGTCCGTACTGCTCCGCTGTCCGCTACTTTTGTTTTGAGGACAATTAGCCGCTCTGTGGTCTGTAGCGTTGCAGGTGAAACAGCCCCTTGAATGCCCTTCCCTGGGAGGAGGCGTGGAGTCTGTCTGTCTCTGGCTCGTCTGGCTTCCTTGGATCTGGTTCCCATGGTTTGCAGTCTTCTGAAAATGTTTCGTCGCGCTGGGTGGCCCCAGGGTTTTCCCATGAGCGATAAGATATCTTTCAGCAGCCTCAGTCACATCTTTAAGCGTCTGCAGCTTTTGTTCTTCTAAGTGGGTCGCTAGGTCCTTGTGACAGGCATTGAGAAATTGTTCTTTCACAATCAGGTCATGGAGACTGTCGTAAGACTTCATTTCGCCTGATAACTCCACCCACTTGTGTAGATATGACGACAGGCGCTCCACAAACTGCTTTGGCGTCTCGTCTGACTTAGGCCGGCATTCACGGAAGCGTTTACGGTAGCCCTTCTCTGTAAAGTTGTAGCACTGCAACAGGGCCTCTTTCAAGACGTCGTAGTTTTTGGCGTCATCGTTCGACAGTCTGGTGTAAACTTCGAGAGCTTGCCCCGTCAGAAGTGCACTCAGTCGAATTGCCCAGTCTTGAGGTTGCCAGTTAGAGCTTTCAGCGAACCTTTCGAATCTCGCCAGATAACTGTCAATCTGGTCCTTCCCGTCGACGAAAGCTGGCAATTTTGGAGCCGTGTTGTCACTGATAACTTGTGGCGCATGCTGTTGTTGCTGGATGCGCGCCAACTCTAGTTGGAACTGCCGATCAGCTTCTCTTTCCTCACGCCTGCGCTCATCTTCTCTTTCTTGCCGCTGCTGTTCAATTTCCAGACGCTTCAGTTCAAATTCTCTTTCTTCACGGCGACGCTGCTCTTCTAATTCTCGTTCTTCACGGCGACGCTGCTCTTCTACTTCTCGTTCTTCACGGCGACGCTGCTCTTCTACTTCTAGACGCTTCTGTTCTAGTTCTATTTCTTTTTCTAGACGCTTCTCTTCCAATTCTCTTTCTCGTATTCTCTCCTGAGACTTGACGTACTCCGTCAGCTGCTTGCCTTTTAGATTCAGTTCAACCCCTTTCTGCCAGAAGTCAGCCATCTTGATGCTTCTGGAAAGTTCTTTTCTGGAAAGTTCTTTTTCTAGAAAGTTCTTGACTGTGCTGTACCTTTCTAGACTGTTCTAGAACAGCACGCTCTCTGCAGTAGCGCTGATGCTTGTCACTAGTCGCCTTCGCTGACGCAGGCCCCGCTGTCCTCGTCGTATGCGACGCTGCACCACGCTGGTGTTGATGTATACGCTCCTGTGCTGAAGTAGACTCGACGTCCGTACGTCGCTCTCTCTAATACTGGCGATGTAGCTCCGAGACTGTCCCTCGACGTAGTCTTACGGCAGCCACGTAGTCCCGCTCTGTTGTTCGCTCACGAAGCAACTCTTCGGCGACTACACGCCCTTGCAGTCAACCCGAACCTATCGGTGATGTAGTCCCAGTATGTTGGCCCCTCTCGACGCAACTCGTTGGCGGCTACCCTCGATGACTGCCTCTCGTAACGTTGACTCGCTTGTTGTAGCAGTTGAACCCTTGGCTATGGCGTGAATCCCGGCTTGGCCCCCAAAATGTTACACTCAGTTTGATGTTGGTGTTTTCTATCAGTATCCGATTCAGCCCCGATGCTTGAATTCCTGATAGGGTGTAACTCAGATTCGTTTATTCACACAGCCCGTCCAAACAGCATACAAGTCACAAAGTCGACGTATGAAGTTTTCCACTTTTATTCAGCACACATCAACAACTGCATACAATTCTCAATTCAACTCAACAACTTTCACAGCAACTTTCCAAATCACTATCAACAACTTTACTGTCTCAACAGCAACTCGGCACACGATTAAATAACCTCTCTCTCTTCCGGAAGGATTTCGAATACTGTAGAAATGACGCACTGCCACCAATCGAATAAAAGATCGTCATCACTGACTTACGTCAATACATATTTTTATATCTTCCAGAACGACCTCTTGCTTCGACATGCATCGGGAAATTTCTATCAAGAGTAAACACGCATATCCAGAAGATTCTCAAATAATATCGACTAACGCAAATTATCAACGTTATACAAAGCCTCTCCTAACAACAATGCAAACTCAAATCAAAGGTAAATAAACTCCATTATTGAATACTTTGCAAAACGAAACGATTAGAACTATCGTGCGCGCTTCCGACATACTTTCGTTCACGTTTCAACGTAACAGATATCAAAGACTCCTTTTAAAATATAAACATCACACTTCTGTCCTAAGATTAGCCGAAGCTTGCACTCGCCTCTCCACGGATACAATACAATACATTTCAATACAATACAATACAATACAACTTTTATTGTTCGATAGAAACCCAGAAATTTGGCTTATACGCAAAGAGAGGTCTGGTATGAAATTCGTATGGAAGAGGCGGCCAGTTTAAGCCTCGGAGGGTCGCAGCTACGCAGTATGGTATTCGTTGATATTTATTCCTAATTGGTCGTTAATATTTGTCTAATTCCAAAATTCAAACAGCCACGATTTAAAAAGACGCACACGCGTACACAAAACACACACACACACACACACACACACCCACACACACACAGCCACACACACACACACACACACACACACACACACACACACACACAACAAAGCAAACATTTACCTATTTGATGTAATGCACTTCGTTTATATTGCTGTTATCCATAGATTATTTAATTTTGTGTGGACCTTGCAAAATAATATGGTTTCAGTATGAAGCGCTCTTTATATTTCAAGTCTACATAACGTTTTAAAAAAAACACACAAATACAGTGTATTTATATTATATATCATAATATTCAGTCTTTGTATTTTGCTTCTGACATAACTTTTAAAAAAAAGTATGTTCATATCCTTCATTTAATAATAATAATAATAACAACAACAACAACAAGAAAAAGAAGAAGAAGAAAAAAAAAAGAATAATAACAATATTAATAACAATAATAATAATACTGGATGCTATACGCAACTTATTTCTAAGTCAGACGCAAAGCGCGGCGATCTGTAACCAACATACAGGCTCACATGATATACCCCTTGGGGTCATGAGCAATCTTGCCACTGTAGATTGTTCAAACCTATAAAGGGAAAAGTGAAAGCCCCAGTTGAAAACCTGTCTTTCCTTTGTAGGCATGACCGATTCACTGCGGCAACAGTACCCCCGTTGGAGTGCCGGGGGTTTCAGTATAAATAGTATCCCCACTTTATGGAAATGTAGTGCTTTAAATTCCCACTGTCGCTGTCTTCCTCATTTACTCTTTCCCATTCCTGCTCTGTCCTATCACTCTGCTATACTATCTTCTTCTTCGCTAGATCACTGACCTACCTTTTTTCTTGAAAACTCTTCCTGGACAAGACTCCTTGTTTGTGTATCAGGTCTGTTGGATCAGCTTGGGAGTGTTGGACGCTTTCTGCCGGGTGGTCACTAGGGCTTCCTATGATGTTATTATTTAGCGATATAGGTATTTTATATGTATATGTTTTGTTGATAATTTATAATGTTTGTATTCTATTTTGTTTTTATAACCGGGGGTTCGAGTAGTTGGGGTAAAGCCTCAGCCGTCCCCTGCGTAGGATGTCTTTATTGTAAAGTGACTGGCCGGTGGAGGGCATTAAATTTTCCCACTAGGGATGTTTCAGCAGATCTTTTATGCGGATCGGGGGTTGTCCGGTCCTGATTTGGCTCGGAAGAGTCCGCTGGACCTAAAGCAACAATCAATCAATCAATCAATCACATGTTATAAACACTCCTACATACACAACAAACACACATTCATCACTCAAACATGTGGTGTAAAGGAACGTCGCTATTAGATAACGGAAAGAAAATCCAATTTTTATTTGTGAAATTTTAGATTGACTGCATCCAATACCATCATCGAAGGGAGGGAGGACACCGGAGTACCCGGAGAAAAACACTCGGTGACCTCAATAGTCTCGTACCTAAGTCACATAAGTTCTCCCCTTGCGGGAATCGAACCCGCGACCTTCGGCATAGGAAACCGGCGACTAATCCACTGCGCCACGAAGCCACCACATATAATCTTCTGGTTAATATTTTTTTTCCCACCTGCAAAATATAAATGAATTCTAGAAAACAAAGCGTTTTCGGTTCGGTATAAAATAAAAAGTTCGTTCATAGTTAATTTCCTGGTTTTTTTTTTTTTTTTTCTGACACCTTGCAGAATTAAGCTACGATATGTGAAGAGCTCCTGGTATTTCTTAGGAGTTGCACGATTTTTCATTGATGATATTGATATTTTAATTCATATTTCTATCATGAATACATAATTTCACATTGCAGTTTGATTACCAAAGATTCTTAGACTTCATTTAAGAAATGTTTTAATCCTCTTAAATTGCGAGTGCTATTGTACATTAGGTTAATGGCTTTAAAAATGTATCAGTCTTTCTGAAAATCGAAAAAGGGAGGTTCTTTTTTTTTTTTTACATGTTTGTTTTCCTCCTCCTCCTTCTCCTTCTCCTCCTCCTAATTCTTCTTCTTCTTCTTCTTCTTCTTCTTCTTGTATCAAAACCTATCCTATCCTATCCCATAACTCAAAGGTCGTTGTGGCACCACAGATGCTCGTTAAACCAGCGTACTCCATCTTTCTCTGTCCTCGGTATCAAAACGTTACCGTAATAAGTTGTCTTTCTGTCTTTCTTTCTGTCTTTCTGTCCTATCTTTCTTTATTCCCGTTACTTTTTATTTCCCATTCCTTTCAATTTTTTTTTCATTTATCCACTACCTCTATGTTTGTGTCTGTCTATCTGTCTGTCTCCTATCTTCTCATCTTTCTCTCTCTCCCCACCTCATTCTCCCCTTCTTTGTTTCTTTCTCTCTTTCTTTCCTTCCTATTAAAAATTTGGTTCTCCATTGTTTGTCTTTTTCTCCCCTTTATGAAGAAACTTAGTGCTATGCCACCTTTACTAGAATAAATGGATGTTAATCGGATCATGTTGTCAGCCTTCGCGGCGTTCAATGATTTTTTTTTAGATAATAAAAGGGGTTTATATCTGCATGGTGCATTAAATGCACAAGTTTCGATATAAATCAATTAAATATAACCTTTGAGAAATATAAGATATTCAAGAGGGGAAAGAAAAAGGAAGAAAAAAGAAAATAAATATTGAATTTAAATGAAAGTACAGAAAGCAAAAGACATGACGTGCATTATATTTATTAGATCAGCAGAAATGAAGCAGCACTATAACTAGGAAAAAACAACAACATTTAAGACATTGAAATGACGAAAGAATGAAAATAAAATTAAATTAAATGAATTAAAAAAAACACCGTAGGAAAGAATAACTAAGAAACAAAAACAAAAACAAAATCGAAGATAGAGAAAAAAAAATGCATTAAATACATTAGATCATTGTAGTCTAGATCAAACAAAACACACGAGACACACACCCACCCACCCATACAAACACACACACACATGCATACAAACACCAAAACAAACTTACACAATCGCAAACGCACATACTCACCCACTCACACACATACACACACACCCACACACACACACACACACACACATTCTCACACATACACACACACGCACATCAAAACAAAGTAACGCATTGAAAGAAAGGACAAAAGAACTTACAAAGAAAGAAAGAAGGAAAGTGGGAAATTTAGAACGAAAAAGGGAGAGGGAGAAAGGCTGACAGATTACAAAACAACAGAAAGAGAGAATGTAAAATAAATATAATAACTAACATTTGAAAAAATATACATATATATTTTTAAAAACTATTTTTTAAATTTATATATGTTGCTTTTTTCATCGAAATAATAAAACAAGAGTATAAGAGATAATAGAATCTTTGCATTGCACTTTTTTTGACTTCCATTGAACCACTTTTCTGCATATTTAAGCATTTCGATGATATGACTATTATTAAGATTTTTTGAATACAAGTGCACCCTATTTCTAGCTGAGAAATCAAATAACTGTCACAAATGTAATGAAAAAAAAATTGATGTGGACGAAAATAGCTTCAGACAGGGAAAGGAATTGGTTTGATCTATTCTTAATGTAATTTTGCCCGCTTTCTCCCTTGTTGTTGTTGTTGTTGTTGTTGTTGTTGTTGTTGTTGTTGTTGTTGTTGTTCTTCTTCTTCTTCTTCTTCTTCCTCTTCTTCTTCTTCTTCTTCTTCTTCTTCTTCTTCTTCTTCTTCTTCTTCTTCTTCTTCTTTTTCTTCTTCTTCTTTTTCTTCTTCTTCTTTTCTCTGTCTCCCTCTCTCTTTCTCTCTCTCTCTCTCTCTCTCTCTCTCTCTCTCTCTCTCTCTCTCTCTCTCTCGCTCCTTTCTCTGTCTCCCTCTATCTCTCGATTGCACCCTCTCCCCCTCACTCTCTCCTCTTCTCTCCATACCTCTCTCCATCCTTTTTTTTCCTCCAAGCCTCTATCTATCTATTTCTTTTTCTCTCTCCCCCCCCCCTCTCTCTCTCTTTGCCTCCATCCCTCCCCCCTCTCTCTCTCTCTGTCGCTGCCTTTGTCCCTTCTTTCCTCTTCATCACTCTCCCTCTCTCTATCTCTTTATCTCTCTCCCCTCACCTCTCCTCGCGACCCCCCCTCAACCTACGCCGTGGGTGTGCCAGGGGTTTCAGCATAAATAGTATCACCACTTTCTGCAAATTTAGTGCTTTAAATTACCACTGTCACTGTCTTTTTTCTTTGTTCTTTCTCATTTCTACTTTGTTTTATCAATCTACAATACTATCTTCTTCTTCGCTAGACCAGTCACCTACCTTTTTTCTTGAAAACTCTTCCGGTACAACACTCCTCATTTTGTGTTTGAGGTCTGTTGGATCAGCTTGGGAATATTGGACGCTTTCTTCCAGGTGGGCACTGTGGCTTCCTATGATGTTATTATTTGGAAATGTAGGCATTTTATATGTCTGTGTTTTGTTGATATTTTGTAATGATGTTTATATTCTATTTTGTTTTTGTAAACGGGGGTTCGATAAATTAGAGTATAGCCTCAGCGTCCCCTGCGTGGGATGTCTTTATTGGAAAGTGACCGGCTGGTGGAGTGCCATCAGTGTTACCACTAGGGTTGTTTCGGCAGATCTTTTATGCGGATGAGGGGCGGCGTCCTCTTTCAGCGAAGTTGTGGTCTTGTTTTTGTGGTTCTGATTCGGCTCTTAGCAGTCCGCTGGACCCTGTAAGCTAGGAATAACTAGAAAATGTCAGCTTTGCAGGTAGAATGTTTCGCTCGGCCCACACCGGTGACCCATGCTCGAATCCCGTCGTGCACACGATAAAAGTGGCAATTTGTCACTGTCCATCTTGTCGGTATGATTGTTCTGGTTGTTCAGTGTTGCTGTAGGACCCAACCTTTCCTGGGATGGTTATCCCGGGCCCCGTCTGCCAGTGGTGGTGTTAAACTTCAATGCCAAAAACCACACAAAGAAGGAAACAACACACGGCACACCCCAATCCACACAGCTGTGAATCGGTGCCTTGACTTTTTTTTTATACCCGGGGCCGGGGAAGAGGAGAACAGCGAATGAGAGGCGATAGACTCGGCTCTCATTAAGCTGGCTTAGAGAAAAGTGAGGTGCCTCGCTTTCCCCAACGCCCGAATGGTTCCGGGAACACCTTTACCTTTGGCTTCGCTTCAAGTCACAGTCACGATTCCGATCGCCCAAACTTCAAACTCCAATGATACCTTCCAAAAGTCTTCACTTTTTTTTTATGCATCATAGTATTAAAGTAAGTTTTGATTCCATGGCCCACTCATTAACCCCACTAAACCTTCAGTCTTCAAATGTAACTATTAAACTATCAGTGCCATGGTTACAACCGCCCACTACTTACCATTTACCCCAAAATACCCAATGCCAGCTTCAGTCTCCAAAATTACATAGAAAGTACCTATGTTCGGTCTTGAAATCTCCCACTCATTAAGCTCCTTTGAAAGCTCCAGACAGCTTTCACATTTTAATAGTAAAATATCAATGTCCATATATATTCCAACCACCCACTTACCAAGCTCCAATGAGAGCCACACAAACAACCTTCAAAGGCAAATCTAAAAATAGCAGTCAGTGTTCGGGCTTGAAATCTCCTCATCATCAGACTCTTAACATTTTCGGTCTTCACCACTTTAAAAGGATAATAATAATAATAATAATAATAATAATAATAATAATAATAATAATAATAATAATAATAATAATGATTATGATGACGATGACGACGATGCTGATGATGATGATGATGATAATAATAATAATAATAATAATAATAATAATAATAATAATAATAATAATAATAATAATAATAATAATAATAATAATAATAATCATGGATGCTATATCAATGTCCAGATCGCAGTCGGTCACCCAAACCCTCGATATCTTCAAAAAAAAAACGTCTTCAGCTTTATTTTGTGTAATATCAATGTCAGAGTGGAAATCGCCCTCTCACCAAACTCGCATCCATCCCATTTTTACGATAGCCCTAATTTTTTGCCTTTCATGGCCAGAATCTTCGTTTTCTTGCTTCGACAAACAGCATGCAAATTCTAGCTTCGACAGAGTGGAAAACCCTGGTCTGGTGTATATTGGGAAAAAAAAAAGACGAGTCTAAGTGGTGAGGAATGCTAAACACAATTTGCACTCCGCAGCAATTTTCAAAGATGCTACGGGTCTCTCACTGGCCCATTAAAAAGGCATTAGATTCTGACGACAAAAATATTAATCATTGCGAGCCCGGTGTCAACACGGCGAGCGCGCAATTGGGGAAGGAAATACGGCAACAAATCAAGTTAGGGCAAAAATTAATAGAGCATTGCTGGGGCAACAGCCAAGCAAACCAAACGCGCTCTCAAAGCCAGCAGCGCAGGCTGGCAATATTCATCGTCATTGACTTTACAAGAGGAGGATCAGAGCAGGAAGAAAGAGAAGGAAAAAGGGAACAGCTGCAGTTAGCTAGCAATAGCATAATTATATTATATTATATTATATTATATTATATTATATTATATTATATTATATTATATTATATTATATTATATTATATTATATTATATTATATCATATTAGGCCTATATTATATTATATTATATTATATCATATCATGTTATATTATATTATATTATATTATATTATATTATATTAGGGAGAAAAAAAAGGGAGGGGAGGTGGGGGGGGGGGGGGGCATCACATGATAGCTACTCATTGGGGCATCGAGTCTTCAGTTAGCATCCCCCGTTGGGGTCACTGTAGATTGTTCAAACCTATAAAGGGAACAGTGAAAGCCACAGTTGAAAACCTGTCTTTCCTTTATAGGCAAGACGCTTCACTGCGGCAACAGTACCCCCGTTGGAGTGCCGGGGGTTTTCAGTATAAATAGTATCCCCACTTTATGGAAATTTAGTGCTTTAAATTCCCACTGTCGCTGTCTTCCTCATTTACTCTTTCCTATTCTTGCTCTGTCCTTCACTCTGCTATACTATCTTCTTCTTCGCTAGATCAATGACCTACCTTTTTTCTTGAAAACTCTTCCTGGACAAGACTCCTTGTTTGTGTATGAGGTGTGTTGGATCAGCTTGGGAGTGTTGGACGCTTTCTGCCGGGTGGTCACTAGGGCTTCTGTTACGTTGAAACGTGTACGAAAGTATGTCGAAAGCGCGCACGATAGATCTAATCGTTTCGTTTTGCAAAGTATTCAATAATGGAGTTTATTTACCTTTGATTTGAGTTTGCATTGTTGTTTGGAGAGGTTTTGTATAACGTTGATAATTTTTGTTGGTCGATATTGATGTAGAATCTTCTGGATCGGCTTGTTTACTATCGATCGAAGATTCGGGATAATTGTAGAAATTTGAAGGAACGATCCGGAAGGAGAAGAAATGTGTAATGACGTAAGTCAGTGATGACGATCTTTAGTTCGATTGGTGGCAGTGCGTCATTTCTACCACGTACCCAATTGTTCGAGAAAAGAGAGAGGTTATTTAATCGTGTGCCGAATTGTTGTTGAGAGAGAAAAGTTGTTGATAGTGATTTAGAGAGTTGCTGTGAAAGTTGTTGAGTTGAGTTGAGAATTGTATGCAGTTGTTGATGTGTGCTGAATAAAAGTGGAAAACTTCATACGTCGACTTTGTGACTTGTATGCTGTTTGGACGGGCTGTGTGAATAAACGAATCTGAGTTACACCTTATCAGGACTTCAGCATCGGGGCTGAATCAAATACTGATAAAGAAAAACACCATCATCAAACAGAGTGTAACATTTTGGGGGTCAAGCCGCGATTCACGCCATAGCCAAGGGTTCAACTGCTACAACAAGCGAGTCAACGTTTCGAGAGGCAGTCATCGAGGGTAGCCGCCAACGAGTTGCGTCGAGAGGGGCCAACATACTGGGACTACATCACCGATAGGTTCGGGTTGACTGCAAGGGCGTGTAGTCGCCGAAGAGTTGCTTCGTGAGCGAACAACAGAGCGGGACTACGTGGCTGCCGCAGGACTACGTCGAGGGACAGTCTCGGAGCTACATCGCCAGTGTTACAGAGAGCGGCGAGCGGACGTCGCGTCTACTTCAGCACAGGAGCGTGTACATCAACACCAGCGTGGTGCAGCGTCGCATACGACGAGGACCGCGGGGCCTGCGTCAGCGAAAGCGACTAGTGACAAGCATCAGCGCTACTGCAGAAAGAGTGCTGTTCTAGAACAGTCTAGAAAGGTACAGCACAGTCAAGAACTTTCCAGAAAAAGAACTTTTCCAGTCAAGAACTTTCCAGAAGCATCAAGATGGCTGACTTCTGGCAGAAAGGGATTCAACTGAATCTAAAAGGGAAACAGTTGACGGAGTACGTCAAATCCCAGGAGAGAATACAAGAACGAGAATTAGAAGAGCAGCGTCGCCGAGAAGAAAGAGAATTGGAAGAGAAGCGTCTAGAAAAAGAAATAGAATTAGAACAGAAGCGTCTAGAAATTGAACAGCAGCGGCAAGAAAAAGAAGAGCAACGACGCCGAGAAGAAAGAGAGCTCGAAGCGCAGCGTCGCCAAGAAGAAAGAGAGGAAAGAGAGGCTGAGCGTCAGTACCAGCTAGAGTTGGCGCGTATCCAAACCAATCAGCTTGCGCCACAAGTTATCAGTGACAACAAAGCTCCAAAATTGCCAGCGTTTGTCGACGGGAAGGACCAGATCGACAGTTATTTGGCGAGATTTGAAAGGTTTGCCAAAAGCTCTAACTGGCAACCTCAAGACTGGGCGATTCGACTAAGTGCACTTCTGACGGGGCAAGCACTCGACGTCTACACCAGATTGTCGGACGATGACGCTAAAGACTACGACGTCTTGAAAGAGGCCCTATTGCAGTGCTACAACTTTACGGAGAAAGGCTACCGTAAACGCTTCCGTGAATGCCGGCCTAAGTCAGACGAGACGCCAAAGCAGTTTGTGGAGCGCCTGTCGTCATATCTACACAAGTGGGTGGAGTTATCAGGCGAAAGGAAGTCTTACGACAGTCTCCATGACCTGATCGTGAAGGAACAATTTCTCAATGCCTGTCACAAGGACCTAGCGACCCACTTAGAAGAACAAAAGCTGCAGACGCTTAAAGATGTGACTGAGGCTGCTGAAAGATATCTCATCGCTCATGGGAAAACCCTGGGGCCACCCAGCGCGACGAAACATTTTCAGAAGACTGCAAACCATGGGAACCAGATCCAAGGGAGCCAGACGAGCCAGAGACAGACGGACTCCACGCCTCCTCCCAGGGAAGGGCATTCAAGAGGCTGTTTCACCTGCAACGCTACAGACCACAGGGCGGCTAATTGTCCTCAAAACAAAAGTAGCGGACAGCGGAGCAGTACGGACAATTCAGCGGCGGGCAACCGGCAGAGGCGGTTCTCCAATCAACGGCAAACCAGTAGATCTGACCATCAAGTGTGCGGCGGGAGCGTCATTCTTCCGAGTGAGACCAAGCGCACAGCTACTCCTGCCGACGTGCAAGAGTGCATGACCGATGGCCAACTTCTCCTTGCCAACGGAAAATCCATCCCCGTCGTCGCCAGCGCAGCTGTGACCGTCCAAAACATGCCTGTTTCAAAGGGACGCGTCGGAAATCATGAAGTGACTGTCTTAAGAGACTCTGGCTGTAGTGGGGTCATCGTCAGAGAAGACCTAATCGCTAAAGAACAGTTCACTGGCGATTCAAAATGGACACTTATGGCCGACAGCAAATGTGTGAAAGCGCCAGTTGCAAAAATTCATGTCAACACCCCTTTCTACATAGGCGAAGTCGAAGCGGTTTGCCTGAAGAAGCCGCTGTATGATTTGATGATCGGGAATATCGACGGCGCGAAACGACCCGACGACCCCGATCCAGAGTGGAGTCCTGCCTCAACTCAACACGTCGAAGTTGTGGAGGAGGATCCATTGCCATTTCCCGATGGAGACCTTACAGAGCTGCTACGGGACAATGTGGTTACTCCGGCTCAGCCCTGCCGACCAGAGATCGTCGGTGCTGTTACTACCAGGGCCCAGGCCAAGAGAGACAAGACGTCTACGCCACTGAAGGTCGCCGACAACTCCAAAGCTGCCATCGTGGACAGAGATAAGCTGATTCAGCTCCAGGAAGCTGATAGCACTTTAAACAAGTACAGGAACCGCCAAGACCACGTGACCAAAGGCAGTGGTACGGTCTATTTTGAGGTGAAGGCCAAGATCCTGTACCGAATCTTCCAGCACCCGAGGGTCAACGGAGGGAAACCACTACGTCAAGTCTTGGTGCCGTTACCCCTAAGGCGCCAGGTGATGGAAGTAGCGCATGACTCAATCATGGGAGGTCACCTAGGTATCAAGAAGACGTCGGATAGAATCCAGGCGGTATTCTACTGGCCAGGACTTCATGCGGACGTCAGCCGTTTCTGCCGATCGTGTGACATTTGCCAGAAGACCATACCTCGAGGAAGGGTCCCGAAAGTGCCTATGCAGAGGATGCCTCTGATCGACCGACCTTTCAAGAGGGTGGCCTTAGACTTAATCGGCGAAATAAGACCTCCGAGTGAAGAAGGTCATCGGTGGGTACTGACTTTAGTGGACTATGCGACTCGGTACCCAGAAGCAGTGCCACTGAAGAAGATTGACACTGAAACTGTAGCAGAGGCACTAGTGGACATGTTCAGTAGACTTGGAGTGCCTGAAGAGATCCTGACAGACCTCGGGACGCAGTTCGTCTCTGACTGCATGAAGGAGGTCAACAGACTGCTGAGCATCCGGCATTTGACTACGACACCCTACCATCCGATGTGCAACGGGCTTGTCGAGAAATTCAATGCTACGCTGAAGTCTACCCTGAAGAAACTGTGCAGCGAGCAGCCCAGACAATGGCATCGCTACATCAACGCCCTACTTTTCGCCTACAGAGAAGTACCGCAGGAGTCCACCGGCTTTTCTCCGTTCGAGCTGCTGTACGGAAGAACCATCAGAGGGCCGATGCACATCCTGAAAGAACTGTGGACGAAAGAAGTAGACACCCCAGAGGTGAAGAACAGCTACCAGTACGTGTTTGAGCTACGGGAGAAGCTGGAGCAGACTCTCGAGATAGCCAGAGAAAACCTGAAGAAGTCCCAGGACTGTGGAAAGCACTACTATGACCGTAGGGCTGTGAACAGGAAGTTCAAACCTGGCAACAAAGTGCTGGTGCTGCTACCTACCGATCACAATAAGTTGCTGATGCAGTGGAAAGGCCCGTACGAAGTGGAGACCGTGGTGGGAATCAACGACTACAAGGTGAAGGTCGGCCAGCATTCCAAGATATACCACGCCAACCTCCTTAAGCTGTACGTGGAAAGGCCATCAGAGACTGTGCACGCAGCCACAGCAGCTGTGACCGACGACAGCTTTGACAGCGAAGAACTGTTGGAACTGGGAGACTTCCACAGCAATGAAGGCATCAATGATGTTAAGCTAGGACCACGCTTGACGGAAGGTCAAAAGTTGGAGCTCAAGGACCTTATGGGCGAATTTCCCCATAGCTTCAGTGATGTCCCAGGCTCTACGACTTTGGTCGAACATGAAGTCCACACCCAGACCTGGAAGGAGCATCTGCAGACCTCGAGAGAGCTGTTCCACCGTCCCACAGAAGCCAACCTGACCGTGAGACCCAGCGAATGCATTCTGGGAGCTGACAACGTCGACTGCGTCGGACATCCGACGGAAGAAAAAGACAACGGAGGACGCAATGATTCCAGGGAAGCCCACGTGATCATCGTCTTTGACCCTGGGCCGATGACGACCGCAACTGACGAGGGCGTCGTTTCCTTGCGGTTGAAGGAACATTGACTGTGTGGAGAACATTGGCAATATCTAAACAGACTTGCAGATGAGAAACATTGACCTTGTGTGAATAAACGGTGAACATTGACAGTATCCAGAAAGACTTGCGGATGAAAAACATGGACTCTGTGTATATAAACTGAGAACATTGACAGTAAATGAGACAGTCTGAAGTAAGTTTTAATTCTGAATTTTGTTTTGTGCATTACGTTTCAACGTTGTTGAAAGAAATTAAGTAAATTTCTTCTTGAGTGGGGGGTTATGTTACGTTGAAACGTGTACGAAAGTATGTGGAAAGCGCGCACGATAGATCTAATCGTTTCGTTTTGCAAAGTATTCAATAATGGAGTTTATTTACCTTTGATTTGAGTTTGCATTGTTGTTTGGAGAGGTTTTGTATAACGTTGATAATTTTTGTTGGTCGATATTGATGTAGAATATTCTGGATCTGCGTGTTTACTCTTGATAGAAATTTCCGGATGGATATCGAAGGTCGTGAATGTTCCCGGAAGTAGAGAAAATGTGAATGACGTAAGTCAGTGATGACGATCTTTAGTTCGATTGGTGGCAGTGCGTCATTTCTACCACGTACCCAATTGTTCGAGAAAAGAGAGAGGTTATTTAATCGTGTGCCGAATTGTTGTTGAGAGAGAAAAGTTGTTGATAGTGATTTAGAGAGTTGCTGTGAAAGTTGTTGAGTTGAGTTGAGAATTGTATGCAGTTGTTGATGTGTGCTGAATAAAAGTGGAAAACTTCATACGTCGACTTTGTGACTTGTATGCTGTTTGGACGGGCTGTGTGAATAAACGAATCTGAGTTACACCTTATCAGGACTTCAGCATCGGGGCTGAATCAAATACTGATAAAGAAAAACACCATCATCAAACAGAGTGTAACAGCTTCCTATGAATGTACTATTTAGCACTATAGGCATTTTATATGTATGTGTTTGGTTGATGATTTATAATGATGTTAGTATTCTATTTTGTTTTTGTAACCGGGGTGTTCGCGTAGTTGAGGTCAACCCTCAGCCGTCCCCCGCGTGGGATGTCTTTATTGTAAAGTGACTGGCCGGTGGAGGGCATTCAAATTTTCCCACTGGGGTTGTTTCAGCAGATCTTTTATGCGGATCGGGGGTTGTCCGGTCCTGATTTGGCTCGGAAGAGTCCGCTGGACCTAAAGCAACAATAAATCAATCAATCAAACCCCGTTGGGGTGCCGGGGGTTTCAACATAAATAGTATCCCCACTTTCTGGAAATTTAGTGCTTTAAATTCCCACTGTTGCTGTCTTTCTTATTTGCTCTTTCTCATTCCTGCTCTGTTCTATCAATCTGCTATACTACATTTGTATTTTCTTCTTCGCTAGACCAGTCACCTACCTTTTTTCTTGAAAACTCTTCCGGGACAAGACTCATTATTTGTGTGTGAGGTCTGTTGGATCAGCTTGTCGGGTGACATCATACTTTGATGTGCGTGTGTTTTCTTTTTTCTAATCCTATTTTCTCCTAATCTACTGGAGGAATTTGGTTCATGATTGGTATGTACTTAGACTTTACCTGTGCCTCCCAGGTAAAACCAAACGTATGCAAATCGGTAGACGTAATCATCGTAAGGTCATTTTAAACTAAATTTTTACAGTATTTGTTTTTTTACTTCCTATATAATTAGAGTGTACAGATGCCTTGATACTTGAATTAACTATGGTATATTGGGTGAAAGCAACGTATGACATTGTTATTTCTAATCTTATTTTCTCCCAAAACCACTGGAGGGATTTAGTTCAAGTTTGATAAATAATGAGACTTTACGTATGCTTTTAACGTAAAACCAAACTTATGCAAGTCTTACGCAGTCGAGTCATGATCGTCACCTTTTAATTTTTGTGTTTAAGCATTTCCTGTAAACTTTGTATGTAATGAGAATGGACAGATGCGTTGAGCCTTAGTCAAAACGTATGTATATTGAATGACCTCATCGTGGTAACGTAATATTTTAATGTTCATTTAGTCATTTATTTTTGCACACTTTTCTCTGAAATTAACGGACCGATTTCTTTGAAACTTGGTTTTTAGTTACAAAATAGTGAACCCTACCGGATGACTTATAATTAGGCCTATCGGGTGACGGCATCAGGGTGACGTCATAATTTGTTGATATTTTTCTAATCCTATTTTCTCCCAAACTAATGGAGGGATTTGCAGTTTAAGAGCTGCTGTAGGCACTGGTGGATACAGAATCTAACTCAATCCCAATCCCACCCCTCTCCACCCCTCCAAGGCGCCAGCTTGCATTCTTAGGCACATAGTCTAAGGCCTCAATCTTCGTATTTATTATGTAACTGGCACTCATCCGCCCATCCTATCTTATCCTGTTCCGTAGCTCGAAGGTCGTTGGGGCACCACAGATGATCGTTTAACCAGCGTACTCCAGCTTTCTCTGTCCTCAGCAACCCTCATGGCTTCGCTCAGTGTCAAGCCAGCCCATTCTCGAATGTTGTCCTCCCACATCTTTTTCTGTCTTCCTCTTCTCCTGCCTCCTTGCATCGTGCCTTGCAGGATGGCCTTTGCAAAGCCCGATGCTCTGGTGACGTGGCCATTCCATCGGAGATTCCGGGTTTTTTTTTCACCAATGTGAGCATGTCATCGATCGTGTTGTCAAATGGCTTGTGTGATGGTCTGTCGGACTTCGTTGTTGTTGATGTGCTGGGTATATGAAATGCCCAGAAGTCTTCTGTAGCACCTCATCTCCATGCTCTGTATTCTTCGGTGTAAATCTCCTGTGAGGGTCCACGTTTCTTAAGCGTATAGGATGATGGAGATGACAAGGGAGCGCAGCAGCCTTACCATGGAATGTAGACTAATGGTCCTGTCTTTCCAAATGGGCTTCAACCTTGTCAGGGCAGATGACTTCCTATCGGGACCCATTGTCTGACACAATGGCTCCTAAATATTTGAAGTTATGCACTGTGCTGAGGGATTGACCTTGGACTTTGATTTCTGTGTTGATGCCATTGGTGCTGTGGTTCATCATTTTGGTCTTCCTCCAAGGCGCCAGCTTGCATTTTTAGGCACATCGTCTAACGCCTCGTCGTATTTATGTAACGGGCACTAATCCGTCTAGTTATTATTATTATTATTATTATTATTATTATTATTATTATTATTATTATTATTATTATTATTATTATTATTATTATTAATTATTATTATTATTATTATTATTATTATTATTATTATTATTATTATTATTATTATTATTATTATTATTATTATTATTGTTGTTGTTGTTGTTTTTGTTGTTATTATTATTATTATTATTATTAGTAGTAGTAGTAGTAGTAGTAGTAGTAGTAGTAGTAGTAGTAGTAGTATTTTCATTTTGAATGTTCTTATATTGAGCTTTTCCTGTTCATAGACACTGTCAGTCAATAGCTGTTCTAGGCACTGGTCGATACATAAGCTAACACAAGCCGTCCTAGACGCCAGCTTGCATTTTTAGGCACATCGTCTAAAGCCTCAATCGTCGTATTTATGTAACTGGCATTCGTCCGACTATGAAATGAGCGTCAGTATATTTAAAATATGCGAAAAGTAACTTCATAATCCTCCTCTTCCTCCTCTCCCGTTTTGTCAATCTTCCTTGTCTAAAATGCAGTGTGTATGTGTGTGTGGGGTGTGTGTGGGTGTGGGTGTAGGTGTGTGGGTGTGTGTGTGTGTGAGTGTTTGAGAGAAAGCACGCGAGGAAACTATGCACCAGTTAAGGTTCAGCACTTGTTATCATTTCAATCTTATTAATGGTTGCAGAAGATGTCAGAACAAAACGTGTTAAAACACTTTATGATGAGGGCCCCACTGGCATCACTATCATAATAATAAAAAGATGGCCCACCATTCAAATGTATTTCCTGACACTAACAGTAACACACATAGTGTGTGTGCGCGCGCGTGTGTGTGTGCTCTCTGATAATATGCCATATTATCCTTTTTTCCAAGGTAAGACTGCTGCGCTCCCTTGTCATCTCCATCTTCCTATACGCTTGCGAAACATGGACCCTCACAGCAGATCTACAACGAAGAATACAAAGCATGGAGATGAGGTGCTACAGAAGACTTCTGGGCATTTCCTATACCCAGCACATCACCAACAACGAAGTCCGACAGACCATCACACAAGCCATTTGACAACACGATGACCTGCTCACAGTGGTGAAAAAAACGGAAACTCCGATGGTATGGCCACGTCACCAGATCATCAGGTCTTGCAAAGACCATCCTGCAAGGCACAATGCAAGGAGGTAAAAGAAGAGGGAGACCGAAAACGAGGTGGGAGGACAACATTTGAGAATGGACTGGTTCGACACTGAGCGAAACAATCAGGGTTGCTGAGGACAGAGAAAGCTGGAGTACGTTGGTTAAACGATCATCTGTGGTGCCCCTACGACCTCCGAGTTACGGGATAGGATAGGATAGGATCCTTTTTAAACCATCTTTGTTAGCTTGACAACCTTTGCTTGCTTGATCATGAAAACTATGAAGAACTGTAACATTATTACGTAAATCAGGGGAAAAAAACCGAGTAAAAATACAACAAACACGGTGAAGAATTATTGTACGATTGTCGTGTAAATCCACTTCCTGGATGAAGATTTGCCATCTCTTCGATTTTGAAATATAAAAACGTTGTTTTGTTTTTAATATTTGTTCCACCATGCCTGACAAGGAAACTGATTCAGCAGTCAGTCATGCTTGAAACAAAAACGAATGGAAGCATACAGACGAAAATTAAAGACATTTTTGGGGGGTGGTTGGGTGGGTGGGTGATGGGGTAGGGAGTGAGTGGGTGTTACTGCGCCAACGCGAGGGTGTACGTGTGCTTGTGTCAGCCTGTGCGCGTTACGCACGTAAAATCGCTTGCTGTCTGCGAGTTTGTAAATTTGCACGTGGTACAATTTTTCACATTAGGCAAGGTTTTTCCTTGGAAATCGGCGAGCTCGTTGAGTTCCTGACATCTTGAGGAAGGCTTTATGCTGTTGAGGCTGGTCTTTGGCGACAAGGTTTAAAAAGAGGCTTGTTTGCCTCATTGTTAAAAACGCATCGAAGCGAGATTGCAATTTCGCCCGGGTTTAAATTATAATTTGTTCTTTTAGTATTTTCCGACATATCTGGAAATACTTTTGAAATTGGAGGAAATCTGGATAAGCCAAATATACATCTCTCTGTCCGTCAGTCTTTACGTCGGTCCGTTGAAAACCGTATCTCTGGAACCGCTGAACGGATTTTGGCCAAACTTCATAGGAACATTACATAGGTTATTGACCTGCCTCCCGTGACGTCGGATTGGTTATACCGCAAAGGTCAAGGTCACTGAACGCATGTTGTTGCTAAACACGTTTTGCTCAATATCTCAAAATCGGCTGAACCTTTTTAATATACAGGTACTTCAGATCATCCTTCAGTATTAGTCTAGTCCCGTTGTCGGTCAATAGAACAGTCGGTCGTTCCGTAGCTTTTGTTTAAAACGCTCGTTTGGCAGTATCTAAAGAATAGCTGAACCGAAATTCGTCATTTTCACTGTGCGGATACTTTAACCGCTACTAAGCATTTTACATCATTCGCAGTTGTACTTTCTGAAAGGTCAAGGTCATTGCGCTTCACCATTTTCTAAACGGCTTGCGCTGTATCTTAAAACGGGCCTCAGCCGATTGGTTAATTTTTGGTTTGCGGATAGCTCAGTCGTGGCCTATCATACAGTGTTTCCGTTTTATTTCGCGAGTATAAAGCCGAGTCCCAAAATTGCCAAGAAATGTAACACTTTTGAAAATGCGTATGTGTGAGTAAGTAGAAACGACGTTACTCTGACATACACTTGAAACTCAACGTACTTTCTTTTGACGGCCCCGTTATTTTGACGTCAAAATAGTGTTCCGTTAGGGTTAGGGCTGTGTTAGGCTTAGGGTTAGGTGAAGGGTTAGGGTTTGGGTTAGGATTAGGGTTAGGGATAGCTTCAAAAAATGGCAAAAGGTCAAAATAATGTCAAAATCATGGTAAGTGTGTCAAAATAATGTATGTAGAGTTTCATGACAGTCATCACAACGTCGTTTTTACAAAAATGTGTGTGTGTGTGTGTGTTTGTGGGTGTGTTTGTGTGTGTGTGTGTGTGTGTGTGTGTGTGCGTGCGTGTGGGCATGTAGAAACGACGTTCTGATGACACACACATGAAACTCCACATGGTTTCTTCTGACTTTTTTTAAGGCCGTACTATTTTGACGACCGTTGAGTTAGAGCTGTTTTAGGATTAGGGTGTTAGGGTTTGGGTTAGGGTTAGAGATAGCTTCAAAAATTTGAAAATGTCAAAATAATGTCAAGAAAATGAAAAGTGTGTCAAAATAATCCCTGGTTTTTTTTTCACAACAGTCATCAGAATGTCGTTTTTACAAAAATGTGTGTGTGTGTGGGTGTGGGCATGTAGAAACGACGTTACAGTGACACACTCATGAAACTCCACATGGTTTCTTTTGACTTTTTTGGAAGGCTGCCCTATTTTGAATAGGGTTCCGGTAGAGTTACAGCTGTTTTAGGCTTAGGGTTAGGTTAAGGGTTAGGGTTTGGGTTAGGGTTAGGGATAGGTTCAAAACTTTGAAAATGTCAAAATAATGTCACGAAAATGAAAAGTGTGTCAAAATAATCCTTGTGTTTTTTTTTTTCAAAACAGTCACCAGAATGTCGTTTTTACAAAAATGTGTGTGTGTGAATGTCTGGAAATACATTTGAACGGCTTGCCATTTTGTTTTGTCGTTGCTTTTCCATCGGCTGCCCTCCAGTCAGAGAATCTCTCTTTCTGTGTCTGTCGTTTGGTCAATCGGTCGGTCGGTCGGTCGGTCGGTCGGTCGGTCTCTCTCTCTCTCTCTCTCTCTCTCTCTCTCTCTCTCTCTCTCTCTCTCTCTCTCTCTCTCTCTCTCTCACTATCCATCATTCAGAGATCACACGGTCACCATCACCACTGTTATCCCACCATCACTGCCATCACCATCACCGATGACGACGACAACAACAGCAACAATAACAAAGCTAGGCATTATTTCAGTTTGTTTGACCCAAGTCAACAAACATTGCCGAGTGATGACTAATCAAGAGAATAAACATCTTCTAAATTTCTCGAAGACGATGATATGTGCGTGGGTGCGCGCGCTCGTGGGTAGATGTGTGGGGGCCGGGAATGGGCGTAGTGTGGTTTTGTTAAACAACAAAGATCGAGTGAAGAGCAATTGGCGATTTGGTCCATTTTAAGGATACGGGAAAACTCTCTCTCTCTCTCTCTCTCTCTCTCTCTCTCTCTCTCTCTCTCTCTCTCTCTCTCTCTCTCTCTCTCTCTCTCTCTCTCTCTCTCTCTCTCTCTCTCTCTCTCTCTCTCTCTCTCTCTACCTCGCTCTTTCCACATCACACATTTTACAACATAGCTAAAAGCTCTTAATTGGACATGAAAATAACTTTTATGCGCATGAATTCCTAGCATGAAAGTAAAATCTCTTCCGGCATCCTGTCGTTCTTCACCAGAAAAGTTCGATTTAATATTAGACCTTGTGGGTTCGGGCATTAAATAGAATAGACCCAACGTTTCCCGGCGTGTCGTAAGAGGCGACTAACAGGGGTGATGTTAGCACGGCATCACTGGGCGAAAGTCTTCTACACAGAAGTCACCGGCCAGGGCGGAGGAACCTCACGTTACTACAGGTTCAACGACCATGTGCTCAGGGCCAAGGCGAGCCACACTGTATTCGTGGATTTCGGCTGTGGCCAACAGCCTGGAGAGGATTGGGCACCGCCAGGTCTTTTTTGCCCAAGACACACTACATGATGACACAATCCACTAATTCCATACCGGATCGGTCGTCGCCCGGGTCGTCACACGGCACAAGGACCGCGCCTTCCGTTGGCCACCAGGACGGAGGTGTTAAGTATGCTACTGATGGACAATTTAGCAAGATCCGCACGAGAAACAACATCGTCATAGGAACCTGGAATGTCAGGACCCTAACTGCGGAAGGAAAATTAGAAGAACTGGCCCACGAGTTGGACCACTATCGATGGAATGTTCTAGGTATCAGCGAACTGCGCTGGAAAGGCCTAGGTGAAACAACGACCGACAAAGGCCACAAGCTCTATTTCAGCGGTAGGGATGACAGGCACGAACACGGCGTTGGATTCTTGGTCCACAAGAACATTCTAGCCACTGTCATGGGTTGCCGCCCAGTCTCCAGTAGACTCATTACCATCCGCCTGAGAGCAGCCCCTTTCAACATCACCATCATCCAGGCCTACGCCCCAACATCAGACTATGACGACAGCGAAGTGGAGGATTTTATGAAAATCTACAGGCGGTCCTTGACCAAGTGCCGAAGAAGGACATAGTCATAGTGCAAGGCGACTGGAATGCCAAGGTTGGCCAAGATGCGCACTACAACTGGGGAGACACATGTGGACCCCACTGCAACAACGAGACAAATGACAGGGGTCTGAGACTCTTGGAGTTTGCCAGATACAACAATCTGGTACTGGCAAACACGCTTGGTCTCCACAAAAACTCCAGACGATGGACATGGCACAGTCCTGGCGGGGAGCATCACAACCAAATAGACTACATCATGGTCAAGAAACGCTTCAGATCAAGCATCAACATTGGCAGGACACGTACTTTTCCAGGAGCAGACATCGGAAGTGACCACGATCTCGTGATGATGTCTTTCCGGCTCCACTTGAAGAGAGTAAATACAGCAAAGTGCACTAGACTGAAGTTCGACCTGGACAAACTGCAAGACCCGGAGGTGGCAGAACTATTTCAGGCCACAATTGGAGGGAAATTTGCACCACTGCTCATTTTGGGGGCTGGTGAAGTAGATGTCAACACCATGACCACCACCTTCAACTCAGCTGTGACAGATGCCGCCACTGAGATCCTTGGCAAGCACCGACCAAAGAAGAAGCTGTGGATCACACCTGAACTTTTGGATCTGTGTGATAAACGAAGAGAGATGAAAAAGAAAAAGAACACCTCACAGGGAGCTGATGTCTACCGAAAATCAACAATGACATCCGAAAAGGCATGCTCACAGCAAAGGAGAACTGGATAGAAGATCAATGCCAGGAAATAGAGAACAGTCTGAACAAGAACAACAGCAAGAAGGCCTACCAGACTGTGAAGCGGCTGACAAGTGTCAAACAGCCCAAAGTCTCCACTATCCAAAGCAAGTCTGGCATATGCCTTACAGAAGAACAAGAAGTCTTGGACAGATGGACAGAGTACTGCTCTGACCTTTACAACCATACACCAAATGGAGACCCATCAGTTCTAGCATGTCCCGAGAACAGAGAAGAAGAAGAAATCCTCCCAATTCTCCGGGAAGAAGTTGAGGCAGCAGTGCAAGCGCTAAAGAAAGGGAAGTCAGCGGGAGTGGACAACATACCCGCGGAACTGCTACAAGCAGGAGGAGAAGCGATGATTGATGCCCTCACCATTATCTGTAACAAGATCTGGCAGAGTGGGGAGTGGCCTATACCATGGACCCAGTCGCTTGTCATCACTCTTCCCAAAAAAGGTAACCTTCAGGAGTGTGAAAATTACCGGACCATCAGCCTCATCAGCCATCCCAGCAAGGTCCTCCTGAAAATAATACTCAACAGGTTGAAACCCCAAGCTGAACAAATCATAGCTGAAGAACAAGCAGGATTCAGGGCAGGGCGAAGTACCACTGAGCAGATTTTCAACCTCAGAATAATCTGTGAGAAATACCTACAGCACCAACAACATCTATATCATGTGTTCATAGACTTCAAGAAGGCGTTTGACCGAGTCTGGCATGCAGCTCTATGGGCAACAATGAAAGTGTACAACATCAGCCCTAAAATTATTGAAGTCATCAAAAGCCTGTATGACAAGGCTACCAGTGCAGTCCTCCACAACAGAGCCATCGGGAATTGGTTCAGAACAACAATCGGTGTGCGTCAAGGATGCCTACTCTCTCCAACACTCTTCAACATCTTCCTAGAGCGCATCATGTCGGATGCTCTTGCAGACCATGAAGGCACAGTCAGCATAGGGGGTAGAGCAATCTCCAATCTTCGTTTTGCAGATGACATTGATGGATTGGCTGGAGAGGAACAAGAACTTGAACAGCTGGTACAGAGGCTTGACACCACCTCCAAAGCCTATGGAATGGAAATAAGTGCAGAGAAGACCAAAATGATGACCAACAACACCAATGGCATCAATACAGACATCAAAGTCCAAGGCCAATCCCTCGACACAGTGCATAGCTTCAAATATTTAGGAGCCATTGTATCAGACAATGGGTCCCGACAGGAAGTCCTCTCCAGGATCGCACAAACAACTGCTGCCCTGACAAGGTTGAAGCCCATTTGGAAAGACAGGACCATCAGTCTACATTCCAAAGTAAGACTGCTGCGCTCCCTTGTCATCTCCATCTTCCTATATGCTTGCGAAGCATGGACCCTCACAGCAGATCTCCAACGAAGAATACAAAGCATGGAGATGAGGTGCTACAGAAGACTTCTGGGCATTTCCTATACCCAACACATCACCAACGACGAAGTCCGACAGACCATCACACAAGCCATTGGACAACACGATGACCTGCTAACAGTGGTGAAGAAACGGAAACTTCGGTGGTATGGCCACGTCACCAGATCATCAGGCCTTGCAAAGACTATTCTGCAAGGCACAGTGCAAGGAGGTAGAAGAAGAGGGAGACCGAAAAAGAGGTGGGAGGACAACATTCGAGAATGGACTGGTTTGACACTGAGCGAAGCCATCAGGGCTGCTGAGGACAGAGAAAGATGGAGTATGCTGGTTAAACGATCATCTGTGGTGCCCCTACGACCTTCGGGTTACGGGACAGGATAGGCAGGATAGGATATAGGACACAGTTTAAACTATATTATATTTCTGGTAATCAGCTTCTTTTCAAACAGTTTTGCAAATTATTCATCGCACACCCTTATTCCTTCACCACAACCATGCTTCCCACTCCCCACCCTTATAATTATCTCTTGTCATTCGCTTCCATTCCATTCATCCTCGCAGCCACCCAGCCACCTACCAACTCCAGAGGAATATCGTCCACGTCACTAAAACTCTCAACCCACATTTACACTCAACCTCATCGCCATTACGACGCCTTCTTCCCCTAAAATCAGAGGGTAGCAAAAACCAATGCCAAGTGTCAGCGACGCTGTGTGATTCGCCCGCTCGCGTCTTGCCAGCTATCAGCGGTTCCCATGTGTGTCGTTTTCAACAGCCTTGTTGACCGCACTCCAGAAGAAAAGGCGCAACTGTAGAGGTCGCCCCTGATCGTTCCTGTTTTGGCGTAATTTTTGTTGCAGCCCTGGTTACTCTAGAACCCCTTTGGAACGCCAGTGGAGATCTGATTGCAAGCCGCACTCATCTTCTTTCTGGGTTTTTGCTTTGCAAGAATAAAGCCATTATGATGTGGGTTTTTTTTTCGAAAGACGGAAGATGGGTGACAGAAATATAGTCGGGAGGCGAGAAATACATTGCGTATAGCTGTCGGAGGCCTGTTGAGGCCTTGGCCTGTTTCGAAAATGTTGTTGCTTCTGTGTTTATTTTCAAAGATACCCTGCGCTATACAACTGTTTCAATCAAAGGTCTAATAGCTATCTTATCAAAACAGCATGAAACAGCTAGGTGACATAATAGTCATAATGGAAGATGGTCAGCTAGCTGCCACTAAACGAAAACGACGACGATGTTACTGTTATAGTTGTTGATGACAATGACGACGACGGCGATAATGATGATGGTAGTGGTGGTGGAGGTGGTGTACAACACGTTGGCGATGACGGGGCGTCCAAGATGTGGCGACAATGACGATGGCTATAAGTGATGATAATGTTGAAGACAGCGATGACGATGAAAACCATCCTCGTCATACAGTGTCGTCTTAGTTTTCATAAGCCATCATTGCCTCTGCGTCTGCTGCGAAAGAATAGCGATCCTTTGGAATAGATATTTGGCACGATATATGGACTCGTCCTGACCTCACCCCGGAATCAACAATAAATAACATAGAAAATAATGGATGCATTGGAAAAAGACCAGAGTGTGAAAAAACAGTAAAGGCTGAGAAATGCATGTATATGATAGCCTCTGATGCGGATAAGAGGCAGGTGGAGAAGGATGTAATGATGATGATGATGATGATGAAGATGATGAAGATGATGACGATGGTGATGATAATGATGATGATGATGATGATGATGATGATGATGATGATGATGATGATGATGATGATGATGATGATGCAGTTACAACGAGGATGATGTTGATGATGATCACGATGATGAAGACGGCAATAATAGAAAGGATTTTCAAAGAGTTGCGCTTGGCGATGACCATCGGAATAAAATAAAGAGCTGAAGACAGGATCGATTGGAAGTCGTTCAAAAAATACATCCTTAAAGACTGGCACCATGGACTTCTGGGGATGATGATGATGATGATGATGATGATGATGATGATGATGATGATGATGATGACAACGACGATGATGACGATGAGGATGATGAATCATGATGATGGGTTGATTGTAGAGGTGTTGGGTTATCACCCCGAAACATTACTGAATGTGATCAGCTCTCCAGTTTCAGCTCACAACATTAAGGTATCAGACACTGCAGAGCCCTTGAACAACTGAAAAAAAGGGCGGAGAGAAAAAAGCGATAGAGCGCTGGAGTTGGGCTGGTGGAGAGAGAGAGAGAGAGAGAGAGAGAGAGAGAGAGAGAGAGAGAGAGAGAGAGAGAGAGAGAGAGAGAGAGGAGACATACAGAAAGACAGAGAGAGACAGAGAGATGGACTGAGAGAGGGACAGACAGGAGGGACAGACTGGAGGGAATTAAGAGAGAGAAAGGGTGATGGAGACGGAGTGAGAGAAAGGAATGGAGGGGGGGGGGGAGGAGGTGACGTTATATAGGCTATTGCTTTGAATGTATCACGCGCTACTTAACCGTTTGAAAAGGGAGGCAAGCGGATGGGGAAGGAAAAGAAGAGTGTAGTCGAATCTGTCAACAGGTTGCCGAGTGCGTGCCAAACGGCTAGTTCAAGCTCAACACAGATAAGACAGTCCACAAGCCTGCTGTCTCCCAACTTGTAGACAGTTTCACATCGCAGTTTCATCTCTGTTCGCTTAAGAGCTTACGGTGCAGTATTATATTTCCCACAGATACCTCGGACTGGGGAAATGGGATCTACAGCCTATAGATTTTTACAATACAAAGAATTAACCGCTGACAGACAGCTGTGACGGCAGGTTATCAACACGCTCCGTTTTACACAAATCTCTTTGGCAAGGCAAAGCAAGGCAAGGAAAACGGTCTGTGGTGCAGCAAACTGATGAAATTGGATGGGACAAAGGACTAGAGGTTTTAACGGTACAAAGGAATTGATCGCTGACAGACAGCTGGGACTGCAGGTTATCAACACGCTTTGCTTTACACACATCTCTTTGGCAAGGCAAGGCAAGGACGTTAAGTCCCCAGGCCCGTCGTGCAGCAAATCGTTGAGAACGGGTGGGATAAGGGACTAGACGGTTTTGCAATTACAAAGACATCGCCGTGGCCCGGCACTCTGCATGATTTCAACAAGCTCCTGCATGTTAATGCTTGTATGCACAAACAGCAATCACCCTGTGAGCTATCCAATGACTGCAAGATATCAACTCTCTCCTATTAACGCACATCTTAGTGTTTAAAGAGAAAACTATTGTTGGCCATGCAACCAACCTAAAGCCTGTATAGTCCTCGCGCCTATGCGCACACAACGACATAAGCTATACTTCTTTTACGTCCTAAAATACGAGTCTGTGATCGCCCTGTCAAAGGTTGTCTAAAGTGTTGTGGTAGGCGGAGCTTCGATTAGTCAGTTAGTTATAAATGTTCCACATTCTAGAAATTGACAAGACGCATGTTTGCCATTTGTGGATCCTATCCTATCCTATCCCATAACTCGGAGGTCGTAGGTGCACACAGATGATAGTTTAACCAGCGCACTCCATCTTTCCCTGTCCTCAGCAACCCTGATTGTTTCTCTCTGTGTCAAACCAGTCCATTCTCGAATGTTGTCGTCCCACCTCTTTTTCGGTCTCCCTCTTCTTCTACCTCCTTGCCCTGTGCCTTGCAGGATGGTCTTTGCAAGACCTGATGATCTGGTGACGTGGCCATACCATCGGAGTTTACGTTTTTTCACCACTGTGAGCAGGTCATCGTGTTGTCCAATGGCTTGTGTGATGGTCTGTCGGACTTCGTCGTTGGTGATGTGCTGGGTATAGAAAATGCCCAGAAGTCTTCTGTAGCACCTCATCTCCATGCTTTGTATTCTTCGTTGGAGATCTGCTGTGAAAGTCCATGTTTCGAAAGCATATAGGAAGATGGAGATGACAAGGGAGCGCAGCAGCCTTACCTTGGAATGTAGACTGATGGTCCTGTCTTTCCAAATTGGCTTCAATCTCGGCAGGGCAGCAGTGGTTTGTGCGATCCTGGAGAGGACTTCCTATCGGGACCCATTGTCTGATACAATGGCTCCTAAATATTTGAAGCTATGCACTGTGTTGAGGGATTGGCCTTGGACTTTGATGTCCGTGTTGATTCCATTGGTGTTGTTGGTCATCATTTTGGTGGTGTCAAGCCTCTGTACCAGCTGTTCAAGTTCTTGTTCCTCTCCAGCCAATCCATCAATGTCATCCGCAAAACGGAGGTTTGGAGATTGCTCTTCCCCATATTCTGACTGTGCCTTCGTGGTCTGCAAGGGCATCTGACATGATGCGCTCTAGGAAGATGTTGAAGAGTGTTGGAGAGAGTAGGCATCCCTGACGCACACCGATTTTTGTTCTGAACCAGTTTCCTGAACCATTTGTGGAACACACATAATAATGCAACAAACAAGTTAATTTTATTTTTGAAGAAGATGGCAAGTCATTGAAACGTACTTCAATACATTCACATATGGGTGAAAATCAGAATTTTGAACAGTGTTACTTTTCGTGGAAATGATGAGTGTGTCAGGCTTTATACTAAAAAAGTAAAACGAAAACGTGCAAAGATCTTAAAGGTACATATATGTCAAAATCAGTCAAGCCGATTTTGAGGTATAGCTCATTTATGAAATGATTTACCTCATTGACCTTGACCTCTAAAAATTACAAATGTGAATAATATTTAAGACTAAGCAGTTAAAGTATTTGCACAGTAAATGGTCATGCCATTTTTGAGAGAAAGCACACACACACAAATGATTTGAGCAAAAAGTGGAATGCCGGAACGACCGATTTGTTTGTCTTCCCATTTCTTCTTTCTCTCCCCTACCCCCCCCCCCCCCACCTCTTTTGTATATATATATATATATATATATATATATATATATATATATATATATATATATATATATATATATATATATATATATATATATATATATATATATATATATATATATATATATATATATATACTTGTGTGTTCCTGTGTGTTTATTTGTGTACATGTGTGTTCTCATTTGTTTTCCAATTACATTTAACGGTTTTTACTTCTGGTGGTGAGGTGTACTCACCTGTTTCCCTTCCTAATGCCCCATGCCTCAGTCCATCATTCGCCTGTAAACATCAAGTTCAAGTTCAAGTTCAAGTTCAAGAATACATGTTACTTGTCAACATCTTAATCCACTAAAGTTTTCTTCGAAGGCCAGGTTTTAGCCACTTTCATCAAGCCGCTTAACCACATCACAGCCTTCTCAAGGTATTATTTTACTTGAACGACCACCTCCCATGGGGGTGGGTGCCCGGGGTTTCTGCATAAATAGGATTCCCATTTTCTGGAAATTTAGTGTTTTAAATTCCAACTGTCGCTGTCTTTCTCCTTTGTTCTTTCTCATTCCTATGCTGTTTTATCAATCTACTATACTATCGTCTTCTTCGCTAGACCAGTCACCGACTGTTTTTTTCAAGAAAACTCTTCCGGGACAAAACTCTTCATTTGTGTGTGAGGTCTGTTGGATCAGCTTGGAAATATTGGACGCTTTCTGCCAAATGGTCACTGGGGCTTCCTATGATGTTATTATTTGGCAATGTAGGCATTTTTTATGGATGTTTTGTTGATATTTTATAATAATGTTTGTAGTCTATTTTTGTTTTTGTAAACTGGGGTTCGATAATTTAGAGTATAGCCTCAGCGTCCTCTGCGTGGGATGCCTTTATTGTAAAGTGACCGGCTGGTGGGGCGCCTCAGTGTTACCACTAGGGTTGTTTCGGCAGATCTTTTATGCGGATCAGGGGTGAGTCCTCTTTCAGCGAAGTTGTGGTCTTGATTTTGTGGTCCTGATTTGGCTCTTTGCAGTCCGCTGGACCCTGTAAGCAATGAATAAATAACTAACTTGAACGACCGATTGGTTGTTTTATTAACGCCTTTTTTCACCAAGATGATAAAGACCACACACACACACATTCAAACTCACGCATTTAAACAGGAAACACATGTACGTACACATAAGCACAGGCACTATCTCCATCTCTCTCACATTCACTCAAACATAATTTATAACCGCATTAAAAACAAAAAGGTAACAATGTTACCGACCCACTAATGGTGTGACCTTCAACCGACCGGCAGTGCGACCTGCAACCGACCGGCAGTGCGACCTGCAACCGACCAACTGACCGACCAGCGGATTTAATAATTGACCGTAAGTTGATGTACTTGTATTCCAAAAATCAAATAAAAAGAAAACAAAAATAAACAAAAAACAACGGTCCAGCCGCAGATATAGTAATAATAATAATAATAATAATAATAATAATAATAATAATAATAATGGATGCTACATACGCGCCTTTACCCAAATCAATCGGACTCAAAGAGCGGCGATCTGTACCAACATACACGCTCACCTGTTTCATCCACAAACACAACAAATACACATCCATCACTCAAATAGGTGGTGTAAAAGCAGGGAGATCGCTACTGGAAGACGGAAAGAAAATCGAATTTGTAATTTTTGAAATTTTTATATTGACTGCGTCCAGTACCATTATTGAAGGGAGGGAGGAAGCCGGAGTGCCCGGAGAAAACCCTCGGTGACCTCAATAGTCTCGTACCTAAATCACATACGTTCGTCCCTTGCGGGAATCGAACCCGCGACCTTCGGCATAGGAAATCGGCGAATAATCCACTACGCAACGAGGCCTCCCCGTAATCTGGGAATTAAAACAACAACAACAAAACAGTCGCTAAGTACAGCAACTAATATCTCACCCTCATTTATTCTATGTGGTCAAGAACTAAAACTAAAACTGGGTTAGTTTTGTTGTCAAGAGAGATATTTAGTCTTTCCGCATTTAGATATATCCAAAGAGGTGGAGGGAGGGGA
>CM072512.1:26039355-26176855 GCA_036898135.1 Oncomelania hupensis
TCAGTGTCAAGCCAGCCCATTCTCGAATGTTGTCCTCCCACATCTTTTTCTGTCTTCCTCTTCTCCTGCCTCCTTGCATCGTGCCTTGCAGGATGGCCTTTGCAAAGCCCGATGCTCTGGTGACGTGGCCATTCCATCGGAGATTCCGGGTTTTTTTTTTCACCAATGTGAGCATGTCATCGATCGTGTTGTCAAATGGCTTGTGTGATGGTCTGTCGGACTTCGTTGTTGTTGATGTGCTGGGTATATGAAATGCCCAGAAGTCTTCTGTAGCACCTCATCTCCATGCTCTGTATTCTTCGGTGTAAATCTCCTGTGAGGGTCCATGTTTCTTAAGCGTATAGGATGATGGAGATGACAAGGGAGCGCAGCAGCCTTACCATGGAATGTAGACTAATGGTCCTGTCTTTCCAAATGGGCTTCAACCTTGTCAGGGCAGATGACTTCCTATCGGGACCCATTGTCTGACACAATGGCTCCTAAATATTTGAAGTTATGCACTGTGCTGAGGGATTGACCTTGGACTTTGATTTCTGTGTTGATGCCATTGGTGCTGTGGTTCATCATTTTGGTCTTCCTCCAAGGCGCCAGCTTGCATTTTTAGGCACATCGTCTAACGCCTCGTCGTATTTATGTAACGGGCACTAATCCGTCTTTATTATTATTATTATTATTATTATTATATTATTATTATTATTATTATTATTATTATTATTATTATTATTATTATTAATTATTATTATTATTATTATTATTATTATTATTATATTATTATTATTATTATTATTATTATTATTATTATTATTATTGTTGTTGTTGTTGTTTTTGTTGTTATTATTATTATTATTATTATTAGTAGTAGTAGTAGTAGTAGTAGTAGTAGTAGTAGTAGTAGTAGTAGTATTTTCATTTTGAATGTTCTTATATTGAGCTTTTCCTGTTCATAGACACTGTCAGTCAATAGCTGTTCTAGGCACTGGTCGATACATAAGCTAACACAAGCCGTCCTAGACGCCAGCTTGCATTTTTAGGCACATCGTCTAAAGCCTCAATCGTCGTATTTATGTAACTGGCATTCGTCCGACTATGAAATGAGCGTCAGTATATTTAAAATATGCGAAAAGTAACTTCATAATCCTCCTCTTCCTCCTCTCCCGTTTTGTCAATCTTCCTTGTCTAAAATGCAGTGTGTATGTGTGTGTGGGGTGTGTGGGTGTGGGTGTAGGTGTGTGGGTGTGTGTGTGTGAGTGTTTGAGAGAAAGCACGCGAGGAAACTATGCACCAGTTAAGGTTCAGCACTTGTTATCATTTCAATCTTATTAATGGTTGCAGAAGATGTCAGAACAAAACGTGTTAAAACACTTTATGATGAGGGCCCCACTGGCATCACTATCATAATAATAAAAAGATGGCCCACCATTCAAATGTATTTCCTGACACTAACAGTAACACACATAGTGTGTGTGCGCGCGCGTGTGTGTGTGTGCTCTCTGATAATATGCCATATTATCCTTTTTTCCAAGGTAAGACTGCTGCGCTCCCTTGTCATCTCCATCTTCCTATACGCTTGCGAAACATGGACCCTCACAGCAGATCTACAACGAAGAATACAAAGCATGGAGATGAGGTGCTACAGAAGACTTCTGGGCATTTCCTATACCCAGCACATCACCAACAACGAAGTCCGACAGACCATCACACAAGCCATTTGACAACACGATGACCTGCTCACAGTGGTGAAAAAAACGGAAACTCCGATGGTATGGCCACGTCACCAGATCATCAGGTCTTGCAAAGACCATCCTGCAAGGCACAATGCAAGGAGGTAAAAGAAGAGGGAGACCGAAAACGAGGTGGGAGGACAACATTTGAGAATGGACTGGTTCGACACTGAGCGAAACAATCAGGGTTGCTGAGGACAGAGAAAGCTGGAGTACGTTGGTTAAACGATCATCTGTGGTGCCCCTACGACCTCCGAGTTACGGGATAGGATAGGATAGGATCCTTTTTAAACCATCTTTGTTAGCTTGACAACCTTTGCTTGCTTGATCATGAAAACTATGAAGAACTGTAACATTATTACGTAAATCAGGGGAAAAAAAACCGAGTAAAAATACAACAAACACGGTGAAGAATTATTGTACGATTGTCGTGTAAATCCACTTCCTGGATGAAGATTTGCCATCTCTTCGATTTTGAAATATAAAAACGTTGTTTTGTTTTTAATATTTGTTCCACCATGCCTGACAAGGAAACTGATTCAGCAGTCAGTCATGCTTGAAACAAAAACGAATGGAAGCATACAGACGAAAATTAAAGACATTTTTGGGGGGTGGATGGGTGGGTGGGTGATGGGGTAGGGAGTGAGTGGGTGTTACTGCGCCAACGCGAGGGTGTACGTGTGCTTGTGTCAGCCTGTGCGCGTTACGCACGTAAAATCGCTTGCTGTCTGCGAGTTTGTAAATTTGCACGTGGTACAATTTTTCACATTAGGCAAGGTTTTTCCTTGGAAATCGGCGAGCTCGTTGAGTTCCTGACATCTTGAGGAAGGCTTTATGCTGTTGAGGCTGGTCTTTGGCGACAAGGTTTAAAAAGAGGCTTGTTTGCCTCATTGTTAAAAACGCATCGAAGCGAGATTGCAATTTCGCCCGGGTTTAAATTATAATTTGTTCTTTTAGTATTTTCCGACATATCTGGAAATACTTTTGAAATTGGAGGAAATCTGGATAAGCCAAATATACATCTCTCTGTCCGTCAGTCTTTACGTCGGTCCGTTGAAAACCGTATCTCTGGAACCGCTGAACGGATTTTGGCCAAACTTCATAGGAACATTACATAGGTTATTGACCTGCCTCCCGTGACGTCGGATTGGTTATACCGCAAAGGTCAAGGTCACTGAACGCATGTTGTTGCTAAACACGTTTTGCTCAATATCTCAAAATCGGCTGAACCTTTTTAATATACAGGTACTTCAGATCATCCTTCAGTATTAGTCTAGTCCCGTTGTCGGTCAATAGAACAGTCGGTCGTTCCGTAGCTTTTGTTTAAAACGCTCGTTTGGCAGTATCTAAAGAATAGCTGAACCGAAATTCGTCATTTTCACTGTGCGGATACTTTAACCGCTACTAAGCATTTTACATCATTCGCAGTTGTACTTTCTGAAAGGTCAAGGTCATTGCGCTTCACCATTTTCTAAACGGCTTGCGCTGTATCTTAAAACGGGCCTCAGCCGATTTGGTTAATTTTTGGTTTGCGGATAGCTCAGTCGTGGCCTATCATACAGTGTTTCCGTTTTATTTCGCGAGTATAAAGCCGAGTCCCAAAATTGCCAAGAAATGTAACACTTTTGAAAATGCGTATGTGTGAGTAAGTAGAAACGACGTTACTCTGACATACACTTGAAACTCAACGTACTTTCTTTTGACGGCCCCGTTATTTTGACGTCAAAATAGTGTTCCGTTAGGGTTAGGGCTGTGTTAGGCTTAGGGTTAGGTGAAGGGTTAGGGTTTGGGTTAGGATTAGGGTTAGGGATAGCTTCAAAAAATGGCAAAAGGTCAAAATAATGTCAAAATCATGGTAAGTGTGTCAAAATAATGTATGTAGAGTTTCATGACAGTCATCACAACGTCGTTTTTTACAAAAATGTGTGTGTGTGTGTGTGTTTGTGGGTGTGTTTGTGTGTGTGTGTGTGTGTGTGTGTGTGTGCGTGCGTGTGGGCATGTAGAAACGACGTTCTGATGACACACACATGAAACTCCACATGGTTTCTTCTGACTTTTTTTAAGGCCGTACTATTTTGACGACCGTTGAGTTAGAGCTGTTTTAGGATTAGGGTGTTAGGGTTTGGGTTAGGGTTAGAGATAGCTTCAAAAATTTGAAAATGTCAAAATAATGTCAAGAAAATGAAAAGTGTGTCAAAATAATCCCTGGTTTTTTTTTCACAACAGTCATCAGAATGTCGTTTTTACAAAAATGTGTGTGTGTGTGGGTGTGGGCATGTAGAAACGACGTTACAGTGACACACTCATGAAACTCCACATGGTTTCTTTTGACTTTTTTGGAAGGCTGCCCTATTTTGAATAGGGTTCCGGTAGAGTTACAGCTGTTTTAGGCTTAGGGTTAGGTTAAGGGTTAGGGTTTGGGTTAGGGTTAGGGATAGGTTCAAAACTTTGAAAATGTCAAAATAATGTCACGAAAATGAAAAGTGTGTCAAAATAATCCTTGTGTTTTTTTTTTTCAAAACAGTCACCAGAATGTCGTTTTTACAAAAATGTGTGTGTGTGAATGTCTGGAAATACATTTGAACGGCTTGCCATTTTGTTTTGTCGTTGCTTTTCCATCGGCTGCCCTCCAGTCAGAGAATCTCTCTTTCTGTGTCTGTCGTTTGGTCAATCGGTCGGTCGGTCGGTCGGTCGGTCGGTCGGTCTCTCTCTCTCTCTCTCTCTCTCTCTCTCTCTCTCTCTCTCTCTCTCTCTCTCTCTCTCTCTCTCTCACTATCCTTCATTCAGAGATCACACGGTCACCATCACCACTGTTATCCCACCATCACTGCCATCACCATCACCGATGACGACGACAACAACAGCAACAATAACAAAGCTAGGCATTATTTCAGTTTGTTTGACCCAAGTCAACAAACATTGCCGAGTGATGACTAATCAAGAGAATAAACATCTTCTAAATTTCTCGAAGACGATGATATGTGCGTGGGTGCGCGCGCTCGTGGGTAGATGTGTGGGGGGCCGGGAATGGGCGTAGTGTGGTTTTGTTAAACAACAAAGATCGAGTGAAGAGCAATTGGCGATTTGGTCCATTTTAAGGATACGGGAAAACTCTCTCTCTCTCTCTCTCTCTCTCTCTCTCTCTCTCTCTCTCTCTCTCTTTCTCTCTCTCTCTCTCTCTCTCTCTCTCTCTCTCTCTCTCTCTTCTCTCTCTCTCTCTCTCTCTCTACCTCGCTCTTTCCACATCACACATTTTACAACATAGCTAAAAGCTCTTAATTGGACATGAAAATAACTTTTATGCGCATGAATTCCTAGCATGAAAGTAAAATCTCTTCCGGCATCCTGTCGTTCTTCACCAGAAAAGTTCGATTTAATATTAGACCTTGTGGGTTCGGGCATTAAATAGAATAGACCCAACGTTTCCCGGCGTGTCGTAAGAGGCGACTAACAGGGGTGATGTTAGCACGGCATCACTGGGCGAAAGTCTTCTACACAGAAGTCACCGGCCAGGGCGGAGGAACCTCACGTTACTACAGGTTCAACGACCATGTGCTCAGGGCCAAGGCGAGCCACACTGTATTCGTGGATTTCGGCTGTGGCCAACAGCCTGGAGAGGATTGGGCACCGCCAGGTCTTTTTTGCCCAAGACACACTACATGATGACACAATCCACTAATTCCATACCGGATCGGTCGTCGCCCGGGTCGTCACACGGCACAAGGACCGCGCCTTCCGTTGGCCACCAGGACGGAGGTGTTAAGTATGCTACTGATGGACAATTTAGCAAGATCCGCACGAGAAACAACATCGTCATAGGAACCTGGAATGTCAGGACCCTAACTGCGGAAGGAAAATTAGAAGAACTGGCCCACGAGTTGGACCACTATCGATGGAATGTTCTAGGTATCAGCGAACTGCGCTGGAAAGGCCTAGGTGAAACAACGACCGACAAAGGCCACAAGCTCTATTTCAGCGGTAGGGATGACAGGCACGAACACGGCGTTGGATTCTTGGTCCACAAGAACATTCTAGCCACTGTCATGGGTTGCCGCCCAGTCTCCAGTAGACTCATTACCATCCGCCTGAGAGCAGCCCCTTTCAACATCACCATCATCCAGGCCTACGCCCCAACATCAGACTATGACGACAGCGAAGTGGAGGATTTTTATGAAAATCTACAGGCGGTCCTTGACCAAGTGCCGAAGAAGGACATAGTCATAGTGCAAGGCGACTGGAATGCCAAGGTTGGCCAAGATGCGCACCACAACTGGGGAGACACATGTGGACCCCACTGCAACAACGAGACAAATGACAGGGGTCTGAGACTCTTGGAGTTTGCCAGATACAACAATCTGGTACTGGCAAACACGCTTGGTCTCCACAAAAACTCCAGACGATGGACATGGCACAGTCCTGGCGGGGAGCATCACAACCAAATAGACTACATCATGGTCAAGAAACGCTTCAGATCAAGCATCAACATTGGCAGGACACGTACTTTTCCAGGAGCAGACATCGGAAGTGACCACGATCTCGTGATGATGTCTTTCCGGCTCCACTTGAAGAGAGTAAATACAGCAAAGTGCACTAGACTGAAGTTCGACCTGGACAAACTGCAAGACCCGGAGGTGGCAGAACTATTTCAGGCCACAATTGGAGGGAAATTTGCACCACTGCTCATTTTGGGGGCTGGTGAAGTAGATGTCAACACCATGACCACCACCTTCAACTCAGCTGTGACAGATGTCGCCACTGAGATCCTTGGCAAGCACCGACCAAAGAAGAAGCTGTGGATCACACCTGAACTTTTGGATCTGTGTGATAAACGAAGAGAGATGAAAAAGAAAAAGAACACCTCACAGGGAGCTGATGTCTACCGAAAAATCAACAATGACATCCGAAAAGGCATGCTCACAGCAAAGGAGAACTGGATAGAAGATCAATGCCAGGAAATAGAGAACAGTCTGAACAAGAACAACAGCAAGAAGGCCTACCAGACTGTGAAGCGGCTGACAAGTGTCAAACAGCCCAAAGTCTCCACTATCCAAAGCAAGTCTGGCATATGCCTTACAGAAGAACAAGAAGTCTTGGACAGATGGACAGAGTACTGCTCTGACCTTTACAACCATACACCAAATGGAGACCCATCAGTTCTAGCATGTCCCGAGAACAGAGAAGAAGAAGAAATCCTCCCAATTCTCCGGGAAGAAGTTGAGGCAGCAGTGCAAGCGCTAAAGAAAGGGAAGTCAGCGGGAGTGGACAACATACCCGCGGAACTGCTACAAGCAGGAGGAGAAGCGATGATTGATGCCCTCACCATTATCTGTAACAAGATCTGGCAGAGTGGGGAGTGGCCTATACCATGGACCCAGTCGCTTGTCATCACTCTTCCCAAAAAAGGTAACCTTCAGGAGTGTGAAAATTACCGGACCATCAGCCTCATCAGCCATCCCAGCAAGGTCCTCCTGAAAATAATACTCAACAGGTTGAAACCCCAAGCTGAACAAATCATAGCTGAAGAACAAGCAGGATTCAGGGCAGGGCGAAGTACCACTGAGCAGATTTTCAACCTCAGAATAATCTGTGAAAAATACCTACAGCACCAACAACATCTATATCATGTGTTCATAGACTTCAAGAAGGCGTTTGACCGAGTCTGGCATGCAGCTCTATGGGCAACAATGAAAGTGTACAACATCAGCCCTAAAATTATTGAAGTCATCAAAAGCCTGTATGACAAGGCTACCAGTGCAGTCCTCCACAACAGAGCCATCGGGAATTGGTTCAGAACAACAATCGGTGTGCGTCAAGGATGCCTACTCTCTCCAACACTCTTCAACATCTTCCTAGAGCGCATCATGTCGGATGCTCTTGCAGACCATGAAGGCACAGTCAGCATAGGGGGTAGAGCAATCTCCAATCTTCGTTTTGCAGATGACATTGATGGATTGGCTGGAGAGGAACAAGAACTTGAACAGCTGGTACAGAGGCTTGACACCACCTCCAAAGCCTATGGAATGGAAATAAGTGCAGAGAAGACCAAAATGATGACCAACAACACCAATGGCATCAATACGGACATCAAAGTCCAAGGCCAATCCCTCGACACAGTGCATAGCTTCAAATATTTAGGAGCCATTGTATCAGACAATGGGTCCCGACAGGAAGTCCTCTCCAGGATCGCACAAACAACTGCTGCCCTGACAAGGTTGAAGCCCATTTGGAAAGACAGGACCATCAGTCTACATTCCAAAGTAAGACTGCTGCGCTCCCTTGTCATCTCCATCTTCCTATATGCTTGCGAAGCATGGACCCTCACAGCAGATCTCCAACGAAGAATACAAAGCATGGAGATGAGGTGCTACAGAAGACTTCTGGGCATTTCCTATACCCAACACATCACCAACGACGAAGTCCGACAGACCATCACACAAGCCATTGGACAACACGATGACCTGCTAACAGTGGTGAAGAAACGGAAACTTCGGTGGTATGGCCACGTCACCAGATCATCAGGCCTTGCAAAGACTATTCTGCAAGGCACAGTGCAAGGAGGTAGAAGAAGAGGGAGACCGAAAAAGAGGTGGGAGGACAACATTCGAGAATGGACTGGTTTGACACTGAGCGAAGCCATCAGGGCTGCTGAGGACAGAGAAAGATGGAGTATGCTGGTTAAACGATCATCTGTGGTGCCCCTACGACCTTCGGGTTACGGGACAGGATAGGCAGGATAGGATATAGGACACAGTTTAAACTATATTATATTTCTGGTAATCAGCTTCTTTTCAAACAGTTTTGCAAATTATTCATCGCACACCCTTATTCCTTCACCACAACCATGCTTCCCACTCCCCACCCTTATAATTATCTCTTGTCATTCGCTTCCATTCCATTCATCCTCGCAGCCACCCAGCCACCTACCAACTCCAGAGGAATATCGTCCACGTCACTAAAACTCTCAACCCACATTTACACTCAACCTCATCGCCATTACGACGCCTTCTTCCCCTAAAATCAGAGGGTAGCAAAAACCAATGCCAAGTGTCAGCGACGCTGTGTGATTCGCCCGCTCGCGTCTTGCCAGCTATCAGCGGTTCCCATGTGTGTCGTTTTCAACAGCCTTGTTGACCGCACTCCAGAAGAAAAGGCGCAACTGTAGAGGTCGCCCTGATCGTTCCTGTTTTGGCGTAATTTTTGTTGCAGCCCTGGTTACTCTAGAACCCCTTTGGAACGCCAGTGGAGATCTGATTGCAAGCCGCACTCATCTTCTTTCTGGGTTTTTGCTTTGCAAGAATAAAGCCATTATGATGTGGGTTTTTTTTTTCGAAAGACGGAAGATGGGTGACAGAAATATAGTCGGGAGGCGAGAAATACATTGCGTATAGCTGTCGGAGGCCTGTTGAGGCCTTGGCCTGTTTCGAAAATGTTGTTGCTTCTGTGTTTATTTTCAAAGATACCCTGCGCTATACAACTGTTTCAATCAAAGGTCTAATAGCTATCTTATCAAAACAGCATGAAACAGCTAGGTGACATAATAGTCATAATGGAAGATGGTCAGCTAGCTGCCACTAAACGAAAACGACGACGATGTTACTGTTATAGTTGTTGATGACAATGACGACGACGGCGATAATGATGATGGTAGTGGTGGTGGAGGTGGTGTACAACACGTTGGCGATGACGGGCGTCCAAGATGTGGCGACAATGACGATGGCTATAAGTGATGATAATGTTGAAGACAGCGATGACGATGAAAACCATCCTCGTCATACAGTGTCGTCTTAGTTTTCATAAGCCATCATTGCCTCTGCGTCTGCTGCGAAAGAATAGCGATCCTTTGGAATAGATATTTGGCACGATATATGGACTCGTCCTGACCTCACCCCGGAATCAACAATAAATAACATAGAAAATAATGGATGCATTGGAAAAAGACCAGAGTGTGAAAAAACAGTAAAGGCTGAGAAATGCATGTATATGATAGCCTCTGATGCGGATAAGAGGCAGGTGGAGAAGGATGTAATGATGATGATGATGATGATGAAGATGATGAAGATGATGACGATGGTGATGATAATGATGATGATGATGATGATGATGATGATGATGATGATGATGATGATGATGATGATGATGATGATGCAGTTACAACGAGGATGATGTTGATGATGATCACGATGATGAAGACGGCAATAATAGAAAGGATTTTCAAAGAGTTGCGCTTGGCGATGACCATCGGAATAAAATAAAGAGCTGAAGACAGGATCGATTGGAAGTCGTTCAAAAAATACATCCTTAAAGACTGGCACCATGATGATGATGATGATGATGATGATGATGATGATGATGATGATGATGATGATGACAACGACGATGATGACGATGAGGATGATGAATCATGATGATGGGTTGATTGTAGAGGTGTTGGGTTATCACCCCGAAACATTACTGAATGTGATCAGCTCTCCAGTTTCAGCTCACAACATTAAGGTATCAGACACTGCAGAGCCCTTGAACAACTGAAAAAAAGGGCGGAGAGAAAAAAGCGATAGAGCGCTGGAGTTGGGCTGGTGGAGAGAGAGAGAGAGAGAGAGAGAGAGAGAGAGAGAGAGAGAGAGAGAGAGAGAGAGAGAGAGAGAGGAGACATACAGAAAGACAGAGAGAGACAGAGAGATGGACTGAGAGAGGGACAGACAGGAGGGACAGACTGGAGGGAATTAAGAGAGAGAAAGGGTGATGGAGACGGAGTGAGAGAAAGGAATGGAGGGGGGGGGGGAGGAGGTGACGTTATATAGGCTATTGCTTTGAATGTATCACGCGCTACTTAACCGTTTGAAAAGGGAGGCAAGCGGATGGGGAAGGAAAAGAAGAGTGTAGTCGAATCTGTCAACAGGTTGCCGAGTGCGTGCCAAACGGCTAGTTCAAGCTCAACACAGATAAGACAGTCCACAAGCCTGCTGTCTCCCAACTTGTAGACAGTTTCACATCGCAGTTTCATCTCTGTTCGCTTAAGAGCTTACGGTGCAGTATTATATTTCCCACAGATACCTCGGACTGGGGAAATGGGATCTACAGCCTATAGATTTTTACAATACAAAGAATTAACCGCTGACAGACAGCTGTGACGGCAGGTTATCAACACGCTCCGTTTTACACAAATCTCTTTGGCAAGGCAAAGCAAGGCAAGGAAAACGGTCTGTGGTGCAGCAAACTGATGAAATTGGATGGGACAAAGGACTAGAGGTTTTAACGGTACAAAGGAATTGATCGCTGACAGACAGCTGGGACTGCAGGTTATCAACACGCTTTGCTTTACACACATCTCTTTGGCAAGGCAAGGCAAGGACGTTAAGTCCCCAGGCCCGTCGTGCAGCAAATCGTTGAGAACGGGTGGGATAAGGGACTAGACGGTTTTGCAATTACAAAGACATCGCCGTGGCCCGGCACTCTGCATGATTTCAACAAGCTCCTGCATGTTAATGCTTGTATGCACAAACAGCAATCACCCTGTGAGCTATCCAATGACTGCAAGATATCAACTCTCTCCTATTAACGCACATCTTAGTGTTTAAAGAGAAAACTATTGTTGGCCATGCAACCAACCTAAAGCCTGTATAGTCCTCGCGCCTATGCGCACACAACGACATAAGCTATACTTCTTTTACGTCCTAAAATACGAGTCTGTGATCGCCCTGTCAAAGGTTGTCTAAAGTGTTGTGGTAGGCGGAGCTTCGATTAGTCAGTTAGTTATAAATGTTCCACATTCTAGAAATTGACAAGACGCATGTTTGCCATTTGTGGATCCTATCCTATCCTATCCCATAACTCGGAGGTCGTAGGTGCACACAGATGATAGTTTAACCAGCGCACTCCATCTTTCCCTGTCCTCAGCAACCCTGATTGTTTCTCTCTGTGTCAAACCAGTCCATTCTCGAATGTTGTCGTCCCACCTCTTTTTCGGTCTCCCTCTTCTTCTACCTCCTTGCCCTGTGCCTTGCAGGATGGTCTTTGCAAGACCTGATGATCTGGTGACGTGGCCATACCATCGGAGTTTACGTTTTTTCACCACTGTGAGCAGGTCATCGTGTTGTCCAATGGCTTGTGTGATGGTCTGTCGGACTTCGTCGTTGGTGATGTGCTGGGTATAGAAAATGCCCAGAAGTCTTCTGTAGCACCTCATCTCCATGCTTTGTATTCTTCGTTGGAGATCTGCTGTGAAAGTCCATGTTTCGAAAGCATATAGGAAGATGGAGATGACAAGGGAGCGCAGCAGCCTTACCTTGGAATGTAGACTGATGGTCCTGTCTTTCCAAATTGGCTTCAATCTCGGCAGGGCAGCAGTGGTTTGTGCGATCCTGGAGAGGACTTCCTATCGGGACCCATTGTCTGATACAATGGCTCCTAAATATTTGAAGCTATGCACTGTGTTGAGGGATTGGCCTTGGACTTTGATGTCCGTGTTGATTCCATTGGTGTTGTTGGTCATCATTTTGGTGGTGTCAAGCCTCTGTACCAGCTGTTCAAGTTCTTGTTCCTCTCCAGCCAATCCATCAATGTCATCCGCAAAACGGAGGTTGGAGATTGCTCTTCCCCATATTCTGACTGTGCCTTCGTGGTCTGCAAGGGCATCTGACATGATGCGCTCTAGGAAGATGTTGAAGAGTGTTGGAGAGAGTAGGCATCCCTGACGCACACCGATTTTTGTTCTGAACCAGTTTCCTGAACCATTTGTGGAACACACATAATAATGCAACAAACAAGTTAATTTTATTTTTGAAGAAGATGGCAAGTCATTGAAACGTACTTCAATACATTCACATATGGGTGAAAATCAGAATTTTGAACAGTGTTACTTTTCGTGGAAATGATGAGTGTGTCAGGCTTTATACTAAAAAAGTAAAACGAAAACGTGCAAAGATCTTAAAGGTACATATATGTCAAAATCAGTCAAGCCGATTTTGAGGTATAGCTCATTTATGAAATGATTTACCTCATTGACCTTGACCTCTAAAAATTACAAATGTGAATAATATTTAAGACTAAGCAGTTAAAGTATTTGCACAGTAAATGGTCATGCCATTTTTGAGAGAAAGCACACACACACAAATGATTTGAGCAAAAAGTGGAATGCCGGAACGACCGATTTGTTTGTCTTCCCATTTCTTCTTTCTCTCCCCTACCCCCCCCCCCCCCCCCCACCTCTTTTGTATATATATATATATATATATATATATATATATATATATATATATATATATATATATATATATATATAATTATATATATATATATTATATATATATTATATATATATATACTTGTGTGTTCCTGTGTGTTTATTTGTGTACATGTGTGTTCTCATTTGTTTTCCAATTACATTTAACGGTTTTTACTTCTGGTGGTGAGGTGTACTCACCTGTTTCCCTTCCTAATGCCCCATGCCTCAGTCCATCATTCGCCTGTAAACATCAAGTTCAAGTTCAAGTTCAAGTTCAAGAATACATGTTACTTGTCAACATCTTAATCCACTAAAGTTGTCACTTTTTTTCACCTTTTCATTCAAGCCGCTTAACCACATCACAGCCTTCTCACAGGTTTTATTTTACTTGAACCCACCTAGGGGGTGCCCGGGGTTTCTGCATAAATAGGATTCCCATTTTCTGGAAATTTAGTGTTTTAAATGGTCACTGGGGCTTCCTATGATGTTATTATTTGGCAATGTAGGCATTTTTTATGTATGTGTTTTGTTGATATTTTATAATAATGTTTGTAGTCTATTTTTGTTTTGTAAACTGGGGTTCGATAATTTAGAGTATAGCCTCAGCGTCCTCTGCGTGGGATGCCTTTATTGTAAAGTGACCGGCTGGTGGGGCGCCTCAGTGTTTCCACTAGGGTTGTTTCGGCAGATCTTTTATGCGGATCAGGGGTGAGTCCTCTTTCAGCGAAGTTGTGGTCTTGATTTTGTGGTCCTGATTTGGCTCTTTGCAGTCCGCTGGACCCTGTAAGCAATGAATAAATAACTAACTTGAACGACCGATTGGTTGTTTTATTAACGCCTTTTTTCACCAAGATGATAAAGACCACACACACACATTCAAACTCACGCATTTAAACAGGAACACATGTACGTACACATAAGCACAGGCACTATCTCCATCTCTCTCACATTCACTCAAACATAATTTATAACCGCATTAAAAACAAAAAGGTAACAATGTTACCGACCCACTAATGGTGTGACCTTCAACCGACCGGCAGTGCGACCTGCAACCGACCGGCAGTGCGACCTGCAACCGACCAACTGACCGACCAGCGGATTTAATAATTGACCGTAAGTTGATGTACTTGTATTCCAAAAATCAAATAAAAGAAAACAAAAATAAACATAATAATAATAATAATAATAATAATAATAATAATAATAATAATAATAATAATAATAATAATAATAATAATAATGGATGCTACATACGCGCCTTTACCCAAATCAATCGGACTCAAAGAGCGGCGATCTGTACCAACATACACGCTCACCTGTTTCATCCACAAACACAACAAATACACATCCATCACTCAAATAGGTGGTGTAAAAGCAAGGAGATCGCTACTGGAAGACGGAAAGAAAATCGAATTTTAATTTTTGAAATTTTTATATTGACTGCGTCCAGTACCATTATTGAAGGGAGGGAGGAAGCCGGAGTGCCCGGAGAAAACCTCGGTGACCTCAATAGTCTCGTGCCTAAATCACATACGTTCGTCCCTTGCGGGAATCGAACCCGCGACCTTCGGCATAGGAAATCGGCGAATAATCCACTACGCAACGAGGCCTCCCCGTAATCTGGGAATTAAAACAACAACAACAAAACAGTCGCTAAGTACAGCAACTAATATCTCACCCTCATTTATTCTATGTGGTCAAGAACTAAAACTGGGTTAGTTTTGTTGTCAAGAGAGATATTTAGTCTTTCCGCATTTAGATATATCCAAAGAGGTGGAGGGAGGGGAGAGAGAGAAAAAAAAGAGAAGGTGGGAAGGGGGGGGGGGTGTTAGTTTGTCCACAATTACCGAGTTATAAGCAGCACGCGGAAGACGTGGTCTGGTTGAAACTGATTCCTGGTGTCTCCGGGCAATCACGACCTCCTCCGACAAGTCTTTCGAAGAATCTTCCGCTGTACGGAATCTTTTATTCATCGCTTTATTCTTAGGAAGAAACGGTTTTAGTCGGTTTTAGCGTGTCCGAAATATAAAATCGCCTCATTTCGTTGTCGGAATTTTCAAGCACTCTGGTGTCAAGTAGAAAAAAAAAAAAGATGGCAAGAAATTCAAATGTATTTCCAGACACTCACACATATAGCTTAAAAATAAGTATTTTTAAAAATGTTAATTTTCTTGGCAGTGTTGCGAGTGGGCTTTAATCCTAACTAAGCAAAAGGAACACAACGAATAATAGGCCACTATCTAAACGATCTGACAGCAAAAATTATTAAAATCGGTTCAGCCAATTTTTACATACAGCACAAAACTACAACGAAGAATACAAAGCATGGAGATGAGGTGCTACAGAAGACTTCTGGGCATTTCCTATACCCAGCACATCACCAACAACGAAGTCCGACAACAGACCATCACACAAGCCATTGGACAACACGATGACATGCTCACAGTGGTGAAGAAACGGAAACTCTGATGGTATGGCCACGTCACCAGAGCGTCAGGCCTTGCATGAACCATCCTGCAAGGCACGGTGCAAGGAGGCAGAAGAAGAGGGAGACAGAAAAAGAGATGTGAGGACAACATTGGAGAATGGACTGTGTTACACTCAGTTTGATGTTGGTGTTTTTCTATCAGTATCTGATTCAGCCCCGATGCTTGAATTCCTGATAGTTGTGTAACTCAGATTCGTTTATCCACGCAACCCGTCCAAACAGCATACAAGTCACAAAGTCGACGTATGAAGTTTTCCACTTTTATTCAGCACACACCAACAACTGCATACAATTCTCAACTCAACTCAACAACTTTCACAGCAACTCTCTAAATCACTATCAACAACTTTACTATCTCTCAACAGCAACTCGGCACACGATTAAATAACCTCTCTCTTTTCTCGAACAATTTGGTACACGGTAGAAATGACGCACTGCCACCAATCGAACTAAAGATCGTCATCACTGGCTTACGTCATACACATTTCCTCTACTTCCGGGAACATTCACGACCTTCGATATCCATCGGGAAATTTCTATCGACAGTAATAAACATGCAGATCCCGAAAATTCTCCACAATATCGACTAACGCAAATCATCAACGTTATACAAAGCCTCTCCTAACAACAATGCAAACTCAAATCAAAGGTAAATAAACTCCATTATTGAATACTTTGCAAAACGAAACGATTAGATCTATCGTGCGCGCTTTAGACACACTTTCGTTCGTTTCAACGTAACATAACCCCCCACTCAAGAAGAAATTTACTTAATTTCTTTCAACAACGTTGAAACGTAATGCACAAACAAAGTACAGAATTAAGACTTATTTCAGCCTGTCTGAACACTATCAACGTTCTCAGTTCATTCACACGGAGTCAATGGTTTTCATCTTCAAATCTGCCTGGATATTGTCAATGTTCACAGTTTATCTACACGGTCAATGTTTTTCATTTTCAAGTCTGTCATTACCAATATTCTTAGTTCGTCCACACAGTCAATGTTCTTTCGTTCGCAAGGAGACGACGCCCTTGTCAGTTGCGGTCGTCATCGGCCCAGGGTCAAAGACGATGATCACCTGGGCTTCCCTGGAATCAGTGCGTCTTCCGTTGTCTTCCTCTTCCGTCGGATGTCCGACGCAGTCGACGTTGTCAGCTCCCAGAATGCATTCGCTGGGTCTCACTGTCAGGTTGGCTTCTGCGGGACGGTGGAACAGCCCCCTCAAGGTCTGGGTGTGGACCTCATGTTCGACCAAATTCGTAGAGCCTGGGACATCATTGAAGTTGTGGGGAAACTCGCCCATAAGGTCCTTGAGCTCCATCTTTTGACCTTCCGTCAAGCTTGGTCCTAGCTTAACATCATCGATGCCTTCTTTGCTGTGGAAGTCTCCCAGTTCCAACAGTTCTTCGCTGTCAAAGCTGTCGTCGGTCACAGCGGCTGTGGCTGCGTGCACAGTCTCTGGTAGCCTTTCCACGTACAGTTTAAGGAGGTTGGCGTGGTATATCTTGGAATGCTGGCCGACCTTCACCTTGTAGTCGTTGATTCCCACCACGGTCTCCACTTCGTACGGGCCTTTCCACTGCATCAGCAACTTATTGTGATCGGTAGGTAGCAGCACCAGCACTTTGTTGCCAGGTTTAAACTTCCTGTTCACAGCCCTACGGTCATAGTAGTGCTTTCCACAGTCCTGGGACTTCTTCAGGTTTTCTCTGGCTATCTCGAGAGTCTGCTCCAGCTTCTCCCGTAGCTCAAACACGTACTGGTAGCTGTTCTTCACCCCTGGGGTCTCTACTTCTTTCGTCCACAGTTCTTTTAGGATGTGCATCGGCCCTCGGATGGTTCTTCCGTACAGCAGCTCGAACGGAGAAAAGCCGGTGGGCTCCTGCGGTACTTCTCTGTAGGCGAAAAGTAAGGCGTTGATATAGCGATGCCATTGTCTGGGCTGCTCGCTGCACAGTTTCTTCAGGGTGGACTTCAACGTAGCATTGAACTTCTCGACAAGCCCGTTGCACATCGGATGGTAGGGTGTCGTAGTCAAATGCCGGATGCTCAGCAGTCTGTTGACCTCCTTCATGCAGTCAGAGACGAACTGCGTCCCGAGGTCTGTCAGGATCTCTTCAGGCACTCCAAGTCTACTGAACATGTCCACCAGTGCCTCTGCTACAGTTTCAGTGTCAATCTTCTTCAGTGGCACTGCTTCTGGGTACCGAGTCGCATAGTCCACTAAAGTCAGTACCCACCGATGACCTTCTCCACTCGGAGGTCTTATTTCGCCGATTAAGTCTAAGGCCACCCTCTTGAAAGGTCGGTCGATCAGAGGCATCCTCTGCATAGGCACTTTCGGGACCCTTCCTCGAGGTATGGTTTTCTGGCAAATGTCACACGATCGGCAGAAACGGCTGACGTCCGCATGAAGTCCTGGCCAGTAGAATACCGCCTGGATTCTATCCGACGTCTTCTTGATACCTAGGTGACCTCCCATAATTGAGTCATGCGCTACTTCCATCACCTGGCGCCTTAAGGGTAATGGTACCAGTACTTGACGTAGTGGTTTACCTCCGTTGACCCTCGGGTGCTGGAAGATTCTGTACAGGATCTTGGCCTTCACCTCAAAATAGACCGTGCCACTGCCCTTGGTCACGTGGTCTCGGCGGTTCCTATACTTGTTTAAAGTGCTATCAGCTTCCTGGAGCTGGATCAGCTTATCTCTGTCCACGATGGCAGCTTTGGAGTTGTCGGCGACCTTCAGTGGCGTAGACGTCTTGTCTCTCTTGGCCTGGGCCCTGGTAGTAACAGCACCGACGATCTCTGGTCGGCAGGGCTGAGCCGGAGTAACCACATTGTCCCGTAGCAGCTCTGTAAGGTCTCCATCGGGAAACGGCAATGGATCCTCCTCCACAACTTCGACGCGTTGGGTTGAGGCAGGACTCCATTCTGGATCGGGGTCGTCGGGTCGTCTCGCGCCGTCGATATTCCCGATCATCAAATCATACAGCGGCTTCTTCAGGCAAACCGCTTCGACTTCGCCTATGTAGAAAGGGGTGTTGACATGAATCTTCGCAACTGGCGCTCTCACACATTTGCTGTCGGCCATAAGTGTCCATTTTGAATTGCCAGTGAACTGTACTTTAGCGATTAGGTCTTCTCTGACGATGACCCCACTGCAGCCAGAGTCTCTTAAAACAGTCACTTCATGATTTCCGACGCGTCCCTTGGAAACAGGCATGTTCTGTACGGTCACAGCTGCGCTGGCGACGACGGGATGGATTTCCCGTTGGCAAGGAGGAGTTGGCCATCAGTCATGCACTCTTGCACGTCCGCAGGGGTAGCTGTGCGCTCGGTCTCACTCGGAAGAATGACGCTCCCGCCGCACACTTGATGGTCAGATCTACTGGTTTGCCGTTGATTGGAGAACCGCCTCTGCCGGTTGCCCGCCGCTGAATTGTCCGTACTGCTCCGCTGTCCGCTACTTTTGTTTTGAGGACAGTTAGCCGCTCTGTGGTCTGTAGCGTTGCAGGTGAAACAGCCCCTTGAATGCCCTTCCCTGGGAGGAGGCGTGGAGTCTGTCTGTCTCTGGCTCGTCTGGCTTCCCTGGATCTGGTTCACATGGTTTCCAGTCTTCTGAAAATGTTTCGTCGCGCTGGGTGGCCCCAGGGTTTTCCCATGAGCGATGAGATATCGTTCAGCAGCCTCAGTCACATCTTTAAGCGTCTGCAGCTTTTGTTCTTCTAAGTGGGTCGCTAGGTCCTTGTGACAGGCATTGAGAAATTGTTCCTTCACGATCAGGTCATGGAGACTGTCGTAAGACTTCGTTTCGCCTGATAACTCCACCCACTTGTGTAGATATGACGACAGGCGCTCCACAAACTGCTTTGGCGTCTCGTCTGACTTAGGCCGGCATTCACGGAAGCGTTTACGGTAGCCCTTCTCTGTAAAGTTGTAGCACTGCAACAGGGCCTCTTTCAAGACGTCGTAGTTTTTGGCGTCATCGTTCGACAGTCTGGTGTAAACTTCGAGAGCTTGCCCCGTCAGAAGTGCACTCAGTCGAATTGCCCAGTCTTGAGGTTGCCAGTTAGAGCTTTCGGCGAACCTTTCGAATCTCGCCAGATAGCTGTCGATCTGGTCCTTCCCGTCGACGAAAGCTGGCAATTTAGGAGCCGTATGGTCGTTGGTGACTTGTGGCGCATGCTGATTGTTTTGGATACGCGAGTTTGTTTTGGATACGCGCCAACTCTAACTGGTACTGACGCTCACCTTCAAGACGCTTCAGCTCGAACTCTCTTTCTTCACGGCGACGCTGCTCTTCTCTCTCTTGACGTTGCTGTTCAATTTCTAGACGCTTCTGTTCTAATTCTCTTTCTTCACGGCGACGCTGCTCTTCTAATTCTCGTTCTTCACGGCGACGCTGCTCTTCTAATTCTCGTTCTTCACGGCGACGCTGCTCTTCTACTTCTAGACGCTTCTGTTCTAGTTCTATTTCTTTTTCTAGACGCTTCTCTTCCAATTCTCTTTCTCGTATTCTCTCCTGAGACTTAACGTACTCCGTCAGCTGCTTGCCTTTTAGATTCAGTTCAACCCCTTTCTGCCAGAAGTCAGCCATCTTGATGCTTCTGGAAAGTTCTTTTCTGGAAAGTTCTTTTCTAGAAAGTTCTTTTCTGGAAGGTTCTTCTTCTAGAAAGTTCTTGACTGTAGAGTTCTTTTTTTTTCTGGAAAGTTCTTGACTGTGCTGTACCTTTCTAGACTGTTCTAGAACAGCACGCTTTCTGCAGTAGCGCTGATGCTTGTCACTAGTCGCCTTCGCTGACGCAGGCCCCGCTGTCCTCGTCGTATGCGACGCTGCACCACGCTGGTGTTGATGTATACGCTCCTGTGCTGAAGTAGACGCGACGTCCGCTCGACGCTCGCTGTAACACTGGCGATGTAGCTCCGAGACTGTCCCTCGACGTAGTCTTACGGTAGCCACGTAGTCCCGATCTGTTGTTCGCTCACGAAGCAACTCTTCAGCGACTACACGCCCTTGCAGTCAACCCGAATCTATCGGTGATAGTCCCAGTATGTTGGCCCCTCTCGACGCAACTCGTTGGCGGCTACCCTCGATGACTGCCTCTCGTAACGTTGACTCGCTTGTTGTAGCAGTTGAACCCTTGGCTATGGCGTGAATCGCGGCTTGACCCCCAAAATGTTACACTCGATTCGATGTTGGTGTTTTTCTATCAGTATCTGATTCAGCCCCGATGCTTGAATTCCTGATAGTTGTGTAACTCAGATTCGTTTATCCACGCAACCCGTCCAAACAGCATACAAGTCACAAAGTCGACGTATGAAGTTTTCCACTTTTATTCAGCACACACCAACAACTGCATACAATTCTCAACTCAACTCAACAACTTTCACAGCAACTCTCTAAATCACTATCAACAACTTTACTATCTCTCAACAGCAACTCGGCACACGATTAAATAACCTCTCTCTTTTCTCGAACAATTTGGTACACGGTAGAAATGACGCACTGCCACCAATCGAACTAAAGATCGTCATCACTGGCTTACGTCATACACATTTCCTCTACTTCCGGGAACATTCACGACCTTCGATATCCATCGGGAAATTTCTATCGACAGTAATAAACATGCAGATCCCGAAAATTCTCCAACAATATCGACTAACGCAAATCATCAACGTTATACAAAGCCTCTCCTAACAACAATGCAAACTCAAATCAAAGGTAAATAAACTCCATTATTGAATACTTTGCAAAACGAAACGATTAGATCTATCGTGCGCGCTTTAGACACACTTTCGTTCGTTTCAACGTAACAGACTGGCTTGACACTGAGCGAAGCCCTGAAGATTGCTGAGGACCGAGAAGCCATGAGGATTGCTGAGGACAGAGAAAGATGGAGGACGCTGGTTAAACGATCATCTGTGGTGCCCCAACGATCTTCGAGTTACGGAATAGGATAAGGATAAGGAATACAACAAAACGTGTTTAACAAAATTGACCGACAACCTGACTGCTACTGTAACATGGCCCATGATTTGAAGCACTTATATACCAAAACTCAATAAAATCGCTTCAGCCGTTTATTGTTGTTGAGATAAAAAAAAAAAAACTGTTTTAGCGACAAAATGACTTCAGTGACCTTGACCTTTGCAGTAGAGCAAAATATGATGGCACGGGAGACAGGCCACTAACCTATAGGTAGTGCTCCTCTTGTTGACGTCATAAACACACACACACACACTCACGCACACACACACACACACACGCACACACCCACACACACACACACAAACAAACACACAAAGGATGCTGGTTGAAAAGAAGCAGCACAAACTCTAGGAGTGGAACGTACTACATTTAAATAAAAACCGGGCATTTTTTATGTAATATGTACACTTGAGATATAAGATGTAAACGAACATCCCCTGGAGGGCGTTTTCCACTTCCAATGAATACCTTATCAAAAAATTAGTTCTTTGAATTTCGTAAAGTAATGAAAACTTATGATAGTACTCCTAGCTAGAAAACACACGTGGTGTTGGACGTCAACGAATTCACCAATTTAGACCGATATCATACATATAGAACTATGAAACGTCAGAGGTAAAATGTAATCACCCATAGTCAGCATGCCCCGGCTTCCTTAATTTGAAGGCAAATCCTACGAGTATTTGCACCAGGCCATCCGACAATTTGCATGGATATGGTCGTGCAGTCCAGTCACGTTTCAAACTGGAGGGCCGGTCGTGTGCCATCCGTAGCAGATGTGTCGTTTAATGACGCTGTTGTTTCCCCTTCCTCTCTCAACCCCCCCCCCTCCCCGTCCCCCTTCCCTCCCCCCCCCCCCCCCCCCCCCCCCCCCCCCCCCCCCCCCCGCTTCTTTCTTCCTGGGACCTTGTTGTGACCATCTTCTGTCGCACCGCGAGGCGCCTTACTCTGAACCTCTTCCTTTAGGAATCATTTGTTGCTTGGGACATCCTTATATATATATCTATATATATATATGTATATCTATCTATATCTATCTATATCTATCTATCTATCTATCTATCTATCTATATATATATATATATATATATATATATATATATATATATATATATATATATATATATATATATATATATAATTCTCTCACTCTCACCGTGTAATGGTTCGCTCTATCGGAAAGAATATAGGTTTAAATACCCATGCATTGCATCTCTCTCTCTCTCTCTCTCTCTCTCTCTCTCTCTCTCTCTCTCTCTCTCTCTCTCTCTTCCTCTTTCTCTCTCTCTCTCTCTCTCACTTTCCAACACATACACTTCACTACACAAGTATAAAGACAGAAAGACACGCGCACTCATACCCAGGGTAACCACACTTCCCCTCCTTCCCAATACACCCGACACCGTAGGACAAATATCCAGAAAACAAATATCGCAGAACCATTTGTAATGGAGAAATACGAGGCCTGCCATCTTGGCGCAATCTCGCTTATCCATTTGTTTACCAGAAAACTAATAACAAAAGCACACATAAAATTGTTATCATGCATCCATCCGACTCCCTGCTAGTTCTTATTAGCTTTAATTAACGAGGCCGCCGAGGTCGTATTTAATCTTTTCTCCCCATTTCCCTACAAACACACACACACACACACACACACACACACACACACACACACACACACACACACACACCCACACTCATTTTTGTAAAAACGACATTCTGATGACTGTTGTGGCAAAAACAGGGAAAATGTTGACACACTTTTCATTTTCGTGACATTATTTTGACATTTTCAAATTTTTGAACCTATCCCTAACCCTAACCCAAACCCTAACCCAAACCCTAACCCTAACCCTTAACCTAACCATAGGCCTAAAACAGCTCTAACTCAGCAGAGAACTATTTTGACGTCAAAATAGGGCGCCCTTCCAAAAAAGTCAAAAGAAACCATGTGGAGTTCCATGAGTGTGTCACTGTAACGTCGTTTCTACATGCCCACCCACACAAACACACACACACACACACACACTCCCACACACACTCATTTTTGTAAAAACTACATTCTGATGACTGTTGTGGAAAAAACAGGGAAAATGTTGACACACTTTTCATTTTCGTGACATTATTTTGACATTTTCAAATTTTTGAACCTAACCCTAACCCTAAAACAGCTGTAACTCTACCGGAACCCTATTTTGACGTCAAAATAGGGCAGCCTTCCAAAAAAGTCAAAAGAAACCACGTGGAGTTCCATGAGTGTGTCACTGTAACGTCGTTTCTACATGCCCACACACACACACACTTTTGTAAAAACGACATTCTGATGACTGTTGTGAAAAAGACAGGGATTATTTTGACACACTTTTCATTTTCGTGACATTATTTTGACATTTTCACATTTTTGAACCTATCACTAACCCCAACCCTAAAACAGCTGTAACTCTACCGGAACCCTATTTTGACGTCAAAATAGGGCAGCCTTCCAAAAAAAGTCAAAAGAAACCATGTGGAGTTTCATGTGTGTGTCACTGTAACGTCGTTTCTACACCCACACACACACACATCACACACACATCATACACCCACACACACACCTACACACACATACACGCACCCACACACATTTTTGTAGAAACGACGTTGTGATGACTGTCGTGAAACTCTACATACATTATTTTGACACACTTACCATCATTTTGACATTTTGCCATTTTTTGAAGCTATCCCTAACCCTTAATGTAACCCTAAGCCTATCACAGCCCTAACCCTAACGGAGCACTATACTGACTTCAAAATAACGGAGCCGTCAAAAGAAAGTACGTAGAGTTTCAGAGTAACGTCGTTTCTACCTAGCCACACCCACACCCACACTCGCGCGTACACACACACACACACACACACACCCTTTTCTCCTCTACATACATAGAGACGCGCACATTAATGAACACAGCTGAACACACACACACACACAACTTCTTTCCGTTAGATGATGACCACGTCAAAATATGCGATGCCTGTCAACGGTAAAGATTTCTATAATCCTAGAGCAGCAACTCTTTGACCACTTGAGTAAAGGCATGAAAGTCGAAGGGAGCAACACTTTATAATTAATTACAAACAATTTTGACAACTCCCACCCCCCCCTCCCCCCCCAACCAAAAAAAAAAAGGGGGGGGGGGGTATCCTGCGAGAGTGCAAAGTCAAGAATGGGTTACTGACCCGAGACTCGAAGGACTCTTGGACGCAGAGGGTTGCTGCTGTTGTTTTTCTCGACGGTACCAGGTGGCAAGAAACGGTAGTTCGGTCATTACTGTCGTCTAGGATGGTCAAGGAAAATGAAGCGGACGTTGTAGCCCTTCCGCCAGGAGTCTTTCGGTACTAAGTGAAGATGCGATGGTCTGTCAGTTAATATTGCAAACAGGCGCGGAATTGGAATAAGGCGATTGATTTTGTTAGAACCCAGCGATATTTTAATTACCGAGAATTGCATTCAGGTTTGCAATAGTTAGAATGTTGTGTACGCTTGAGGTTCGCAATAATTAGAACATTCCTGTCCTATCCTATCCTATAAATCGAAAGTCGTTGGGGCACCACAGATGATCTTTTGACCAGCTTACTCCATCTTTCTCTGTCCTCAACAACCCTCATGGCCTCGCTCAGTGTCGAGCCGGTCCATTCTCGAATGTTGTCCTCCAACCTCTTCGTATGCCTCATTGCACAGTGCCTTGCATGATGATCTTTGCAAGGGCTGATTCTCTAGTGACGTGGCCATACCATCCGAGTTTCAGTTTCTTTACCACTGTGACCATGTAATCGTGTTGTCCAATGGCTTGTGTGATGGTCTGTCGGACTTCGTCGTTGGTGATGTGCTGGGAATAGGAAACGCCCAGAAGTCTTCTGTAGCACCTCATCTCCATGCTATGCATTCTTCGTTGTAGGTCTGCCGTGAGGGTCCATGTTTCACAAGAGTATATGAAGATGGAGATGACAAGGGAGCGCAGCAATCTTACCTTGGAGTGTAGACATATGGTCATGTCTTGCCAAATGGGCTTCAACCTTGTCAAGGTAGCAGTTGCTTGTGCTATCCTGGAGAGAACTTCCTGTCGGGATCCATTGTCCGATATAATTGCTCCTAAATATTTGAAGCTATCCACAGTGTTGAGTGATTGGCCTCGGACTTTGATGTTAGTGTTGATGTCATTGCGTTGTTGGTCATCATTTTGGTCTTCTCTTCACTTTCAAAGGCTCTGGAGATGGTGTCAAGCCTCTGTACCAAATGTTCAAGTTCTTGTTCTTCTCCAGCCAATCCATCGATGTCATCTCCCCCCCCCCCTCCTCCTCCTCCTATGCTGACTGTGCCTTCATGATCTGCAAGGGCATCTGACATGATGCGCTCCAGAATTAGAACATTGTATACGCTTAAAAATATCAACTTTATCAACTTTTCTTCGTTGTTGTGCAAGTCGGCTAACATGATTGATTGAATTCTGTTTTCGTGACACACGAGACACCTGTGCCTGTGGATTTATTTTCCATAGCCAAAGGAACAGTACTCAGCGTTGAGGCGAGTTGATTTTGTAAGTGTGCGAGGAATAGTGAATATATGAGTTTCTGAGCCTTTGGACCCGAGTTTTTACGTTATTGGGCTAGACCCTCGCAGCCATCAGGCAAAGTACGTTGACATCTCTCAATGTCCTTCAAGTTAGCAGGCAGTAGACGCTGTTAAGTGCCTGCTAATTGACAAAAGTACTCCATACAAGACTATCACCTCACGAGTTCTTCTGCTCCTTCGGATGAGAGTAAGCTTATAAACCGAGGTCTAGTCTGTGCACGCACGCGTTTCCCACGGACTTTAAAGATCCTGACGCTCATGTCATAGACGGGTGAGTGCCGGCTACACAAATACACCCAGGAAGCATTAGGCCCAATCTTCCCCCATATCGGGTCGCCCTGGATTGAGCTCAGTTGTCTGGGCGTCAGACGATGCAAAGGCTGCAAAAGTGGGCGACTCGGGCAGTTTGAGTTACATCCTGTATCGGCCAGCGACTTGAGCAGCTCTGGGCTGGAAAAGAGTTAATATAAGAACGACTAATTACATTAATGAAATCTTCCAGAATTTTCTATAGGTCTGTCGTATTTGTAGCGACAGATAAAGATTAGTCTTAACTGGCACTAACTCCTTTTTTTTTTCTTCTCTCGCGTCTAAATTAGTTATCTTCTGCTACCTTGACTCGCGAGCCTAATACTTCAAGGAATTGGAGTCTTTGGGCAGTATGAGCAAGATTCAATTTTTGGCTAGCACTTTGAGCAGCTTCTTGAACTAGGTAAGTGCCCTATATTAGAACAATTCGAGTGTTGCTTTTTTCTTTTTCTTTTTGTTTAAACTCTAACCCCACTTTCAGGATCATATCTGCGCATAGCCTACGAGCATGGTTTAATCCTATTACAAACCCTAATTTGGGTCTTCGGCTGTACTTGCGAGAAGACTTGCGCAAGGGAGATAACAAGCTATATCCAGCCTCCAAGAAAATCACCCAAGGTTCTCTATCCTCCCCATCCCGATCAAAGTTCTCACCCCTCTCCTTCTCCGCCCCATCGGTTTTATTACTAGTTTTCATTCTAGAACTGGTGGATTTGCTATTATCACAAGCCTCCTCGACTCTAATAATAGTCATAACCTTTGGATCCTCTTAGTACCGTCCTCAGGTAGGCAGACCTAGCCCAAAGCACGATTTTCTATGTCCACTTATCCATCTCCCCTCTTACTAACACGCACACAAATGCCAACAGTACATTATGTGTACACGAAAAGACAAGTGTGTGTGCATAGACGAATCAACCCCACGCCTACAAATTTCCCTGCGGAGAGGTAAATAAAAATTGTGAACGAGCGAAGGATTTGTGAAGGAGGAGGAAGAGGGGGGGGGGTGATTGGGAAGGGGGATGAGAGAAGGGGTAGGGGGGGGAATAGGGTAAACAAGAATTACGAAATACGGTTATAGACATAGTGCTAGTAAACAAGACAGAAAAAGCCTGATGCTTCGAGTGGTCTTCAAAGAAACTGTCCCAAGCATAAACTGTTGTCCCTCGTTTCCATTTAAGTTGTAAGCGATAGTTTTTGTCCAAGACTTCTTGTTTATATTCAGTCTCTGCAGGCACCCCAATACTTACAATCGCCAAACAGGCTGATTGTAAAGAAAAAACGTAAGTGGAAATAGCTAAGGTCGGACAAATTATTCATAAGGGCAGAAAATCCAAGAGGTGAAAAGGTCAGGTAATGTGTCAATGAGACAACTGATCCTCAACGTTTACTTTCAGCAAGATTTACCCCGCTTCAGCTCACTCTTACTTCATGATTTTATAACGGATGCATTCACAACTGGAGACTTAGTCTCAATAAACTGCTTGGAGACTTACTTCGATGGTTGTTCGGTGATTGTCTAAATGAATGCCTAGGGATAGGTAGTAATAGAGATCATGAGCATTGTTTAGGATTTTAGGGCGGGGGGAGGGGGGGGGGGTGGAGCGGGAGGTAGGGAACGCACAACAACGACAACCACAAGAAAATTAAAATAAAATAAAAATAAAAATAACACAAGAACTTCATCTTGTTTTACTACTAGTGGATGTTGAAGATGCTAGCAGACAGATCCAGAAACAAAAAATACAACTCTGCCCGTTCAATCCGGACATTCTGTTAAAGGCCGTGAAGACTCATTAACGACAACAAAATCCTATCCTATCCCGTAACTCGAAGGTCGTAGGGGCACCACAGATGATCGTTTAACCAGGGTACTCCATCTTTCTCTGTCCTCAGCAACCCTCATGGCTTCGTTCAGTGTCAAACCAGTCCATTCTCGAATATTGTCCTCCCACCTCTTTTTCTGTCTCCCTCTTCAACAAACAAACAAACAAACAAAAAACCAACAACAACAACACAGTAATGTAGGCATGACAGTGTTGACGCTGCCGCTCAGTTCTGTCCTCAATGGCAACCTCATCCAGCTACATTGTCCCCGCCATTCTGTAGTGACGTCTGAGGAGGAGAGATTGGACATTTTTTTAATTTAACTTCACACCTCAAATTCAAGCAATCACAACGGTCAGCTCTGTATCCAGCCTGATCCGGAATTACACGATCTTCGCAATCATGGACTTGCCTTTGTGATTTACGGTGTGAATTGATATGCAAGCATGATATCAGAAAATAGGTTCTGACTGTGTAGTCTGCTCCAAATTGCATTTATGCTTAAATATAATCTTCAAATCTTACTATTATTAGCCAAAAAAGATACACATATGTATACAAAAGACAAAGACTACCAAATAGTACCAAAGAGAAAAGTAAAACAGACAGAAAAGAACACATACCATCTTTGCTCATTTTATTTTGACTATGAAAACCTCATTGTATGTCATATGAAAACATCTGTTTTTGCTGCATTACATTACATTACATGATTATTGCTTTAGGTCCAGCGGACTCCTCCGAGCCAAATCAGGACCGGACAACCCCTGATCCGCATAAAAGATCTGCTGAAACAACCCTAGTGGTAAAACTGAAGGCAATCCACCAGCCAGTCACTTTACAATAAAGACATCCCACGCAGGGGACACTGAGGCTATACTCTAATTTATCAAAACCCCGTTTACAAAAACAAAATAGAATACAAACATCATCAACAGAACACATACATATAAAATGCCTACATTGCTAAATAATAGCATCATAGGAAGCCCTAGTGACCACCTGGCAGAAAGCGTCCAATATTCCCAGCCTGATCCAACAGACCTCACACACAAATAAGGAGTCTTGTCCAGGAAAAGTTTTCAAGAAAAAAGATAGGTGACTGGTCTAGCGAAGAAGAAGATAATATAGCAGATTGATAGAACAGGAATGAGAAAGAACAAATGAGAAAGACAGCAACAGTGGGAATTTAAAGCACTAAATTTCCAGAAAGTGGGGATACTATTTATACTGAAACCCCCGGCACCCCACCGGGGGGAGCTTTTGCTGCAAGCACAGCCAATGCACATACACAAGTTTATCCACGGCAGAGTTATCCGCTCCTAGTACAGACACTATTTTCTATGACCGAGTACATCATCCATGTTTTTCTTGCTTCTATCACAATCACGGCGGTCATTTGTCCACTTCGGGGCTGCCGGATGATGCAATGGGCAGTCGAGCGTGGAAGGTCAGGGGCGTGCAATCCAGCGTAGCTAGGTTGACGAGAACCGCTGTGGAGGTCTGACAGAACCGTGGAACCGTAACCAGCAGTACCTCTTGCGATCCTTCAGCTCCTGCAGACATTGTTTAGAGTCTACTTTTAAAGCAAAACATTTGACATTGCACGACTCGGTTAAATAATCAATGTTCATGTATGTTTACTGCAGTCGGGAAAAGCTGTCATATTGATTTCCCACATTTATCCCGTTTTGTCAATGGGGAATCCAGTAAAATAAAACTCAAACGTTTTCAACATGGTCATCATGATCTTTTTTTTTTCCTACTTCTTTTTTTCCTCTTTCTTTCTTAGCCATGTATAGTCCGTGATTTTGTATTAGTAGTAGACGGGTTCATTAGTAGGCATGTTCTGAGCTGAATCATCATAGCTTGAAACCCGAGTATCTTTACCACAGCACTGATGTAAAGGAAGGAATGGATAATAGGTGTAGTGATGTTCTTACGCCCCATTACTGATCAATATATAGTAGTAATGTGTTGATCCATCGCCGTAACTCAGTGGTAGAGCGTTCGCCTGGCACACCGATGAGTCATTATCCAGGTTCGAATTCCGTGAGGGGCTATATTCTTCGGGGACGTTAAACCTTACCAAAGATGATGGGCAAGATAAAAAAGAAAATTTGTTTCTTTTACTGTCCATCTATGATTGCTCTGGGGGTTCAGTGTTGATTTAGGTCCAGGGTGGGACAGCTCCCCCCCTCCCACCACAGTCCCCCCCCCTACCCCCGTCTGCCATATCGCCAATTAATTGTGGTTGTAGAAGGACATCAGTCTTCAATGTTTCTGTTCTTTTCCCTGTACACTCTCCAAGTAGACAGGTCAGTCCAACACCCCCTTCCTCCCCTGTCATTGCTCAAGACGAAATGGGAGACCGGTGGACACCATTGCATAGACTTAGCCCTTTATCGATACAATATGGACACATTTCGGAAGCTTCTAAACTGTACTTGTAATGTAATACCGGCGACAGTAGGCAGGAGAGGAGGGGGAGAGAGATAAACTTTTTTTTGTGTGGGAAACTTTTTTAAAAAAAATAACGATAAAGATTTTCGACTAATGATACAGTCTAATCTTCCAATCTGTCCCTTAACAAATTAACATAGTAAAGAACCTTTAACTTTAACTTGGAAAGCATATCACTCACACACACACACATGCACTCACACACATGCACCCACAATCACATCAACATCTTCATCATTATCTTTAAACAATTTTAGGCAACCACCCCTCCTCCCCATATCCTTCACCCTTATAATAATAATAATAATAATAATAATAATAATAATAATAATAATAATAATGAATAAATAAATATATAAATAAGTTAATAATTACATGAATTATTGTGTTATCATAAATGTTATTATACATCACTTTTATAGTTAATTTCGCAGATGCCTAGATATTTTACATCTGAAAGAAAACAGTGTGTCGCAATGTTTACACTCCAGAGTAAGAGAGTTCCATACACTAGCTCCATTAAATGATAGGCTATTTTTTGTATAAATCAAAGCGAGGGAGGGGTAGTTTATAATTATAAAGTCTATCTATGCCCATCAACTGGCTTAGTAAAAAATGTATCAAGATATGCAGGTGTTTCTCCGTGTGTGATTTTGAACATAAGGATAGCTGTATTAATGTTTTTGAAGTGGTAATATTCGGAGTTCTTCATATTTTTCATTAGTTGTAACATCTGTATTTATATTAGAAGATGTATAAAGTATCTTGATTGCTCTTTTATGAAGACTATTTAGATGTTTAATTTGAGCGTCACTGACATTACACCAAATTAATAATCGATGCATAATTAAAATGAGACATACAGTGGGCATAGAAAATAGATTTTAGTGCATCAGCCGTAACAAAATGTTTAAGTTTATTTAGAAGGAACAGGTTTTTAGATTTTTACAGATATGGTTAACGGGTGACCGCCAGCTAAAATCATCATCGATGATTATGCCTAGCCCTTATGTTCATGAACTTGCTCAATACTGTACGATCCTAAGTTTAGATTAAGGGGAAAAGATCCATTTTGGCGTTTTTGCCGTGTAGTGAAAAGCATACTTTTGCTTTTATTAGGATTTAATTTCATTCTATTAGGACCAAGGATCGATCCTTGAGGAACTCCACAAGTTACATCACCAGAAGACGAAAAGGAACCATTGGTGTATACTGATTGGTGCCTGTTTGATAAATATGAGTTAAAAAATAATATAATACAGATGCAGTGATGTCCCGAGGCCTCGGACATCGGTCATGGTCCGATTCGTTTGGAAAATGACCGAATGCAAACACCTGTGTCCCGTCAAATGTCCGATTCTATTGCGAAATTAGCGGTCATTGTCCGATAGTATTATGACTAGAGCGGTCACTGCAAGAAACATCTGTACAAACTGGAGTGTCAAAGCCGTTAAAACGAGTTTGAATAGTGGACAATGCTAGACTATTATCACTCTTCAGTACATTCCGTCGAACAACAAAAGGGCCGCAACTCTCGACACTTTTGAAAGGGAAATAACCGACACCATACTTCCTCTGCAACGATCTTACTACGCTCAAATTGCCGCCGAAGAAAAAGCTTTGTGTTGCTAAAGGGCAGTCTGTTTTGAGCTCGTTTTTGAAGAAAAAGGAAGAGACAACTGTCTGTGACAAGTCTGCTGATATTCAGCTTGCAGGGCCCTCGGCTTCGTCAGGGAATCAGGCTGAAGGCGAAGGTGAGAAAGAAACGAAAGAAGGCGATGAAACGAAAGTAGGGGCTAGTAATCTGAATGTCCTATTGCTTTTATGTAGTCAGGACATGATGTCCGATTAGTTTTATGATTTAGGACATTTTGTCCTATTGCCCTCTAATCCTAGGAACACCACTGCAGATGCAGAATTTTGAAAATAGAATTTGAACTTATTCAGTAAGATGTTATGGTTAACTAGGTCAAATGCCATTTTAAAGAAAAACTGCAGCTACAATGTCTTGCTTGAGAGTGAGAGAGAGAGAGAGATGGGTGTGTGGGAAGGAGGCCACGGAAAGTTCTGATCCCACAGGAGGGCGGAAACGATGCATCTGAGCCAAAGAGCGTAGGAAATGAAATTATCCTTCACAAACTATCCCCAGTGGTCCGAGATTAGAGCAAAGATATCATGGGAACATTCCATCCTACACAATTTCTTCACCTCTTATAAAGATCAACGGTTCTGACCAGTTCACAACGATATTACATTATATTTATTATATTATGTTTAATCGTTCTAATATGGCGCTTCTCCAGCCCAAGGCTTAAAGAGTACTGGGCATGTCCCTGTTTTTGGCAGAAGCTTCAAGAGTCTACAAGCTTTTTCTTCATGTCCTGCTACAAACAAATTGAACCTATCATGCTTTAGCCGTTTTCGTATGCCTTTAGCGGAAACCTGATCACGTAGGCACTGATCTGTTGGTCTGATCCGAATCTAGACAACGTCAAATACCTACTACAAAGCAGATAAGTCGGTGAGTATAAAACTAAAAGAGAACCCCTATTTAACATGACGGGGACAGGGGAAAGACGAGAGTGAAGAAGGGGACAGGGGAGAGAGGACGGTGGGGGACAAAAGGGGAGGAAACAGCCGGGGTGACGTTGCCAAGGAGATAAATTCCAGTCCAGACGTATCTTGTCATAATCCATAATCATTTGTCAAATAACTCCTCTCTACAAATTACTCCTGGGAGCGAAAGGCGACACTAACAAAACCACCCTCCGCGCAGTACGTCACAGAACCGCAGTCTTTACTCTACAGTATACCATAATATCGAATTGTTAGAACAATGATGGGATGTGTGATACAATATTATTAAGAATATAATTACGATATCATTAGTTAGTCGGAAACCAAATTAAGTGTTGTAAAAATCAGTTTTTCCGTAGGAGAGAAAAAAAATCAAAACGTATACGGTACCTAATGTCAAACTAAAACGCATGTCGTATGACTTCTAATATTGTCCAACTCAATGGCGACATATACACTTAGTATTTGATCATGTCATTAATTAGTCGCAATGCAAATAAGTGTGGTACCAAAAAAAAAAAAAAAAAAAAAAAAAAAAAAAAGACTTCATATAATGTCCATACAGTTACACCCTTAGTATTTAATTACCGTTTTGCTTCAGCGTTTCATTTCCTTCTGACGGAAGTACGTCAGATAATGTCCATACACACTTCGTATTTAATTACTGTTTTGCTTCAGCGTTTCATTCATTTCTGATGAAAGTAAACGGTATATAATAGTGCAAAGTAAAGTGTTTTCCTCGCTCTGCGAAAAACAAAACAAAAATAGACGTAGAAGGAGACTTAAAAGTGTATAATAAACAGCAGCAACATTGACATCAAGGAAGGGAGACAGGCACCGAAGAAATACAGAAGTGTTCTGTTGTTTTAAAAAAAAAACACAACATGTTTTGTTAGAGAGAGAGAGAGAGAGAGAGAGAGAGAGAGAGAGAGAGAGAGAGAGAGAGAGGGAGAGAGAGAGAGAGAGGGAGAGAGAGAGGGAGAGAGAGAGAGAGAGGGAGGGAAAGAGAGGGAGACAGAGAGAGAGAGAGAGAGAGCGAGAGGAGAGGAGAGGAGAGGAGAGAGAGGAGAGAGAGAAGATCTGGGTGGAGTAGGAGGAAGAGGCAGATAGAAGTGAAGAGATAGAACTGTAAAGTGAGGGTTGGCGGTAGTGAGGTACAGGCGAACAACAACGAGAGATCTATGTGGGCTTGAGGGCGGGAGTGGTGATCTATGCGACCGAAGGTGCCGCTGGCTTAAGGACCGACAGAAGGGGAATCCAGAAGAGGAAATTGAAAGAAAATGGACTGGGACTCCTCAGTGTCCGCTCCGGAGACTCTTTTTTTGATGGGCTCTCCCGCCCCTTCATAGCCTGCTAGGCATACTGATCACCGAAAGATCTGGGAATAGGCAGAGACCTAATGGATGAATTACACGTATCAGCGATCGGACATTGAAAGCCTGTCAAGGGTGGGTGTAGAACGGGACGATCAACGGTGAACGACTTGGGTCGTGCTTAAGAGTAATAGAACATTGATTTATCTCCGGACAGTCTACATACGTCAGCGTTCAATAGGTCGTTCACCATTGATGCTAACCTGATCGTTGGTACGTGTCGTTTAGCCTTTAACAATGCGAAGCCTGTATTTCCGTAACTTCGTTGACAGTTGAATTACATCCCCGGAGCTGGCTTATAGTATAGATACCAGCCGAAGATAAAATGTTATACTGCATGGTAAAAAGTAAAGGCTTTGCGTAAATCTTTCAATCTTAAGGGAGCGGGGAGGCGACGACCTTTCAATCGTATTGGAGAAGTGTGTTAAGAATCTCCATTTTCTCAAGGCCAGCTTCATAAGGGCGATGCCCGTCTCCTCTACCGTGCTTCTTTACCGTCCCCATTGGCAACGAGAAATCTAGGCTAAGAATAGTTATTTACGTGAGTAGTAAAGTTAATCTGTCTGATTTTTAGTGTTATTATTCCTCGCTGCTGCTATTGTTCTTGTTAATTGTTTGTAATCTTTAAAAACAAGGCTCGTTCTTCCGGTTGTTGTTTAATTGATGTTTTGTTAAAACAATGTCGACTTCCGAGTCATAAAATTCAACTGATGGGGTTTAGAAGTTGGCTTCACCTAGCCAAACTAACGTCAAATTCAATGTATTGGTCCGATAGCCCCATATAATGCCTGGCGACATTCATTGTGTCGTTCTGAATAATGATCTATCTCTGGAGAAGAAGTCTTTATGAAGCATGGAAAAAGCAGTCGTTTTGAAATCCTTGACAATGACAGCTTTCACATAATTTAATTTAAGCTAGCAAAAGAGGATACTATCAACAATCTGACGTTTACTTTTTGATACATTTCCTTTTACTTTTAATTTGTAACTTTTTGTGTGACCTGGTTATCTGACCTACATACCCAAAACCTGTTACAGTCTAGAAGAAAAATAAATTGAACCCGTTCTTGTGGTCTGTTTCGAATAACTAAAATACAAGTATTTTGACAAACTTCGGTGAGCTATTATTGAAGAAGTAAGGTTTCTTTAAAGAAGTGATGTGTTCATTTGTTGACAAACACGCACAGAAAAAGTGCAAACACATTCAAAATTCTCATATGCAATCCTGAGGTGTTTCTATTCTTTTTTTCAGTTTTTTTTTTCAAATCCAACTCTCCACCCCCCCTTTCTCTCTCCCCCTCCTCTATTTGGGCTAACCTTGCCTCTCCGTTATTACTCAATATTACTTTTTCACCCCTTCCCACGTCTCTCTCTCTCTCTCTCTCTCTCTCTCTCTCTCACTCTCCACCCCTATCTCTTTTCCTATTCCACTTCTATTTTCTTTCTTAGCTTTTAGTGTTGGTCCATTTTCTTCTGAAAGACGTTGCTTAGCGAGCCGACGAATGTTGGCGAGTATTTTCAAAGCCAAAGATATAAAGTACTTGACTCCTCTACCTTCATAATAGTTTATTCAAAGTTCGAACATTTTCTCTTTACAGTTTAAATCATTTGCGCTTCTGGTAAACGTCATTGTCTATGAGCGAACAGACGTTAAAATAAATAAATACATAAATAAATAAAACGTCTACATACTTTTTCACAGTATGCTTAGGCCTAGCACTTCTTCTGGTTGCTTTTCATATTTGGGTGTCGAAAGCGCTTGAGACGAGTTGCTGTGAAACATCGCTAACGCGGAAGCGAGTGAGGGATCAAGTATTGCAGGTCTTATGCCTTATTCAACGCCTCTTCCCTTTACAGTCTCGCCATTTCACCTCTTACTATTCCTTCAACAAACTAGGCATGTGGGCGAGTACCTGGTAACTGGAAAGCGTTTAAGAATGAGCAACACACACACGCACCATCGCAGCGCAAGCATTAATTTCGTTGATGCTTTTTACTGGAATTCTTCTACTTCTTCATCACCATTATCACCATTATCATCACCCTCAATCATCACCATTATCTTCTTCTTTACTTCTTCCTCTCCTCCTAAAATGTAGGTTAAATTCTCCTTTTTGCAAGTGCTTGCCCTTCTCCTCCTTCACAGTTCTTTTTCTTCGCCTCCTACACACACCCTTCATAGTTGTTCTTCTCATGACCTTAGTTCCCTTCTTTTCTTTTTCTTTTTTTCGACAACCACTCCACTCCACACCGCCTCCCATTCTTTCTCTTCAATTCTCAATTCTCTTCGTACCTCGTTTACATGCACTCTTCTTCTATATCATGTTTCAGCTTTCAGACCACGTCTTCTTTTTTTTCCATCTTGCTCAATCGATTACTGTTATTATTCCTGGTTTAACCTTTTCATCCTTGATACAGACATCTTCCCCAACCCAACCCAACCCGCTTTTCCCAGCTTCTTTTCTCTTCAATTCACCTCGTAATTCTTTGGCCTTTAGCTTACAACAGACATCTGAAAACAAAACATAAAGTCAATAGTTCTGTCCCTTAAGATTAATTGTAGATTATAGTCACACGACACCGGAACATATTATAGGCGACTATCTACACGACACCGGAACATATAGGCGACTATCTGTCCCTTCTTTTAGGAGCTGAGTTTTATACACTCCACGTTACCAAATAACGACAACCTCCTAAAAATACAACAACAACAACAAAAATAAACTAAATCCATGTATGGAGGGGGCGAGACAAAATCAACCTCCTACAAAGCTTCAATTTGTGGGTTCGAGCCCAGGCCGGGGCATTGTGTTGTGTCCTTGGGAAAGACACTTTACTCCCGTTTCCTACTCCTTCGGATGAGAGTATAAACCGAGGTCTAGTCTGTGTCGCATACATTCCATCATAACGGACTTTAAAGATCCTGACGCTCATGTCCTAGACGGGTGAGTGCCGGTGACAAGAACACACCCAGCATGCACCTAGGTCCTTCTTCCCAAACCCTGGCTGCCCAGGATTGTGCTCAGTTGTCTGGAGCGTTATTACGATGCGCCCAAAGGCTGCAAGTTGGCGCCTCGGTCGACTTGAGTTAGATTCTGTATCGGCCAGCGCCTTGAGCAGCTCTTGAGCTGGAAAAGCGCTATATAAGAACGATTAAATAAGGGGAATGGTGTAAGGAGTGAGGGTAAGAGTGGGGACTCTCCACACGTGCTTACAAACCCTAACCATAACCTCCCACCAACTATTCTATCCTATCATATCCCGTAACTCGGAGGTCGTAGGGGCACCACAGACGATCGGTCCGGTATGTAGTAAATGGTTTTATTCATAATGTAGTGTGTCTTGGGCAAGAAAGACCTGGTAGGGCCCAATCCTCTCCAGGCTGTCGGCCTCAGCCTTGGCCCCACTAGCTATCCTTCCTCATCATCATGGAAAGAAGAAAAGAAATCACTGCACAGGCTTTCACATCCACAGAAGCTCCCGTCCCTTGCCCAACATATATATCACGCAAAACCCAAATAAATATCCTCAGCGTTTTGTTCCTTATACTCGTTCTTCCTCATGCAATGTAATTTAGGAACAAACGAGGTTTTAACACATTCAAGCATGGGAAAAATCGTGCGTGGCAATCCACATCGTCAATACATTCTCATCGGAGAGAGAGAGAGAGAGAGAGAGAGAGAGAGAGAGAGAGAGGGGAGAGAGAGGGGAGGGAGAGAGAGGGAGAGAAAAAGAGGGAGATCGAGTTGAGGAAGGGGGGGGGGTGAGAGGTGGGGGGTGGCAGCACACACAAACACACACACATACTCCCTCTCCCCAACACTTAGTAGGATTACTGTCAAACCGGAAAGCCCGTTGGGATCAGGGAATTGGTGACAACGGCTTTTTTGGGGGAGCTGCCTGTGAATAACATTTAACACCATTACCAAAACAAAGTCACGCGATGCCAACTCCCATTAGATGTGACTAAAATACACTACCCATAATTAAAAACAACAACAACAGAATTACAGAAAAAAAGAGGTAGATCGTTGGATCAACAAATATCTCCCACCCACCCCCCAAAAAACCCAGTTCAATTTAATGCAATCCCCACTTGTATAGCGTTAAACTCCACGTCACAGACTGCTGGAAGCGCTGGGGGAAAAAATTCTAAATCTACATGTATGTAAATTCCAAAGAAACTTTCAAACTAGCGAATTCAAATCCTCATTTATTTCATGTATCCAGTTCAATGCTGATTGTATAGCGCTCAACTCCGACATGCTAGAAGAGCTGAAAATCACTTTCCCTTTGCTCCATGTAAAATCAAACTAAACAGGCATGCAGTTTTACTCTTAATATACTTTATTCAGCAAGGTATTAATTGAAATCACCGCCATCATCATCATACAATTTTATGTCAGTCATAAAGAGCTGAAAAACAACCATCAATGCTCCATAAAATAAATACCTAACAGAAAGAAAATAAACGCATCAAATGTTCGGTTACTTTATTCACACAGTTTAAAGCTAAGCTGAACAAAAATCATCTCAAGGGCAATCATGATTCATTACAATTACAAGGAAAATGTTTGCACTGACTGACTTGATTTTAAAAAAAAAATCAGCCGGTCTAATCATGTTTATGTCAGTCCAGGAGAGTGAAATAAAAAATATATAAATAAATATTTTCCTTGTGGAATTGGCAAATGTTTTTTTAATTAATAGAACAAAAAAAAAGGAACTTTAATACATATATCAGATTTAGATTCAGAACTGTTATTGTGCATAAAACATAACTTTTTTGTATATTATAGAGCGCACAGAGCTGTTGGATATATAAATTGCCTGTAATAAATAAATAAATAAATAATTTTAATAAATAACATTGTATTGCCATTACAAACTTGAACTTTCAAATATCACCATGCCCACCCACACACATTCCGCTTCCCAACCGCCCACACCTAACAGGCAAGCTGTTCTAAAGTGAAAATGTCTAGGGAAGGACAATGTACGCGTCAAATGGGAAAAGATTCCAAAAATAAGTATTACTTTTCCTAAAAGTACACAGTTTACGCCTATGCAATTTCCTTTCTAATTTCAAGGCACCCATTTAAAATAACGCCATACATGAAACAAAAATAAGTATGAAAAGGACCCCACAAATTGCATCCATCCATTCAAGGGTAGAGAGGGGGTGAGTGGGTGGAATGGAGTGTGGTGGAGAAAGAAAAAAAAAGAAAAGAAAGTAGGAAAAGAGGAAAACAAATGTTCTTTTACATCGTAGCCTCCCTTTGATTCTCCTTATTTGGGCTTCAAAAAGCGATGTTAGCAGAAGAAGAAGAAGAAAAAGAAGAAGAAGAGATGTTAGCAGAAGAAGAAGAAGAAGAAAAAGAAGAAAAAGAAGAAGAAGAAGAAGAAGAAGAAGAAGAAGAAGAAGAAGAAGAAGAAGAAGAAGAAGAAGAAGAAGAAATAAAATAAACGTGGGTGCAATTCAGTGAAGTTACGAAGCGATTGTCTGTCTCACATCCTTCCCCCACCCTTTAAAAACTTTAAATCGAGAGTGAAAAAGCAATAGTGTCTCTAACCCTCCCTCCTCTCCTCCCACTCCCCTCCCCTCCCTTAACACTTTAAAGCTTTAGTTCATTCCCTCTCCCTCATGAATACAATTCTTTTGTACTTGTCACCATTGTATGTATATGCCAATAAGGGAGCTGACAGGCGTGCTGATGGAGAGAACGGATAAAAAGAGAAAACAGGAGAAGAAAAAAAACATCGGTCAGTTCTGGAAACATACAAAAATTACTGAACAATAAGTGCCAGAACAATTCACAAGGCCTAGTTAATAGAATTGAACAGTGCCACACGTAGTCAGTATAAGGAAAGACTTCAAAAGCCAAAACGGTCTTTTTAAAGCAATTAAATTCCCAGAAAAGAAACCCAAGTGAGTTCATGGAGGTGCTAGAAAAAGTGCAAATAGATGGCGGACTCAAGAAATCGCTCTTTAACCAACCCCAGCCTTCTGTACCCCAAAAAAAATCAAAGAGACATTTTTGAAGACTTCGAAAAATAAGGGGAAAAAATGTAGGAGGGCAGTCTACACAGTCATGAGGCAGATGGTGGCCTCTGAGAAATTGCTAGGAAATAGGCCATGCTAAAATAATTACTTTGGTAAACATCTCCATTCCCAGCTAGCTTCTCTTTAAAAATAACAACAACAACAATAATAATAATAATAATAATAATAATAATAATAATAATAATAATAATAATAATAATAATAATAATAAAAACTTTAGATATAATAATAATAATAATAATAATAATAATAATAATAATAATAATAATAATAATAATAATAATAATATTAATAATAATATTAATAATAATAAAAACTTTAGATTAGATTTGTTTGTTGTTTTGCTTGTTGTTTTTTGGGGGGGTGGTGGAGGCGAGGGTGGGCGTGGGTAGGAGTGAGGGGTATAGAGGTGGTGGGGTGGAGGTGGGGAAATGGGTACTGGGGCATGAGTGTTGTTCGTGCTGGCTTTTTGTCTGATTGGTCATGTCAGCATCCTTGGAGGTAATCCTTGAATCTTGAAATCCCCCTGACAGGGTCTGTCCACTTAATAGCCACGAAAGACTTTTTACCGCCAATACTTGTCGGTCGAGGTCTCGTGTGTTTGTACATCAAAGGAATACACTAGAAAGAAAATCAACAGAGAGAGAGAGAGAGAGAGAGAGAGAGAGAGAGAGAGAGAGAGAGAGAGAGAGAGAGAGAGAGAGAGAGAGAGAGAGAGAGAGAGAGAGAGAGAGAGAGAGAGAGAGAGAGAGAGAGAGAGAGAGAGAGAGAGAGAGAGAGAGAGAGAGAGAGAGAGAGAGAGAGAGAGAGAGAGAGAGAGAGAGAGAGAGAGAGAGAGAGAGAGAGAGAGAGAGAGAGAGAGAGAGAGAGAGAGAGAGAGAGAGAGAGAGAGAGAGAGAGAGAGAGAGAGAGAGAGAGAGAGAGAGAGAGAGAGAGAGAGAGAGAGAGAGAGAGAGAGAGAGAGAGAGAGAGAGAGAGAGAGAGAGAGAGAGAGAGAGAGAGAGAGAGAGAGAGGGGTGGGGAAGGGGTAGGGAAGGAAAGGGAATAGAAGACGCGACGGCCTGTGTTAGTGGGTGGGTGGTTTCGGGGTGGGATTAGCAAATTTAAAAGGGGAAGAAATCAACTTAAATTTGCAAATGACGCATTTAGTAGCTAACCTAGTAACCACATGTAACATAATCTTTACATTATTTCTCCAATGACAAGACATAGGAACAAGATATATCCACGAAGAAGATCCTTCACTTCAGTATCTATCATGTTCAAAAAGTAATTAGGTTTTCTAGGGTTTTCATGACGACATGCTTCCAGACACCATTGAACGAAGAGAAGCCGTTCTCGTGCACCTTGCAGTTTTTCAAGGACTTCTTAACTTCATTACAAGAGAGGTTCTTTCCCCACCCCCACCCCATTCCCTCCTCCCATGCATTTCACATTGTGCTGGCTTATTTCCTTTCAAACTTCCGTCATAAGAAGCCCTAAGGGAAACTTCAATTCAATTTGCACTACATGCAAGTCCTATCTTATGGGAAGGATGATGGTGGAAGAAGGGGAAGAGGAGGAAGGAAGATATATAACAAGGGTAATTGAGGAAGATAGGGTCACTTATAGAGAATTAAATGATGTAAAAAAGACGACAGAACACTTTAAAGTAAAATAAAATAATCTTTAAAAAGGCATTGAAATTTGAATGGACAAAATAGAAAGAGGTTGAAAGAAAATCAAAAGAAAAAAAAAAGAAAAAAAAAACAAAAAAGAGAAGAAATGGATAGGGCAATGTAAAAGTGTAATCCAAAAGTACATCACATAGAAATTCCGCATGCACTCCTACCCCTTTCCCTCCCCCCCCCCCCCCCCCCCCAAAAAAAAAAAAAGGAAAATTATAAAGATTAACAGACACACAGCGGTCAAAGCAATCACTGTTGATGTAGTTTTACAGATGTGTGTTACCATTAATAATTATTTTATATCTTAAACTTGTACTTTTTTCGTATAAATATACTGCATATGTTTTGCATGTAAATTTTTATGTCTTACAGTTTCCCATAGCTTTCTTTTGCATTAGTTTGTGATGTGTACTTTGTATCTGTATTTTTATTGCTGTTTTAGTGTGCAGCGCAGTCTCCTAATTAGGCCAGTGCTTGTGTGAGCGTACGCACGTGAGCGCTTTGAGCAGACTTTTTAGGTTGGAATCTGGCTTTACAAAATTATTATTATTATTATTATTAATCAGGCAATTTATATTATATATTATATATATTTATATTGATAATATAGTGCAATATAGTTTTAAACGATATCTCTATAATAAAGCATATTCCTGGATTTTTTCTATCATTTCTTTGGGAATAAAATGGGCGGAAAAGAGGGTGGGGGAAGAAGGAAGAAATTAAAAATCATTCCTATTGTTTTAGTATAATAGTAATAATACTAATAATAAGGGTATTTATATAGCGCTTTTTTCTAATGACATCAGTTCAAAGTGCAGTTCTCACGCACTGTGGTCTAATGGTAGTGCTTCGGCTTGCGGACCTGAAGGTCCCGTGTTCGAGCCCTGTCCGGGCCATTGTGTTGTGTCCCTGGGAAAGACACTTTACTCCTGTTTTCCTACTCCTTCGGATGAGAGTATAAACCGAGGTCTAGTCTGTGTCGCATACATTATATCATTACAGACTTTAAAGATCCTGACGCTCATGTCCTAGACGGGTGAGTGCCGGTGACAAGAACACACCCAGCATGCACCTAGGTCCTTCTCCCCCATCCCTGGCTGCCCAGGATTGTGCTCAGTTGTCCAGGCGTCAGACCATGCGCCCAAAGGCTGCGGGTGGGCGTCTCGGGCGGCTTGAGTTAGATCCTGTATCGGCCAGCGCCTTGAGCAGCTCTTGAGCTGGAAAAGCGCTATATAAGAACGATTAAATAAATAAATAAATAAATAAATATGCTTAACGTTAACGTTGAAACTCGTAGGAAAAGAAGTATTATTTTATTCCGTAGTAAGGAAAATTCGTGGGTCTCTGGTACACAAAAGCAACAGTGTACACATGCGCCGCACACACACACACAAAGACACACACACACACACATACTGGTAAAAACATGAAACGTGTTTCATCCTTCCATGGGAAAGAACATACTAGGCATAAATACATCCATCCATCCATTGTTTACAACACCACTATCTACATACACACACGTGCATAACCATATATACCTACTGCACAATCGCTCGCTTACGATGTTGACAGGTAAAAAGTTTACAAGTGAATGCTAAGTTCATTAATTTCTTGGACCGTTTTTTTATATGCTAATTAATTAACCTATTGCCGTGCGAGCAGGAGGTTTGTATAAGTTTGTAGACGTAGGTAGGCTAATGGTAGATCCAAGAAAAAATTCAAACACAAAAATAGTGAAAAACAATTTTATTACTTCAAAGAATACATTAAAAAAAGAAGAAATCCAAAATTTGAGACGGATATCTTTATTGGTTCATGAATCGTCCGAAATGTCATTTTTGCGTAAAATTGATAAATCGCCAAGTTTGAAGCATCACAAAATAAAAATTTCGCAAGTTAATGTTATAAAATGTTCAGAATAGTTTCATACCTAATCATAGTTTAAGCCTATTTTTTTCAGAGTGTACAACAAAACCATTTATGAGTCATTACAACTCAAAAATAACAAAATAATCATTTTTCGAAGGCGTCGGGGGGAAAAAGCAAATTTGAGTATTTCGCGCATATTAGTTAAACAAGTATAATTCTTGAACTATTTAAGATACAAAAAAGATTTACAGCTCAAAATCTTCAGGAAGGAATGAAGCACCTGAAAAACACTCAATTAACAAATAGTGAATAAAACTTTAATAGATTATAATAGATTGAAAATAACAAATCATAAAAACGCTCAAAAGCATGCAGGCATGCATTCATTGAAGGAAGTGAAATGACAATATTCAATGATTTAGTTTGTAAAATATGTTAGCATAAATTATTAAATAATAATGCTAATTTAAAAATCATTTTTTTTAAGTAACACTTTTAATCTATGACACTATTAGAATCTAATTTTGACTTGTTTACTAAAGCAAAACAAATTAACGAAAACGTTCATTAGATCAGAATAATTTCTCAAGGCAGCAATAAGCTGACACTACTGGCACTTCTCAGCAAAAAGTCTGAACAAAAGATCTCCACTTTTTCAAAAGCAACAGTTTATGATTTGGTGTAAGGCTGCTTGGTAGGTAAGGTCGCCTCCTTCTGCCTTCAGAAATGAAGGAAACAACAAATATGAAGCACACCAAAACTTATCAGGTGTACGTGCAAATGCACTGCTTTTTCAAATAGAATAAAAAAGCAATGTAAAAAACACATCTACTAAACCTATCATATAAATAAGACATAATGTTATTTGACCAATAAGATATTTAATCATGTCCTTTCATAAGGAAAGAAGAAGGAAAAAAGTAGGCCTAAATAACAGGAGCAGAATTAATGCATTTTTAAGTAGTGAAACAAAGGGGAAATTGTGGATGAAAATTTAAAACCATATACAGTTATACTCATTTGAAAAGTAATTTGTTCTACATATTTCGGATATTGTCTTTAAAAAAAAAAAACCCACTAAACTGAAGGAAAACTAACAGTGCTCTTTGGTTATTTACACCGGAAGTCGATGTTTCAGTACAAAATTAAATGCCGGTCGCACCACGCGGAAATGAAAATATGATCTATTGATTTCGACATCATCTAAACTCTGAAAAAAATAGATACGCAGTACAATACTTAAGGAAAACAATGATACATTTTTTCGGTGGTAAACTTCATTATTTTACCCCGTATTTTACACTTAAGTATACGATGTGGCCACTGCATTAGTTTAGCCTAAAGCCAAATTTTCGATTGCCACTACGATCTCACGATCGCACTTATATCAACTTTCTTGTAAAAAAACACACAGCAAAGTTCAATTAAACCAGATCAATGCATAATCGAACTAACAGGAGACAGCATTTATTTTACTCAGAATGGTGTTTACTCGCGTAATTGTAAGCTGATATCCGACCCAGAACTTTAACATCACATCGTCCGCCATTACCGGTGCAAATCGAAATCTCCTGACCTTTTAAATCTCATATTGTCGCGTCGACAGGTCATGAATACATTAACCTTATAGGTCATTGGAACGAGAATGAATTTATCTTTCGGTTTTCGCTAGGAATGACACATTTTCCGACGCTAGATTTCGTAAAAAATTGAAAAAACTGCGTTGTTTTTCAAAAAAATACAAAAAAACACTAAAATAGTGATGAAAAAGACGAGGTATATTCAAGAACTATTTCTTCACACTGTGCGCTTTAATTTGATACTAAAAATAGCCTAGAACAGCGTGTGTTGACTGCTTGAAAACTTTTGAAAACGGTCAAGAAATATCGCTCTGTTCGGCTTAGTTAAAAATGGCCGGCGCTCGCTTTTTAGACTGCGTTAGCTACCCTTCTATTCGTTTGGTGGTACACATTATTTCAGACGTTAACACACAAATAAATAGAACACATAAAAAGTAAAAGAATTACTCTTTATTAAAATACAAACGGCATGAATGAAAGCTTGCCAGATTGCAAGATAGAGCAAGATAAAAATGCTAAAAATTGGCGATTTTTATGCATGGTTGCGCTGCATATAGTAAGGCTGGTACTACCTACTAATAGGTGTGGGGTGAAAGACCGTCTATTTTTAGGCCTGATGAAACCATAATGACTGCGAGCGATTGTGCAGCAGGCATTTTACAATGGATGGATGGATGTATTATTTCTAGTATGTTCTTACCCATGGAAGGATAAAACACGTTTTATGTTTTTACCAGTGTGTGTGTGTGTTTGTGTGTGCGGCGCATGTGTACACTGTTGCTTTTTGTGTACCACAGACCCACGAATTTTCCTTACTATGGAATCAAATAATGCTTCGACTGACTTGACTTCATTATTATTATTATTTTATTATTTTATTCTTCTTCTTCTTATTATTATTATTATTATTAATGCTCCAGCTCTAGGCACTGGTCGATACAGAATCTAACCCAAGCCGTCTGAGACACCAGCTTGCATTCTTAGGCACATCGCGTCGTATTTATGTAAATGGCACTCAATCGCCTAGGACATGAGCATCAATATCTTTAAATTCAGCAAATAATATCTTCATAATCCTGCTATTCCTCCTTTTCCTCCAACTTCTCCCTTTATCAAACAGTCAAAGCGTTTTCGTTAAGTGAAATTCTCCGCTTCAATGTGTGTGTGTGTGTGTGTGTGTGGGTGTGTGTGTGTGTGTGTGTATGCGAAAGAGAGAGAGGGGAGAGAGTAAGAGGTAGACAGAGAGACAGCACTTGAAGGATCTCTGCACCCATTAGGGTCCAGCACTTTTTGTTTTGTTTTTTTTTTGCTGTTTGTTGGGAAAATAAAGATCCAGAATCTGATTCTGATGACTGGTTAACAGTTTTCTCATTTTCACAGTGTTGCCTAAACAATAGCCCTACACACAATCAGAGGTGCCAACCCCCTAATCTTCTTGTCAATATTTCCGGACCCGTTTGTCAGTATTTGTAACACTTGTCAGTATTTTTTTTGCGAAAAACCCAGCCTATGACACTATAAAGTAACGACAGGCTTCCCTCTGAAACAGCATGCTATTTTCAGTCCTCTAAAATCATGACGAAAATCACCTTGTTGAACACCACACTTGTTTTTCTCTAAAATCACCATGAAGATCAGCTTGTTGAACACAGCGATGTTCAGTGAGTGCAGGAGTACTATTATGAGACCAGAAACCGGTACAGAAGCACCGCTGGCAAAGATAAACGATCGGCAACTTCTCCTCCGTATTTTTATAAAAGCTACCGTATTTCCGTATTTAATTCACTTCGCCGGAATTAAATACAGTCAATCCGTACTGGTTGGCACCTCTGCACAATTATGGCGCTATTTTTGGGGGGAGGGGAGAGAGGGGGAGGGAGAGGGGGGGAGGGGGGGGGGCGGTGTGTCTGAAATATTCACAATTAGTACATAAAATCCTACAAACAATTATAAGCCTAAATAACTACCAGAAACACAAACATTAAGTCAAGGAGCATAAAACAGTTTATCTTTATACAGTAGCAGCCCTGATGGCTTTGCTCAGTGTCACATACTCGAATGTCTCGAATGTTGTCCTCCCACGCTTTTTTCTCTTTTTTTCTACACTGTGCCTTGCAGATTAGTCTTGCAATAGTGGTTTGTTTCTTCACCACTGATCTGGTGACGTGTTGGGCTGTGTGTCTTCGTGTTAGGCAGGTCATCGTGTTGTAGCACCTCATCTCCATGGCTTTGTGTTGGAGAGTCGTTGGTGATATTGTCAAGCAAAGAAAAGCAGAAGTCTTCTGTAGCACATCTCCACGTATTCTTACAATAGCCAAAGCATGTCAAATGCTTCCGCAGCAGTCAGACACATCTGATAGCAACATCAATCCAAATGGTAACCTTGTCAGCAGCAAGCAAAGCCTAAATAACATTGTCTGACAAACACGCAGCACTGGGAGGGAAAAACAAACTTGTGTTTTCAAAAACTCAGAAACGCAAAACATTAAGGACAAACTTTGGGAGGCAAAAAATCAAGCTACCCATGGCCCATTTCACATAACTTGCCAAAAAAATGTATAACAAAATACAATGACCCCAGAAAGATATACATTAAGACACATAAATAACAATCACTTTTGTATAGCAGAAGGCAGGGACAGAAAACTTCAGTGCCCCAAGACAATGTTTACTACTCCCCGGAGGCCAATGACCCACTTATGCTAACGCCAATTAGGTGATGGTCAGTTGCTTGGGCAGTGCCTTCAGCCTCATTCGCTGGCATAAATAAATGAATGCCCCTTCCAGTAACACAAAGTAGATCACTAACAGCTTACAACAGAACGATGCATTTCCCAAAATTACAATATATAGCCAAAGGATAAAGCACAAGAGAAGTTTTCCACAGCTGCAGTTTTTAATGTTTACTGAACATTGCATATTCTGTATCATTTCAATGCACAAAGTTAGTAAGTAATAACCAGCTAATTTGCATCTAGCCTTTTGGATTGACATGCATGCATTTTGACACACAACTACTGAATTTAGAAGGAAGTGAAATTCATGATTGACAAGAAGAAAAAAAAACAACCTAACTCAACAAAACAAAAACAACAGGTTATGCACTTACTTTTGTACAGTCTGTGCTTGAATTCAGGCTGATTTCCAACAAAGTAGATGTGCGGGCATTCTGACAACATGAAGGGATCAGAGCCGTAGAATGGATAGCAGCCTGTTTACAAAATAAGAGAAGTGGACAAACTTGCATAGAGTCCTCCAAAAAAAAAGTGTGATGGAAATGGATTTGATTGAGACAATCAGAGTCAAATCACAGACAAAACAATAAATAAAAATAAAAATAATTCTTGGCTCATCGATTTCGTCCTATGTGATTCACAGAATGCAGCCAGATAAGAAAGAACAACCAACTCCAAGAATAAAAATCCAATAGTTCAAGGGAAACAATCAAGTAAATTGGAAAGAACAAAATAAAAACCAAATAAAACTTATTATCTTCTCTGCTACCTAGAGTAATCTCAAATAATGCTTTATCAGTACCGAAACTCAACCCATGTCAATGTATATCACATTCACCTGAATTTAAAAGCAAATAAGAAAAATAGCCAAGGAATAAACACACCTAAAACCTACCCAAAGTGTCTGGGGCAGTAGGGGCAATGTGACCCCATTCCAAAGTCTTCTCCAAAATGTCCAAGGAGTCGTCGATGGTACTGTAACGCTTGATGTCATCCACAGGCTGGCCAGAAGACCCTAGAATCCTGGGAACAAATTAAAGTTTTTCTTGTTTTAAATGTAAGAATAAGAACATAGAAAACAAAGGACACATATACTTTAACACAGACCTGCCTACCCCTTGCATAGCTGTCTATTATTCTGGCATGCCGAGAAATAGTATTTTCAGGGAAGAATGAGTATTCTACCCCTTACAATCAGGTATTCGCTGTAAGTCAATAATAGAACAGTAGATATTTCAAGTCCCGTTAATTGAAGACCTACCGCAAAGGGAATAAGAAAACTGCTAATCAACAAAAATATAAAACGGCAGACTTCATTTCAGAAATGAATGAATCGGGCCTAATTCCAGTTTCAAACAGCTGTGTAATTTTATATTTTGGCAAATCACATTTTAATATGGGTTAGGAGAAAGCGGCAATCATGATTTATCAGTTCATGGGCACTAAGAGGAGGAGGGACAATGCGTTACTAGGGCTTACCTAACACCATCAACAACGCAGTCGTGGGGATTGGTGACACTGAAGAACGTGGCATGGGCACCTGACTGGGGAAACATGCAGCGATGCAGAGGCTGCTGTGGCAGAACATGGTTGGACGGATCAAACTCTCCAGGCATCAAGGCCACCTCCATGTTACCCTGTAAGGTAATAAAATAAGAGTGGACGTGTAAATTTCAATGATGGGGATGAGCATCAAGAACCTCATTACATTTCAATGGTTACTATTTTATTTTATTTTCTATAGTCAGTCGATTTTATTTTTAGGCAAAAATAAATAAATAAATAAACTATAAAAAGTTAGAAATGCTAAACTATAAAGATGAGAAACTTTGGGTAGACACATAACTCACAAGATTTTAATGCGCACTTGAATGCTTTTTTTTTTAATATACATGCTGTGTTTTATACTGATCATTCCTAATAAAATAAACGAGGTGAACTTACTGATAACTGAAACATGATGTCATCCAAGCTTTTCATTGCTTCCACACTGCCAGCAGAGGCTTTCTTGGTCAAATACCTTGCCTGTAAAGTATGAAAAATTACCTATAAACACAAGCTCGGTTTATTGCCTAGCACATTTAAACAAAGTATGAAGTATTGTTTCTCACATTTTAAAGGAGTCTGTGGTCTAGATCAAAAGTGACCAACGGATAAAATAAAATTCTAATTCATGCAGAGAGATATCTATGTTACGCGTAATTCTTAAAATGCACGATTTTGCTCATTTCATGTAATGTACAGCAATATTGTGCATTTCATGAAACAGACAAATTTATTGACCAGTTCATGAAATGAGCAAACTGTTGTTGCCCATTTCATAAAATACGCCGTCAAGACTTTGAGAGTCAAACATTTGAATGCAAGATTGCTCATTTGATGAAATGAACATTTGAGAGTGATAAATTGATCGGTAGACATCATCATTGTTTGTTATAATTTATATCAGAAACTTCGTGGATGACAGGCACTACATCAGTATATAGTCCATATGCAGATTTTACTCACTTGCTTGTTTTTGCAGTTACTTCATGGATGACAGGCACTACTGCAAAGATTACCCACACGAACATCTGTTAAGCCCCAGTCAGACCTACCGATTTTCATAAGATTTATTCGGTCACACGCTGCAACAAGTTTACAACCAGCTTACGATAAAATCTCATGTGAATTCATCGTAGATTCAGAGTCCGGACCAATCAGAACCTGCTGTGGCATCTTTGACAGTGCGACTGAAGAAAATGGCTGACACCACAACACCAGGTTGTCATCAGATCAAAGATCAGAATAAGAGTGTCTCCCTGCTACCGATACCATGGCCGTTACCCACCATCGACAAAAGTTTCCTCCTCATCTGCTATTAAAAACTGCTAAATATGCCAAACAATCTTCTTTCACTCTCTGAACTGCTTGAACTCGAACTGAGGGCCATAGATTTTACAACATGTAGCCTATGTAGCAATAAGTTACAGCACTACGACCAAGGGAAAGAAGCCTCTTTCTGAATTAAATGTCATCTCTTTTGTTGAATTTCCTCCTCATTTGCTACTACAACAGCTAAATATGGCAAACAATCTTCTCTCAATCATCCTAAATGCTGGAACTGGAACTGCTGGCCATAGTTTTCACAACATGTACATAGCAACAAGGAAGAGAACTACAGGAACAAGGAAAGAGGCGTAGGAACGCGTCGCAGGAAAAACCAACTTCCTCCTCTATTGTTTGGAATTAATGTTAGAGTTGCTTCCTGTGATCAGTCCTCAGAGTAAATCACATGGAACAAATTGTATGATTTAATCAGTAGGTCTGACAGGGCCTTATGTAAGGCAAGAGCCTTTGCACTGACACCTCATGTAGCCCTGTCCGTTTCCAACGTACATAACTCTCAAAGCCTCCGAATGGTCAATTCTGCAGCAGTAGGAACATCAACTTTTAACAAAACTTGCTTTGCAAATTCCAATTGTGATCTAGAAAGACAACCTTGAAGAACCACTGAAGCAGTAAGCAAAAGGGCATAAGTGAGTACTCATCAAGGCTCGAATGCCAGTGAATACACATCAAGAATTTCAACATTCTCAAATTCTCGATTGCTTATTTCATGAAATGATCGATCTGGCATTCAAACGTTTGACTCTCACATTCTTGACAGCGTATTTCATTAAATGGGCAACAAAGTTTGAAGAAGAAAAAAGATCTCGGTGTCACTAAAAATACCAATCCAAAGTCTGAAACCCAAATTCAAGCTGGTGGGAAACCATGCTAGTTAGCTTTCAAGTGAGCCGAAGTCTATTCCCAACAAGAGTAAAATAAAAAATCCCATGAAGAAAAAAAAAGATCTCGGAGTCACTGAAAATAACAATCCGAAGTCTGAAAACCCAAATTCAAGCTGGTTGGAAAACATGCTAGTTTGCTTTCAGTTAAGCTTAAGTCTATTCTCCACAAGAGTAAAATAAAAAAATCCCATGTCTTTGGTCCTAATGTATTTGCAAGTCTGAAATTCATACCACACATATACATACATCTCTCTCTCTCTCTCTCTCTCTCTCTCTCTCTCTGAGATAACATCACTAACGGACCCACAATAATTACATCACTTAGCTATGTCAGTTCGTAAGTGTACATGGATGTTTACACTACAGTGAGAGATTTTTTTTTTTTTTTTTTTTTTGAGTCTCCCATGAAAATGTGCTGAAACATTATTAAGTGTGGCAGGAATTTAAGACTTCTTTCAGCACAGGACTACAATAAGCAGCGAAAAATTGCAAGAACACACTTTGCTCAAAGAATCTTTGTCTTGCGTCGAATGACTGAGAGAGTTGCCAGCGACAATGACACGAGCAATGCGAGACGATGCAAGTTGTTGGTCACTATCTCCGAGTTGGCCTGTCAGCAAGTCCACAAGCATCTGCAGTGAGAACAGCCGTTCATCCTCGCCCCCAAGTTCCAGACCTGATACCAGGACCACAAATCTGGGGTGAAAAAACAAAACAATACAATTTAAATGCAAAAGGATGAATTTTTTTGTCACCCAATGAGCCTCAAACATGTAATACAGTCTTAACAGAGTAACAACAGTACAAATTTTTCCTCTGCAATTTGCTCAAAATGAAACTAGTCACAAACATGGGGGAAAAAATGGATTTTCAATGTACCATTCTTGCCAGCTAGCTAAAAAAAATCAATCCAAAACAAAAGTAAAACACTATTTATTTTGTTGATATTCCTAGCTCTACTAACTTGTCCTCAGAGATTGTTGGCCGAGGGACTTGGTCAGGTAATTTCTGGAAACAGTAGTCCTCCACCACAAACTTCCCCCTGTCATCCTCTGGTTCTTTGCCCAGCACTGCTACTATCAAACCTACACAAAAAGAAAAAAACGAAACAAATAAATAAAAGTAAATTAAAAATTCCTCTCTTTTTCTTTTTCAGTAAACTCTGTTGAATAATATGTGAATTTTTGCATGTGTACAAAGAAAGATATATAATATCTCTACAACGCACATTGACACAATGCATGGACACACACACACACACACACACACAGCTGAGGAAATTTAAAATCCTATCCTATCCAGTAACTCGGAGGTCGTAGGTCACCACAGATGATCGTTTAACCAGCATACTCCATCTTTCCCTGTCCTCAGCAACCCTGATGGTTTCGCTCAGTGTCAAACCAGTCCATTCTCGAATGTTGTCCTCCCACCTCTCTGTATCCCTCTTCCTTCTGCCTACTTGCACTGTGCCTTGCAGGATGGTCTTTGCAAGACCTGATGATCTGGTGACGTGGCCATATCATCGGAGTTTCCGTTTTTTCACCACTGTGAGCAGGTCATCGTGTTGTCCAATGGCTTGTTTGATGGTCTGTCGGACTTCGTCGTTGGTGATGTGCTGGGTATAGGAAATGCCCAGAAATCTTCTGTAGCACCTCATCTCCATGCTTTGTATTCTTCGTTGAAGATCTGCTGTGAGGGTCCATGTTTTGCAAGCGTATAAAAAGATGGAGATGACGAAGGAAGCGCAGCAGTCTTACCTTGGAATGTAGGCTGATGGTCCTGTCTTTCCAAATTGGCTTCAACATGGCCAGGGCAGCAGTTTGTGCGATCCTGGAGAGGACTTCCTGTCGGGACCCATTGTCTAATACAATGGCTCCTAAATATTTGAAGCTATGCACTGTGTTGAGGGATTGGCCTTGGACTTTGATGTCCGTGTTGAAGCCATTGGTATTGTTGGTCATTGTCGAAGATGGTATTCTAAACATTCATGTGCACGCATTCATATAATTCCCAACGAAACTAAGTGATAAAACATTATTTGTATATTCATTCTTTCTATACACACACAAACTTTGACAACAATTACTTTTCAGAAAATACAATAATTATTATTTTAAAAGTTATAGTTCTGTATAATCAAAATGAAATGTTAGTTCTATCTGATTATTACACACTGATCAAGCGTCTACCGTCGAAATGAAATTGTTAGTGGAATAGAAAATTACTGGAAACATGTCTTCAGATTCTTGTAGAGCAGGTTAATTAAAACCAGCATCTGTCGGTCAGTAAAACTCAGCTAATAAGATTAAGTGAAAACAGTTTCCTTCTTTCACTGCAGATCCTATCCTATCCTATCCCATAAATCGGAGGTCGTAGAGGCACCACAGATGATCGTTTAACCAGCTTTCCTGTCCTCAGCACCCAGATTGTTTTCGTTCAGTGTCAACCAGTCCATTCTCGAATGTTGTCCTCCCACCTCTTTTTCGGTCTCCCTCTTCTTCTACCTCCTTGCAATGTGCCTTGCAGGATGGTCTTTGCAAGACCTAATGATCTGGTGACGTGGCCATACCATTGGAGTTTCCATTTTTTCACCACTGTGAGCAGGTCATCGTGTTGTCCAATGGCTTGTGTGATGGTCTGTCGGACTTCGTCATTGGTGATGTGCTGGGTATAGGAAATGCCCAGAAGTCTTCTGTAGCACCTCATCTCCATGCTTTGTATTCTTCGTTGGAGATCTGCTGTGAGGGTCCATGTTTCGCAAGCATATAGGAAGATGGGAGCGCAGCAGCCTTACCTTGGAATGTAGACTGATGGTCCTGTCTTTCCAAATTGGCTTCAACCTTGCCAGGGCAGCAGTTGTTTGTGCGATCCTGGAGAGGACTTCCTGTCGAGACCCATTGTCTGATACAATGGCTCCTAAATATTTGAAGCTATGCACTGTGTTGAGGGATTGGACTTGGGCTTTGATGTCTGTGTTGATGCCATTGGTGTTGTTGGTCATCATTTTGGTCTTCTCTGCACTTATTTCCATTCCATAGGCTCTGGAGGTGGTGTCAAGCCTCTGTACCAGCTGTTCAAGTTCTTGTTCCTCTCCAGCCAATCCATTGGAGGTTGGTGATTGCTCTCCCCCCTATGCTGACTGTGCCTTCGTGGTCTGCAAGGGCATCTGACATGATGCGCTCTAGGAAGATGTTGAAGAGTGTTGGAGAGAGTAGGCATCCCTGACGCACACCGATTGTTGTTCTGAACCAGTTTCCGATGGCGCTGTTGTGGAGGACTGCACTGGTAGCCTTGTCATACAGGCTTTTGATGACTTCAATAATTTTAGGGCTGATGTTGTACACTCTCATGGTTGCCCACAGAGCTGCATGCCAGACTCGGTCAAACGCCTTTTGAAGTCTACGAACACATGATATAGATGTTGTTGGTGCTGTAGGTATTTCTCGCAGATTATTCTGAGGTTGAAAATCTGTTCAGTGGTACTTCGCCCTGCCCTGAATCCTGCTTGTTCTTCAGCTATGATTTGTTCAGCTTGGGGTTTCAACCTGTTGAGTATTATTTTTAGGAGGACCTTGCAGGTATGGCTGATGAGGCTGATGGTGCGGTAATTTTCACATTCCTGAAGGTTATTTTTTTTGGGGGGGAAAATGATGACAAGCGACTGGGTCCATGGTGTAGGCCACTCCCCACTCTGCCAGATCTTGTTAGGGATAATGGTGAGAGCTTCAATCATCGCTTTTCATCCTGCTTAAAGCAGTTCTGCGGGTTTGTTGTCCACTCCGCTGACTTCCCTTTCTTCAGAGACTGCACTGCTGCCAAAACTTCTTCTCGGAGAATTAAGAGGATTTCTTCTTCTTCACTGTTCTCGGGACATGCTAGAACTGATGGGTCTCCATTTGGTGTGTGGTTGTAAAGGTCAGAGCAGTACTCTGTCCATCTGTCCAAGACTTCTTGTTCTTCTGTAAGGCATATGCCAGACTTGCTTTGGATCGTGGAGACCTTGGGCTGTTTAACACTTGTCAACCGCTTCACAGTCTGGTAGGCCTTCTTGCTGTTGTTCTTGTTCAGAGTCAGACTGTTCTCTATTTCCTGGCATTGATCTTCTATCCAGTTCTCCTTTGCTGTGCACATGCCTTTTCGGATGTCATTGTTGATTTTTCGGTAGGCATCAGCTCCCTGTGAGGTGTTCTTTTTCTTATTCATCTCTCTTCGTTTATCACACAGGTCCAAAAGTTCAGGTGTGATCCACAGCTTCTTCTTCTTTCCAAGGATCTCCGTGGCGGCATCTGTCACATCTGAGTTGAAAATGGTGGTCATGGTGTTGACATCTACTTCACCAGCTCCAAAATGAGCAGTGGTGCAAATTTCCCTCCAATTGTGGCCTGAAATATTTCTGCCACCTCCGGGTCTTGCAGTTTGTCCAGGTCGAACTTCAGTCTAGTGCACTTTGCTGTGTTTTACTCTCTTCAAGTGGAGCCAGAAAAACATCATCACGAGATCGTGATCCCTTCCGATGTCTGCTCCTGGAAAAGTGCGTGTCCTGCCAATGTTGATGCTTGATCTGAAGCGTTTCTTGACCATGATGTAGTCTATTGGTTGTGATGCTCCCCGCCAGGACTGTGCCATGTCCATCGTCTGGATTTTTTTGTGGAGACAAGCGTGTTTGCCAGTCCAGATTGTTGTATCTGGCAAACTCCAACAGTCTCAGACCCCTGTCATTTGTCTCGTCGTTGCAGTGGGGTCCACATGTGTCTCCCCAGTTGTGGTGCGCATCTTGGCCAACCTTGGCATTCTAGTCGCCTTCCACTATGACTATGTCCTTCTTCGGAACTTGGTCAAGGACAGCCTGTAGGTTTTCATAGAAATCCTCCACTTCGCTGTCATCATAGTTTGATGTTGGGGCGTAGGCCTGGATGATGGTGATGTTGAAAGGGGCTGCTCTCAGATAAATGGTAATGAGTCTACTGGAGACTGGGCGGCAACCCATGACAGTGGCTAGAATGTTCTTGTGGATCAAGAATCCAACTCCGTGTTCGTGCCTGTCATCTTTACCGCTGAAATAAAGCTTGTGGCCTTTGTCGGTTGTTGTTTCACTTATGACTTTCCAGCGCAGTTCGCTGATCCCTAAAACCATGCATGCTACAGGCAAAATTAAGATTTCTCTGAAATTCTGTCGAGTGGCGCAGCCACGAGTGCACGTACCTGCGAAGCAGGGATGCGAAGCTAGGGCGGTCCGGGGGAACATTTTTTGAAAAGATGGTTAAAATCTATGCATTCTGGTGCATTCTGAGCCTTATTTTATGGGGTCAGATCAGTTGTTTTTTGGTACTAAAATGCTGTTGTTAGCTCTCCACAGCTCAACACATAATGAATTTATTTCAAACATCAGTTAAGCCTTGTATTAATCAAACATTCCTATTGACTGCAGACAAGAATGGTTTAAATACAATGACAAGACAAGGCTTTACCAATGCACATATTGTCCAAAACAGAGTTGTACCTTTACTACTTTATTTTCAAAAGGGTAGAATGAAAAATGCATGTTTACTTTTTCTAACTGAAAGCATATTTGTGTGAGATAAGCCTCAGGAAAAAAAATGAAACCAATAAACATTTAGTTGTTTTCGCATCGGCAGTGCGTGCAGTAGGCCTTTCCAGGCTGTTTGATTTTGCAGATGTACGTTCCGTACTCGACATCCTCGTGTTTTCTCTCAAGCCATTTCCAGAGCCACTTAATTTTTTCTCCCTTATCCCAGTCTCAAAGACTGCCCTTCTCCACAATGTCATTGCGATACATTTCGAGGTGAAAGCAAGCGGAGTCTAAACGAACATATTCTTACTATGGCAGTACGGAAAAGAATGCGGAAGTCGAATATCGTGACTCGCATGCACATTGATTAAACTGGATCCACGGTATCTCACAGGGACTAGCCTAAGGTTGATTGGCTCACAAATGTGTTGCGCGATTTTAAAATTTGATCTCGATTTTTTTTTTCTTTCAAAATTTTTAACTTTTTCGGAAAAAGTTTAACTTAAGCGGAAACCAAAAGTGGTTGTCGCGGAAATCCGTGAAATCGCTGAAAAGTAGCATGCCTGAAAACGTTCCATCGACAGTGGTCCAGCTCGTGGGCTAGTTCTTCTAATTTTCCCTCCGCAGTTAGAAGCCTGACATTCCAGGTTCCTACGGCGATGCTGTTTCTGGTGCGGATCTTGCTAAGTTGTCCATTAGTAGCACACTTATCACCTCAATCCTGGTGGCCAACAAAAGGCGCGGTCCTTGGTGACCCGGGCGACGACCGATCCAGTATAAAGTAAATGGTTTTATTCATCGTGCAGTGTGTCTTGGGCAAGAAGGACCTGGCAGGGCCCAATCCTCTCCAGGTTGTTGGCCACAGCCGATATCCAAAAATATAGTGTGGCTCGCCTTGGCCCTGAGCACGTGGTCGTTGAACCTGTAGTAACATGAGGTTCCTGTGTCCTGGCCGGTGACATCTGTATAGAAGACTTTCGACCAGTGATGCCGTGCTGACATCACCCCTGTTAGTCGCCTCTTACGACACGCCGGGAAAAGTTGGGTCTATTCTATTCAGTGCCCAAACCCACAGGATTTAAAATAGGATCCCATTAAAAGTTGAAAACAATACTGCTACTGCCAACCTGTCACATGTTGATGACAAGATAAAGTTTGAACCAATATGATCCTCTGCAATTCATCTTCCAGAATCAGTTTGTCGGAATCATCGGTATACCTTGTCCTAATGGGCTGTGGCATCAGATTATGCTGAAAAATAAATAAATAAAATGACAGTCAAAGTAATTAAGTGAACCTATTTTAAATTTCAAATCACTGAGCACTAACAAAACGGCAATGCATAACTTATAATTTATCTGAGGGTGTGTTTGCATGTGACCATGTGCAATTACTGTAGTATGTAGTTTTTGAAAAACAGAATAAAAGCAAGAAATTAGGTTTGGCAGCATAACTCACCTCCTCACTTATTTCTTTCAAGATATTTGGTTTCAGTTCCATATGTTTGAACAATGTCCCAACAACAATGCATCTTGTTTCACACTGAAGTTCATGCAACTTGCACACGGTAATATCATCACCTGCAAAAGTTTAATGCCAATCAATAGATATATTCCTTAAATAGGCCTAGTCCTAGCTCATTAGAGTTACCTCTCTTGGTTTGTGGAACAAACCTGGCGACTCGGCTATATGGTATATTCCGCCTTGTGCAAAAGATGCACACAGTAAAGCAGTGTGCATGGAGAACATGCAAAATTGACTCTGGCAGATATCCTGAAAGATGTACAGGGAAAAAGGTTTATTTCATTTGACGATTTGTCATGCCCTTGAAAGTATAATTATCATATAGACTGATGCCTGAAGTGGATCAAGGCATGCATACGACCACCGAACAAATGAGCATTTCAATTTTGTATTTTAATTTATTTTATTTTGTTCGATGATTTCTTTTTTAATGTATTATTATTATTATTATTTATTTATTTTAAAAATGAGAGTGAAAACCATCAAATGTTGGACGTACATTTGCAGCACGGTCGGTGTTAATCTTTAGCGAGGTATTTTATATGTATACATGTGGAAACATGAAAGTAGATGGAAATGACACTTGATGCGGTTAAAAACATATCCTACCCTATCCTATACTATTCCTTAACTTGAAGGTTGTTGCCCAGGGCACCACAGATGATCGTTTAACCAGCGTACTCCATCTTTCTCTGTCCTCAGCAACCCTCATGGCTGCGCTCAGTGTCAAGCCAGTCCATTCTGGAATGTTGTCCTCACACTTCTTTTCTGTCTCCCTCTTCTTCTGCCTCCTGTCACCCTAGGCAGCAAGTGGGTGCCTCGGGCGGCTCGAGTTAGATCCTTGAGCAGCTCTCAGAGGTGCCAACCCCCTAATCTTCTTGTCAGTATTTCCGGACCCGTTTGTCAGTATTTTTTAACACTTGTCAGTATTTTTTTTTCCTCGCAAAACCCAGCCTATGACACTATAAAGTAACGACAGGCTTCCCTCTGAAACAGCAGTCTATTTTCAGTCCTCTAAAATCACGATGAAAATCACCTTGTTGAACACCACACTTGTTTTACTCTAAAATCACCATGAAAATCAGCTTGTTGAACAAAGCAACGTTCAGTGAGTGCAGGAGTACTATTATGAGACCAGAAACCTGTACAGAAGCACCGCTGGCAAAGATAAACGATCGGCAACTTTTCCTCCGTATTTTTATAAAAGCTACCATATATTTCTGTATTTAATTTTAATTCACTTCACCGGAATTAAATACGGTCAATCCGTACTGGTTGGCACCTCTGAGCTCTTGAGCTGAAAAAAGTGCTACATAAGAATGATAAATACAAAAATTAAAATACATGGGAACCCCAATAAATGATCACCGATAAGCAAGACAGGAAGTTATACCCCCATCACATAAATGTTAGAATGAAGACTGCGCTACGATCATGAAAATCAGCAAAAACGTGGTTGAGCATAGTAGTGTCAGGATTTCATTGGGATTCCGGCGCAGTAACATCGTGAGAGATTGTAAGAGAACGTGGACAATCTGGATGCTTCATGACCTCGCTTTGTAGTAGGGTCACGGTGCTTTGAGAGCACCGTGGCTGCGTAGTTGACGCATGATAGGATTGGGATGACAATGTCGTCATCGTAGTAAAGTAGTGGGGCCTGCCTACAAGGGTGTGGCTTGGTCAACCAATCAAAACTCTTGCAATAATGTCTTCATGCATCGTGATGCTGTCGGTGAAGAATGTATTGTCATAGTGTACTCCCATCACATGTGACAACAGCGTGATTATGACGCAAGAGATCGTACTGGAACCGTATCAATAGCGTGGACAAAACGCAGTAGCATCACAGTAGTGTTCACACAGAAGGCTGGTTTTCCTTCTTTTTTTTTCTATGTTGCTGCCACTTTTAGTCACGCTCTTAAATCGTGGGCCTGTCGACGTGTCGTGGACGAGAGCAGAACAAGAACATTTATTTTTGAAATTTTTTTACTTCTTATATCATGAACTACATAGTAACACTTCCCTCTATAAGTATAACACTAAAGTGTAGGCCAAATTACATTGAATGGCGGTGCTCTACTTAGTATGCCTACTACTTTTAGGGATATTAAAAAAAAAAAACAGAATGCGTAACAAATAGATGAAAATAATTACTATCACTTATTAACGCAAAAATAAACAGGGCGTGTATACCAACCCCACTTCGATTTTGCTGCTTCAATCAGTTTGGGTCGTGCAGTCCAAAGGCGTTCCGCATACAGATGAGCGTACTGGCGACCGAAGTTTCGGTCTTTCACCAAAAATCTCGAAGACTGATCTTTCACATCACATTCCACACGCTCGTATGTTTCCTCCGCTGCTGCTCCTTCTTCAGACATAAACTGACCAACATTGTTTGGGTCTGGTTTCGCTGTATATATCATTTTTCTTAGCAATCTGAATTAGAATAATATGCTGCTGTAACTACCCAAATAGTTGTCACTATTCCCGCGCCATTCGTCTACTTTTTCGTGTGCTGAAAACACGATCAGTCAAATAAAGGGAGATAATCATTGACTTAAACAAAAAAAAATTATTGTTTTTTTTTTTATTTACTTTCCTTTTTCTCTGGGTGGTCATAATGCTTTTTATGTAATTTCCGAAATGTTATAGTTAATCGCATTAAAAGAAATAGTTTGCAACATATGTGGAGGAAAAGATTCTTTCACACAATATGTGTTGCAGCATGAGAAAACCAGGCTAAAGTGTCAAAATATGAAAAATTACTTATTTATTTATTAACAAAGTACTAAAAATAATCTTCAAAATGCAAAAAACCAAATTGTTTTATCTTTATTGGTTGATGTTTTATGATTTTTTTAAATATTTTATTTTCTCGGGGGCTAATTTCCAGAAATTGCCTTCAAAGTTTTAAATTGTAAAATGATCATTACTTCACAACCAGAATTTTTCCATGCATGTATTTGGTATCAAAACAATCAGGAAGATGGCAGCAATATGGCAGTGAGTTGAGATAAGATGAGAAAATTCACATTATACACCAACCACACAATACTGAACATAAACAAATTAAAACAGTACGCACAATTTTATTCTGTACCCATTCATAATGCATAGTGTTTTTAAACATATCAGAAATAAAACCAGTGTTTAGCAAGTCTATAATAACTCAAACACATAATAATATATCAAGAACATGGCCTGAATCAATCATTTTTATAAAATAAACCCTATCATAATGCCCCCCCCCCACCCTACCCCTCTTAAATCCCTCGTCCGTCAAGTAATCTTTTGTTTAATTGCAAGCAGCTACATCAGCTCAGTTCAAATAGTCAAACAAAGATTACAAACCTAAAACAAAAGTTTCATTAGATAGTTTTCAGTCCTAATACTCAAGCTTTAATAATTCCCCGATTCTCCACTCCCTTCCGCACGTCGAATAAATCTGTCGCGTCACAGGTGTAAATCAAAATAACATGTAATTTTGCTCTATAAAGTTTAAATAAACACAAATATCAAAGCAAATACTAATTACTAGTAATTTGGTAAATAGTCCTCATCTTCATTTCCTAAAACAGACAAACCAACAATAATAAATACTGAGAACATAGTCAACTTGTCATGCTAGTAATATTGAATGCAGGCCAGACTACTTACCTTTTCAACCCTCCCCACCCCACCCCCACCCAACAAAATATACTACTGAAGTATTTTCCACACTCCTACTGTAATTCTTTCACTGATATCGCCTTTTCAACCTTTACCTAAATCTATGCAAGTAGAATGACGGATTATTAAAAACACGCCTATAGCGAAGAGGCCTACGAAACATGAATCATTGAATGAAAACAAACGGTATCGTTTAATAACGGGATCAAGCTTCTGCTCGTCAGAATCATAATCCTCATCACAGTTCCCACCGGCACCATCATAAAAATAGTCCGAAAGCAGGTCTTGGAGCTCTTCAGAAGCAAAACCGGGTCGATTCAAGGCCCTAGCTACTCTAGCAGACGACACATCTACTGACGCTGGAGACGAAGCCATCACTTCCGGTTTCCAAAAAGAATCGGTCACTTACTTTGACAAATTGTTTCTAACAAATGCAACATAAATATTGCAAGAAAACACTTGAAATTTATGTAAGATGAGTTTATCTACATTAAAAAATTCACTTTGAACTAAAAATCGTCGAAAATCTATAGGAAACACTTCCGTTTTTCACGATTCGGCAAGAGACGCATTCGAACACAACTTGTGTCACAAGCAAGCTTCAGAACAAGGAATTTCATGAAAAATTCATATGCCACACACTTTTATGTACCAAAAAGTAGTACCAATAGGGACTTTTCACTCCACAGACGTTATATATCAATCCACATTGGGGATTTTCCTTCATAGTCGGACAAGAAAAGTTGGGGTATCGGAGGTCAATTAGTGCCATTGTTTTAGCAAGGTGTGATCAACACCCTTATCAAAATCAACAAAATAAACAATGTTTTAGTAATTTTTGAACAAAATCCGTTTGGGATATTAAAGAAAAGTCTTAAATAAAGACAAAGAGGCAACAATCTTAAAATTGATGGGGTAGCCTATTTTTAGTGTTTTACGGCTGTAGCAGCGAATCAATCCTGGCGTCTTTAGCCGGGTTTTGTCATGCGGCGACACATATTATAATTTGCTGCTTTGTTTTTGTTTTGCTATTTTTGTGAAAATTATTTCATCTTTAAGGCTTTAATTTATTTATGCAATCATCATTAGTATACTAATATTAGTTTTGATTGTCTGGAGATGTCTGGATTTGAATTGTTGAATGAAATAATAAATTAGTCACATAAACATGAAGATCTACAGGCTGTCCTTGACCAAGTTCCGAAGAAGGACATAGTCATAGTGGAAGGCGACTGGAATGCCAAGGTTGGCCGAGATGCGCACCACAACTGGGGAGACACATGTGGACCCCACTGCAACAACGAGACAAATTACAGGGGTCTGAGACTGTTGGAGTTTGCCAGATACAACAATCTGATACTGGCAAACACGCTTGGTCTCCACAAAAATCCAGACGATGGACATGGCACAGTCCCGGCGGGGAGCATCACAACCAGATCGACTACATCATGGTCAAGAAACGCATCAGATCAAGCATCAACACTGGCAGGATACGAACCTTTCCAGGAGCAGACATCGGAAGTGACCACGATCTCGTGATGATAGGTACTATGTCTTTCCGGCTTCACTTGAAGAGAGTAAACACAGCAAAGTGCACTAGACTGAAGTTCGACCTGGACAAACTGCAAGACCCGGAGGTGTCAGAAATATTTCAGGCCACAATTGGGGGGAAATTTGCACCACTGCTCATTTTGGGAGCTGGTGAAGTAGATGTCAACACCATGACCACCACCTTCAACTCAGCTGTGACAGATGCCGCCACGGAGATCCTTGGAAAGCACAGGCCAAAGAAAAAGCTGTGGATCACCTGAACTTTTGGACCTGTGTGATAAACGAAGAGAGATGAAAAAGAAAAAGAACACCTCACAGGGAGCTGATGCCTACCGAAAAATCAACAATGACATCCGAAAAGGCATGCGCACAGCAAAGGAGAACTGGATAGAAGTTCAATGCCAGGAAGTGGAGAACAGTCTGAACAAGAACAACAGTATAGGAGCAAGAAGGCCTACCAGACTGTGAAGCGGCTGACAAGTGTTAAACAGCCCAAGGTCTCCACGATCCAAAGCAAGTCTGGCATATGCCTTACAGAAGAACAAGAATTCTTGGACAGATGAACAGAGTACTGCTCTGACCTTTACAACCACACACCAAACGGAGACCCATCAGTTCTAGCATGTCCAGAGAACAGAGAAGAAGAAGAAATCCTCCCAATTCTCCAAGAAGTTGGGGCAGCAGTGCAATCGCTGAAGAAGGGGAAGTCAGCGGGAGTGGACAACATACCCGCGGAACTGCTTCAAGCAGGAGGAGAAAAAGTTCATATTGTTATTGTACTGTGGATTTTTATGGAAACTATAATTTATGCAATAATTTTTGTATGTGTACAAATTTAGTTGAAAGATAAATTGGAAAAGGGAGAGAAGTTGACAAAATAAAGCCCAAAATTATATTTGTACTCTGTTATGTAACCCCCCCCCCCCCCCCCATGGAGGTGCCGGGGGGGTTCTGTATAAATAGAATACCCACTCTGGGGTGTCGGATAGCGCAGTGGTTGGAGCACTCGCTACTGTGTCGCAAGTTAAGCACCGTCCAGTGCGGTTAGCACTCGGATGGGTGACCGCAAAACGTGAAGCAACAAATAACAACGCCCCTAGTTGAGTCAACTGTGACTGAGTACCTATACTCTCTTAAGGGTGGGGAAGGTAAAGCAGCGAGGGAGAGAAATGGGCATCACCCTCATTAAGCTGGCCCAAGATAAGTGTGATCTCCAACATCACGCTCCCCTACGGCCACAAGGCCATATGGGACTACCTTTACCTTACCTTACCTTTACCTACTCTGGAAAGTTAGTGCTTTAAATTCCCTCGGTCACTGTCTTTTTGTTCTTTCTCATTCCTACTGTTACACTCGTTTGGTGTTTTTCTATCAGTAGTTGATTCAGCCCCAATGCTTGAATCCTCCTGATAAGTGTAACTCGGATTCGTTTATCCACGCAACCCGTTCAATCAGCAACAAGGCACGGAGTCGTCGTATGAAGTTTCCCAACTACATCAACAACTGCATACAATCGCTCAATCACTTTTCACTTACTCTTTTTAACTCTACACAGTGCATCAATTATATAGTTTTGTCTAGACTCCATATAAGGTCAGAACGTTCCCGAGTGACGCATTATAACCAATCAAACTAAACTTCGTCATCACTGTCTTACGTCATACAACATTCTTCATCATAAGAGAATCTCTCAGCTTATAGTGGATCTATCTAGATTCTTCGATCGATAATAAACAATCAACTCTAGAGAATTCTCCAATAATATCGACCAACAAAAATTATCAACGTTATACAAAGCTTCTTCTAACAACAACGCAAAATCTAATCAAAGGTAAATACGCTCTGTTATTAAAAGCTTTGCGAAACAATACGATCGGATCTATCGTGCGCGTTTCACACGAACTATCGTGCGCGTGTCAACGTAACACCTACCCAGTTCTATCAATATACAATAATAAATATGTACCTTCTTCACTAGACCATGCAGTCTGTTACACTCATTCGATGTTGGTGTTTTTCTATCAGTATTTGATTCAGCCCCGATGCTTGAATTCCTGATAGGTGTAACTCAGATTCGTTTATCCACGCAGCCCGTTCAATCATCAACAAGTCAGGAGTCGTCGTATGAAGTTTTCCACTTTTATTCAGCACACATCAACAACTGCATACAATCGTTCAATTGCTTTTTCCACTCTACACTTTTACTTTCCAACTCACTAACTACCCACACACAGAGCATCCATTTTATAGTTTTTCTCTGAGATAACGTCAGAATGTTCCCGATGACGCTTTACCACCAATCAAACTAAAGTTCGTCATCACTGACTTACGTCATACATCTTTCTTCACATTCCAAGAATGTTCTCAAATATTTACATTTATCGGGAATCTTCGATCGACCGTAAACACGCAAATCTAGAGAATTCTCCAATAATATCGACTAACGAAAATTATCAACGTTATACAAAGCTTCTTCTAACAACCATGCAAACTCAAATCAAAGGTAAATACACTCTATTATTGAATACTTTGCAAAGCGAAACGATTAGATCTATCGTGCGCGTTTCAGACATACTATCCTTCGCGTTTCAACGTAACACAGTCACCTACCTTTTTTTTTTTTTTTTGGAAAACTCTCCCACAACTCCTGTGTATGGAGTCTGTTGGGTCAGCTTGGGAATATTGGAGGCTTTCTGCTAAATGGTCACTATAATATAGGGCTATCTGTTGTAGTATTAATAGCAATGGAGGCATTTTATATTTATGTGTTTTGTTAATATTTTATAATGTTTTTATAAACGGGGGTTCGATATATTAGCGACTACTGCGTGGGATGCCTTTATTGTAAAGTGGCCGGCTGGTGGAAGGCCTGCAGGGTTACCGTTAGAGTTGTTTCAGTAGATCTTTTATTGGGATCAGGAGTGAGTCGTCTTTCAAATTATGGGCCTGATTTTGTGGTCCTGATTCGACTCTTTGTTCTATAAACAATGAATAACTGTTATGTAAAATGTAATTCATGCTTTGAATTGTGATGCATACATTGGAATTATGCAAATCTTTTTTTAAAAGAGAAATTGGAAAAGGAAGAGGAGTGTGGAGCAAGAAAGGAAAGCTGTAAAAATTGTAATTGTACTAAGAAAGTTTATGGAAAATGTAATTTATGCATTGAATTTTATGGAACATCTTTTGTGTACAAGTATTATTTGAAAGAGAAATTGGAAAAGAAAGGAAAGATGACAAAATTATACAAAATATTATAATTATACTCATGTCTTTGTCATGTGTAATGTATATGCAGTGAATTGTGTTGCATACATTTAAAATGATAAAATAACTACAAAAAAATTTAAAAAACAAAAACACACTACATTATTATTTTTAAAAAAATGAAACTAAAATATTTCCAGAGGAAAAGACTGGGTTATTAGGGATTAAATGTTGTGATAGATTAAAACAACAATGTAAATGTTGTGATAGACCTGAAGACTATTATGTAAAATGTAATGTATGCATTGTATTGTGATGCATACATTTGAATTATGTACATGTTTATTTCATAGAGAAAATGGAAAAGGCATGGGGAGTTGGAGATTAAAACAACAATGAAAATGTTGTAATAGAGCTGAAGGTTATTTTGTAAAATGTAACGCATGCATCCATTGAATTGTGATGCATACATTTGAATTATGTACTTGTTTATTTCAAAGATAAAATTGAAAAGGCTGGGGAGTTGCGGTATTAAAACAAAAAAAATATTTTATGCATTGAATTTTGTTGAATATCTTTTCTATGTGTACAAGTTTATTTTAAAGAGAAATTAGAAAAGAAAGGGAAGTGGACAAACTAAAACAAAGTACATTGTGCTGTCTTTTATGTAAAGTGTAATGTACATGCATTGAATTGTGTTGCATACATTTAATATGATAAAATAACAAGTAGCAGTTTTTATTAAACAGAATAATGTACAATGCCATAAAGAATAATAATGTATTTGTTACAAAACAACGATGTAAATGTTGTGATAGAACTGATGACTGTTATATAAAATGTAATTTATGCATTGAATTGTGATGCAATCATTTGAATTATGTACATGTTTATTTCATAGAAAAGTGGAAAAAGGGAGTTGTAGATTTTTTTTAAAAATCCGAACATTTTGTTATTGTACTAAGGATTTTTATGGAAAATATAATTTATGCATTGAGTTATTTTGAATATTTTTACCACATGTCCGTGTTTATATTTCAAAGAGAATTTGTAAAAGGAATGGCAGTTGGAGAATTGCTAATGTTGCTTGTTTTGTTTTTTTTAAATATATTGTATATTTTTATTTTAAAGAAATTTGGAAACGGAAGTGGGATTGTGTTTTATAAAAAAATAACTCTTGTAATAATACACTAATGCTGTTAAGTGAAGTGTAAGCCTAATTCAACTTTATTTGATCGTGCATTTCTCTGTAGTATGACGGCAAAATGAAATTGATGAAGTTATTTGCATTGCATACTTGAACTCTGATTTATGACGATAACACCGAAATAAATAAATGAACTGGCTGTATTTAATTATGTATTTTCTATGTTGTTGTTCTCCTTCCCCCCCCCCTTCTCCTCCAACTCTCTCTCTCTCTTTCCCCCACCCCTCTCTACCTCTTCCCGTGGAGGTGCGGGGGTTTCTGTAGTTTCCTCACTTTCCGTAAATTTAGTGCCTTAAATTCCCACTGTCGCCGTCTTTCTTCTTTGTTCTTTCTAATTCCTACTGTTCTCATCAATCTACTATACTATCTTCTTCGCTAGCCCTCATGGGGGTGCCGGGGGTTTCTGTATAAATAGTATCCCCACTTTCTGAAGATTTAGTGCTTTAAATTCCCACTCTCACTGCCTTTCTTCTTTGTTCTTTCTCGTTCCTGCTCTGTTCTATCACTAGGGTTGTTTCAACGTAGGCTATCTTTTATACGGATCAGTGGCGAGTCCTCTTTCAACCAAGTTGTGGTCCTGATTCGGATCTTTGCAGTCCGCTTGACCCTGTAAGCAATGAATAACTGTAACTAACCTTCTTCGCTATACCAGTCACCTACCTTTTTTTTTCTTGAAAACTCTTCCCAAACGCCTCATTTGTGCTTTCTGTGGGGTCAGCTTGGGAAAATTGGACGCTTTCTGCCCAATGGTCACTAGGGCTTTCTATGATATTATTATTTAGAAATGTAGGCATTTTATATGTATGTGTTTTGTTGATATTTTATAATGATGTTTATATTCTATTTTGTTTTTGTAAATGGGGGTTCGATAAATTAGAGTATAGCCTCAGCGTCCCCTGCATGTGATGCCTTTATTGTAAAGTGACTGGCTGGTTGAGTGCCTTCAGTGTAACCACTAGGGTTGTTTCAGCAGATCTTTTATACGGATTAGGGGCGAGTGCCCTTTTAACCAATTTTTGGTCCTGATTCGGCTCTATGCAGTCCGCTGGACCCCTATAAACAATGAATAATTAACTCTCTCTCTCTCTCTCTCTTGGTTTCGCATTGTGCATCAGATGCAAATGTGAGTCCTCTTTCAATGAAGTTGTGGTCCTCATTCAGCTCTTTCAAATTTCGATAAGTCGATCAATCAATCACTTTATTCCCCCAACTTCTCTGTTCCTGTCACAAAGAATGTACATGGTTGTCACGTCACCCGAGCGGGTTCCGCGACGTCAGCACATACAACGAGTGATAGGATAAAACTCAAACAAAAGAACTAACACAAAATGCCAGAATAACAATCACACTCTTTTATTCAACAATCAAACACACATACACAGGACAATGGGGTACTAAACCACCCTCCACCCCTATCAAGTCCCCCAACCCAGTATTTACTAACAATTACCTCCCTTGTTTAACTAAAAAAAAAAAAACAGAACTAAACATCAACAGATTTCCCGCAACAATGTACAGCAAATGGCAATAAACAATCAAATTCAAATCAATACAATTCTCAGCTGAATAACTAGAGCTACAAATGTTATAAATTCGAACTATCATCCAAGCTAGCTTACAGTTCAGAAGCACTGTTTAGAATCTGTCAGTTATTCAGAGCTCAGTAGGAGCTAAAGCAGTTATTCACACAAAATGATGAGGTGATTTACACTAAATAAATGAAGTATGTTTTTAGGTGCGTGTCGTGCAAATCTGTGTGTGCGTGGGTGTGGTGCGTGTAGTTCCTGTGGCAAATGGAGACTCCACGGCGGCGCCCCCAGTCCCGAAGAAAGACGTGGCGGTGGTGGCGAAGAGGCCCGACAACGTCCACACCTCACGGCTGCAAAGGCAGAGGTTCCAGAGCGGATGCACACACGGCCCAAAGGTACAGCAATGGCGCGTAAAAGCGTAGAATTAACCAGAAGTAGTGGAACAAGCAATGGTAATGGGGAACTACCAGAAAATGATGATACAGTTGATGGTAGTCACCTATGCATACATGTGTGCATGCATCATCATGAGCATCAGCAAAACATCGAATCAGCAAAACAGCCCAATCCTGTAGACAAATATAGAGTCTTAACAGTTCGTCTACGAAACTCAAATACTACATAACATAATACACCTTCCGCCGTCTTGACCTGGTTATACATAATAATAATGATAATAATACAGGATGCTATACATACATCTCAATAATATAATGCAACTCTTGATACTAATAATCCATATCTCTTCCATACGCACAGTTGTTTATATAACTATACATAATTACTATGATTACACTTCAGTCACACAGTCCCAATTCATTCCATCCTCATCTCCATCCTCATCATCCCTCTCAACCGTTATAATACATTATGATTATCGCCCTTCATCCATATTATCTCTATCATACTATAATATAAACGCGCTCCCCTCATATCCATCACCTTCTTCACCCCTCTCCAGCACAGTACAATTATCTCTCTTCCTTCACATACATCACCCCTCTCTCTCTCTCTCTCCAACATGCATTCTCATCGTCACCTTTGACCCACTTTAGCAACAACAGCAACGATATTCCCGTTTATGTAAATGACAAGAAAATCATGAAAATAATACAAAATCAATAAATTACTATTTATCAAATACACCCCTTTCCCCCTCATTCATTCGCGTACGCAGTCTCGAAGTGCTCGCCACTGAGGAAATGAATTACAGGGTTTTGACTCACCTTTTAAGTCTCGGCTTGTGATACGGGTACACTTACACTGCACAAAACCACACAGTACACCACAGTACAGTACACACTTGTTGTTAGTCTGAGAGTTAATTCGTTATTTGGCTAATTGCTAGCGATGCATCAGGACATTTCAATTCTGATAAAGAAATTGAGCCTTGGCAGGTGCCCAATCGAGGACTACACAACCTTAGGAAAGAACCCTACATTTATTTCCAATAAATGGCGATTACGTTCCTCCTACCAGACTTTTAGACATTCTTACCCCGACGAGGGCGTAAGACCTTGGGTGGTTCGAAACACAACCCTTGCAAAAGAAACTAATTCTCATCTGACACACAGTCACAAGTTACTTCTGCCTAAAAGCTGGCCTCTCGCAAAAAGCTCCACAATGACTCTGCCCTACTAAACACACGCTAGGCCACAGGTAAACGGTCGAGTCGAGTTCAGTACCCCCCTTTCTAATTCAGCATATGCCTTTTTCAGCGTTATGCACGTGGACTTAGAGATACTGCATCTTTCATACACAATAAAGAAAACTGCCGAGCTATCTATATACACTGCAGAGTAGAGAGGTGTAACTTCACACAAAATATAGCTCTCTCTAATATGTGCTGAAACTCGTGTCGTCACAATGGTGATACGTTTGACGCCTTATGATTCATTTGCCATGTGCATGCTCAAACGCGCGTGTGTATGTACGTGTGTGTGGCTGTGTGTGTGTTTTAGTTATTCATTGCTTACAGGGTCCAGCGGACTGCAAAGAGCTAAATCAGGACCAAAGTATCAAGACCACAACTTCGCTGAAAGAGAACTCGCCCCTGATCCACATAAAAGATCTGCCGAAACAACCCTAGTGGTAACACTGAAGGCACTCCACCAGCCGGTCACTTTACAATAAAAGACATCCCACACAGGGGACGCTGAGGCTATACTCTAATTTATCAAACCCCCGTTTACAAAATATCAAAACACATACATATAAAATACCTAAATTCCCAAATAATAACATCACAGGAACCCCCAGTGACCATTTGGCAGAAAGCGTCCAATATTTCCAAGCCGATCCAACAGACTTCACACACAAATGAGGAATTTTGTCTCAGAAGAGTTTTCAAGAAAAAAGGTAGGTGACTGGTCTAGAGAAGAAGATAGTAAAGCAGATTGATAGAACAGAGCAGGAATGAGAAATAACAAATGAGAAAGACATCGACAGTGGAAATTTAAAGCACTAAATTTCCAGAAAGTTCTGAGAAAGTGGGGATACTATTTATACTGAAACCCCGGCACCCCAACGGGGAAGGTGTGTGTGTGTGTGTGAGCGTGTAGATCAACAATTCAACCTTCCATAAAGTAAAATATTTCCTGTATTCATATTATGTTCCAGGGTCAAGTTTTAAGTCGTCAGGTCAAAAAATTGTTCAAAAATAAAGAATATGACTGTGTTGCATACTGTCAAACTTTATGGCATAGACTCCTGGAATCAAATTTTTAAGAATGTCTCTTCTTTAAGCTTTAAGCCCGTTATAAATAATTTAATGAAGACAAGGTGTAAAAAATGAATGCTACTGAGGTGCATGCGGTGGAGGAGACGGGAGAGAGATGAAAAGAAAGGGGAAACACACAAACACACGAAAACAGCCATGTCACTGTAAACATTTTTCGCTTTATGAGAAAATGTGTCACCACAACAATTATTTTTACCTTCAAGAATTGTACGAATAAATTAATTCTTTAGAAGGAAAGATTAACAAAAGTGTATTTCAAGGAGCTGAACCATGCATAATGAACATACACAAGATAGCTTAATTATTTTTTTCAGGTATGATAAGTACTTCAACAATACATCATAACCAGAGAGGTAATTTGCAGTGAGAAACTTTGAATGGCAATGTAAATTTGCAGGAAGTAAACTTAAAGCTAAAGATGTGAATTTTAAAATAAGAAAAATAAACTTGAAATACTTCAAGCACAAGTCTGAGATGTAAACGTACAATATGTACAATTATACAGTGCTTTTTTTTTTTCATTTGACAACCCTGTTCCTATTTTTATTTTATTTATTTATTATTTTTTTTTTTTTGGGGGGGGAAGGGGGGTGTGTGTGAAGGTGGGAGTGGTGTCCTAAACTGCACTTTTCTTTTAACTATCTTAAGAATAGTAATACTATTATACAATTATATCTTATTATTTTGTGTATATTCTAAATGCAATGTTTAAAATATATGTATTCTGTTTTATTACTGCCGAGTGTGTTAAGTAGTGATTAGTTCTTCATGCATTATTAGTTCTCATCCACCTCTTCATTATAGTAGTTTTCCACCCCTACATTACAGTAGTCTCTACTGGTCTGAATATAAATTAGTGATGAGGATGACAGTTCATGATTTATTGACAAAACCTTGAGCCTTATAAATTAGTCTGAAAGTAAATGGAAAAAAGATGATGATAAACCACCATAAGATTTTATTGTCAACTTTGAATAATTACCTTATTTTGGAACTCGCACAATTCACAAATAAGTTACTGATGAATAAACAACATACAATATGCAAACAGTACATTTTCGTTTACAAAACATTTTCAGGAACCGGGACAAAAAAAGAACTCAAAACATTTAACCCAAATGAATATTTTGCAAACAAAAATCGCTTTAACTTCAATACAAAGATTCTGTATTTAAAACACCAAGATCAGTTGGAACCAGTATTAAAATTGCTACAATTATAGTAAATTATTTAACATATACACTTGACCTGCACCCTTTTCAAGTATTTTCATTTTGAAGAAGCTACCAATATTGCCATTAATTCAATGAGCATCTGTATCATTCCTACGACAGCTTTCCTTTTCTTGTGCATATTGCTTTATCAAATTTATACAGAAAATCTTAAGTACTTTGGGACAATTAACAGATTCACTGATAGGTGACTGAATATTATTCAATAATCAGAATTGTTTACATGATTCTGTTGGTGCAAAATAAGCTACCTGTAATTATACAATATATACCTCTACACTTGGCTATGAGACATATCATGTCACTATTTCCATATCTACAGAAGCATTCAGCTCTTACAGAGGCATACAATACTCACTTAGAATACAACTATTTATACAAAAGAGATGGCATACTAAAACTGTACACATTTGTGCATAAACGTTGCATCCGGAACACACAACTTAAATCCATAAACCATGTTCACATGAATATATATATATCATGCAGACCTGGATTTAGAAAATTAACTATTTGATAATTCACTATCTCTCAGATTCTGAATTTATACAGTTCTGTCTGTACACAACCAGTCAAATAAATGTCATCAAAATCATACTTGATGCCCATCTGCAAAGGAGCAGAGTCCTGAAAAATGAGTCGCAAATTTTCAGAACACTGTAACGCTGAAAATTTCACACCACCTCCATTCACTCAGACTCTTCTGGCCACTCTCACAAACAAGTGCCAGTGCAGAAATGGCAATGAAATGGTTTTCGTTTGTGGCAATCATCAAATTTGTCACGATCACACACAATTTAGCTCACTGACAAACAGAAATAAGTAAAACTTATATTTCTGGCTCAAATGTACACACAAAGTCTGTTTATTTTATTACATCTGTGCAACCACAAGCCAGAAACACCCTCTCAGTTAATTCATAATCTGGCAAACGTGTAGTCACATTAAAACATGTCAAACAAAAATATGATCTCACCCCTGATACAAAACATAATTCAGGACTCTGCTATCACACTCTACACATTTCAAGCTCCAAAAATATATAATAATTTTTAAAAAAACAACCATCAATCAATCAACAATAGACTTTTTGATTTCAACATAAACATAACACATAAACAGTGTTACATCAACAATAAAACTGCTAAAAACACAAAAATAAGTGCCATAATATGAATTGATTGCTAAAAATTAAAAATTCGTATTACAACTTCGTTAATGTTACTTAAATTTTAACTGTTACTTTAATTCTGACAGAACATTACTAATCCTGGTGTGTTAAAGAACCACCGCAGACTGGTCTTGCATCAATGCAAGTTTTGCACTGCAAATTGCTGCTCACTAAAAATGGCATATATTTTGTTACACTGCTGCATGCCACTAACCTCTTACACCATCATCAAGAATACAGGCACTCAATTTTGTCTGTGACTTCTTATACAATTAATTAATTACTCACTCCTAGAATGTGCACAACTGGAGATTAAAAAAAAAGACTTTGATATTTCTCATTCTCATCTGTTACAAACACACACACACACACCCACAAAAATAAAACACCACCACCTTGAAATGATATAGTACTTGTGCAAAACATAATAAAACCTTCATGATTTTCTTTAGGAATTCTGGTTTCCTCCCTCCCTTCAATAATGGTATTGGATGCAGTCAATCTTTTAAAAAAATGTATTCCTCTTCTGCTTTATTGTGCTTTGAGTTCAATGGAAGAAAAAGCATGTTATAGCACCCTGTATTATACATATTAACCATGAAAAAACAAGTTTGATTCAAATTATGAAGAACCACTTTTTACTTGCATTTGGACACCCAAGTGAAACAGCTTACACTGAGCTTCAAGAAACTAGTTTAGATGTTTAAATAAAATACAGCTTGCCGCTTGATAAAATGTCATGGTAAATTTGTCCAAATAGGTGTGGCTCTGCAAGTCTGTTAAATGTGTCAGAGTCGAACAAGTGTAATGTCTCCTTCATAATCAGCTTTTTTAAAAGATGGTCCAAACTAGGACAATGTGAAAGTATGACTGTTCATAATACATTACATTATTATTGCTTTAGGTCCAGCGGACTCTTCCGAGCCAAATCAGGACCGGACAACCCCCGATCCGCATAAAAGATCTGCTGAAACAACCCTAGTGGTAAAACCGAAAGCTCTCCACCAGCCAGTCACTTTACAATAAAGACATCCCACGCAGGGGACGGCTGAGGTTTCACCCCAACTTATCGAACCCCCCGTTTACAAAAACAAAATAGAATACAAACATCATTATAAATTATCAACAAAACACATACATATAAAATGCCTACATTGCTAAATAATAACATCATAGGAAGCCCTAGTGACCACCTGGCAGAAAGCGTCCAATATTCCCAAGCTGATCCAACAGACCTCATACACAAACAAGGAGTCTTGTCCCGGAAGAGTTTTCAAGAAAAAAGGTAGGAGACTGGTCTAGCGAAGAAGACGATAGTATAGCAGATTGATAGAAAAGAGCAGGATTGGAATGAGAAAGAGCAAATGAGAAAGACAGCGACAGTGGGAATTTAAAGCACTAAATTTCCAGAAAGTGGGGATACTATTTATACTGAAACCCCCGGCACCCCAACGGGGGTTGTTCATAATAATTCACTGTGCCAACAAGTGGTGGCCAAATAATTTGTGGAAGGAAAACATACGTACACTAGTCCAAAAGTGTACAGCAAAGCAAGCAAGAACTGTCATGCAGGCATTTATAGTTAGCATTGCAGCAAATACAGACAAAAATGTGCACGCAGGAGTAATTTGGCAAATTAGTTATTACTCTCTCATCTAGGCAAAATTCTGCACGGCTTGAAAATGGAACAGGACAATTTGCCTGGTGACCAAACTCTCTCCCTCTACTGGCAAGCAAATTATACAGGCTCAAACTGGATAAAGTGTCACAGGAAGTCCACATTTGACTCTTATCAAATACTGCTCTGCCAACACCATCTCTGGCCTGTTGAATGTGCAGCAAATCCAACAAATGATTACGTCTTTGTATACTGGTTCAAGCTAAGGACAGCTTACTATATTTTTTCTTCTACAGTTGAGCTGTTTTTTATTTTCATGAAGGCAAGACACAATGTCTGTACACACACGGTTCGCCATACTACACATTCATGGTTCACTTCATTTTCATTCTGATTTGAATGGTAGAAAACACGCAGGCATACACACGAAAAGTGTCACACATGTCAGCCAAATGGAAACCCCACATAAACAACTGCAGCAGCACAAAATCAAGCCATAACAGACACAAGGGAAAACTGCAGCAGAAGAATGGCAAACTCCATTGCAGATAGTATAATAAAACGACAGAATTTTTCGCAGAGGTGAACGTGGTGGTGTTTGTTTTGACAAATTTTGATGATCATGTTAACTGAATCATAAATGCTCGCTGGTGACTAGTCTGTCAAAAGTCTGAAGAAATATGAGTTTTGTGAAGAATCTGAAGAAAATAAGGGGATTTATATAGGACTGGAGACTGGAGATTGTAGATTCTGCTCTGCTCTAAACGGAGATCTTGACACTTTGCTGAGAGGGAACTGCAGCGCCACGTGTTAATCGCTTAGTTCTGTACGGACAAACAGAACAGAAAACAGGTCATGAAATTAGTAGCATTTCCCAACAAAAAACACAATATATTAAATTAAGGTTTTAATTATGTATAAGACATTTACAAACATTTAGCATTGAATATTCCCAGTCACAACTCATTAAAGTATACTAATATAATGAAATATAATGTTTAACAATAAGAATAATAATATATATATAATGATTACGTAACAGTTACTCTTTCAATTTCCTTCTCCTCAATCCTTATTACTGAGATCCTCCACATAATGAAGTATAACAAAACCGCACTGCACATTCTGACTAACATGTACAAAAAATAATTTCAAGTTATTGTTTCATATAGAGAATTTTTAAGAAAATTCACTCAAATAAATCCTTCACTCAATCTCAAACTGAACAATGAGTATTGGAAACGTCATATTAAGGCAGTAACCGTGTCATTGCTTTTCCACTCATTAGGGGTAGACAAACAGCAAACTCGCTATGTGACATGATACATACTTTTTTTTTTCAATACATTTACAAGATTTTCTTTCTGATTCCTCAAACAAGAAACATGGACACCAAATGTAATGAGAAACCCGAGATTCTTCAGGAAATGTTTGCATGCAAACATGAACAAATTTAGAATTCCTTCAAATGGGGGAAAACTAATGGGTGTGAAATGACCAGAGAAAAAGTCCTTATCAATAAATGAATAACTGTTGTTTAAAATCATGCTACACTGAAATGAATATAACAGGAAAACATCTAAATCATCGCTGCTTAAGATCAACCAAACAGTATAATATTCATCAATCATAAAAGTTATTAACAATATGTAACACATGCAACCAAAGTATTCATTCAGAACCAACATTAACATGCATGCATCAGCTACTGGAAACTGAGATAAGTGTGACCAATTTGTGCTCTCAGAAAATACAAAAATTTAAATACATTCCTCGTAACAAAAAATTTTTTACAACACATCCCGACTTTAACACTATCGCTCTTACTGTTAATGCATATGTCTTTAATAATTTGAACCACAATGCTAGAATAATTACGGCAATTTTCTGCTTCATATTTCCTCACTCCACCCCTCAAATCCACACTTTGTAGAAGCCATATGCCATAAGAAATGCTAGCATTTGAATTACAAATTTAGCAACTGAATTACAAATGCACAAATAGATCATTGCCTGATAAATTGATGACCAAACCCAACATTTTAACATATGAAACAGATTAACAGATTAAAGGGGCAGATCTTGAAGTACAGTAAATACCGATGCAGTATGTAGCCCTTATATATAGAGGTGCTTCGACATCTTCTAGAATGATAAACAAAAGCCCAGTAAACAGATTCATCCAGGTCTTAAACCCGTTACAAAAACACAAGACAACAAAGACTGCACACTGCAAACAGTCTGCAAACACTAAAGCTAAAGACTGGGTAGTTAGTGCATGCATCAAATATCTGCAAGCACTAATATTTCACACATATACCAGCTGATAAAATATTGGAGAAAATGTGCAAAAAAATCTTAACAGGATATAATAAATGAGAAACACAAATAAACATTAACAGATGAATGTACAAGAAAATTAGCTGAAGTGGAGACAAATTCCTGCAAGATCTTTACTTCTGAATACGTGTACTTTACAAATATACCCTTTCTGATCTACCAATTACAAATGTTTGCCCATGTGAAAGACCATTACTCACTGGTTGACAGAATGCAAAAATTCATATCTCATGATCCTTAAGGATTTAAGGCCAACAATCAAGAAATGAACACTGAAGATATTTATAGGTTGATAATAAAGTGAAAAAGTAAATTAAAAAAGATATATGCACCAATTACCCAAGGTCTGCAAGTAATTTAATACTATCAACTCATATATGTTTAGAAAATATGCTACCTTCTACTGATACAAAATTGGATAATGTTCTGTGGCTTCTTCAGAAAGGTAATCGTACTCCATGACTGCCCCGACAGAAACTGTAATAAGAAGTGAAAAACACTACAGAATTTCCAAAGCCATGAAACATACTGCAAGGAGCAATCACTGGGATTTCCATTGAGTTACACTCAGATTAAGAAACTCAATACAGAAAATATAAATTATTAACTGCCTGAACTGTAGCAATACAGGACAAAACAGAACTGTCATACCACAGGAGGGAAGTTGAAAAAAGCACGGTAGGTGATGTCAAGCAAAGTCAAAGAAACTGTTGACAATCAATGAGAGTTCTGAAGCAAGATAATACACAGAGAAGGAAAAAGGGGGAAATTAAGCAAAAGACAACACTGGTAAAGAGAAACAACAGGAAAAGCGAATGAGGGGTCACAATGCGGTAAGAAACACGCAGTCCATGCCAACACCTGTGAGTCCTATATCCTCTGAAATGCTCAGACCTGTGGAAGAGTCTTTGTAGAGTAAAACAGCTGCCTCATTCAAACTGGGCTACCTGACAGAGCAAACATCACACACAGACATGGACAGATAAACACAAAGGCACAAGACACATGAAGGCTACATGTCCCCTAATACGTGAGGACAGCCAGCCAGACAAACACTGAAACAGTGAACGTTCTTGTTTCAAGTTCCCACACACAGAAATCAGTGACGTATTAACTGACATAATATTAATATTGCTGTCGAAATAAACCAAGGTGAATCATAAAATTTGAGTCAAGATAATACCTACTCAATATGACCACTCCAGATTATGGGAACATATATACTACATAGAATTTATTCAGCTATATCTCACTCTCTATCACTAGCAATACCTAAATAGATGTACTTGATTTGCGATATAAACTTGTGAGTTCTCATACCCTATACATATAACTATCTGCTCTGTATCACCTAGTACACTTGATTTACAATTTTATGGAGCGCTCTCATATTATGCACTGTCGCTAACATTATGTTTGTTTGATCTGGCTTAAGTTAAAGCCCTTTTGAGGCTAGAGCAGTTCATGAACTTGTAAACACACAGTTATAAACTTGATTTTCTTCAGTATCAGATTCAAAGTCGCATCTGCTCAGCAACATTCTAATATTTAAATACAAACTAAACAAAAAGGAACAGGTGAATGAAAATTATTGGAAATATATCAATCAAACAGGTACTTATGTTTGGAATAGAACACTATGAACATCGATTAAAGTCTTGGAAATGTTACATCAGCTGAAAGCAACAAATTCCCCTCAACAGTTTCAGGTCTTGTTTCATTGTAAGTTTCTTATCAATATATATATAATACTATACTATGGTAAAAATCATGGTAGCTTCACTAATGCATACCTAGGTGAATTCATAGGGCTGTTACCACCCATTTTCCCTGAGCGTGGCTGATCCTTGACAAAGTTTCGGCATGTGGCAAGCTTAGCTTCTAAGGCCTGCAACAAAGAATCCAAAATATCTTCATAGTTATTTAGTAGCGGACAAATGGTGTGGCGCAAGTCACAAAGATGTTTCCTTTTCAAGCATACACATAATACATAATAATTCTGTCATTTAGGCATGAAATAAGACAGTCAAGACTGCTACAAAATGCACACTATCAACAAGTAATTTGAAAGAGAGAAAAGCAATATCAAAGTAAATACAAAGACATACATAGAAAAGTAATCGTAACAGAATTTATTTGTGCCCTTTAAAACCCAGTATTACAAGTAATAAACAATGTTGTAAAGCATGAACGGAGTTGGCTACAGCATAATAACTGACAGGATCACAGGGATGGAAACAACTTAAGTGTTGGTTACTTCAAATTCAAATCAACTTGTCTGCTTTTCAAAGTTAAGCAAAGTAATGACACATTAATAAAGACATATGCATCTGTCATGATGATGGTACTATCCATAGATGCTAATAGGAGAAAAAAAAATTAAAACAAAATAAAAAAAAATCTTAGCAAATGAAATCTGATACAAGTATGCTATACCAGTTGACTTGCAGAAAAAAAGGTGTAGGGAGTAAAAGGGAAGTCAAAAAAAGTGTATTGTATGCTTTTTTTTCAAATATTCAGACATTACCAAGGATAGGAAGTGAATTTGTCAAACAAAATGCTGTGAAATAAGCCATATGCTCGGATGCACAGATGCTGATGAAGCAAAACTAGTCAAATATGACTGGAATGATAACATATATACAGACTGTAGATGCTGCTAACAGAGATGTTCCATCACTCTCAATATCATTACTCTGTAACTGAAGTTAGACTGTGGATGCTGATGCTAATAGATGAGTACCAACACCCTCAACATACTGCCCTAGAACAACTCAAGTTAGTTTATCAGTCAATCCTGCATGAAACGCTTCAAACAACATAGAAAACAACTTGGTGTTGCCAAGAAAAGAAAAAAAAACTGAAGAAAACTCAGTATCAGTCAAACCTAATCTAGAGATTAGTTAACACAAAGCAAAACTGCACAATCAGCACATATATGTTTGTTTGTAAGCTTTGTTTTTCAGTCTTTTCAAAATTGTGTGATTGTACGACAAACATGAAATGTTATTAATCTTACCAATGAAAAAAAAATGTTTTGCAATGTTATTTTCATTCAGCAAAGGCTAACAAATACTAATTTGGGTTAAATTTTTAAAATAGCCTCTTTTCATCCTACATTTATTACTGGATAGAGATATAACATTAATTTATTAAAAACGACAGTACTTTGATTTAATTGAAAGCACAACAAAAATATAATATTCCTTGGAACTTTTAAACTTCACAATGGAATGCCAGTTGAAAATACTAATTTCTATCAGTGAAAGAAAAGGATTGGGTGAGAAAAAACTCAAGGACCAGGAGATGTTTGCTACACATTCATCATCAAGTAGTTCAAAATCAACCAAATCTGACCGCTATACATTCACTGTAATCTAGTCCAAAACCCAGCAAATTTAGTTGGCGATGCTGGTCATGCAGAAATGAAAAAATGCATGCTTTAGTTAAAATTCAGACTTTTTGTGAATATTACCACCTCTGATTCGTTGTTTGTGCTGCCTGCAATCTAACAGCAGCAAAAAAATTAGTTAGGATCTTCTAAACAATTATGATTTTCTCAAAATGAAATCCCTATCAAGTGTAAACCACCTAGTCTAAAAGCAAAAACAAATGAAACTTCTTTAAAAAAAAAATGGATGAAATGAAACGAAAGGAAAACAAGAAAAGGAAAAGAAATATAGTCACATTAACCTCATTTGTTTCCATAAATTCTCCTTATATATATATCTCTCTCTCTTTTTTGATGACCGATTTCAGCATAAAACAACTAATTATAATTTAGGGTGCAAGAATAATAGTACCTCGATTGATTTATACACGCTTGGGAATTACTGTCTTCAACTAGGTAGCGGCAGGCAGGCACTATTTTGACCAATCAGCCTAAAAAACTGCTTACCCCTACCTTCTTCAACTTGTCATAACTCACTGATGCATGCGCCTACAGACTTTAAATTTATATCAAAATAACAAATAAAGATTGATTTAAACATTGATGTTTGTTGTTTGTAAGTAATTTGAGTATGAATGCTGAAATCCGATGATCGAAAATGCAAGAAATCGTGATTGCTATGCAGCCGCTTAAGCGCCGAGGTGTGCGCCATTTTTTGACATCTTCGGGAAATCCCTTGACGATTTTTCCCCAGGCAGGCAGGAAAGCTAAAAATAGCACCATTGCAAAGCTGAGAGAACAAGCTTTCTAATGGTGTTTGCTTTTTTATAATATGACTGAAAATAATGGGTACAAAGTCGATTTTTCTACTTTGACACGATTTTTTGCTTAGAACTTGTTAAAAAAAAAAATCTGCCGTTATATCATTGGAAACCTCGTTCAATTCCCTTTCAAATGAAATATGAATGACGTCATACAAACATACGGGGCTTATACAGTTTCACTTTTAAAACGACACCCGATTGGTTCATGTCACATGGCTTACATGGCTACGGCACGGTATCCGTCGCTCGACAATTTGACATAATTTCGGCCATATTTCGGTAAGTTTTATTCTTAATCAACTGTGATTTTTGTTTGCAAGTGTTTATTTTACCATGCGATTCACGATTTGTCTACATATTTTAAGTAAATTTGAGACAATTGAGCTGAAAGTGACTAGATACAAATAGGCCGATCATGTGTTACTGTAGTAGTACTAGTGGCAGTGCTAGCTCATTGCATGTCGAGTTGTCGATACAAATACGCTTATAAAGCTGCTCAATTGTGACATACTTGTACATGATTAACAGAAATAGATACCAATCTGCCTTAAAAAAAATTTTTTTTTAACAAGATTTATACTTTACTTTTAATGGATTAGCTCAAAATAAATCGCTTGTTCCAGTCGAGTTTAACAAAGGAAAGGTAACTCTCGCAAACTTCCAAATCATGATCTGTTATGATTCCTCGGAAACTCGTAAATAAAAAACAACGCAATACATAAAATAAATAAATACGTATTACTAAATGTGAAGAAGATAATAGATTATCGTTTTAGCTTTTTTTTCTAGTGTAAGCAAGCAATTTCACAGCGGCAGTTTGGGACTAGCGGACTAGCACAGATTTGTTGGAGACCAACAAATGCTGTCTAGTGTCTAAGTAAAATAGTAGGCCTGTTTTTAAAAAAATGAATTAGCCTAACAATAAATAGTATTATAAAGAAATATATACTTGTACAGTCACTGGCTATTATCAGCTGACAAGGTTACTGCAGCTTGGTACTTGGACAATTTGCCAGTTTTAATTTTAGAAACTTTTTATTTGAAATGCTACTTTATTAATTATTAATGCACATACTCAATCGCCACCATCCAACCCAAAAAAAATGCTGGAGTGTTTGTCTTATATTAATTATTATTTCTTTTATTTGTGTTATTCTTTTACAACAACATTTTGACATTGCCAGGGCAGTCACTTAGTTTTGTTGCATCTTTCTTTCAACATACCAGCTGAAAATAATAGTGCCAAATATTATAATAGTATACTACTGTTTTTTGGTTGCAGATGATGATGCTTATGCAGTGCTCAGAGGATCTTTTGCTGTCCTCGGCCCAAGAGCCAGAAAGAAAGTGATTGGTGTTGAACTCACCAAAAAAAAACATGCTCCAAATGCATGTTTTAAAGCTGGAGCATTCCTGCCCACCTCATAACAAGACGTGGAGTGATGCTGAGGATTTCTTCATTCAACTTTTTTTTTAAAAATAAATTATTTAACCAGTTAATTAAACATATATCTAAAACATACTAATGCCTAATGGTGTTTTTATATGAAACACATTCACATGTGGAAGTGTTCTTCCAAATGTAAGCAAACTCTGTGAAGAAAGCAAGAAGTAACAGAGATTTAAATTGTTATAATGTTGTGCATCGTCAAGTTTTGTTATGTTTTTAACACCCAAAATCACATTTGTTGTATTCTGGAACATGCTCATGACTTCAGATGGTTTCTTATGAAAGATGTTGATATTTCACAGCTTTCCTCCAAATTTTATCACAATCGGTCAAGAAATGAAGAAGTTACAATTTTTTTTACGTTTTCTGGCGTTCACGGCCCTCCGGAATGGAGATTTTGAACATTTTGCCAAGTTTGGGCCCATCCTATGAGGAATTTCAAGTATTTACTGCAGAGAATTTTTTTTTTCCATTATTGCATTGTTCAATACCTTTTAACTAGCCTAGTATGTATAGTCATTCATGAAATCTGTTTGTGTTGCAATGGGCCAAAGTTGGCCTCTCGTTCAAATTGCAACAAATAGCTGGAGTGATTTTTTGTATTTTGTTCCTCTTTATGCCACGACATGATATGTTTTTGTGCTTTGGTTGCCTATTAATTACAATCAGCTGGTTGTAATAAATGAAATATTATAAAATAAGATGTGTCTCTCTATTCTTCATTCTTCTTTTTGCTCTCTGAACTTGGCTTTTTTTAAGCGTTTTTACGTGTGCGCAACTAGGGTAATCTTTAAATACTCATAACTTTTAAAAGAAAAGAGATATCCACTTACTTTATTTTTTATTTTTCATCATTTATAAAGTTCTTTATGGAAATTCCAACATATAACTTAAATTCTGACCAAAAAAATTTCACTGCCGCTACCTACTTCAACAACCTCAATGAGTAAGCCTTGAGAAAAGTTTGTAATATAACTCATCAATTAACTCAATATTGTAAAAATGTGTCTGTGCACTTTTTTGTCTATATATTTTTATCATATTTACAAGCAATTATTTCTATTTTATGCAAATAAGTTGGAATATAACTGATCAATTTATGTGATACTAATTCGATATTGTAAAACTTTTTCTGTACACATTTGGTCTGCATACTTTAACCATATTTACAAAGCAATTAGTCTCTATTTTATGCAAAATCTATGCTGGGAGCAGAAAGTGAGTCAAGCAGAGAAAACGTGAGTTGTGCAACAGCATTGAAAAACATTGTTGGATGGATGCAACCACAATTGGGTAGCATTTAATTCTGATACTTGGTGGCAACACTTACAGGAATGGGAATGTACACTTCATTACCTAGAAGCCAAAGGATTATTGACTGGAATAAAAACAATAGTGCTTTGGAATTGGAATAAAAACAAAATTGGTTGTTAACCATTAATGTTTAATAGTTTCTCATGCTATTTTCAGAAGTACGCTTTATTTGTTTTGTAATTATTAACAGACTGATTTTGAATCATTCTGTTACTAAAACCTAATATTTTTAAAAGAATGTCAAAAAATAAACATGGCTGCAAACTACTTATTAGAACTAAAAATGTGAAACAATATGCAAAGAAAACAGTAAGTGCATTGAAACAAAATAACAATAAACACAACTAAATAATGAAGAACAAAATCTGTCTAACTAATAAAATGCATAAAAATGTCAAACATATTTATTTTATTTTCAATGTCTACAACAATATTGTTTAAAAATGTGTGTCTGTGTGTCAGTGAAAATTGGTGAGAGAATTGTTAAAAATACCATGAACAACCCAAAATCACACACAATGAATAATCGGAGAATAAGAGTAGAAATAAATAAAAACTTACCCCAACTTTGCGTAAGAGGTCACCGACAATATTGAGTGCTGATATTCTTGCTGATGGTGTAAGAGGGGTGGCCCCGTTGCTGGTTAGAGGCATTCCTAAATAACAAACAAAACACAATTTTTCTCTTTTTTTTTCCAAGAAGAACAATTTACAATGCAAAACCAGTCTTTCATTTAAAAACGATTGGTTTCGTCTTGCACAGATGATGGCATCACTAACAAACAAAACACTTTTTTTCAAGGAAGAACACTTTGCAATACAAACCAAGCCTTTCATTTTAAAAGTTTCATTTAGCACAGAAACATTGCAAACCATGTTAGTTAGTTTCTAGTTTAAAACTTTCTTTTTTTCCCCGACCCTTTCTCTTACCCCTTCAAAAAACAAACACTACAAAATTAAACTATACTTCAAGTCTTTATATAACTTCACAATTAGTAAGGACTTCTCTAAAGTAGTTTACTAAAGGTTTGTCACCTTGACTTGAAGAGAACGGCATAAATGTAAAAATATTTCCTATATGTACATATTGAAACTCAATTTGCTGTAAACTTAGACCAATACAAAATCAAACTAAAACGTCAAAGAAGAAAATATCATTCATAAATTCGTACGCACACAACACTTTTTCTGATCATACACACCAAACAGTAAGCAATCATCTGCAGCATTCATGCAATTATTGTTTTCACGTTCTGATGGATAGAGATCTACAAATGCATGAACACAAAAATAAATTAGTAAAACACAGTACCTTACACAGCAGATAAAAACAATAAAATTCAATGTATTTGTGCGATGTGTTAGGTTACATTTTAAAGTATGTCATTATGTGTGAGGCTAAGAATGGGATCTATAATGATACCGATGTGTGTTAGAATCAATGTTTTTTCCCCCTTGTTAAATTTCAAACATATTTTCAGTTTCTCTGATGTAGAAAATTCAAATATCATGCAGATATTTTTGCATAATTTGGACAAGATAGGAACCGAGCCTAACAGAACGTCAATCGCATCAACATGTGTGCACATATTATATACACATGTATACAAGAACTCAAAAACAGGATTGAAACTTGCAAAAAGCAAAGGGTTTACTTCAGCAATAACAAGTAAGCTTTAAAAATCTGTTTAACGTAAAACAACTGAAATTTTTTTGTTTAATCTTAATGTTTGGGGTGATGGTTAAAAAACAAAGTTTTCTGAGTAGCAGACCATTTCTGACCATTTGTGTACTGGCTGCATGAAAGTTGTGTATTTTGTGTAATGTTAGATTTCACGCAACTCGCAACATTTGATCAAAGAATTATTGTCGTGAAAACTGCCACATTCCCAAAACATTAATTCATACTAATTCCAGCTTACCATTTTAATCCTCATGAAACAAAATAATATAGAACGCAACAATTTATGGTCACAAATACACACTAATATATTATTTTTTGTGTTGTATTTTACTCCATAACCCCCCAAAAGATCTTCATATTGTCGAACAATTAATATATATAAAATTTATGCATCATTATATTTATATATTTTGCTGAAACTGGTAAAACTTTTTGTTTTCTGAGCATACTAGAGTGTTCTGTATTTTGTTGTGTAAATACAGTGCCTTTTAATGCACTTTGTATTAATTTTAGACACTTGAGCCACTTTCGAGAAAAACGCCTTTTATTTTTATGTAAGAGTTACCCACTGTGAACAGTTAAATGAGTGCCTTAATATTGACCGATTTTAACAATTTAAATTTTGTTTAATCTTCTAAAGGTTTGTACTATATAATAAAAAACAAAATAAAACATCCTGAACCAAAATAAAATTTTCATCCGTAATACCTAATCTAAGTGTCGCTGAATGTCGTATGCACCGCTGTGAGCAATGCTGAACTCTTTGTTGCACGTGTTGCAGTGAGCTGCTGAGCATAATGAACTCCTTTTGAAGATTCGATTATTCCTCGAAAACGTTCACGGTATTCGTGTAATAAATGTTGTCGCGCTTTTTGCTTACATCCAACCCTACCCCGCTTTTCTTCAGACTCGCTCTCATCGTCACTCTCGTGTAAACGCTTTCGCAGCTTCCACAATGGCGGATACAAAGTCTCGCATTACCTCTCACGCACAAGATTTCACTTTCGCACATGCGCTCTAGGGTCAGCAAGTACAGGAAATAGCAGATCGGAACATATATAAAATCAGTGCGAACAAAATCTTTTTTTTTTTAGGGGGAGGGAAGGGAGGGGGGGGGGGGGGTACACCACGAAAATGCGTATTTTTAAGGAATTGCTCGTATTGTCGTATTTTATGTTGAAAATTCGTAAAAATATGCGCTAGCGCGTACGGTAGGCATCTCTGGAGTAGGCTCGTTAAAATCAACTTGAGAAAAATTTTGCTCCCCTCACCTCTGGAAGTTGGTGTTGTGGGGGTGCTTTTTCCTGTTGGTGTTGTAGGTGTTGTAGGCGTGGCTGCATGTTGTTGGTGGCCATCATAGCCACTGTCAGACATCTTGCTGTTACCACCTTTGTCTATAGTGGGTTCTGGATTCTCTGGCACCGACTGCAACGGTTTACTGGAAGCGGAGACTGTGATCGTCTTCTGTTTCACATCAATCTCCGATTTCAAGTCTATGAGATTGGACATAAAATCATATTCATTTTTTATAAGAATAAGAAAACAATGAAAAAAAAAATAAAATAAAAAATCCTTATGTGGATAAGTGATTATTAGTGTGTTATGCTTTAATTGTAAGCATTTAAAGTTTGCCAACATTGGTTCAACAGTTTATTGTCTGAAAATTGTCATCTGATACTACAAATGACTATTACTAACTAGTACTACAAGGTACAACACGTTTCATTTAACCAAACATGAAAGCTGAAATATGTAATGGTGCCATTAAAAACAAAACATCATTAAAAACAAAACATGTACTACCAAGAAATGTTTGCATACTAATTATGTTTTCCTTTGACCAACATTAACCACCCTATTATAAAATGTGAGATGTAAACAAGGGAAATGTCACACTGTACCTGGTCCGATTAAAAGAATTCATGTATACAACTTTGCAAGTGTAGCCGAGCGGAGTATTTCACTCCTGCCTCTCGGCCACGACCTTGTGAACACGGTCTGACCTGAACTGTTAATTTTATTTATCCATCGTAAGAGACATAAAAATAGTTGCCCTGCAAAATAGGGAAGTGTGTTGATTGTAAACCGGATTGCCTGCTACTAGTGCCACGACACTCTCTGCAAGTCACTGCCACTAACCTGCATAAAATGCCTGCTGACCACCAACAGCAGAAGACGAATGGGGAGAACATATATCGTGTCGCATCGTCCTGCATAACCCAATGGCCACACCAAAGGATTCTGCACAGCAGGAGCCACCCAAGGCTAGACTAACCAACAAATGGAAGGTAGACAATCTCTCTTCCAAGCGTGAACCAGTCGCCTCCCATTCTGCCACAAATCCCACAGCTCAAATCAAACAATGTCCTCATGGTTTCCCAGTTCGAAACAGGTATGTCTGGAACCGCCACTGACTACGCCCAGTCAGTCTCCATTCACTGACTTAACAGTAAAAAACTGCCTTCAACAGTTACCACGATCCAGCATCATCCTGTTCCCGGTCATTGTGCATCACTTGTAGCTGAGCGGAGTATTTTGACTCTTACCTCTCAGCCACGACTCGACCTGAACTGTTAATTTAATTTATCCCTCGCAAGAGAGACATACAAATTTGTGTCCTGCAAGGTGGGGAAGTGTGTTGATAGTAAACCGGATTGCCTGCTACTAGTGCCATAACACCCTCTGCAGGTCACTGCCATTAGCCTGCATAAAATTCCTGCCGAAAATGTAAACTGCTCACCACCAAAAGCGTAAGATGAATGGTCAGGCACATAATGTACATATGTCATGTCTCCTTGACCTGCATAACCCAATGGCCACACTAAAGGATTCTGCACAGCAGGAGCTACCCAAGGCTAAACTAGCCAACAAATGGAAGGTAAACAATCTCTCCCAAGCGTGAACCAGTCACCTCCCATTCCGCCACACAATAAATTAGAATACACCCATTTTTTGAAAGACCACATGTGATAATACTCGAATTTGCAATCTAAACTTTCACAACCAAAGCTTGCTCTTATGTCACAGGGTTTAAAATACTTTCAAAAAACCTACCTCGTGCTTCATCTTTCAACCGCTGAACAGTTTCCAAAAGTGTTTCCTTGTCATCAAGTTCACTTTCAAGGAAAGCATTTCTTTCAATTGCCTGAAATACAGAAACATAGGAGTAACTTACTGCCTTGTCACAAGCAAACTGCACAATGGGGAGCATGTGCAAGAATTTGTCAGACAGTAACATGAACAGAGAGCTATGCTTTGGCAAATTCCAAAAAAGCACAACTGCAGAGGGCAAGATTGCCTTAGTAAAACACCTTACTGACAACTTACAGCAGGAAATGAGTCGTTGTACTGATTGTAGCTGCTCAAGTAGAAGGAAACCTGCTTCTAAACAATACATTGCCACATACTTAGAACAAATAATATGCATACCTGATTCAGTCTCAGCTCAAAATCCTCCAATGAAACAACAGTTGCTCTGAAACAAAAATATGGAATTCTTTTTATTCAATTGACCATTACAGCTCTGGCAGAATTAAAAATGAAAATGTACACTGAAGTTCATCTGCCACACCCACCATTGGCAATATATAACCATTCCAAAGAATGAATGAATGAATAATTTATCAACACATACAAATGTCCACCCCTAAAAGCTGATGGGGAGGGAGAAGGTTGGGGAGGGGAAAAGGAGGACATGGACACGTACACACACACACACACACACACACACACACACACACACACACATACAGAGAGAGAGGCCGGGTAGGTGCCTAGAAACTAACTTAACAATAACAATTTTACTTCTTCGCTATCACTCAACACATTCTAATAAGGCAGACCAAACAATTAACAATTATGAAATCCTTTCACACAGTGACGTTTGCAAATGAAATGAGACCAAATAGTTAAATATACAGATCATCAAGAAGAATAGAAACGTGTCTCTGTGAAATGTGTCCACATTTGATACAGGGAAGAAGGGGTAGGGACATAAATGAACAATGAACCACCGCAGCAACCATGGTACAAAGATGGCCATTTTTATCTTGCCAACCAAGGGATTCAAACCTAGGTTATTAGTGTTCCAGGCAAACGTTCTACTGCTGAGCTATGGCGGAGAGCTCAGAGCTGTAGCTAAAAATTAAATAAAACATATGCTGTGCGCTGATTAAATTAACCGAGTGTGCATAGACCTAAAATTTATTGCCCTGAATGGTCATTCAACCGCAAAACATCTTGTTTCTTCCTCACGGCCGTGTTTTTCCTCACAGAATTTCACTTTTGAGTACACAGCAGCAATCTATTTTTAGCCACGGTAGGCTTAGAGAGCGGCGCGCGCCGCGCCAGCCAGATGCCAGAGCTGTGTGGGCTGGTACCGGCAAAGAGTACATGGAATGTTGGGCGGCGGTTGTGCTCTGTTTTGTGCTGTATAAGTGATCGTTTTATGTGGAATGATCTAGCTAGCTAGCTAGTCATTGGGTTCATGTTTTGCATTTAGTTACTTTCATATCTAAGCTTGGTATTAGCGTAAACTAGAGCGATGTATTCCACTTAGTTTGTGTTATATTTAACTGGATTTGACAGTGTGTAGTTATACTCTCTGCACAATAAGATGACTTGGATTGCACCGGTTTCTCGGTGTGTGTGTGTAGTTTTCTAAGTACATGTGCTGACCATTTAAACAAGTGACAGTGTTCATCATTTGAAGTCAATTAGTACAAAGTTGGAACTTTCTGGTGATGTGATCGGTATTTACGTATTTTATTTTGTGTCTGGTTGCTGGCCTTTGTAATTTCTGCGATTTCACAAAACGCGCGTGGTAATTCTAACCACAGGCGCACAGTACAATGCCGGCCCCCTAAAGATCTTCACTGTGCTGTCAGGGAATTTCGCAGCGTACTAGTTTTTCGTTCTTTATTGTGTTTTGGTTTTGTCTTCGTTTGTTTTGTTGTTCTTTCTATTCCATGGGGGCCATGGGATTACCTCTTATAGGTGAGTACAATACATTTTTTCCCCATTATTCTTTTTTCTGTGACGTTTCCCACACGCACGAGGTTATATCGAAAAACACACAACCATTGTACACGCACTGCATAGGCATGCCTAAGATCCTCTTCTCTCTCTCTCTCTCTCTCTCTCTCTCTCTATCTCTCTCTCCATAAAGTGAATGAATTAATGTCTCCATTGAAAAAAGAACACAGGTCTTTTGTGTGTGCTTGTGTTTGTGTGCTGTTTTGTAAATTATTGTAGGGGAAAGTCGGGTAATATGAAACGAAGTGTAATAATATATATACGAAATAAGACTTCCCTGGAAGGTCTCGTTTCCTAATACACTCCATTTAATATTACCCGACTTTTCCCTACATGCATATTCTAGCTATGCGATGCTTTCTTATTTGTGTTTTTTCACTGTGAGTACAATACATTTTTTCCCCATTATTCTTTTTTCTGTGACGTTTCCCACACGCACGAGGTTATATCGAAAAACACACAACCATTGTACACGCACTGCATAGGCATGCCTAAGATCCTCTTCTCTCTCTCTCTCTCTCTCTCTCTCTCTCTCTCTCTCTCTCTCTCTCTCTATCTCTCTCTCCATAAAGTGAATGAATTAATGTCTCCATTGAAAAAAGAACACAGGTCTTTTGTGTGTGCTTGTGTTTGTGTGCTGTTTTGTAAATTATTGTAGGGGAAAGTCGGGTAATATGAAACGAAGTGTAATAATATATACGAAATAAGACTTCCCTGGAAGGTCTCGTTTCCTAATACACTCCATTTAATATTACCCGACTTTTCCCTACATGCATATTCTAGCTATGCGATGCTTTCTTATTTGTGTTTTTTCACTGTAAATTGCAGTATTTTGGTGAGTAACATTAATTTTATTTGCATGGTGTTAAGTTCCATTGCTCATTAATTGTCTGTATTGACTTCCTGTGACTTTAATTTACACGCACTAGATTATCGCAAAACACATTACACAGTCATTCTACATGCGCTGTTTATGGATGACTGATATGTTATTGCTAGCGCAGCTTGCATGAGCTATACCTTTGGGTAAAGTAATTATAAGCTTCCAGAAAACTGCTAGGCGTGTGCCAATTGCATAGGCTGTGCAGTGCGTGGTTGGCGGTTCAGAGCTGGTTATAAGCAGTTCAGCCTGCGTTAAGGGACCCTACGAGACAGAACTAGGCGTTTTTTTTAGCCACCGGCTGAGAGTACTGCTATGAACGGGCGTGTCCTTTTCTCTCTCCTTTCCCCCATACCGGACACTTACATTTTAATTATTTAAAAATCTTACCTTTTTGCCCGTTCTAGATCGTCATTAGCTTGCTCCAGTTCTCGTATGTATCTCTGAAGTTCGTCTCTGTACGCTGAAACCTGGGCTAATTCGTCTTCTAATTCCGCTGCCTTTTTATGACTGGATTTCTGTAGTGATTCAAGCTTTTCCTGAAAGCAAAATAAATAAAATGGAAATAATAATACAACTTATCAAAAGTAACAATGAATAAACTCTCCCCATTAAAAAAAAAAAAAGGTGTAATTGCTTTGAATGGATATTTCAATTTCCATCTCTCTCCTCCTGCACATACTGACATAGTCATAGTACATTTACGCAGTTAACATTTTTGTTTGTTTGACCATAGAGGGATGGGTGGGTGGGAAAGGGGGGGGAGGGGGGGAACGAAGGGTAGAGGTGTCAATGCATATATTTATGTGCAAATAGCACATACACATTTAGAACAGAAGAAGGCACTCCTACAATGTTTGAAAAGGTATTGAATTGTTTTTTTGTTTGTTTTTTTAAAATGATAGCTCCCAACTAATATTGAAGCAACAAGGGCTCTGCTGATGTACTTATGCTACAGTAACATTATAATTCAAGCAAACAACGTTGAATTGAAACTTACAATTTACATTTCCATATATGAAAACAAAAATAAAATGAATCCTGCAAACCAACCCTCAAAGATTCTGTTTCTGACTGTAGTCTGATATTGTTGGCCTCCAACTCTTTGTTACGTTTCTCAAACTGTTGAATCTGAGCCTCCATCTCTGCCTCAAGTTCTCTGCTGCTAATTGTGTATTCTTCCAACTCCTCCTTTTGTTCTTCCAGCCTGGGGAAAACAAACAAACTTACACATGATACAATACAACACATAAATCCCTGTACCTACACAAAGAGCAATAACTGACCAAACTAAGACAGTAAATGAGTAATTGGTAAAATACAGTTTGAAATTGTAAATTACCGAGAAAAAAATCAACCTGCCGCTATATTAAAGAGCGGCTTTAAAATTTTTACTTGTCCTATTGGAATACTGAATCTAATGCAATTAAAAGTGGTTAAATAAAAAATAAATAGACAAGTTTCTGCCAATGTACAGAATTTATCAATGCAGTTTCTTTACGTCAGGTATCATAAAATGTTTGCAGAGGATGGTAGAGGTGAGTGGGTTACTTTGTAGGAAAAAAAAAAGAAGCTGGAACTGGTTGTCTTTTCAGCAATGGGTGACACAGTTTGACTTTTCTGATCAGCAAAATATCAGGTGCAAGCACTGATCGATCTTCATTTAGAAACTATTCAAGTATTGGTAATTTCAAATTTTATAACAGATTCCCAACCCAGGTCCCACATGTTGGAATGATAGATGTGTTTGTTACATGTGTGAGAGGGTGAAACATGTGAGAGTGTGTGCTACGATTGAGATGCGCACGATAGGTCAGATCATTTTATTTTGCCAAGCATGCAATAATAGAGTGTATTTATTATCTTTAATTTGATTTTGCGTTCTTGCTAGAAGAAGCTTTGTATAATGTTGATAATTTTCGTTGGTCAATATTGTTGAAAATTTTTTGGAATTACTTGTTTATCATCATCCAAAGCTTCCAGATAGATCTGGTAAAAGCTAAGCGATTCTCCTAACCTAATGACGTAAAACAATGCATAGTTTCGGCAACGAGTTTTATTTTGATTGGGTGTTATTGTGTTATGCTAGAATGTTCGAACTTTTTCTCGATTGCAGTGAGGATATGCACTGTTTGCTTGTAGGGATGATTTTTGATGATGATCTTTGAAGTGATTTTCGGAAAGTGATCTTAAATATGCAGTTGTTGATGTTTGCTGAATAAAGTTGGAAAACTTTATATGACGACTCCTGTACTGTTGCTGAGTGAACAGGCTGCGTGGATAAACGAATTTGAGTTACACTTATCAAGATTCAAGCATTGGGACTGAATCAGCTATTGATAAATAACCGTTTAACAGTATGTTAAATAACCGTTTAACAGTATGTTGGTAAAGATCGCCATGCTTTGAGCCCGATTGGGAAAAGCGAGTATATAAATATAGCACCCAGTATCATCATTATTATTATCATAGTCAAGCTAAGTAAAGTCAACAAATCTTTATCGCCCACAATGGAGAATTCATACAGCACACTGCTTCTCAGCGGATAAGAAAGGAATACAAGGATAAACTGTTAAAACAAATAGAATAAAATCACTAATTTATTTTCAACTTTATAACACACCCAAACGCACACAATCTCCTCCTGTTCTCTCTTACTACTAATGCTATACACCGCATAACAAATTTACAGTTAATTTCAATTGGCTGACAGAACAATTCATGAACAGTGAGGTTTAATGTCTACACCCACTATTGGCGATATGGCAGACTGGGATAAACATCCCATGGAAATAGGGGTGAGGACCTAAATCAACACTGAACCACCAGAGCAATCATGCTGATGAAATGGACAGTGAAAAATGGCCACTTTTTATTTCGCCCACCACAGGATTCGAACCTGTGTCATCTGTGTGCCAGGCAAATGCTATACCACTTGAACTACGGCTGTGGGACAAAGACCGATTCATATTATGCAGACAATTAAGATAACCTTCCATTCATTATTGCGGGTATGAACATAATATTAAATTACTCAGAGGAGAAGGTAAGGAAGGACAGTGTATGTTTGTATACAGAGGTAAGATATAAAAATTAATTCTTATTCATATCCCATGATGATTATGCACATAATAAAATTCTATCACCACTAGCAATCACATCATAAACCTGCAGGTTTCATCATGGGGAGCAATTGTCATAGTCAAGGGAAGCAATTGTAGTTTTGGTAGAGCATACGAAGTTAGCAGTAAGGAAATCAAATGCAGTCAGAATAGGTCATAACATAATACTAGTACATGTACTAATAAATAGTGACAGTAGAAACAACGATAACAACAATAATAAAGTAGTATAGACTCAGTGTTCCCTCCACACACAAAAAATGAAAGTCCTTGGGACTCCCAGGTATAAAATTTTAAGAGTCCTTGTGCAAATTTTGAGAGTCCCCAAATCGGTGGATGAACGGGTTTTGGACCCAGTCAACCAAGTCAGAAGTGACATGATCGTGTATGATAGTTCTATCAAAGAATGGATTAACGAAGATTTCTTCTGTTCAGTGAATGTATTGCTTGGAGGAAGTTTACAATGCGCGCGCATGCGATTTTTAAGGACGACAACTCCCGACACAATCTTTAATCGTCTGCCAATGGCAGTCTCAGTTGGGTTCTGATTCTGATTATGCCGTGAATTAGTTCGCCACTCGTTGGTCGTAGTTTTGACTTCAGCGATTCGAAAAAAATGTGTGCGTCCTCAGGACGCACACATGCAAATTTTCCTGCGTCATTTTTCATAGTTTGTGCGTAATTGACGCACTACTGTGCGTAATCGGGAACACTGAGACTGACTCAGTGACTGCAGTATTATAAAACACACACATATGCACACGAAGTTGAACATGCTTACAACGGAGTTTAGGTGAAAAAATTTTCCTTTTGTTATACCCGTAGCCGATGGTTAGTGGCCGAATTTAGTTTTTGTATTCGTTATACTCATTTTAGAATTAGACTCTAGAGACACGGCAGATATGTGCCATTTCTCTAAAATGAGTCTTTGAAGTAAGATTTACATCCCAGAACACCTCACACTGTATTCTTGAAATGTGTGGCTGTTTACCACCATCGTGGGCAATTTTCAAAATGTAACTAACATTGTCATTTGGCTGAATAATGTTCTGAGTGAAGGTGCTTAGCGTTGATAATGGAATGTCAAATTCCTTGGTTATATCAGTTGTGCGCGCGGGTGAGTGTGTGTGTGTTTGTTATTTATCATGAAATTGACTCACTGACCATATAAGTTTAATGCAATAATAACTAATTTAAGCATTTTCATAAACTATTGAAAGTAAAATCGAAAAAGTTGCCTATAAATATTACATACAGTACAACATTTAAATAATATGACAGATCGACTTTATAAGTTATATTACTTCAACAATATAGTCAATAGCACATCAAACATCCTCCCACACCAAAAAATAACACAACCCTAGAACCCAATGTAATAATAGTCATAACTTCCAGTTTCACTTTCAACAAAGTGTGTTTGTATATATTATAAATTATAAGCCTTCCTCTGCTCCTGTTCCACTTTCAGCATCACTCTTGATGCATAACTAAACAATATTAAATAGAACACATACATGTATGTCAGGTCATGATTTGGCTCAAAAAGAGTCTGCTGGACCTAAAACAACAATCACGTAAAGACCCAAATATAAGTTACATCATCACACTGACCAACACACAAGGCTTTGCATTTGTTCAACTTGCGCATTACACATAGCAGGAACAAGACTTACTCTTGTTTAAACTTTTGTGCCAAATTCCTCCAGTAGACGATTTCCTCTCCTGCAGTTGCGAAGCGCTTTGAATCATCCATTTTTGCTTTCAAATGTGTAGCTCTCCTTTAGGTGAATCAGTAATCTAAATAAACGTCCTGCACAACTTGAATGCGAAAGTTACAACTTCTAATACAAAATGGGTGTGACCGTGTCTCTTCAGTCTAAGAACCTCCATAACCCTCGAGTTGTGAGCGTCTCAAAAATGCAAGTACACTCATATTGAAATGTCCTTTTCACAAACAAATAGTATATAACTATGAGCATGCCGTAAATGTCAATGCACACACAGGCACGTTACGAAAATCACAAATTCTACAGCGGGTACAGGATAGAGATGAGTTGGACTTGGAGTCCAATGAACTTGATTCAACTTTTTTCTAGAAAAAAAAGCAAAAATGGTCTCTGATCATAATGGTTTGGATTTGAACCAATCGATCAAATCTCACTTGGATGAACGGCCACAAAACGATGATCGTAAACAATGAAAGAACTTGAAGGACGTCGAAAAATCAGCAACTGTTTTATAAAAATACTGACTCTTCCATTTTGGATCTGACCGGAAGTGGTAATGCCAACACTAAAAATTAAAAAGTAGTACCTACGGCAATGCATATTTAACCGCCGAACTATTTTCCATTAAAAGAAAAGCAACACACAACACACAAAAGAACCATATTATTTTGTGACTTTAAACACAATGGCATTAACCAAGTAGAATGGATCCTCAATGTGAAAGAATTAGTATACCCTCATTAGCATAGAGGTAGCAGTAGTATGTAAATTTCGTCTACCCGTTTGCTATCGAGGATCCATAAATACTTTTTTTGCTACCCCTATGCCATCGGGGTTCCACTAATTCTTTCTCATCCATTCTACTTGATTAATGCGCCTGCGCTCCAAATAAACTATCGAAAAGGATCTTGCGTGGCCAACTAAGGAAGAGAAAAATGCATTTTAAAAACTTTTATTTTGCAGCTCGAATGATTATTTCCCTTTGTCAACTACTGTGTGAGAAAGGGAAGCAAGATGCTGATTTTGTTCATCTTCTTTGAGAGTTGTAGACTACTCGTTATCTCCCTTGCATGGCAATTGCAAAATAATTGTGCAAATCGTTTAAAAAAATTATAAATATTTGACAAAATAGATTACAGTCAGTGGCGCAGTCGGTTAGTTTCCTATGCCGAAGGTTGAGGGTTCGATTCCAGCAAGTGGGGAATTATTTGACTTAACGAGACCATTCAGGTTACCCAGGTTTATCTCGGGTACTCCGGTTTCCTCTCCCACCCTTTAATAATGGTATTAGATGCAGTCAATCTAAAATATGTAAAAAAAAAAAAAATTATAATTCTATTTCCTTTCCGTCTTGTAACAGCGATCTCCATGCCTTTACACCACATGTTTGAGTGATAGATGTTGTTTGTTGTGTGTGAGAGAGTGGGTGAACGTGTTATGATTGGTACAGATCGCCACTCTTTGAGCCTGATTTTTGATTTGGGAAAAAGCGTCGTATAGTTGTGGTTCCTCGTTGAAAGCCCTAGGCCTGTTGAGTGTCTTCGTTTTCAGACTCCTGTGTTTCTGGCTGTTAATCAGCTTGTTATTAACGTATCGATCTCCAAGCCTCCATTATTATTATTATTATTATTATTATTATTATTATTATTATTATTATTATTATTATTATTATTATTATTATTATTATTATTATTAATGGCTATAATCAATAACTATAAAAAGAGAATGCGATTTTTAAAAAAAACATCAAAGACTCGGAAATGGACATAATTAGCTAGATAAAACATATAGCTAATTACTACGTTTATCTAAATATTTAAATCCCTTCCATGTTTATTATCTAGCATGCTTTAATCTGGTATGCTATAATAAATAAATTAAAGCTACCTATGTTAATCTCAATAATGATGTATCCAGAAGAACCTTCTGATTGGTCATTGAGCTTAGAAGTCATGAATTATTCAATGTCTTCTTTTTTTTTTTTAACTTCTAAAAGTCTAGTCTAGGGGTGTCGGAGAGCGCAGTGGTTGAAGCACTCGCTACTGTGTCGCAAGTTAAGCACCGTCCAGTGCGGTTAGCACTTGGATGGGTGACCGAAAAACATAAAGCGACAAATAACAAACGCCCCCAGTTGACTCAACTGTGACTGAGTACCTACTCTCTTAAGGGTGGGGAAGGTAAAGCAGCGAGGGAGAGAGATGGGCATCACCCTCATTACGCTGGCCCAAGATAAGTGTGATCTCAAACATCACGCTACCCTACGGCCACAAGGCTATGCACCACCTTTACCTTTACCTTTTTAACAATCTAGCAGTTTTCTTGTCATTCTTTGTACCTAATTTAGTTATTTAAGCAATATTAGTTTCAATAAATATTTCTTATTTATTTGTTGATTTATTTTTTTATTTTTGGATGGGAGGTAGGGGGCAGGGGGAATTTTTTATTAATTTGTTTTAATTTTAATTAATTATTTTATTATTTTTCATTTAATTTTTTTTAATGGGCAGTGGGCCTGGAGGCCCACTTTAACTTTCTGTAAGACGTAAAATTACATTTATAAGTACTTCGTTCTTCACAGGTGAAGTTGAAAGGTTCTTTTTTTTTTTTTTTAATAATTCGTTTGTTTCGTAATGTGAACTAATTGTTACAAGGGAATGTATGTTGTTAACAGTGTATGTGTATGTCAGTAGTGTGATGATTTCTATGGTTTGATTAATTAATTAATTAATTTGTAAAATATATATAATGTGCGCGCGGTAGATTTTGTAAATGATTTATGTTACATCAGTTCAACTTATGTTAATCTGATAAATAAAAATTGATACAACAACAAGTATGCTATAATATAAACTTTATTGCTAATATTGGTGCAATGACCTTGGTGACCTCTTCATCCCCTTTGACGTCCACCCCACACTCCACCCTCTCCGTTCCCTCTCTCCTTCTTCCTACCACCAACTCCCACCCCACCACTTACCACCAGTCCTCCTGCCCTCCCCACTGCATTCCAGACCCTAACACACTGAAGCACTCGACCACTTCTAACATGTCATGCCGATCGAACACTACATTACATTACATTACATTACATTACATGATTATTGCTTTAGGTCCAGCGGACTCTTCCGAGCCAAATCAGGACCGGACAACCCCTGATCCGCCTAAAAGATCTGCTGAAACAACCCTAGTGGTAAAACTGAAAGCTCTCCACCAGCCAGTCACTTTACAATAAAGACATCCCACGCAGGGGACGCTGAGGCTGCACTCTAATTTATCGAACCCCCGTTTACAAAAACAAAATAGAATACAAACATCATAATAAATTATTAACAAAACACATACATATAAAATGCCTACATTGCTAAATAATAACATCATAGGAAGCCCTAGTGACCACCTGGCAAAAAGCATCCAATATTCCCAAGCTGACCCAACAGACCTCATACACAAATAAGGAGTCTTGTCCCGGAAGAGTTTTCAAGAAAAAAAGGTAGGTGACTGGTCTAGCGAAGAAGAAGAAAGTGTAGCAGATTGATAGAACAGAGCAGGAATGAGAAAGAGCCAATCGAACACAGTAAATAGTAAGAGAGTATAGTCAATACGCGACATGACCTCTACAAGGAAAAATAGGACCGTGACCTCACGGCAGTGGCAAGTGGTCGTTTTTGCAAGACAATCGTTCATTATCTGACCCACACTGCGCAGCCGAGACTAGACGTTAACTAGTGAGAGGTACTCGGCGAGTCTAAGCTAGGCACTGTGTATCTGACCCAGCCAACACAACACAGACTAAAAAGTGGACAGGCAGTAGAAGACAAGAGAGAAAGAAGAAGAAGAAGAAGAAGAAGAAGAAGAAGAAGAAGAAGAAGAAGAAGAAGAAGAAGAAGAAGAAGAAGAAGAAGAAGAAGAAGAAGAAGAAGATTGGTTGAGATCGATAAAACGGTGAATCAGTCAACACACTATTGACAGAAAGATATAAATATAAAGAAAGGATTAAGAAAAGAAAGACAGGATGAAGAAGAAGGAGGAGGAGGAAGATAAAATCAACAAAAGACCTACACGGGTAGGAGGATGAAGAGGAACTGAGAGGATGAAAGAGGAGAAAGAAGCAGAAGATGAAGAAGCTGGAGGAGTAAGGAAAAACAAGATAGACGAACAACCCGGTTTTTATAAATTAACCGGTCAACTCGTGCGCTCCTGACTATTTAGTGGCTTTCCAACGCTAAGAAGAGGAAACTGATCAGCAATAATTTCTCGAGGAGGAGGAAAAGATCAAATACGGTCGGCTTTCTCGCTGACCAGTGACTTTTTAAGACAATTTGGTTAAGAAGAAGAAACATAATCAAATAATAATGCAGTCACCACAGAGGCTGTTCTTTATCAATAATCCCTCCAGTCCTCCCCAATTCCGGCAGTAAAGGCCTGGGGCCTGATACATTTGAAAGTGGAGTTTTGACATTTCTGCATTATATTAATCCGTGCGAACAAAATCCGGGTTGCTTTCTCCGGCCGTATAAAGCTCCACAACCGCACAGCCGCGCCACTCAGGATAAGGGGGAAAAGGAGAGGGAGAGGTGATAGGACGTATTTAGTGCTTGCAAGATTTTTTTAAAATAAACTTATCTGGCACCCACCCTTTACAATGCGTGCAATGGAATGCTCTCATGCATCCGAAAGAGTAAACACGCTAAGGCAAAGGTGTCCCCGTAACCTTTCAGGAAGCGCTTGAAACCTACCTTTTCTCCGGGCCAGCTTAATGAGGGCGGTGCTTATCTCCTCTCCCACGCTGCTGTACCTTTTCCGCTCCTAATCGGATCCAGGTACTCATTCACAGCTGCTGGATGGACTGGGCATGGGTTTGTCCTGCCCTTGGTTTTTGTAAGTTTGTTTTTTCCAACGCTCTATTGTCCTTTTTTTTATTGGGAAATTCTGGGCCGCTTCCCCTGGGCAAGGCGTAGTCGCAGCCTGTGGCGCGCCCAAACCCAACCTATACCTAATATTCGTTGTGTCTTTGAAATTTTGCTGACGGAGCAAACCGGAGTACCCGGAGAAAACCCCCGAGACGTTGCCCGAGTCGAAAGTAAATAATATTCGGAGAAACATAACGCCCAGTTGCTGGATCGATCCCACACCTGTCAGGCGCCATTGGTTTCTGGCCTGTGGACAAGGCAAGTTAGTCCCGCCTTAGTTCACTTGGCCACAACGCCCGCTTTCAATCACTATATGTCGTTTTGGTGGCGGTCTTCCAAGCATGGTCATGCACCCATCCAAGCACTAACCTTTCTCGACGTTGCTTAATATGAAACATTGCTAGTGTGTGCCAAAAACCACTAGTACACGACTGCGCCTCCCACGTTAAAGGATATGGTTATATGTCCTTACGGCCAGGAAAATGGCTGAAGTCTCTCTAATATCCTCCTCCCACTTCACCTGTTTCTCTGCTCCATTTCCTCCAACACACCACCACAATGAGATGAGGTGCTACAGAAGACTTCTGGGCATTTCCTATACCCAACACATCACCAACCACGAAGTCCGACAGACCATCACACAAGCCATTGGGCAACACGATGACCTGCTCACAGTGGTGAAGAAACGGAAACTCCGATGGTATGGCCACGTCACCAGATCATCAGGCCTTGCAAAGACCATTCTGCAAGGCGCAGTGCAAGGAGGTAGAAGAAGAGGGAGACCGAAAAAGAGGTGGGATGACAACATTCGAGAATGGACTGGTTTGACACTGAGCGAAGCCATCAGGGCTGCTGAGGACAGAGAAAGATGGAGTATGCTGGTTAAACGATCATCTGTGGTGCCCCTACGACCTCCGGGTTACGGGACAGGATAGGATAGGACAGGACCACCACAATCGCTTCGTCCCCTCTCCCTGACCCCCTTACCCCTTGGCGTAAAGCACACGCGTCATCTTATCTGCTTGCATGAAATGCACAAAAAGATGCCAAATGGAGGACGCCGCCTCTCCATACCATAATGTTCCGGTTCAATGGCCCGCGGTCGCGTACAGTTGACTGACCGACTGGTCACTCACTGTCCGCTTCCGAGTTTAGTGTTATCAAAGACTATCTCTTTGGTGTTATATACGTGCGTGCATGGTGACCAGTCTGAATATTGGTGAATGACCGCGTTCCCCACACACCCAGTATATAATTCAAAATTAAAAATGAAAAAGGCAACATGAGCAGCTCTTTAAGCTGCAAAGCGCAACATTAAAAACCAACTCATACAGAATGTACATTTAACTATGCTTTTTGTTCCCTATATCAGTACAACTTATGTTAATCTGATGAATAAAAATTGATACAACAAGTTCCCTATACTGTTGGCAATTTTAATCCTAGAGTAGATTCGAAGAATTTTTTTTTAAATTTTATAGAAGAGCTATGCTTTTGACTACATTGTATTGTTGTTGTCACCTGACATTGAAATAAGTGGTTTAAAAAAATAATTTGTTTAATTATGCCTATAAGTTTGAAGTATTGTTTTGTTCTTCCTTGTGTTTTGTCCGCCTGAAGAAGATGAGCTGCTAAGCTCGAAAATGTCCATTGTGTCGTGTTGTGTTGTCTTTGTTCAAATTAGCGTTCTTTTGGCTTATGTATTAGGGGTGTTCGGTTTTACCGGTTTTCCGGTTAAAATCGGTTCGACTTTCTCACGGTTCGGTAAACCGGTTTGGCCTTAAAAAACCGGAAAACCGCGGTTTTTCTAAGGGACATCACTCGTCCCGTAAAGCACTAGCAAAATAGCAGAAACAGAGAAATTCGTAGCAAACACGCGTGGGAAAGCTGACATTTGGAGATTCTTTCTCCTGCGAGAGACAGAAGCAGAAAAGGTTGACCATAATACCGGTTACTGTAAAGAGTGTAAGGCAAGTATTAAACTTGGCGGTGGCACTTCAAATCTGAATGCACACATTCGCCGACATCACCCTTTGCTGCTGCTGAAGCCAGCCAAGCCTGCGGGCCCTGCACCCAATAGATCTAACCCACAAGTCCTACATGCTAGATCTAGTCCTTGTACCAGCAGCGCTGACGCTGACGTGAGCATTGTGACTGAAGGAGGTGCCAGTACAAGTAAAGGCGACACAAAACAAATGACAATCAGTGAAGCACTCAAAAAGAAGCAGGTATATCCAGCTAACTCCAAGAAAGCATCCGAAATCAAAGAAAAGGTGACAAAATTCATCGTGAAAGAACGTCAGCCGTTCCGAATTGTGGGGAGTCGGTATTTCAAAGATCTACTGGAAACACTCGATCCCAAATACAGCGTCCCTGGAAGAAAGTACTTCCAGGAAACAGCCGTACCCAAGATGTACTACGAGTCGAAGGCCTTTACCCGGGGTAACCAGTTGTAACTTCTAGCCGGTTAACCGGTTTTAAACCGCGGTTTTCTATTGGAAAAAACGGTTAAAAACCGGTTTGAGAAATCGTACCGGTTCCACCCTCTATTATGTATACACATTTGTTTCTCATTATTCCCAACATGACTGCTTACATTTGCCCTCTCTTCCATGCCAGTTTCGTTATTTTACTGCGCCACTTGACGTTCAGCAGAGTTTATGAATTACCTCTCTGCCTATCCGCCAACCTATCTTAATTTGTGTGGTTTCTCCATATGATGCTTACCGTTTCATGAGCCAAAAGGCTAATTTATTCATTTATTTAAACCAAGTCAAGTCAACAAATCTTTATTAAGCCCTCCTCCCCAATGAGAGTATAAACCGAGGTCTATTCTGTGGCGCATGCATTCCATCATAACGGACTTTAAAGATCCTGACGCTCATGTCCTGGACGGGTGAGTGCCGGTGACAAGAACACACCCAGCCTGCACCTACGTCCTTCTCCCCCATCCCTGGCTGCCCAGGATTGTGCTCACTTGTCTGGAGCGTTATTACGATGCGCCCAAAGGCTGCAAGTTGGCGCCTCGTGCGGCTTGAGTTAGATCCTGTATCGGCCAGAGCCTTGAGCAGCTCTTGAGCTGGAAAAGCGCTATTTAAGAACGATTAAATAAAATAAATAAATAAAAAAAACACAACATCAAATGTACGATTTAATAAGAAATCAATAAATTCATTTAATTTTGTGCCTATTAATAGGGTCCAGGTTGATTCTAAAACAATGTCGCACAGCGTTTGTTTGTTTACATACCAAAGAAGAGAAGTCGAAAATTCAAAGTTTTGCCGTCGGTTTGGAGCAACGGGTGGCCACTTCAACATCTTTTCATGTGGCAACAATGCAAACTCCCAGGTAAACTCATAGTCACGCAAAGTAAACAAAAATCCTTCAGACCCAGACCCGTTAGTAAGTTTATAATCATAAATCTAACCCGTCCACTTAAAACAAAACCAAAAATAATAACCAAAAAAACAACAACAGCTTTTCCCCCATGCCGTATCTGACAGTCCTTAAAACTATTTTACGATTGATTGATACTCTCTGCGGGAGACACAGATAATATTGCGTAGCCTATCTAGTCCCCTGCCTTTGCACACCCGCCTAGCTTAAAGATACATCTATTGGCCTACATTTCATTAAAACTGTTATGTCATGGCACGAGAATGCTCTTTTTATTATGGCTTTCCAGTGCGCTAAGTTCACACAGCGGTTGCTCGATAAGGTCTGCTCCCTAGATTTTATGAAACTTAATAAGAATCCAGCTTATGGGCTAAGTAAGTATGATAGACTCAGCAGATTGGGGTATTTAGAATGTTAGGTTCATTTGCAACCCACAGTATCCTTGGACACGCAAACACAACAATTAACGACAAGTAAACAAAGCGTTACGTTACTAAAATTCACTGTGTATCTTATAAACAAATCTTGTCGTCCTTGGCTACTTTCGTATACTATACTATGCTGAACTACTGCCAAGTATATATTGTTACATTATAATGGTCTTACAGGGGACGGTTTTAGAAGCATTGATCCAGAAAATTGTACTGAGTAAGCAGATATTTTAAGTACCGTGGCACGAAACCTTGGCAGTCACATACTGAATGAAAGCGTGTCAAGGCCTTCTTGTAGGCGCCTATTTACCAAAGAAGGCACCGCATCATTTATTACGTTGCAAACTGCGTATCAACAGACCTGAAATAGGCGTACAACTCAGCAGTTTGTGAAACTCAGATCGATTTGCAGTACAATACTTAGTAATGCTACATTTCACGGTTTCTGCTACGGATATGTATATAAATAGATTGGCCAACACGCACTTACTGAAATTAATACAGGGTAATATAATTTGCAATATATCTCCATTACATAAAACTAGCTCAAACAATTTCACTGCAAGCTAACTTGTTGAGTAGTGAAGTTACGACGGCTGGAAATGTAGGCTACCTTTGTTAGGTGTTTTGTTTAGAGTGCTCCCTCCCCCCCCCAACCCCTACCCCATCCCCATTTAATAGCAATATCAGACAAAAGAGTCTGTGTGCTATATCTAATGTATTAATGATACATTCACATGTGCAGACTAATTGTAGAGGAAAGGAAGCAAACTTTACATGTATTAAATCAAAATCTCGTTCGTGTATCAAGAGCGTTTTAAGATAAGCAGAAGAAGGAGAAGACGAAGAAGAAGAACAACAACAATAACAACAACAATAACAACAACAACAACAACAACAAAAATACGTCATCTAAACGTCTTCGAGACATGCAACTATGTTCCAATGAAACGATGAACATCACTACCATCGTGGTCGCCGTCGCCATCATCATCATCATCATCAGCAGCAGCAGCAGCAGTAGTAGCAACAGCAGCTCCCCCAGACCCCATTCAATACACAACCACAACTTCAGCTTCAGCATCACAACACAGAATTCCCCCAAACAAACAAACCGAGAGCGAGAGATAGACGAAAAAGAAGAAGAAGAAGAAGAAGAAGAAGAAGAAGAAGAGCACACACACACACGCACACACACACACCCACACACACACACACACACACACACACACACCCACACCCACACCCACGCACACACACACACACACACACACACACAAATAAAGACGTAACAGAGGGAGTGGAAAGATAAAGGACCACTCCAACACATCACGAGACATGCGATATGGAGACTGGATTCATGGAGGCGTATTCAGAGATAGTGGCAGATGTGCCCTCGTGGACCTCTACAACTATTTAGTCGCAGCTCTGAGAAATTAGGTTATCACTATTACTATCACTCATGAGCCCTCTTGCAATAAAACTGAAATAAATAACAAAGACCTTGTGTCTTTAATGTGCACTTAGCTTTCCTTGTCTTCATACTCGGTACTTCATACTCGGTACTTCATACTCGGGCACATCATTTTGTGATTATTTTCATCATGGTTTTGTTCCTATTACTATTAATTTTATTTAATGTCGGGGTTGGAATAGTCGTCAACAACACAGCACAGCACAGCAACATCCAGAAACGTTAATACTTGGATGGAAGGAACCACGTAATACTTAAATAAAGGCCTACAGCTCCACGTCCTGCGGCAGCCTCTTTAATTTCAGTCAGGTGCTACATTTCATTTCTTTTAGGTGCTCTCTCTACTATTTTTTTGTTAATTTCTTTTTTGCCTCTAGTGAAGAACCCACTGAGCATGCAGTACTACAAAATACCTCCTAATATGTTAATAATTGTCAAGTATGACAGATGGACATGAAATAAAGAAGAACAACAAAATAAAATCAAATCAGGACGCCACAATACTCTTTGTCACAGCCCAGGAAAAATTGACGAGGTTGAAAAGGACAGGAAGACAGTGTAGACGAGAAAGGAAAATGAATTTCCTGTTGGAGTCAAAACTGAAAACAGGCCTCATTGAACTTGGTTAACGATTAACAAAATAAAGTTTATTACACAAAACAAAAGCAAAACCTCTATACAACTTCTATTGGGTCAGCTTGGGGGTATTGGACGCTTTCTGCCGGGTGGTCACTAGGGCTTCCTATGATGTTATTATTTAGCAATATAGGCATTTTATATGTATGTGTTTTGTTGATAATTTATAATGATGTTTGTATTCTATTTTGTTTTTGTAACCGGGGGTTCGAGTAGTTGGGGTAAAGCCTCAGCCGTCCCCTGCGTGGGATGTCTTTATTGTAAAGTGACTGGCCGGTGGAGGGCGTTCAGTTTTCCCACTAGGGTTGTTTCAGCAGATCTTTTATGCGGATCGGGGGTTGTCCGGTCCTGATTTGGCTCGGAAGAGTCCGCTGGACCTAAAGCAACAATCAATCAATCAATCAATCTATACAACTTCTGGCTGTTTCTTTCACCTACATGTAAGATCCAATATCCTAGCGCCCCTCAATGTAATGGGCACTATGCACAAGTCGGCGGCATGGTCACGTGGCGCGGGAATAACAAAGCGGTCATGGCTTCTTTTGGCTCGCTCGCGTGTACTCCAGTGCTGCTTAAAAATTTTAAATTTACCGACAGTTTGGGATATTGTGATGTTTTGAACATAGCACATTCGTGCAATAATGATTACAGACAAATTATTATCAGGGGACACGCTTTTTATAAAGAGCGATTTGTCACTGACATTCAGTTTAGAGTTCATCAGTATTTCATCTTTCAGTGGGAATCGATGAAAGGAAATGCTCTTTTCTTTGCATAAAGGTTTACGTCGGAGTTAGAGCATCCAAACGCAGCACAGTACTTTACCATTTTCAAACTCGAGCACGCTGTGTTATTCCCGCAGCAGATGACCGCCTCGCCTTTGTGCATAGAGCCCATTCGCCTCGCGCTTGAGAAGAAACGTAGACGAGCATCGTTCTCAGTAAGTTGATCCTGAGGAAAGGTATATCACCTAGCTCCACGGCTGAATTAGGGTTAAAGAAACATTTTACATTCACCGTATCACGTAATTGTTGTGTTTAGGCTACCTCGTAGTTTGTAGGCTTTGATCATAAGGAACATATTAACCAAATAGAACGGGTCTCCTCGCCAAAAAAAAAAAAATTGGTTCCCAGATAGCATAGCAGTGGTATGTATCTATAATTATGTATCGGTAGGCCTATATTATATGATATATACCACTGCTGCTCCTATTTTATTGAGGATCCACCGAGTCTTTCCGTTATCCCTATGTTTCCGACTATCCATTCTTCTGGTTTTTTGTCCCCTATACGCACTGTGTCCGGGGACGTTAATTTATCCACTGAACTGAACTTCTTGTTTAGTGCGCGTGGGCTTTGATCGAATAATTTACTCGTACACTGCGTAACTGAGACTAGCCGAGGCTTAACGTTGGCCTCTACACAGAGACTAGTAGAGAAGACGGACTCAAACTTGGACTAGTCTCAGCGACGCAGTATGACTTGCCCTACTTTTAAGACCGCACCATTGAATTTGTCCCGATGATTGTGGTTGTCGCTGCTGCTGTGTATTGCGGTTGTTGTTGTTGTTGTTGTTGTTTTGACGATGAAGACGTTTATGACGACAACGATGATGATGATGAGAAGGAGGAGTGGAAGAAAGATGTTGATGAGGAGGAGGATAAGGAGGAGGAGGAAAATGACGGCGACGATGACGATGATGCTGATCATGAGGAGGAGGAGGAGGAAGAGGAGCAGGAAGAGGAGGAGCAGGAGGAGAAGGAGGATGTCGATATTAGCAGTAATAATTATTTTCCCTCGATGCGTTCGCTCAAATTCCTCTTGCTTGTTTGTGTACTTTGCCCTCACCGAAAGTTTCACCGACTTTCGCGATCGTTAATCACACTGGTCGCCTAGTTCGGTCGCTTGACCTCGCCAAGGCCTCGGACATCACGCTTAAGTCCTGTAAGGTCAGCTGACAGTCAAAACAACTCCTTACCCACAAAGTCCTAATCCTCTCCTTTCCCACATCTCACATTCTTTTGCTTTGGTGACCTCTAACTTTTTTGTCTTTGTGGGGACATCTTGTCCTATAGATCAGATTTCCTGTTCATTCAATAAATTGGAATTATAGCCTACTTTGATTTTGGAAGGATAGATAAGCATAGCCTCAAAGAGGGGTATATATTATCTTTGGTAGCCTCTTCGATGGGGTGTCCCTTAACTCAGAAAACGAGATCAAGGAAGAAAGTAAAATAAAACGAAATACACAAAGCAACAACAATTAAATACATTTAAAAAGTAAGAAATTTAAAAAAAATTAAAGTCCTTTATTACTATATAAGTGTACTGTTGATACGGTTTAAGTCCCCCCAAAAAACCTGCTGTCTGTCGAACTTTAATTCGGATTTTCTAGTGTTTTTTTTAATATTTTGGATCATTTCGTATTATTGTTTCGCTTGTACGTGTCCGTTAATGATATGAACTGGTTTATTATTAATAAATTATGAGTGTTCTATGCTGCCATGGTGAGAGGTAAATAAAATTGGGTAACAATGGTATCTTACTGACAAGTGGAATACTTTTCTACTTACTTAAAGCATTGCTCTCTCTCTCTCTCTCTCTCTCTCTCTCTCTCCCTCCCTCTCTCTCTCTCTCTCTCTCTCTCTCTCTCTCTCTCTCTCTCTCTCTCTCTCTGCCTCCCCCTTTCTGAATTTTATTCGTCTCAGCGAAAGTGGAAAGAGCGGTACCACGCAGACCAAATGGTGGGGTGTGAGAGTACGGGGTGGGGTGGAGCAGGAGTGCATGCTGGGTTTATTGGTGTTTCTGGCATTACCCGTCTAGGTCATGAAGGTCAGAGCTTAATCCCGGATGTGGAATCGAAGCGTACACAGACAAGAAGTACCTCGGTTTATTCTTTCGTATTCATCATCAACAACAACAACAACAACAACAACAACAACAACAACAACAACAACAACAACAACAACAAAAACAACATGAACAACAACAACATCATCAATATTAACATCATCATCAACAACAACATCAGAAACACCCCTCTTCTTCTTCTTCTTCTTCTTCTTCTTCTTCTCTTTCTCTCTCACTCTCTCTCCCTCCCTCTTTTTTTTTTTTATTATTTATCTCTCTCGCTGTACATTTACCCCTCTTCTTCCTTCAGCTATCTTCCCTCCAAAGAGCCCAAATTTAAAGAATGCAAGGAATTGAAGAAAAATAAATCATCTACAGTTTGTGAGGAAGGACTAACAAGGTAGCAGTGTATTAAGATTAATAACGGACCTACATATAGCTTAATTAGTACTACCTTCGGGCTGGTGCAGGTAGCTTCAATGCAGCTCGTACACGTGGGAAAAAGAGTGACATTGATAGTACAATACGCCCCCTTCGTTCGCAGTAGTCCAATTAATTTTAAAAAATCTCACCTGGATCTACATGTGGGTTACTGATCTCAACGTAACTCTTTCGGTCCTTATTCTCATTCAAGATTCAAGATATATTTATTCTACCCCATAAATTACACGGACATTTTGGTGTATCCTAATATCCTCATACCTTCATCTAATATATCTTGTCACTCAAACCTCACTGTTTTTTTTTAATGAAGACTATTAACATAACCTCAGTTCAATAACCTCAGTTCAATGGTGCCTTTTCTCTCATATACTATGTTTGAATACCGACGCTATACTTTCGAATATTGGGCGGTGTACTGCTTTCGATTAAAGTCTGGTCCTTCTGGGTTTGGAATATAACGGTTATCAAAAGTTACAATAATAAGAAATAATATGTACATAAGCAAAAGGAATGGTATTTTCGACAAAAACAAGACAAAAGGACTATATGCAAATTTTCGAGCTAAGCTCTGTCTTCTTCAGGAGGACAAAGCACGAAAAACAGCAAAACATCACAACTCCAAAACAGAAATGATGGGATGGTCGTTGTTTTCGTCCAAAGCATGGACCAACAATAACAGTTATTGTTGGTCCATGGTCCAAAGTATACATTTCTTTAGGCCCTTCACCCTCTGTGTGTGTGTTTGTGTGTGTTGTGTGTGTGAGAGAGAGAGAGTGTGTGTGTGTGTGTGCATTTGTGTTTGTGTGTGTAGGAGTGTGTGAGTGTAAAGTACATGACATGTGAGCATGTATGTTGGATATAGAGCGCCGCGTTTTCAGTCTGATTTAGGAATAAGGGGCATACAGCATTTATTATTATTATTATTATTATTATTATTATTATTATTATTATTATTATTATTATTATTATTATTATTATTATTATTATTATTAATATTATTATTATTATTATTATTATTATTATTATTATTATTATTGTAAATAATTATTTTTCAAAAGACATGGACAGTACAACTTATGTTAATCTGATGAATAAAAATTGATGCAACAACAACTCTTTCTCCGCCTCTTATTGACCACTTCGCGGTCTTCTGTTATGACCAACAGCAACAGCAACAACAATTTGTTTGTTTGTTTTATTGTCTTCTTCATCGAAATAATAAGACAAACAAAAATAATTTTTTAAAGAAGAAAAAATTGCATGATCTTATATAGCCAGAAAAATGCAGTACATGAATAATTAAATACATTGCGGCGATCAGAGTTATTACTTATGCATCATATGAACTGGCCAATTGAAGAGGATATACACGCTATTGCCAGTTGAATACACATTTCAAAGCTAATTTCTCCTATTTTTGCTAAATTGCTAGGTAATGTATCGTTTACGGTGTCACATTGATATAAGGCATGTTTGAAAGAAAAATTTTCTTGGCGCATACACACAATAATGTTTATCATACTGTTGTTTAAAATGACAACTTTTCTTGACCTCTGGAACTATCAAATTAGAGACTTCTTTGACAGACAATGGTAATGACAAAGAGACCGCGTTAATACGTAAAGCGCCGTTTCTCGCAGCTCGATTTGCCCAATCATTATATCAAAACCCACAATGAGAGGGAATCCAACAAAAGTCTACATTTGTGCCATTTACAATTAAATTATTAATGATGTGTTTAATTTCAATGATAATCTATTTTCTATCTTTATAGAAAGAACAACAACCACCACCACAACAACAACAACACGTGTTACTTTCACCTTCAGCCAACCCCATTTCACTCCCCGCACCCTCTGTCCTCCTCTGCTTCCTGCTATTTTTAATTTACTAAGTTCACGGTCAGGTATCATTTCAAGTACAAATTCATTTAAAAAATGTGGACTATAAATACATATTTTTGTTCCCTTTGGTGACCGATGAAACATTGACATATTAACCCACAGCGGTATTTTTTCGTATTATTTTGCACTAAAACAAAAAGAGAAGATTAATTAATTCGCATCTCTCTACCCCTCCCCCGGATGAAACCCCCCCTCTCTCTCCCCCTCCCTCCCTCCCTCTCTCTCTTCCCTTTAAGCTTGTAAGTGCGCTATAGAAGAGCAATCTCTTTCTTTCTTTTTCTGCCCCCTCCCCCCCCCCTTCTCCCTTCCTTTCCCTTAATCTCCGGTTCTCCTACTCCCCCGCCCCTCTTACTTCAGATCCGTTTAATTTCATTAGACATTATATTATATTAACTGCAAACATTTGCAATCATGCACTTAACTACGAAAGTCTAAGACCAAAATAATATTATACTTTATGGAAACTTTGACTTGTTTTGGGGGTGGGTGGGGGTGGGGAGTAAGGAGGTGTGGGGGGGGGGTCACCCCGTTTACTGTTATGTCTGCATTTCTTACTACGGCCAATGATCTCGCCTATATATGAGATCATTGACCGTAGTGAGAAATTATAATTAAATAAATATATGTACGTAAAACGCTGGACTAGTCAAAACAAGGACACCCACCTCCGTACCTGTTAACTGTAATGACTCACAGTTTGCCGTGTGGGTCTTTGTTTAAAAATTTATCCTACTAGGTCGACTTCCCTTGAAGCATAACATTACCTTCCTGACAAGTAATGACTTTGATGTTTTCACATTACAATCTATGCATTCGTTTAAATCCACTGTGTAGTTCGTTCACCTTTAGTCATTTCAGTGCATGTAATAATGTTGTTTTTACATAAAGTGCAAATCACCCCACACCCATGGTCAATCCACATTTTTGTCAATGTTCCGTTGCCTTGGAGGAAAGGGGGAGGGTGGAGATGAGGAGTGGGGATGTGGGAGGTTTAACAAATAACTTTCGTGATTAGTGGTAGCTGGTAGTGTCGGTGCAACTTTTCGTTATTGCATTTTTCTGTTTTTTAAAAGTTGACTAATTTGCTTGTATTTTGCTGACGCTCCTTGTAGGCCTATTCTTCCTCCACCTCTCCCTCCTCCTATTGCTGCTTTACTGTTGCTACTACTACTACTACTACTACTACTACTACTACTACTACTACTACTACTACTACTACATCCACAATCAAGGCGGAAAGCTTTGCTGTTGCTACTACTACTACTACTACTACTACTACTACTACTACTACTACTACGACGATGACGACGACGACGACAACCGCAATCAAGGCGGAAGGCTTTGCTGTTGCTGCTGCTGCTGCTGCTGCTACTACTACTACTACTACTACTACTACTACTACTACTACTACTACTATTACTACTACTACTACTACTACTACTACTACTACCGCAATCAAGGCGGAAGACTTTGCTGTTGCTGCTACTACTACTTTTACTACTACTACTACTACTACTGCTGCTGCTTTGCTGTTGTTACTGCTACTACTACTTCAACTACTACTATTACCACTACTGATGCTGCTGCTGATACTGCCACTACAGCCACTACTACTACTAGTGCTTCTACTGCTACTACTACAGGATGCAATCGCGCGCTTTTTCTACTACTATAACTACTACTATTGCTACAGGATGCAATCGCGCACTTTTTCTACTACTACTATAACTACTACTACTACTCCTACTACTACTACTGCAACTGCTGCTGCTTATACTAATATACAATTGCTGCTGCTACTACTGCTACTACTACTACTACTACTACTATTATTATTATTATTACTACTACTACTACTACTACTACTACTACTACTACTACTATTATTATTATTATTACTACTACTACTACTACTACTACTTCTACTACTACTACTACTACTACTACTACTACTACAACTACTACTACAACTACTACTACTACTACTACTACTACTACAAGATACAAGGATGATTTATTGTCCTCGAGCCTCATTGTTACATAAGGAAATTTGACATGCGGGCAACATAACATGAATATGAAATATATCAAGGACAATATTATAGTCAACAAATAAAACATCAGATATAACAACAACATTCATTCACATAAACATTCTCACCCTTCCCAGCAGTCAACTTTTAAGAAATAAAAATATTGCCACAACAAAATATGTACAGTGATATAAATAGCATGCGTCCATGACTAAAATGGAATGTTAACAGTTAAATAAAATATATAAGCTAAGACTCGGGGGAAAATTAGATTCGGATAAAATTTCATGTATGACATTAATTAAAAATAAGCAGACGTTAAAGTATTAATTCATGTAGGCCTATAAGTACTAGTGTTAAAAAGCAAAAACAAATGCAGGTTCAATAAAACAGTAAAGAAACACTACAACAACAACAACAACTACTACTACTACTACTCCTACTACTACTACTAGTGTTTACAGTTCGTTATCAAAATCTTTTCATCGACCTGAAAACCGAATTTTTTTTCAGTAACCGATAACAAATAAAATTTAAAAAAAAAGAAGAAAACCCGTATTACTTAGGCAAATTATCATTTGCGCCTTAAAATGTAGGTTATATTTTTTTGTTCTTCGTCCACATAACAACAGATCTACGAAAGAAAAAGGCTTCACGTGTTGCTTCTTTTTTGCCTAGGGTGCAACATGTGATCATATGTCTCTTGTCCTTATATCAGAGCAAATCTATTATCAATATCCTATAATTAATACTAGGCTTGTGATAAGTATGTTTTGGTTTGTTATAGTAGGATTTTACAAATATTGTCGCATTTTGCATACAAACCAGCATTTTATTTTAAAATTTTGAATAATGAAGTTGAATGTATCATTATTATTGGTTTAATCTGAAGATTCTGTTTATTGTTTTGTCTTATATTTTTCTGCCTCTATAATGCTAAAGTACATTCGCATTTTGCTTTAGTCAGAACTTAAAAAACTAATTACGCTGTTAAATACGAACTATATAAATCTATTATGAGAACGGGTATGCCTAACGTTTGAAACTTCCCTGAGACTCACGGTTTCTTACGATAAGTAGCGTACTTGATTAGTACTGTAAATGTGTAACTGACCTCATAACAAGAAATGCGAAGAATGTTGTGAAGGTTACAAATCAGCACTGCTTAGATAGACCAGACTAGGCCCTGCTGTACAGTTTCTTGCTAATATGAAGCTCTGTTAAGAGCTAAGAAAGCCCACAAAACAAATAAACAAAATTTAAAAGAAGGGTGGAGTAGGATGATTGGGAATTGATATACTAGTAAAGTTGAATTAAATTGCATGCATGCGTGCATATCAACGTGGAGGATGAGTTAAAGGCCAAATGTTACATTCCACAGCAACCATTATGTAAACAAAACGAAAATCTCACAGTGTAGCAAATCGGATGTCTACTCTTGCGTAGTTCTTTTAAAAGCATACAGCGGCTGTAGTTATGCACTATTGTCAATTATATTTTAAGTTATTATTTATTTATTATTATTTATCATTATTCCTATCCTATACTATCCTATCCCGTAACCCGAAAGTCGTTGGGGCACCACAGGTGATTGTTTAACCAGCGTACTCCATCTTTCTCTGTCCTCAGCAACCCACATGGCTTCAACTAGTGTCAAGCCAGTCCATTCTCGAATGTTGTCCTCCCACTATTTTTTTAAAAATGTATTTCTCTTCTTCTGCCTCCTTGCATCGTGCCTTGCAGAATGGTCTTTGCAAGACCTGATGCTCTGGTGACGTGGCCATACCAACGGAGTTTCCGTTTCTTCACCACTGTGAGCATGTCATCGTGTTGTCCATAGACTCGTGTGATCGTCTGTCGGACTTCTGTAGTACCTCATTTTTATGAGTTGTATTCTTCGTTGAAGGTCTGCTGTTAGGATCGATGTTTCGCAAGCGTATAGGAATATGGAGATGACAAGGCTTAGGGAGCGCAGCAGCCTTACTTTGGAATGTAAACTTTTGGTCCAGTCTTTCCAAATGGACTTCAACCTTGTTTTAATTGCCATAATTATTGCTTTTTTCCTCATCATGTATCACAAATAAGGAGTAATATATAATGTTTTTATTTGATATTTACGTTGTTATATTTACTTTGGTTCATTTTAACCTTAATCATCTTCCTTTTATGTTAATTTATTTTTTTTAAAGCGCTATCTTAAATGTATTTATATATATCCAAATTACGACAAGATGATATAAAATCAGTCTCTATCAGTTCTTGCTACAGCTGCAAAGTATGACATTTTCCAATGCGCATTAGTCATACACTTCGTTTGAAACGTGCGCGAAATAGTGCATTATTTATTTCTTTATTTATTTATTTTGTTTCTATTATTCATTAATTAAATTGTTCTTATAAATTAATTAACTTATTTATTTATGTATTTATTGTTATGCAACCGTTCTTTTCCAGCTCTGTTCAAGCTCAAGAGCTGCTCAGGCGCTAGACGATACAAGATCTCTGACTCGAGCCGCCCGAGGCGCCCGCTTGGTGCCTGTAAGGAGTACTATCAGATAGGCAAACTCCATGCCTGTTTAGATGCTGCTATCGGTGATTTGAACTGTCAGTGAAACAAAATCCGCCCCCGTCATAAGGTCACGATCGCAATTATTTCTGTTAGAGAAAGAACCCGCAGCATGCAAGGGGGAAAAGTGAACGCACCTAAATTGACACCACGCAACTGTCCAATCATAATTTAATACAGTTTGATTTACATTCGTAATTAATTCATTAGTCGTCGTATAGTTATAAATAATGTTAAGGTCGTGTTTTATGTTTCATTGAGAGTGGTAGAAGAACACGAAATGGGAACTTACACGCTGGCACCAGAGAACGTATTGTGGAAGTTCTCTGTTGACCCTACACACTATGCCATATTATCAGCTATCCTATTTTATAACATGTTGATTCGTGGAACTTAGTCACTGCATTTGAACGTGTTTTCATCTTAATGAGAGAAAAGGGTAGACGAAAGGGAATAACCAAACAATTATGCCACCATGCAGTTCGTCTTTGTTTACCATGTTTTATTCTTCACTCAAGATCTTGGTGGGGTTTTTTTTGGAAGCGGTCCAGTGAACAGCGAACAAGTAGGAAAACGAAAAGAATGCTACGGGGTCAGGTCGCACAGGGTCACACAGACAGCGCACACGAGCGCATGCGCGTACATACATGGACATACGCTCACACATGCACACGCACACAATACACACACACACATACACACACAAACACACACGCTTACCGCGCAGTGGTCTATAATTTCGTATGGCTTCAACAATATTGTTGAAGAAGACAATCTCTCTCTCTGTCTCTCTGTCTCTCTCTGTCTCTCTTTCTCTCTCTCTCTCTCTCTCTCTCTCTCTCTCTCTCTCTCTCTCTCTCTCTCTCTCTCTCTCTCTCTCATCGCGTTCATGTTAATCAACAGGTAACAGGTATAATAAAACAACTGATAACAGCGCCCGAAATGGTGGTTTTTTTCAATATACAGCCGCGTAGGTAAGACTTGACTTGACGTAAGTCTTCAACTCCAGCTAAGCATTACTAAATACAAGGAGTAGGCCCCCATCAAGTCTCAGTTACGCTGTACAGTTGTGCCATTGTTTCCCCTTCTAGAATGCATCAGCTGACGAACAGACGCTGATCATGCGCAGTACTCGAATTGCGGGTAACTCACAGGCCCTAGCCACAGGTCTATAAAATGGCACAAACACATGTGCACACAATCTATACTCGAAACAAAGGCAGCATCAGCATCAGCAGTGTCGGTGCAGAGAACAAAGGTCGAAGAACTGGCTATGTAAATCCGTGAAAGTCATCTAAAGATAAATCGCGTTAACCCATTAGCAAAAGGCCGCCTTTCCGCACGGAAAAAGAGGTTATCTTCCTTTACAGATGGCGCGTACAGAAAGGTGGTTATCTCTGCCCAGTATGTTTTAGTTGACAGACGGCGCGCTTGCATTACACTACTTGACATAATTCTTATAAAATTAGATTTCTTCATCACAAAGTCGGACATAGCCTATGTACTAATCGTATCTGTGTACTAAACCTGCATCAATTTATGCGCCAACCCCCACCCCTCCCTCCACCCAACACCACCACCACCAAATTTGCTTCTGCTTCTAAAAGAAGTTCATTCGGACTTTAGCAAGTAGACTTGACAAATCTCTGATACTCAATATGAACAAAAACAAACAGACACTTCAACAGCTGCCTGTAAATCGATCACATTACCTTTTTCTTCTTTTTTTTCCTCAGAACATCATTATTTTAGTTTTGCATAGCCGGACATTGTTTTTCCAATGTGATCTTTTTGTACGAATGAATTTCGGATGTCTTATGATGGGGTTATCCAAAAATGAAACTTCAGTGTTCAACTCGCAGCGAACACTAATACTGCTTTATATTGCGAAACACGGCTTAAATTAACACGTATATAGGGAAAGTACCACATATAACGAATGATCGGAGCAGGTCGTGTTTACTTTGAAGAATTATGTTTTAACAAATAAAAAAGCAGAACGAAAGGGTATTAGAATACTTATCGACGACGTTTAACAAAGTAAAACCGAATATAATCTGAGTTTTAATTTCCACTTTCATAAGCGAGTTAGGCTGCTTATTACATCGATTTTGCACAAACGCAGTATATCAATGAATACCATACTGTGCGTAAATTTTCTTCTTGTTGTTCCCAAAGGTCGTTGCACTGCCATAGTTTTGCGGCGTTTTATAGTTATTTGTTTCTTCGAGTTGCAATGAGCAAACTAATCATTATCATATTTCAGTTTTAAGCGACCCAAGCCTCCGCCATCCATAAACACTCATCCCACTCCGTGTCCCATGTTTCATTTTCGCTTTTTGTATAGCACACTGACTCTTAGAGTTTGCCTTTGATTAAAATAGTTGTTAATCTTGTGTAGTAATATTATTATTACGGTTATGGTTCAACTTTAAATTGTAAGATTTTCATTTATGCTCATGCGTGAGAAAGAATGTAATGGTCTACAAATCACATGTGCGTGAAGCGACATTTTAAAAAAAATGAATTGAATTGAATTGGACTGAAATGGATTCAACTGAATGGCGTATTAACCACTACAAAATCAGCAGCGACCTTTGCTCTAGCTCTAGCTCTTTTCTTTGGAGTTTTCCTAAGAGGTCATCTATAGAGACTCCACGCAGAAGACAAAGTGCAACATTCATACTGTATCGCTAGAACTAGGAGCAGAATAATTATAATTTATAGTAGGCTACAAGTTGACTCTCTGAGAAATAATAATAATAATAACGGATTTTTATATAGCGGGTACTCCAGCCTATGACCAGACTCACCACGCTTTACATAGTCATTACATATGAATACATGCACTCTATGAAACATCACTTTTGCTACAATACACCAAAAGACGGGACAGTAAAGGTACAGGCTATTTACAACTATGTACATAAATTACAAAAAAAGACAAAAATAGACTATTTACAACTATGTACACAAATGACAAAAAAGACAGAAAATAGAATAGCAAAAACCTATTCACAGCTATTTATATGCCCGGTTAGGCCCGGGAAGAAAAACAGTGTAAATATTTACAGCCGTGTATACACTTACGGATCAGACAAAGACAAAAGATGAGAGAATGGCAGCGGGATACAAATCAATCTGAATAATGCAGTTTGAAGAGGTGGGTTTTGAGGGCCTTTTTGAATGCTTGTGTTGATTGTATGTTGCGGATATGGGAGGGAAAGGAATTCCACTGCTTAGGTGCGGAGTAGGCGAATGCACGTTGGCCGTATGTCTTAGTGCGGGTGACGGGAACCTTGAGTGTACGAGTTTCAGCAGAAGATCTTAAAGTGCGTGAAGGGGAGTAGACAGACAGCAGGTCAGCAAGGTAGGAGGGACAAGAATCAGTGAAGAAGTTGTGACAGAGAACAGAGAGAAACAAACAGAGAGAGAGAACAAACAGAACAGAAATACTTTAATATTGTACATCAATGCGTGTTGTCTTTATATTTATTACAATAGACCTTTTGGCCGCTATCGGACTTTTAATAAGGTCATATAGGCAGACGGCCCGAAAGTGAGGTTGACCACAATCTGAGTGTCGGAGGCGTGCGCCCTCCAAAACCTATGCTTAATGGATCTCTGACACTTAGCTATTCACAACTTTCCGGCACCTCTCATAAAAACTCGTGGGTATCGCCATTATAAATTAAAACGAGGTTATATGAAACCAAGTTCCGGTTTGGCTTGTTTTGCTTTTATCAAAGCTTGATGCGTGACTTTTAAATATGGCAAATTGCCGAAAACGACGATTGTTAGAGCCAGAAAACGAGTGGGATAAGTTTTAAAACGGTGGAGAAAGTACATGCTCAGTGAAAGAATGCAAAAAAACAATCGTAGAGGCCTGTATTTGTGGCGACTTCGGAGGTGCGTCGATCATCGACAGAAAGTGAAACAGGACCTGAAGACTCTTGTAGTTTTCCATAGCTTCGCCGTCGCAACCTTCACAAAACACGAAGTAACTGACTATATTAGGCTAGCGTTGTGGCCAAGTGGGCTAAGGCGGGACTAACTTGCCTTGTCCACAAGCTAGAAACCAATGGCGCCTGACAGGTGTGGGTTCGAGCCAGCATCTGGGCGTTATGTTTTTCCGAATATTTTTCAAAAATTCACAAATAATGTTAGGTAGGTAGGGTTTAGGCGCGCCACTGGCGATAGAAAGGGATAATAAACTGCAGCAAAAAAAAAAAAAATATGTGAGGGTACGATACAGGTGGCCAGTGACACATGTTATTATTCTTGAATATTTGGAAATAACTCACTAAAACACGCGGATAAAAAAAAAACGGAAGTATTTTTCATAGAGGGGATTCCCGTTGGTGCATAGGATAGCAGAAAAGTGTGAATAGCGTCAAAGTCCCTGTTGAGTGACACTGGCTTCGTGACTTGTTGCTCCAAATGTAGACTTTCTCGTCGATACGCGAAGAGAATAAACCGAGGTCTGTCATCAGCACACGAAGGCATTCCGTCGCATAGACTTTAAAAGATCCTGACGCTCATATCTTAAACGATTGATTGTCAGTTTCGTACATTTAACCACTCCCTCCGCCCCTCCCTCCACCACTCACCTAAATAAATAAATAAATAAATAAATAAATAAATGAATAAATGCAACAACAGCATTCACTATGTTTTATTCCCCTTCGATCGTTCAGGATTGCTCAGTTTTTAAAAAAAAATCGTTAACAAGTAAACAAACTTGTTTTCTGTTGCAGGCCAACTACCTTTGTTCAGTGGATGGAAAACCTGCCAAATGGATTAGTTGTTTTCGCAGACATAACAACATGGCCATGTGACGTATGTTGACAGACGGTCCTGAGCTTGAACGCCGGTGCAACGAAGGTATTAGTGTATATCTCCAGGGTAGAGGCTGTCTTTTCATGTATCTAAGCTTATAGATCTATTGGCTACGACCAGGTGACACAAGACGCCAGACGTTCTCAGCTTTTGTGTGCCCTTTACGTTATACGTAATGTTTGTTTGTCTCTAGAATAAGATTACGTTTGAACCAAAAATGTTTTCAGCTTCAGTGATTGTAAGCAAATGAATACTGTCTAACTCTTGGTTAGAGCTTGACATTCTTTCTAATTTCGTGCAAAAAAACTTTTTTTTCTTTCTGATTCTGGTTGCATGACATAGAAATTAGCATTCTATAATATTACAGCATCATCATCATCATCATCATCATGATCGTCGTCGTCATCTTTGTCGTTATCATCATCATCATCATCATCATCATCATCATCATCATCATCATCATCATCATCATCATCATCATCATCATCATCATCGTCGTCGTCGTCGTCGTCGTCTAATCATCCACCTCCTTCTCCTCTTCCCCCCTCCCCATCATCATCATCATCATCATCATCATCATCATCATCACCATCGTTATCATCATGATCAGCGTCATCAACGTCATCATCATCGTCATCAGTTTTGAGACTGGAGAGTGGGAGATTTTTCTCTCCTCTAGCCTCAGCTACGCTGTATGCCTGCCTCTCACCTTCAGAACAGTCTCTTAAGAACTGCTGTCGTACTTACTAAAGCGGAGTTAGGCGTTGAGGAAGCGCCAAAAGCACAACAATTACCAAGTGATTATCCTCTTTCTCTGTTTGTGGTAAAAAAAAATTAGGTGTTTTGTTTGTTTGTTTGTTTGTTTGTTTTTATAAATCATTCCATAACATTGTGCCAGAAGGAAAGACGATAACAAACCATTATCACAACTACCATTTCCATCATCACCATCATCGTCACCGTCGTCATAGAAGTCGTCGTAGAAGTTGTCAACAACAACAACAACAATACTAACCACTACAACTTCCATCACAACCCAGCTATGGTCTCACAATATCTATAGGCTATAGTCGGCCAAGATGTTCAACCTAGCTACTAGCATCAACTGTAGTTCGTTGACTCCGCATCGTCTTCACGGGGAAGGGCTCAGATATTCCCAGACAGGGCAAATTATGGGCTTGTATAGAATTGTCCCAGAAAACAACACACACAACTGCCTATGCATACACAGACTGCGGTTTGGGACTGACAATCTTTATCCGGGGCAAAATTATAGTACACGAGAAATGCGGGATTAAACCGTTCATACAAAGCCTGACTGAACTGAAAATGCACGATCACATGTTCTAACGATGATGCAAGTGTGATCGGAATGTGATCAGAAAAATATCGAAGTGCGTATGTTCTTATAAGGCCAGAGTAACAAGAATGTTTGTGTGTGTGTGGGGGGGAGGGGGTGTGTGTATGTGTGTAATTGTAAGGGAGGGAGGGAGAGAGAGAATGAGTACTTTACTTGAAAAAAAATATTGTTTTCTTGTCACATTCAAAGATGATATAAGGTGAAGGGAGAGAGAGAGGGGTGATAAGGGGGACAATCGTTTCTCAAACCGACGAAATTCCTTGTTATGTAAACAAAGAACTGTGCATATTCATATACACACTTTCGCCGGGGTGCCATTTTTAGAAGCAACCTTGATGCTATTAATAGGCACGTAAACTAATGAATGAATCCATTTAAATCAAAACCGTACTTTCGAAAGATTTTTAAATTTGTTTAATGCATGTACTTATTATTGTATTTTATTTGTATTAATTAATTAGTTATTTTATTTTTATTTCCTTATTTTATTTTTTTTTTGGGAGGGGAGAGGGGGGGAGAGGCTAATTTCATTTTTGTTTTTATGTGGGGCAACACTCTCCATAAATAAAATAAAAAAGATTTAGGACTCATGACCGTGTGACCTTGGTACACTTTAAAGAAGACAAACAAAGTACAGGCATCATACCTACGGAATAACAACAGTACACTTGTCCCTTTGTTAATCCGTTCTAGTATGCGTGATAGAGGCAAAAAAAGAAAGAAAAAAAAGCACAAATCAACCCACCATCCCTCCCAATCCCTTTCCTTTAAGAAAAGTTAAAATTTGAGTTGTCAAAATAGAAAGAAAATCTTTTCATCCATTTGAGTGAAGAAGAGTGAAAATATAATAATACTACGCCTCAGCCCACCCGACCTCACCATCCACCTTTTAATCTAAACCTTATCCCCCCTCCCATCCCTCCCCCGACCGCCCAAAACACTTTCTCTTTACTTTAACATACACTATGTTGTGATTTCAATCCCTGTGTCTTCAAAGTCTTAAGTCGTTCTTTTATTTCCTTTGCGTGATCGAAAGAAGAAGAACAACTTTTGCTTGAAACTTCCACACACTCTAACAAATAATTTCTCTTGCGCACTCGGATTACTAAACCTATGCCTTGAAAAGTCAGTCATTTCTTCCTTTCGCCAGGTGACTGAAAAAAAAAATTATGTTAACGTTTCCCTCGCTTGTATATCACTCACCCTCCATCTCTTTCTCCACCCCAATTTCCCTCCCCCTCACACACACTCATCCAGCGCTCAACCCCACCGGTCCTGTGATCGTACCGGTCACATCGATACAATTATTACTAACATTCAACATGGTTAATACTGCATACATAACGTCTCAAAAACTAACTAAATATTGTTTTAACATGGACTACCCCAAGTCCCACGAGGAAGCCTTTGTTTGTTTCTTTCTTTCTTTCTGTTATACTTTATTAATTTATGTTATACTTTATTTATTTATTTATTTTTATTTATCTACTAACCCCTTGGGGTCATGAGCAATCTTGCCACTGTAGATTGTTCTAACCTATAAAGGGAAACGTGAAAGCCCCAGTTGAAAACCTGTCTTGCCTTTGTAGGCATGACTGATTCACTGCGGCAACAGTACCCCCGTTGGAGTGCCGGGGGTTTCAGTATAAATAGTATCCCCACTTTCTGGAAATTTAGTGCTTTAAATTCCCTCTGTCGCTGTCTTCCTCATTTGCTCTTTCCCATTCCTGATCTGTCCTATCACTCTGCTATGCTATCTTCTTCTTCGTTAGATCAATGACCTACCTTTTTTTCTTGAAAACTCTTCCTGGACAAGACTCCTTGTTTGTGTATGAGGTCTGTTGGATCAGCTTGGGAGTGTTGGACGCTTTCTGCCGGGTGGTCACTAGGGCTTCTTATGATTGTATTATTTCGCACTATAGGCATTTTATATGTATGTGTTTTGTTGATGATTTATAGTGGTGTTTGTGTTCTATTTTGTTTTTGTAACCGGGGGTTCGAGTAGTTGGAGTAAAGCCTCAGCCGTCCCCTGCGTGGGATGTCTTTATTGTAAAGTGACTGGCCGGTGGAGGGCATTCAATTTTCCCACTAGGGTTGTTTCGGCAGATCTTTTATGCGGATTGGGGGTTGTCCGGTCCTGATTTGGCTCGGAAGAGTCCGCTGGACCTAAAGCAACAATCAATCAATCAATCAATTTATCTACTAAAGGATGACCCTATTGCTATTCAAGGCATGATCATTTCGATGCTTTCACTTCATAATAATTTATGACTTCAAGTCAAACCATTCTTCATTCCCCGGAAGGAAATTTTTGTGGGTCTCTGATACACATAAACAACGACATACACCCCCTCTCCCCCCCCCCCCCCTTGGGTATAAATAGTATCCCCACTTTTTGGAAAATTAGTGCTTTAAATTCCCACTGTTGCTGTCTTTCTCCTTTGTTCTTTCTCATTCCTACTCTGTTCTATCAATCTACTATATTGTCTTCTTCTTCGCTAGAGACCAGTCACATACGTTTCTTGAAAACTCTTCCGGGACAAAATTCCTCATTTGTTTGTGAGGTCTGTTGGATCAGCTTGGGAATAATGGACGCTTTCTGTCAAATGGTCACTGGGGCTTCCTAATATGTTATTAGATGGCAATATAGGTATTTCATATGTATGTGTTTTGTTGATATTTTATACGGATGTTTGTATTTTATTTTGTTTTTGTAAACGGGGGGTCGATAAATTAGAGTATAGCCTCAGCGTCTCCTGCATGAGATGTCTTTATTGTAAAGTGACCGGCTGGTGGAGTGCCTTCAGTGTTACCACTAGGGTTGTTTCGGCAGATCTTTTATACGGATCATGGGTGAGCCCCCTTTCAGCGAAGTTGTGGTCTAGATTATGTGGTCCTGATTCGGTTCTTTGCAGTCCGCTGGACCCTGAAAGCAATGAATAAATAACTAACTAACGACGTACACACACAAGCAAACAAGCAAACACACACACACATACACACACATACACATCTTCGTAATAAGGAATATAGACATTCTTTATCTTACCAGTAATTTTGTCCAACTGACCTCACGCTTCTCAAAACTATTTCCTGCCACCCACGAAGTACTGTTCTGGACTAGATGAAAGTGAACTAAACCGAAAGAATATTAAGTCTACTGCATAACGTTTGACCAAACATCACCTTGCAAGGCGCGGTTCAAGGAGGCAGAAGAAGAGTGAGGCAGAAAAAGAGGTGGGAGGACAACAATCGAGAATGGACTGGCTTGACACTGAGCGAAGCCATGAGGGTTGTTGAGGACAGAGAAAGATGGAGTACGCTGGTTAAACGATCATCTTTGGTGCCCCAACGACTTTCGGGTTACGGGATATGATAGGATAGGGATAAGATAACATTTGAACCTTTTAACACAAAACCAAGACAATAACAAAAACAAAGACAAATATAGATATGAGCACCCCAATGTTGTGGAGTTATTTAATATTGTTCTTTTTTTTTCGAAAGACAGTATCCACAGCATTCTGAGAAATCAGAAGAAGAACAAGAACAAGAACAAGAAAAACAACAAGAAATCTGCATATTATATATTTCTCTCTTTTGTTTTAAACAGCATGCATGCATACATGATTATTATCATACTTGCTAGTGTCTTTCATGTGTGCATGCGCGTAAGCGCCTAGAATAAACTACTCGTTTGGAACTTGCGGGCTACAAAATAAATAAATAAATAAATAAGTAAATAAATAAATAAATAAATAAATAAATAATATATCAGTGGTGAAGAAACGGAAACTCCGATGGTGTGGCCACGTCAACAGAGCATCATGCCTTGCAAAGACCATCCTGCAAGGCACGGTGCAAGGAGGCAGAAGAAGAGAGATGCTGAAAAAGAGGTGGGAGGACAACATTCGAGAACTGACTGGCTCGACACTGAGCGAAGCCATGAGGATTTCTGAGGACAGAGAAAGATGGAGTACGCTGTTTAAACGATCATCTGTGGTGCCTCAGCAACTTTCGGGTTACGGGATAGGATAGGATTGGATAGGAATAATGATGATGATGATAATAATAATAATAATAATAATAATAATAATAATAATAATAATAATAATAATAATAATAATAATAATGAATTACATAGCGCTTTACTAGCGCAGGAGCAGCAGCTCAAGGCGTCGGCAGAAACAAGATCTATAACTCAAGCCGCTCCAAGCGTCATGCAACTGGTCCTGATTTGGCCCGGAAGAGTCCGCTGGACCTAAAGCAGTAACCATGTAATGTAGCGTCATGCAACTAAACTGAAACAATATGATAACGCAGCAACTCTCTCTGATTGCTAGCCCTGTAGTTCCTTCAAAGTTCGGTCATTGGCCCCAAGGATGTGTTATCCACTCACTCGTCCCGCAAGAGGACGCTAAAAATAAACTCACAGCAAAACAAACGTCTGCACATTTAGCTTGTCAGTAATCGCTGCGCTGCACTTTGAGGAATTCGAGCGTCTCTGAATGACAAACAGCCCGCGCTTTTTTAGTTTTATAGGCGAGAAGATTTAGAACTAGGCTGCCTATAATTATGTTATCTTTCATTACAGTATGCAACAGTACACTCGATGTTTACTATGTGGTGTGCATAGGTGGGAGGAAGGAGAAGGTGAGGTTGGGTGCGAGGGAGGGTAGGGGAGGGGAAGAGGGCAGAAATGGAGGGGCGGAAGGTGGGGATGACGGGGACAGAAGAGGCGTAGAGTGGAAGGGGGAAGGGGAATTTGGGTTTGGAGGTATACTAAGCTTAATATTTTCATTGCAGGTTCTATAAGTCCCCTATACGCTATGTGTCCGCGGACGTTATCCTCTCCGTTTGCTGGACTCTGTGTGTGTGTGTGTGTGTGTGTGGGTGTGTGGGTGTGTGTGTGTGTGTGTGCGTGTGGGTGAACGCAAAAAAGCGCACAAATGGGTAGCAGACCTTGTCTTTCTTAGTAACAAATGGGTTTATTTGCTTGGAACCCACTTTTTTTTCCAGGAACCCACTTTTTTCTAAGTGCGCGGGAGTGCTCTTTTAGTGCATGGGAGTGCAGTTGTAGTGCATGAGAGTGTTTTAAGTACACAGGAGTGCTCTATCCGGGACGGAGAAAATACAGTCCATTTTCGGATAAATTTTCAAGGAAAGTCGACCTATTTCGTCGCCTATAGGAGCTTTATCATTCAGAGTCCGGCTGTCCGCCAGTTGGTCAGGTAGTCGGGTCGTCACTCCAAATTTCACTTTTGTTCTTTCTTTTCAAAGCACAGTTTTGGCCTTAAATCAAGAAAGGGTGGACCGATTGGATTTTGCTTCTTCAGAATAAAGCCAAGCCACGGCATCGCTACGAAAGTCAACACTTTTGAAAATGCTGATTTTCAGCTATGTGTGCGAGTGTCTCGAATTCACGTGAATGTCTGGCCATCTTTATAACCCCCCCCCCCCCCCCCAAAAAAAAAATATCCCCACTCCGAACTTGAAGAGAAAATGACAATTATAGTAATTTATTTTTATTGCTGTAGCACACAGGACTTTTCTTGTTTCGTTGCTTAGACTGATTTAGATTCAGTTCTTTGTGCATGTAAAAAAAAGTGTTGTTGTTGGTTTGGGGGGAGAGAGAGAGAGAGAGAGAGAGAGAGAGAGAGAGAGAGAGAGAGAGAGAGAGAGAGAGAGAGAGAGAGAGAGAGAGAGAGAGAGAGAGAGCGCACGGAAAGGCTAAGAGCCTCAAAGCCATTTCTCTGAGGATTAAAGTCCACGTAATTGGTTTTGAGTCTCTGAGGAGTACAGCTTGACGCTTCTTCTTTCTTTCTTTCTTCATCTTCTTGATTTGCTTCGATTGCTTGCTGCCGGTTTTATTTTTTGTTTCCTTTCTTTCTTTCATTCATTCTTTCTTTCTTTTCTTGTCAGTTTATACACTTCCCTTCTTTTCCCTCCTTCGCTCTTTATCTTTCTCTGTCTTCTCTGTCTTCTCTCTCTCTCTCTCTCTCTCTCTCTCTCTCTCTCTCTCTCTCTCTCTCTCTCTCTGTATATAGTTAAAGAGTTTTTGAAGCGGCACACCTGCATTCAAAACCATAACTTTCAGAGTGCCGCCCTCTTTACTAGTGTGCAATAGGGTTTTGAAAATATATCTCAATTGCGTTTGTTGGCCATTTTTAACAGACAACTGTTTCTACTCTGGGAGCGTCGTCAGTGGTCGCGGCGCTGGTGAGAAACAGAATACTTGGCTCACGTGCTCTCTTACTGTAATACTTAGTTTCTTTCCTTTTTTTTCTTTCTTTCATTCTCTTCTTTCAATTTATTTTTTTAACTTTTTTTTTTTGCCTGTCTTTTTTTTTCCTTTTTCCTGCCTTTCGCTCTTCTTTCCTTCTCATCTTTCCTTTTCCTTTTACCTTATTCATCCCTTTTGTCTTTAGACCCCTCTTTTCTTCCCTTGATGATCATCAGATTTATTTATGTTTTGAGTGGCCAAGAGAATCCCCAAAACATCTAAATTCAAATAATTAGCAAGTAATGAAACGGGAACCGCCTTTGACTTTATTAACATTGGGTCGCGCGTCTTAATAATAAAAAGAGCTACGCCGGACTTCCTGCTGTTTGCATCAATGAGTTCGAGTTGCCATGAACAAAACCTTCCCTTTGTTCTTAATAAATAATTATATGAATATATACAATCAGAAAATAAATAAATACATGATAAATTAACAAATAAATAAATCCATTAATTAATTTAACATTTAATTAACGTTTATAATTAAAAAATAGTCCTGCGAATGCATTTTTATCATTATAATATGTTCCGTTTGTTGACTTACGTGTAGGTCACTCACCTCCTCTTACCTGGGATGGTTATCCCGGAGGCTAAGCTTCTATGTTCATCGCGTGTCTTCTCTCTTTCCCTCCCTCCTTCCCTCCCTCCTTCCCTTCCTCCATCCCTCCCCCCCTCTCTCTCTCATTCTCTAAATGTGTTAAGAATCTTTAAAATAAAAATATACCAGTTTGCTCACTTAACTAAGAGTTGGACATCTGTTTTGCATAAGCCCGAAACATTTCATCGACCTTGCTTTGAACCTCATAAACTGTATGTTTCTAATCACGACTGGAACGTAAAAAAAATAAAAATAAAATTCAAATTTAAAAATTCAAAAGTTAGTGCTGGCAGCTGAAAACGAGCACACGAGATTCAAACATCCACCAAAACAGCTAAAACACAGAAATAAATATGGCAGCACAACATAATAAAGGCGTTACGACCCGGTGTGACACCGCTTCATCTCCGAGGACTATCTAAGTAAACACAACGGATATAGAAAAGGGTTCAAAAGCCAAAGAGGCGGATGGGGAATTTTCGACCTCCGATATTATCATCCGTGAAAAATGTCAATGACCTAGACTGCAATGTCGCTTTGCTGTTTACCTTTTTTTTTCATTTCCTCTTGATTACTATTATAATTTATGCGGCAGGTGTAGAGAAGAAGGTTACGTGTTACAGCTAGCCCGCTCACATCCCAAACCTTGTCAGTTGATGCATTATTAGATATTTTTAAATTTACGAGCTCTTTAGTTGAATTCTAACTAACTGTATTCGACTACAGGCACAAAGCTACTCACGAGATGAAACTAACAAAAATGGATGACAATGATGAGAGATCAGTATTTGCAGTTCAGTGACAAGACTGTTGTGATGATAACTATAAACAAGAAATTGACGTTTAAAAAAATCATCGTCCTCTTAGTTTATTTTCTCCAAAATTTTCTCTTATTGATAATTTTTTTAATCTACTTGAATTGAAATCAATATTTAGTTTTAGTGTGATTTTCTCCTTCTTCTTCTTCGTCAATTGTAACTACTGAATTTAATTGTTGCCTATTACGTATTATTTATAGTTTATTTATCCCGAGACGTCTCATATCAACTTGCTTACTGCCTGTCATGTACAACTTTTGTTTGTTTGTAATATGAATTCTTTTATTTTTTTTGTGGGGGTGGGAGGGAGGAGGGGGAAATGCTGAAAGCAATATATATTAACAAAAAACCGGCTGAACGATCTGGGTGATTTTTGGTATACAAGTACTTTAATTCATGGCCAATCATTCGTGGCAGTCTCCTCAGTCGGTCGATACTTCCGAATTTCAGTTTTATTTGTGTTCAATGTAGATATTTTGTCGTTTCTCAAGGCAGACTTGCAACGGTTTTGATTATTTTACTATGCGGATACTTTAAACTACTACTAAGTGTTTTAGATCAATCATACTTGCATTTCCTATACCCAACACATCACCAATAACAAAGTCCGACAGACTATCACACAAACCATTGAACAACACGATGACATGCTCACAGTTGTGAAAGAAAGAGATTATTCCTATATAAAGAAAGAGATTACTCTTATATAGTGCACTTACAAGCTCAGAGAGTTTCTCGAAGCGCTGGCCACTACTATCCAGCAATCACAAAATAGTTTGCTGAAGTCAGGATTCGAACCCCCGTCGCCCGAGACGCACGTACACAAGTCGTGCGCTCTGACGACTGAGCTATCCCTGCCGCCAGAAACGGAAACTCCGATGGTATGGCCACGTCGCCAGAGCATCAGGCCTTGCAAAGACCATCCTGCAAGGCATGGTGCAAGGAGGCAGAAGAAGAGAAAGACAGAAAAAGAAGTGGGATGACAACATTCGAGAATGGACTGTCTTGACACTGAGCGAAGCCATGAGGGTTGCTGAGGACAGAGAAAGATGGAGTACCTTGGTTAAACGATCATCTGTGGTACCCCAACGACTTTCGAGTTACGGGATAGGATATGATAGGATAGGATATGAAACTTGCACTCTCTCACAGGTCACGGAGGTCCATCGTATTTTAAACAGATTTTGTGCTTCATCTCATAATCGGCTCAACAGATTTTTATAATTTTTAGCGTGCAGATAATTCAAATAGTTGCCAATCAATCCTCCTATGTTATCCTTTTGCATCTTAAGGATAAACACCGAGACCGAACATCTTCTCAAAAATGAACTTTACAACAACAAAAAAAAAGCAATCTGGGTTTCAAACATGTGTGAGTCTGGTAATACCTTTGAATGGCCGGCCATCTTGATTTAAACATACTTAACGTTTTGTTATTTTAATCCCGTAATTAGCTTTAGGGTAATGTATAATAATGAGAGCTGAATTGGTAGCATGCGAATCTTGACCTCTTCGTTAAACGTATTCATTAATAGTTAGCCTACCATTTTGACTTACGCTGCTGAAGTGTACGATCATATCTCCCCCAGCACCACCCTTCCCTTCACACGCACATACACAAACACACACACACGCATCCACACACGCACATACGCACATGCACACGCACACACACATCTCTTACCATCTGCACACCCTTCCTTCTTTTCTTCACCTTCTTCGTCCCTTGTGTGATGGACAAATATTTTTAAAATCATTAATTTGATTCCCCTTTCCCTTTTCCCCTCTTCTTCACCCTTCCCAAATTTATCGAAAGCCGATTATTACAAGACAGAAAAAGTGTTTGAATCTATGAATTAAAAGTTGGACCAACACGAATTTGGCTTTGCTAAATGTAACAATGTCGCAATCTGCTTAATTGAACGTCAGCTGTTGTTTCAAATATTGCCAGTGCCAGTGCCAGTGCAAGTGCCTACGCAAACAGTGATCATCTAGAGACAATTCATTGTTATGATTTGTCAAAGGGTAGCACTTATTCCTGATCTTGATTAGTACTTTGCTTCAGCCATAATTGGCTATTATTCAAGCTTCAGCTTTCGTGTCCCTTAAGGTCTTCCATGTTTTGTTTGCTTGTCTCGTTAATAATTCTACAATTCTGTTTAAACCAATGACCGTCCAGGCAGTATTTTACAGCAGTATTTTGATCAACGAACAAACAAGAGACGGAACAAACAACCTCAACACAATGCGTGCGTGGCTATGTGAGTGTGAATGCACGAGGGACGGAAGGAGTGAGTGTGTTTGTTTTATGTTTGTGTGTGTATGTGTGTGTATGTGCGTGCATGCGTTTGTGTTGTCCTTTGTTCTTTGTTCTAAGACAACAATGTCTCAAAATGGATGTTGTTGTTTAGATACTATAAATATACACAATAAGTCTGCCCTGTCCAACCTCGGGCATTTTGATGAATGTCAAAGGTGGTGCACTGATGGCCAAAAGTGGATACATCCTCCCCTGCCATGATGAGGCTTGCGAAATAATATCATGCTAAGGCGATGACCTACCGGGGGGTTAAATACCAGCCCATGCATTGACTGAAAACAGATTATCCCGCCCGCTGCAGTCTCAAAAAGTTGTTGTTTCTTTTAGCAATCTCTCTCTCTCTCTCTCTCTCTCTCTCTCTCTCTCTCTCTCTTTCTCTCTCTCTCTCCCTCTCTCTCTCTCTCTCTCTCTCTCTCTCTCTCTCTCTGCTTTTACGTGATCTTAAGCTCAAATGAGGCTTTGAATGCTTAGACCACACTCGGTGCCATCTATATGCACTTCTTGAGTATTAATGAAGACACCGTTGAGAAGTTCGCATTAGGAAGAAGCCACTCGCAGGCAGATTGAAAACACCCCCAGATGCTAGGGCCGACCGAGAGAATGACTTTGGAAAAGGTTTTCAAGTAATTTTTAAAATGTAAACTAAATTGTCTCATTATGGCATTGACTGAACACCACACTAACTTAATTGACGATGCTAGTTTTTATCGCGGCGCTGCCTTTTGTTTCCAACCAAAGAAAGACTTAGAGAACCTAGAACAGTCATTAAGCTATATTTGTTTTAGCTGCTGAAGCTTCAGTTCAGAATGAGTAATAATGCGCTGTGTGATTCGGAAAAACGGATTGGTTGTTCATAGAGAAAATCTTCTTTTATATCCACTGCCTGGCTTGGTCCCACCGCCGTATGTTCTAGGGGAAGAGAGCGCTCGTCTGGCTCACAGAGGCTGGCATGCAAGAAAAAGCTTATAAAGGTTGCCAGTTTTCACTATCCATCTTTAGCAGTATGATTGGTTCTGGGTTGTTGACCTAGGTCACTGACCCTTCCTTCCCTGGGATGGTTATCTCCGTTTGCCTTAACCGCCAATGGTGGGTGGGTGGGTGTAGACGTTATATTATAAGCTTCAGTATTCATCGCGTGCCTCCTCTCTCTCTCTCTCTCTCTCTCTCTCTCTCCCTCTCTCTCTCTTTCGCTCTCTCTATCTCGTCTTGTACCTACCACCCACACACACACATCTATTCTCTCTACACCCCCAACCTCCAACCTGCCAAGCCAACTCTCCTCGCGTCTTGTAGTCTCTCAGCTTCAGCAATTAGCATCATAAACAACAGTTGTTGTTTTTGGGCCACCCTCCGTCGCTTCCTAATCACAGGCGTGTCACTTTGACCTATTATGCCTTAGGAAAATGATAAGACCAGGGCGACCTAACCCATCATTTCTTTTTGTTTGTTTTCAGACCTCGATGAAGTTGCACATGTCAAGAGATAAGTTGGTGTGGGAGTAAGAGACTGACAACACGAATAAGGACCAACCGATACGTCTCAACGATCGCGGCGTTGAAAGCCAGTGCCTGGCTTCGTATCAATGTCGCTGATGAAGATGATACTCGC